>OX336395.1:301544264-302146654 GCA_946902985.2 Meconema thalassinum | reverse complement strand
ATGGATTATTTTAAGGTCCGACTCTATGTTGGTAAAGCTGTGCCCTGCGTCACACATATGTTCGCACACGGCTGAATGTGTTCCGTATCTTATCGCATTCCTATGTTCATTATAACGTGTGTCTACTCGCCTTCCACTCTGCCCGATGTAATTAGCTTGACAATCGGTGTCTTGGCACGTTATAGAATATACCCCTGACCTTGAATACGGGTCACGTTTATTTAGATTACTATTTAGGAGGTGCCTAGCGGTTGTGTTTTTCGTCGTGAAAGCTATCTTTATGCCTTGCTTTTTGAATAGGTTAGTGATTTTATATGTATTCGCATTCACATAGTTGAAACGCGCAAATTTTTTCTCATTACTGTCCGGTTTGGGAATCGTTTTATCTTTATTTTTATGTTTGGCTATAATTTGATTTATTTTGCTTGGCGAGAAGTTGTTTTCCTTTGCTATTTGCATAATAGTTCTTATTTCCTTATTATAGTTGTCTTTTGACATGGGTATGTTTTAAAGCTCTGTGCACCATTGAATTGAAACCCGCTAGTGTGTGCGTACTGGGGTGATTAGACTGATTAGACTGATTAGACTGATTGTGCGAACATATGTGTGCGAACATATGTGTGACGCAGGGCACAGCTTTACCAACATAGAGTCGGACCTTAAAATAATCCATCACGAATCGAAAGGCAGAGCTCTTGACATAAAGGAAGCAATCGAGATACACCTAGCCAAAAGAAACAATCCCAACAATCTAAATGAACACACGTTCATGGAGAGCTCACCCCTCTTCACGCTACTAAAAAACACACCCTGTCGGAAACAAAACACAATTTAGCGACACAGCCAAGCTAGATAAAAAGGGGGGAAATTAGGGGGTTATTAATAGGTAAATGTTATCTGGATCAGGTGTACGATGTACTTTTCTTCTGCAATAAACCAAGGCCCATATTCGCGGCAGTATTAAAGGTGCCGGGACGTCCTCATAAGACCGTCAACGCTTAGTTCGAATGGGTTATGCTCCACGCGTGGCGAGGGCTAATCCACGGTCTTTAATAATTGTAGACCCACCTCATTCAATACATACATCTTATCTAGGTTGGCAACACCTCACATAAACACATCGCTATCACTCCCCACAGCACGTAGGAGCAGGGGGGAGAAAGCAGGGAAAAACCAGTCGTTAAGATACCACCGCAGTCGACCGCACAGTGCGTTCCAGTGTACACGAAAACTGCGAGTAGCTGTTGTACGGAAGACAATCAGATAAGTAGTTAGCCTAAAATTTTATAGTTTAACCATAGTTTACAACCATATAATCTCTCTAAAGTACAATCTACGGATAGCTATCACCATTTAGCATTTCACCTAACATATATACTGCATTTAGCATACACTGACAGTTGCAGTACCAATACTGCAACTAAATAATTGTACATATTGTAAATATTTTCACCTGTATTTCAAACATAGATTTTGTAGCCTAAGTGTATTGGATCTGATGATGATCGCTTGACGATCGAAACTGGTCATCCTAGTGTTTTATTAATCTCATGTAATTTATTTCAGGATTAGGGCATAACCCATCTCTTTTGGGTACATTCGTGTTGACCGACTGAAAAGCACTAAACTCTTGTTTACTAAGGCAACACTGAAAATATGGCTTCAAACACCACAATGTTCACGGCTAGTCAGGCAAATCGTGAAGCCAAGAAATTCAAATCACTCAGGCTTAAACTCATGAATTTAGACAAGTCAATTTGGTTCAACAAAAAATGTATAGAACTAAACCTCACCCCTAAATACGTACCAATTAAAACCGTACCGAACACACCAGCCTCGATCATTTCAACCAAACAAGCCAAAGCGCTTTGGATAAAAAACGAATTAAGATTTGCATACATAAGAAAGCAAAAAATTAACCAACAATTGTACGACATTCAATTGCAACTAAGTAATTTCTGGCACGCAGCCCAATGGGACAGCTTCACCGAGCACCTACATGACACCATCAAAATCAGAGCAACGAGGAAGCATGAAACGCTAGAAAATAAATTAAGAAAACTAGGAGAAACACAGAACCATCAATCTAACGAACAACACACGAATAACAATGAATTCAATTTCCACAGCAGAGTAAACAACAGAACGAACGTAACCTTTTCTCAAGGTGAAATGAATATGTTAGACAAAGGTTTGAAATACAACTGCACAGACGCACACACGAACCACAATATAAAACAGTTAATCACAGATATTGAGATAGCCAGTCACAAGCTCCCAGCAGAAGACAGGGAATTAACCAAAAATCTCGCCACCAACGAAGCCAAAAAAATCCTCAAACGAGAGGGCGACGGCAATAACATTCAAAACAACAAACAACTCAAAGAAATAAAGTCGTTGAAACAAAAAATAAAAGAACATGACTTAATCATCACAAAAGCAGATAAGGGAAACACTACAGTAATTTTGAACAAAACAGAATACATTGAAAAAACAGTCGAATTCCTAAACAACAACGAAATCAAGGAATTAACAAAAGACCCCACCAACAAATTCCAAAAACAAATAAAAAGTGCGCTAAAAGAAACAGAATACATACTGACCAAATCCGAAAAATCAAAACTAATAAACATGAACCCGAAAATACCGTCATTGAGGGGACAACCAAAAATACACAAAAAGGAATGCCCAATGAGACCAATAGTCAATTGTAGGAATGCCCCTAATTACAAAATCAGCAAAGAGTTACTAAAAATCTTAAAATGCCGTCTTTCCAACGACAAAAACAACTCTGTAAAGAACACAACAGAACTAGTAACAGCATTGAACACCCTACAAATGAAACCTAGCTTCAGGCTAGTATCCTTCGACGTAACTAACATGTACACCAATATTCCGATTATTGAAGCAATCAACACTATCGAAAACAACTTAAAATCCAACAATTCGGTAAAAGAAATTGAAGAGATTGTGAGATTACTGAGGGTCGTTCTCACCCAAAACGTGTTTCAATTCGACAATAAAATATACACACAGAGAGAAGGCCTAGCAATGGGATCGCCACTAAGTGGGTTAATCGCTGACATCTTCATCAATGCACTAGAAAACGCGTACTTAGAAAATACTTCAACAAAGGGAATAGTAATATGGAAAAGATACGTAGATGATGTAATTTGCATCTACGATACTGAACTAACAAGCGAAGAAACAATTCTCCAATCCATTAATAGCCTGCACCACTCTATCAAATTCACTAAGGAATCCGAAATAGACCGGAAAATAAATTATCTCGATATAACTATTGAACGTAAAGACAACGACCTTTCATATTCCATATTCCGGAAAGCAACACAAACCTCGCATGCAATCGACAATCAGTCTAATCACCCCAGTACGCACAAACTAGCGGGTTTCAATTCAATGGTGCACAGAGCTTTAAACATACCCATGTCAAAAGACAACTATAATAAGGAAATAAGAACTATTATGCAAATAGCAAAGGAAAACAACTTCTCGCCAAGCAAAATAAATCAAATTATAGCCAAACATAAAAATAAAGATAAAACGATTCCCAAACCGGACAGTAATGAGAAAAAATTTGCGCGTTTCAACTATGTGAATGCGAATACATATAAAATCACTAACCTATTCAAAAAGCAAGGCATAAAGATAGCTTTCACGACGAAAAACACAACCGCTAGGCACCTCCTAAATAGTAATCTAAATAAACGTGACCCGTATTCAAGGTCAGGGGTATATTCTATAACGTGCCAAGACACCGATTGTCAAGCTAATTACATCGGGCAGAGTGGAAGGCGAGTAGACACACGTTATAATGAACATAGGAATGCGATAAGATACGGAACACATTCAGCCGTGTGCGAACATATGTGTGACGCAGGGCACAGCTTTACCAACATAGAGTCGGACCTTAAAATAATCCATCACGAATCGAAAGGCAGAGCTCTTGACATAAAGGAAGCAATCGAGATACACCTAGCCAAAAGAAACAATCCCAACAATCTAAATGAACACACGTTCATGGAGAGCTCACCCCTCTTCACGCTACTAAAAAACACACCCTGTCGGAAACAAAACACAATTTAGCGACACAGCCAAGCTAGATAAAAAGGGGGGAAATTAGGGGGTTATTAATAGGTAAATGTTATCTGGATCAGGTGTACGATGTACTTTTCTTCTGCAATAAACCAAGGCCCATATTCGCGGCAGTATTAAAGGTGCCGGGACGTCCTCATAAGACCGTCAACGCTTAGTTCGAATGGGTTATGCTCCACGCGTGGCGAGGGCTAATCCACGGTCTTTAATAATTGTAGACCCACCTCATTCAATAACATACATCTTATCTAGGTTGGCAACACCTCACATAAACACATCGCTATCACTCCCCACAGCACGTAGGAGCAGGGGGGAGAAAGCAGGGAAAAACCAGTCGTTAAGATACCACCGCAGTCGACCGCACAGTGCGTTCCAGTGTACACGAAAACTGCGAGTAGCTGTTGTACGGAAGACAATCAGATAAGTAGTTAGCCTAAAATTTTATAGTTTAACCATAGTTTACAACCATATAATCTCTCTAAAGTACAATCTACGGATAGCTATCACCATTTAGCATTTCACCTAACATATATACTGCATTTAGCATACACTGACAGTTGCAGTACCAATACTGCAACTAAATAATTGTACATATTGTAAATATTTTCACCTGTATTTCAAACATAGATTTTGTAGCCTAAGTGTATTGGATCTGATGATGATCGCTTGACGATCGAAACTGGTCATCCTAGTGTTTTATTAATCTCATGTAATTTATTTCAGGATTAGGGCATAACCCATCTCTTTTGGGTACATTCGTGTTGACCGACTGAAAAGCACTAAACTCTTGTTTACTAAGGCAACACTGAAAATATGGCTTCAAACACCACGATGATCGTTATGTCATCCCTAGTTCTGTAACTTATAACACACCACCAAGCCATCACTCCTTTACAAACCAAGAGAATCTTAGTGTGAGAGAAAATGCTACCATAATGGAAAGAATATCCACAAGCATAATGGAAAGATGAGTATTTATTTATTTTTAAATATTGAGCTGTAAGACCAGAAGGGGTCATGGGATCTAATAATTTTATCATTGAATAACAAGCGACTAGGCCCGCAAGATTTGTACTAGCACATCTTTTAAAAATTAAGGTTTAAAATTATTTAGAAACATCATCTTTACAATATTTTACCAAAGATTTTTCACAAAACACTGCAGTTAGAGCTAATCAATATTCAAAAGAAGTAAGAGTAAGCCAATTAAGTGCTTATGGAGGGGGAGTTTTATGTAGAGTACATATCATCAATATTGCAGCAACTTGATACTACTAGCTACAAGCATTATGTCGTCTGTTGTAAGGGAGCTCATACTTAGTAATGGAGATACAGGACAAGGAAGAGATTAGGGAACTAACAGGGAAATCTATTTGAAATGCTTTCATGAATGTAGTCACACGTCACTCATTAAGACAGATTACCTGTGATCAGCAGTATCAACAGATATTCAGGAAAATAGAAATCCAAGCTTGAAACTTGTGTATTGAATCCAACCCTTATAGTTCCTTCCTTAGGACGGAGTAAAAGCTGAGCATATTTCCAATATTACACAAGTTAAATGTTTCAGGCCACTAGGTCAGTCTCCAAACACAGAAGATGAGTGGGTATGATCTCCACCCTCGGCCAAACTAGAAAGAGTTATATATGGTTCCCAGTGTTCATCTACAGACAAATGCTGGGGCAGTTACTTGCATGTAGCCATGGTCACCTCTTTACAACGACTTATTTTATTTATTTCAAACTATATTATCACCTCTTATGGGCTGCACAAAAGGGCATGTGGGTGTAAAAATTACTGCCACACAGAACCTCCTTTCATCTCTTCCCTGACAACAAACAAATGGGAATAATAAGGGGTAGAAATGCTAACGCCTATCTACACACAACATTAAAAACACACAGAAATGTGGTAAGATAGAATATTTCTCATTATTTACTAAAAAGAGGTAGGGTTAATTGAGTCCTCCTTTGTACTCGTACTACTCAGGATTGAGAAGGGGCGACCCCTGTCAATAGTTACGACCAGGGCTAGATTAGTGACGGTGTGCAGCGGTACGCCGTACCGAAACCTCTGTTAAGGGGAAAAGTCGAATATATAACATATTTTTCAGGACTGTGGAACGTTAGTATATACAGGTTAAAGGTTCCGCCTGATCAATACTTTTATTGAATATGATCACTGTGTGGTCATTAGTGGGACATGTTTCGAGGCCTAACTATTAGTTTTGGCCCCTTCATCAGCCGATATGAAAGAAAACGATACAAGATAATTGGTTTGCGTAACACTAAAAATTCTTTTAAAATTAAATCTTGTTTGGTGCACCATAAGGAAAATTTTTAACGCCTATTGTATTATAAATGAAGTCAAAAGTCTTATGAACTATGAACACTTTCGATACATGCTTCACTGTTGTCTGTAGATGCTAATGAAAACACAAATGTACCGGTTCAGTACGGCAGCAACAGTTGAGAACACCATGAAAGCATGTTGGAAACCAGCAGTAATGATGGAACACTTAATACCTCAATACTTCACCACCAATGTGGAAATATAAAAATAATAAAACACATGAAGTCACTGCGCTGAAATTATATCTTGCCAATAGAAAGCTTATGAAGTGCATAATTTCAACACTTGCAATGGCCTCTAATCTGTCTAAAAAGAAGAAATATGGGGACAATTAGTAAATTGTTAAGGGAGAAATGAGCAGGTGAAGGCCACTTATAAACTCCATAACCAGTAACAAGAAATTACCTCGTTTGAGCAACGATTAATAAGTTAACTTATTAAATTGGCGAATTACTTGAGGTTAAATTGTATGCAATGTCGGCTCTGATTTTTATTTTATTTTAATATTATTATCAATTTTATGGGTACAGCAGCTCTCATTCTCCAGATATATAACTGTATTAAATGAAACATGGGAGTGTTAGTTGTGGTTAAAGCTGTAGAATACGGGTGGTGTGCTATTGTATGATATTCGCAAGAGAGATTCTCTAAGAGGAAGACACGTGCATGTGACAATAATTTGGGAAGTGCAGCGAAAATAACAGGGAAAGGGGGGGGGGGGGGCGAGTATAAATGGCAGGATGTGTTGCTGTAAATAACTTGTTAAAATAGGTGCTTACAATATGTACACAATTAAGAAACATGGTAAACAACAGCCGAAAACGTTTAAGAGGGTTTACTTTTATTATTGATTTTTATTGTTATGTTGTCTTTGAGGGTAAAAAACAAAACGTTTGAGTCGGATATGATTTCATTGAGATTTATTGGGGCTGAAACTTTATGTGCTGTGATAATTTCAATGGACTCAAGTACATTCATCATAGTTCCATTGTTGTAATGTAAAATTTTTAAATCCTTTCCTATATTTGTGAATTTATGGCCGGACTCTTCCATATGGTTGACCATGGCTGAATATTTTCTGTATTGTTTGACGTTTAAGTGTTCATTGTATCTTGTAGCAAAATTCCTTCCGGTTTGATCTATATAGTAAGTAGCTTGCCACGGTGGGTGAGTGGTTATAGTGTCGGACTACCAACCCCAAGATTGCAAGTTTGCACCTGACCATGGTAAGTGATTTTTGAAGGCGACAAAAATCACGACACTCATGTCATACGTTGTTGGCATGTTAAAGAACCCATTTGAATTCAGTAGGCCGTGTTCAATGGCAAAATTAATCTCGGGATTTTCCGCCAACATAAAGTTCCTCCATTCTCTACTTGAAAGCGCCGTAGTGTCAAGGAGTTTAGTTATCTAACCACCTTGACTTTCATAGCGTTCAATGGAACGACGAAATCCGACATGCAAGCTACCCTCTGGGTGTCAATTAACAAAGCTTGCACCAGGCAACCGAGGTCATACGAATTTATTATTATTATTATTATATAGTAAGTGTTGTAAGTTATTGCCATTAAATCTGTAAATGCCAGATTTGATGAATCTATCTTCTGTATTCATTATATTAGAATTATTATTTTCATATTTGAACGTGTCTTCCTCTTAGATAATCTCTCTTGCTAATATCATACATTAGCACACCACCCCTATTCTACAGCTTTAACCAGAACTAACATTCCCAGGATTTTCATTTAATACAGTTATATATACGGGGAATGAGCTCTGCTCTACCCATTAATTTGACAATAATCTACTATATAAAGCTCAAATACCACTGACTGACTGATTCATTCATCACGAAATCTCAGAAACCACGGAACGGATTGGAATGAAATTCGGTATGCAGCTTCCTCAAGGGCCGCAAACGCCCACTAAGAAAGGATTTTTGGATATTCAGGTTCTAAAGGGGTGTTAAGGGGGTAGACCTGCATTTCATTGAATTGCAATATCTCCCGATTGGTTTCATTGTGGGATGTGATACTCGGCATATAAACTCATCATTAAAAATAAGAAGACACGTGCCTGAGGGTTTTTCGATGTGGTGTATATTATGAGGTGAAAGGGGTGAAAAGTGGGGGTTGAAGGATTCCTAACGGAGCGTGTATACCTTAAACGACATAGGCCGGGAGTTTGGAACTCAGCGGGAAAAATCAGCATAAAAAATAAGTAAATAGGTGTTTGACCGTTTTTTCATAAATCCAATTTAAGGGGCCCATTGGGAGGGGTGAAATTGTGGGGGGGGGGGGCGTAATATGTCTGAGTGTAAAATTATACATGGCCTATGTTGTAGACAATAACACATTACATCTTTTTTGTCTCTTGCTATTTCATCATACGACGAATACTTACGGAGTTATTAATGATTTTGTACTTTTGGTCGGAATTATCTACGTCCCAGGAATGACATAAAAATTGATTCGAATGAAATTTCAAAAAAGATTTTTTTAATACTTTTATTATATTTTTCACGTCTTTTAGGGTCCGAAACCAACACGATATTTTGATGTTTTTTTTTCGTCCCATGCATTTTTGGTTTCAGGTGATAGAATTTATTTTCCACTAGGACCCATGCTTATCTATCTACTATATAAAGCTCAAATACCACTGACTGACTGATTCATTCATCACGAAATCTCAGAAACCACGGAACGGATTGGAATGAAATTTGGTATGCAGCTTCCTCAAGGGCCGCAAACGCCCACTAAGAAAGGATTTTTGGATATTCAGGTTCTAAAGGGATGTTAAGGGGGCAGACCTGCATTTCATTGAATTGCAATATCTCCCGATTGGTTTCATTGTGGAATGTGATACTCGGCATATAAACTCATCATTAAAAATAAGAAGACACATGTCTGAGGGTTTTTCGATGTGGTGTATATAATGAGGTGAAAGGGGTGAAAAGTGGGGGTTGAAGGATTCCTAACGGAGCGTGTATCCCTTAAACGACATAGGCCAGGAGTTTGGAACTCGGCGGGAAAAATCAGCATAAAAAATAAGTAAATAGGTGTTTGACCGTTTTTTCATAAATCCAATTTAAGGGGCCCATGGGGAGGGGTGAAATTATGGGGGGGGGGGACGTAATATGTCTGAGTGTAAAATTATACATGGCCTATGTTGTAGACAATAACACATTACATCTTTTTTGTCTCTTGCTATTTCATCATACGACGAATACTTACGAAGTTATTAATGATTTTGTACTTTTTGGCCGGAATTTTCGAAGTCCCAGGAATGACATAAAATTGATTCGAATGAAATTTCAAAAAATAGTTTTTTTAATACTTTTATTATATTTTTCACGTCTTTTAGGGTCCGAAACCAACATGATATTTTGATGTTCTTTTTCGTCCCATGCATTTTTGGTTTCAGCTGATAGACCATGCTTATCTATCTATATAACTAATGTTATAACGGGATTCCAAATGTTATTGCGGGCGAAGCCGCGGTTAACAGCTAGTATTGAAATAAAAGACAAATACAATACATACAATTTAACTACATGTAATTTGCAAATTTAATAAGTTATCTTATTATTCGTTGCTCAAACGAGGTAATTTCTTGTTACTGATTATGAAGTTTATAAGTGGCCCTCACCTACTCATTTCTCCCTTAACAATTTACTTGCCATTGCAAGTGTTGAAGTTATGCACTTGGTAAGCTTTCTATTGGCAAGATTTAATTTCAGCGCAGTGACTTAATTGGTTTTATTATTTTTATATTTCTCCATTGCTGGTGAAGTATTGAGGTATTAAGTGTTCCATCATTACTGCTGGTTTCCAACATGTTTTCATGGTGTTCTCAACTGTTGCTGCCGTACTGAACCGGTACATTTGTGTTTCCATTAACATCTACAGACCACAGTGAAGCATGTATTGAAATTGTTCATAGATCATATGACTTTTGACATCAATTATATTACTTTAGGTATTAAAAAATGTTCAATCTCTCTGTATGGTGCACCATACAAGATTTAAATTTAAGAGAATTTTTAGTGTTATGCCAAACAATTATCTTGTATCTTTTCTATCATATCGACTGATGAAGGGGCCAAAACTATTAATTAGGCCTCGAAACATGTCCCACTAATGACCACATAGTGATCATATTTAGTAAAAGTATTGATCAGGTGGAACCTTTAACATGTTTATACTTATTAGTTTATCAATACGGAACCAGAATGAACCTTTTAAGTTCCAAAATCTGTGGAACGTTCGTTGTAAGTCAAGGTCAACTTGGTCTTTGACTGGACTGTACTCCAAAGTACATCGAATCTTGGCTGCTTCAGGGACGGCACTCCGCTCTGGATATTAACAGCAAGATGAGAGGGAGAGGAGGCACATGCAACGAAAACTCTTCTAAACTTTGGACAATTTTATAAACTGTGAGGTAAAACATGTTTAAGTACAGTACCTTTTATAATAAATAATTATGTCAGAAAACTGTAAAGACAAAATTATTAAACAAGAAATAAAAGATCGTTGGTGAAGTTGTGTGTATTTTCAAACATAATATAATTTACTTTCTAAATTACTTAAAAATCAATTGAAATAATATACGTTGTTTGAATGGTAGTCTAGTTGGCCTGCATTAAAATTTATTATAGGCCAACTGCTATGATAAGAAAAATGTTGATACAGAAGTCTCAATTTAATTTAAAAATGCAATCAAAATTAGATTGCTATTTTGTCCACTGATACATTTTAAAAGGTGTTCAGAAAAGTGTAAAAATATAGTTTTTAGAACTCTATATTTCAATATTTCATAAGGACCTCACACACCCCTCCCACCACCACCACCCGGTAGCCCTCAGTACCGGAACCTCTTTGTTTTTACAAATCAAGCACTGGTACAACCATCAGTGCAATTGCCAGGAAGATGAGGTAATAAACTACTGAAGACCACTTCAAGGCTTGCTGAGGTTGTGAAATCCATCTATCCTGAGTTGCCTTTATTAGAGCGTCTTATTTCAGCCCTTTGACTAGAATACATATTCCTTCTACTTTAGATTCCGCCATGGTCCGTATTGACAAGAGATTATAAACCAATATAGTACAATATATTTCCGTCAATCAATACCAAACAAATTATGTTAAATTGTATTAACACTCACATTCGTGGGACATGTTTCAGGGCCATGCTGCTCCCTTCTTCAGCCACTTCATCTCCTCATTGTCATCGTGCGTTCTCAAAGATATCACATTATAAAAGATGCTCACACAAACAAACATTAAAAACAATCTAAAAAACACTATACTAAAAATACGCATTCGTATAAACTTATACAAATATATCGAAAACACAGAATGTCTGTCACCATGTCCATGTAAAATAAAAATTCCTCTTCTACGTTGAAGTTGGTCCAATCGACCGTTTTGGCCTTAGGTATTAATCACTGTACATATTACAGAGTGACCAGTCCTTTCAATTATAGTGCTTGATGCGAAAAATGGAACATGAATCGGTCAATGCGGACCATGATAGATATCGTAAATTATCTGTCACGTAGATGTCATTGGAAAAGCTGGGTAGAACAGAAGATGATGATGATGATGATGATTGTTGTTTTAAGGGGCCTAACATCTAGGTTATCGGCCCTAGAACAGAAGAAAACCCATGTCAACAGAGTAAAATTGATGTGAAATTATTTTAAAAAAATCCATAAATACGGCTAAAAAACACTCACACAAATCAAGGTAACTATGTGTACACATCCAGATCAGCTGTGTTTCCGTAACCAGAAAGTAATGGTTGAAAACTGTGAAAAGAAAAACGGATGTTAAAACTAGACCCTGTGTATTTAAAAGAAAATATAAGTTAGTAAACCAACCTCTTGTCCTGTACCATTGGTCGTAAGCAACTGGACTGTTCTTAATTCGGGCAGCGTGTGTGCGTGTATGCTCGGCTGAAGGTTATATGACGTAACACGTGAGGGGAGAGGAGAGGCAGCGATTGTTTTCATCGCGATAACAGTGTGTTAGGCAGCAGAAAAATAAAAACAACTGACTTATGTAGGTTGTATGGAAGCCTAGGATATCATCATTTTATGGTGGTTTCCTTGCTGCCATATCCTTTACATGCCCAGTGAGAATATCATACAATACGTTGTTCTCATAATGTATTTCATTTAAGTTGAGTTCCGGGTTCATTCTTTGCGACAGTTCTATCTCTATTTTCTCTAAGCTGTTCAATAATTGGCCTTTACATCCAAAATGCAGAATTTTCAAGTCCTCGTTAATATTAGAAAATCTATGTCCTGATGTCGCCATGTGATTACCCATTGCCGAAAACTTCCGATGTTTAATCGCATTAACATGTTCTGCATATGAGGAGGTGACACGCAAAGGCGAACATGTCCACAATTGAAAAAAATGAGATATAATATGGAACGGGATGTACAAGATGTGCGGAATGTAACTAGATCGTGCCATTTAAGCAAACTTGAATATGTCCCAGGATACAAGCCTGTGAAAATGCATGGTTCAGCGCAAACACGAACTTGTCCACATCTACATTTCCTGCAAAGACGAACTAGTCCATACGGCCAGTAGGAAGCGCTGATTCATGTCACGTGATTTCCATTCCGCGCGTGGCCAGACGTTCCCGAGCAGAGCAGCTGATAATAGCATTAGTTCCGTGCTTCTGTGCTCTGGCTTATTACATATTGCTATTAAAATTAATACGTCAGTGTTTCAGCAAAATGGATGAAGAAAGTGTTCGTGTAAAGAGTGCAAACAGGGGTAGCAGAAAGGGGAAGAAGAATGATTGGCGACGTGAAAAGGATAAAAGGAAACGGTATGTTGCAACTAGAGGTTTTCATTCTTTTCATGCATGCTCACACAAAACCAAACAGTTCAGTTGTCGGGAAATCCACCCACGAGATGCATTGCATGTGAGACAGTTGATTTATAGAGTTCAAGAAAAGCAGTCCAAGAGAGGATGGTAGCACGAATGATATCATTGAAGAATGTTCAACGAAAACGACCTCGTAATATTGAAGGTGAAAGTAAACCGCGGAAATGTAATGTCAATTTCTCTCTTTCCACACAAAATGGAAAGATATATCCAGTGTGCAAGAAATTCTTCATACACATTACCTTAATGATGTCTACTGGGCTGAATAGTATTGCAAACAAAATAAAAGAAGGCATAGCTATACAGGAATATAGAGGTGGAGATCGCGTCAGCCACAAATCCGCAATGAAGAAGAACAGTGTTAGGCAATTTATAGATAATTTGCATTGCACTGAAAGTCATTACAATAGATAAAAATCACGACGGCTATACCTGCACAGTGAACTAATTATAAAGAAACTAAGTGTACAGTACAACAAATCTGTGACTAATGACCTCAAAGTGTCTGTATCTATGTTCCGAAGAATATTCATGGAGGAATATAATATAGGGTTTAGAAGCCCAGCTTCTGATATTTGCAGTTTCTGCGCATGAATCGACGAGCAAATGAAGGTGGCTTCAACAAAGGAAAAGGTGCAACTTATCACACAGAAAAGAGTCCTCAAGAAAAGAGCAAAGGCCTTCTATGAGCTCTTACGGGAAGAGAATGAGCTGGCAGTGACATTCTGTTTTGACCTGCAACAGGTGCAGCCATTACCAAAAAGTCCAGTTCAAGAAGCATTTTACTCAAGGCAGATAGGTTTCTACAGTTTGTGCATTGATAATGCGAACCTGTATTTTACACGTGGACGGAAGAGTTAGCAGGGCGAGGTGCAACAGAAGTGGCTTCAGCATTGTTGCATTTTTTAAATCTGTTGATTTTAAAGATAAAACTATGGTGAAACTTTTCTGTGACGGGTGTGGGGCACAAAACAAAAACAATATCGTGCTTCATACCCTCATGTATTTTCTTGGAACACATGATTGCTCTATTGAAGAAATTCATCTTACTTTTCCAGTTCGAGGACATAGTTACTTACCTGCTGACCGCGTTTTCGGTAGAGTAGAGAAACTTCTACGAAAAAAAAACCACAATAGTAACAAAAGAGGCATATAAAGAGATCTATCAGTCAGTGGGTGAAGTAAGAAGCCTGGGTGAAGAATGGAGACTGATGGACCTGAAATGCCTATCTAAAGGCCTACGTCAGTTAGTGAAATGAAGAGAATTTACATACAAAAGTACAAAGTTATGGGAAATACTCCTATTGATGTGGACGCAACCGCATTCTTCATGTCCCAGCAAGAGCTACTAGAGTGGAAGTCTCTTCTGAAACGCGGATGGACTCTTAAGAAACTTTTCATCCAGGCAGTTGCTGAAGTGCCCCTCAGCCACCCAATCCCAGATGCCAAGAAGAAAGATGTTGACTGTTTGTTGAAATCTATTTTCGGAAAAGACTGGAGAAATCTGGAGGACTTACGTTGGTATACATCCATCATTGATGGTAATCCCTCAGTGTGCAACACAGACGAAGAGGAAATTTCGTGTGATTGTCTAGAAGATGATTGTGGTTGTATGTTTAATGATGTGACTTGTAAAATGAAACAAGGAAGTTATTTTGGTATCTTATAGCAACCATTAATGAAAAAAAATGCAAGCGACTATGAAAAAATAAAGCACCTTCCTTTTGAAAATCATTCAAAGCCAAACATATCCAAACGGTTCACGCAAAAGAGAACATGTCCGTAATTAAATGAGCTTTTTAAACAAATATTTTCATTGTAGATTTATTTGCAGTCATAAATTGCCCTTTTTGCACAAACATGAAATTGTTTGCATTACAATATGTAATTTTCATTAACATGTATTGCTGAAATACGTTTTTTGTTGATTGTGAAAAACTGTATTAGGTGGACATGTTCGTCTTTGCGTGTCACCTCATCTCGTTTTAAAGCTTCTACCCGTTTTTCCCGTGTATTCAACTGCGCAGTCCCTGCATTGGATTTTGTAAACGCCCGATCTGTTATGTTTGTCGTCAATATTAATATGCTTAGAGTTACAAATCAAATTTCGATTGATATTCGTTGTTATATGCGCGATATCCATGCCATGTTTCTTTAAAACATTAGTAACATTGTATGTTAATTCATTGGTGTATGTGAATGTCGCATATGTTTTATTATCCTTCTTCTGTGGCTGCAATTTAGTTACAGGTTTGTTACGAATTTTGTTAATTATTTTATTGACGTATGTCATACTATAGCCATTAGCCGCTGCAATTTGTTGAATTATGTTCATTTCTTTTTTGAAATCCTGCTTCGACAATTGTACTCTCAATGCCCTATTAATAAAGCTAATGAATGGTGCACGCTTATGGCTTTCCGGATGATTGGAATCCTTACGTATTGTCGTTATTGTTTGGGTAGGCTTCCTGTATATACTATATTGTAAACTATTATTTATCCTAGTTATAGTCAGGTACAAATAATTTATGGTGCCATTGTTCTCTTTTTCAGATATGAATTTAATGTTGCTGTCTAAATCATTAAGCATACTTGTTATTTGCTCATCGCTAAGTTTGGAATGGTCTACTATCATGAATACGTCATCTACATATCTGCCCCAATATATGATACCTTCTATTTTGCCTATGATTTTGTTGGCTTCCAAATTATCCATGTACATGTTAGCCCATAGCCCGGAAATAGGAGAACCCATGGCCAATCCTTCTTTTTGTGTATTAATTTTCTGATTAAACCTGAAATGGTTGTTCTGTAGAATGAATTTCAATATCTCTATGAATTCGTCAATTTCTACCTTGGATAAAGTACTGTGATTTCTAAGGTTGTTTTCTATTATACTTAAAGTGGGGGAAATCGGTACATTAGTATGCATGTCCTTAATATCTGCTGTGTGCATTTTGGATGTATCATTTAGCTTAATTGTCCTGGTTTTCTCACAAAATTGAACCGCATTCTTGAGTGATGCATTAGCCTGAAATTTGAAATGCTTGTTAAGAAAAGCCTGTGCCCATTGTGACAATTTAAATATAGGGCTACTTCTAAAGTTTACGACAGGTGTAATTGGAACATTTTCCTTATGGGTCTTAGGTAGGGATCTTAGTGTGGGCAGACTGAACATCTGATACAATGAAAATAGTGTCTTTAAGTATTTGTTTAAGCTTTTTCTGCATTGAAGCTGTCGGATCTTTGCTAAGAATTCTAAAGTTCTGATTGTTAAGGAAGTTTTTAGTTTTCTGAATGTAATAATCTTTGTTTAGTAAGACTGTTGTGTTACCTTTGTCTGCCTTTGTAACTATTAAGTTATTGCGTTTTAATTTATTTCGTAGTTTATTGACATTCCGATTGCCATATTGTGTTTTGTTGTTCTTTTCCTGTTTTAAAATTTTGACAATTTTCTTCTTAACATCATGTCTCACCTCGCCCTGTTTATCGTGTGGTAATTTCTTAATTGCTACTTCTGTTTCGGCTATTAACTTAGTTAGGTTCATTTTATTGTGGGACGATTCCCAGTTATGCTTATGACCTTTCTCTAAAATGTTTAGTTCTGCCTCATTAAACCCTACATTTGATAGGTTTTCAATTGGTTTATGAAAGCTGTGAGTTCAAAACACTGGTTCTATTTGAGGATGATCTCGCTTCTGTCCTGTTATTTGTATCAATTTCCTATCAAAAATTTGTTTTTTGCGACTACATTGCCGGTTCATTGATTCTTCTACATGTAACTGAAAATTATCCCAATCTTCCTTAGTAGACGAATTTGCCGCTAATAAATGTGCCCTATACAATCTGTTGTTAATTTGGATTTTCTTCATGTATAAGAATTTAATTTCCCGCTGCATAATTTACGATATCTATCATGGTCCGCATTGACCGATTCGTGTTCCATTTTTCGCATCAAGCACTATAATTGAAAGGACTGGTCACTCCGTAATATGTACAGTGATTAATACCTAAGGCCAAAACGATTGGACCAACTTCAAGGTAGAAGAGGAATTTTTATTTTACATGGACATGGTGACAGACATTCTGTGTTTTCGATATATTTGTATAAGTTTATATGTATGTGTATTTTTAGTATAGTGTTTTTTAGATTGTTTTTATTGTTTTTAATGTTTGTTTGTGTGAGCATCTTTTATAATGTGATATCTTTGAGAACGCACGTTGACAATGAGGAGATGAAGTGGCTGAAGAAGGGAGCAGCATGGCCCCGAAACATGTCCCACGAATGTGAGCGTTAATACAATTTAACATAATTTGTTTGGTATTGATTGACGGGAATATATTGTACTATATTGGTTTATAGAATACATATATTTGACAAAACCAAGAATTGGTATACCTTTTAAAACCTCCAAGTCATTCATGTTCAGTCCTTACCATAATACAACTTTAGACAATGAGTGTTTAAATGCATCCCCCATTAGCTCAGTGGTCAGAGCAACAGAGTGTGAAGCCTCAGGTTGCAGCTATATGTCCCACAAATGTCAGATATCCTATGCCTTTCTTCAAAAGGCATGTGCTTTCAGTACTGCACTCAATCTATCAGCTGAACACTTCCATTTATCATCAACACTGTTGTGAAAATCAATTCTGGAATCTCTAAATACCATTTGGTGATAACGAGATGAAGAACAGGTAATGTTTTGTAAAGAGGCATAAAGTTGTTTCTATTTTTATGCATGGAACAAACTCTGGTGGGGGAAATTCTTCAGTCTTGATATCCCCAGGGAGGTCAGTATTATCCTGCAAAGAAGTGATTTGTTTCACAAATGTATTCTTTTGGATAACAGGAATTACAACTCACAAATGACTTGTATACATACACTAATGGACTTCTTTTTAAGGACACATGAGATACGAACAGAGGAATATCACCTGTTCTGTATCGCCTGTTAAACATTTCTGCGCATGATTATACTAAAATGAAAATACAACAAATTACAATGTAAAAATGAATAACATTGGAAACAAAGAGAGCGATATTATTCAATGATATCTGGGGAATGTGGAACTGGAAACCGAAAGAAGAGAAACAAAATAAAGACGCTCGTCAAACAAATACAAATGTGTTTAAATTACAAGAATAAACGTTCCTTTTCCCAATTTATTACCTCTTTGCAACCTTAATGAAGTATTTACCCAAGATGTGTTACAGATCTGCTTTTAACTATTTATTTTATAAATTTTCTCATATAAAACCCTAGTAAACTAGTATTACACAGTTCCTATTGAAATTTATCCAAAAGTTCTTAATACAAGTTTTGTTGACTAGGGTAATATTTTATCATGTTTCAAGGGTTTTTGTTTTAGGTCTCAAATAATTAATTAAGATACAAAACATCGTATGTCGAAACATGTTCATTGTAAACATGTATTCAATATAAGTATTGACATGTGTCTGCATTTAAGAAATAACTGATACAAGTCAATACGGATCAATGTACTCAACAACACCACTTAATGATTGTGCTTACTATAACAATCTATCAACAGCTGATATTTTATCCTGAACCTTAGCCAACAAACAAAATTTTGGTTACTTAACTCTAATAAGATCGTCTCTCTTCCTCCAACTTAATATTTAGCCTTGTGAGGACAATCTACTTTCTCTCTCAGACCGTAGTGAAGAACCAAAATGGTTGACCAATATGAATCAATTAGATGACGCACGTCTGACTTGAAAATGCTTGGAGACAGTCGTAACGTGACGTCATGCGCTGTCTCAAATCAAGAATCAACTTGTTTGTAACGCCACGTAGTCTGTCGTAGACAGACTCCTTTAGAAAATTCCCCTGTCAGACAAACGTGACTAAAAACACTTGTCAGGAAACCATGACAACCATCGTGGCCATTAAGGGAACACCAGGCCACCATGGCAATGTTATTTGTTTATAGAGGAAGACAAATGGAAACAAAATTCAAATCTCGGGGATTTATGGAGGAAATCTAGGTGAATTTCACTTCAGGGTTTGCTACCCTGATTATCGAGGATGGTTGCAACTTGGTCACCATGGCAGCTCATTGGTCAGAGCAACAGCGTACAAAGCCGGCGGTCGCTAGTTTGTGTCCAGCATGGGTCAGATATTTTATCACAGTGCCTTTAACGAAAGGCTTGCGCTTTCTGTTCAATACACAACCTAACATTTATCATCAATATAGCAGTGGAAATACAATTCTGGAATCCCTAAACACCATTTGGTGATAACGAGATGAAAAACACGGCATGTCTTGTAAAGAGGCATAGAGTATTAACTCGATAAAGTACTTACTCCTTTCAAATCTGGAGATGCTGATTTTACTTTCGTCCATGGAATAATCTCCGGTGTAGAACATTCTGCTTTACTGACTGCAACAATATGCGGCATGGGACATGATTCACACTTAATATCCCTCCTGTGATGAGCATCAACCTGCAAGGAAATGACTTGTTTCCCAAATATGTTCCTTTGCATAAGTGGAATTAAATCTTACATACGACGTACAAAATGAATGTTACAGGAATCTGAGAATAAAATAAACATTGATCTGGTTTCCATTTCCCTTCATTTCTTCCAAACACGATACAACCTGGACGGTCTAGATCAGCAGGGCTATGTACATAGAAAATATTTTTCAAAGATAACAAAATGAAATAAATTCTAGCCTTGTGTGTTTTATTTGGTATTTTGGGCATCATAGTATCCAGCTGATCTTTATAAACAACCCTCGCTATAAATAATAGACCACGATGGATTCATGATTAAGGTATGGTTAAGGAGATTCATAAAAACAAGGCTTAAAGATAAGGAGGAAAGAGGAACAACGCCTCCTATGTGGGAAAGTAATGGGCGCAGCAGATATGCTCAAATATACACCTAAATGAAAATAGTTACATCAAAGTTTGTAGATGATGGAGATTAGAATGAGAATATTAGGGAACTGAGCATGCCAGGTAAATATTCAATGTTACCTGGGGAATGTAGAATAGAAAAGTGACTCCGGTAAAACAAAACGTATATGACAGATGGTAATTTACCTTAACCAATAATAGAAACTCTCTGTATCACACTGAACAATATCAATATTATCTATAACACACAATAATATACTGAATATCAACATCAATCCATCAGGAGGTGTTTACCTAGTTCAAAACTGTTTTAGATATTTCAGTTAACTAATTTAAAGTTTGCTAATAAGTGGTGTTCTTCTTACTTACAATTTTAAAATTGCATTTGTGTTCAGTGTGGTTAATGTTTGGAAATTAGTTGAACTTTCTCAGCATGCTTTTGTTGTAGACATCAAGTGATGATTGCAATAAGTGTTACTCTCTCCCCAATCTCTAGCAATTCAAGTCTTGGAACAGAGGGGATTCCAAATATAATTCTTGCTATAAATCTGACTTTCTAGTGAGTCAGTGTAGTAACATTAATATTATGATGTGGCATCAATGTAGGTCATTATTCAAAACAACGGCTATGTTCTATCTCTATTGAATAAAAAGGAGGCATTGAATTTTGAGAGCAAAAATCATTCTGAATGTCTAAACATTGTTTCAGCTTCTCAATGGCAGTAATACACAAGTATGAAAATACAGACACATTATGCCCCTCTAGTTAACAGATATTGATTAACTTACTGCCTAATATAATTGACCTTGCTCACTACAAATATGTTGTCTTGGACATCAATAAGATTGCAATGTTACACAATATGTGGAATTAAAATACACTTACAATGTCGGCCAAGTCATCTGTTTGTGTCGACCATTCCGGCTCACTTTTGATCACAGCTTGCTCGTCCATTACGTTAGAAAACTAGAACACAGAAATTTACTTGAACATCAGTTACAAACGCACTTATTTACCGAAATAGCCTCATACATCAAATGAGGTAATCTCAGTCCTCCAAATGCAATATTGGTATTCCGAATATATCCTGCGAGGTGCACAGTATCAATAACAGTAAATCCTACTTGATCAAATGAGTTAGAGAATAATGTCGAATAAATTCTAATACAAGTCATTGGGACTGAGTGGATAAAATGAGCAATTTATGGGAATTATTAACGCCAGTTCGTATCTACACGGAAGCGAAATGGAGCAACTCTCGAATGCGTCCATCATATGTTCAGTTCTTTTGATCCCAAACACTCACAAACCTGAACAATGTTTGGGCGAGGCGGGGATATCTGATTGTTAGTACATAACACATCTATCAGCGCGACTGAAATAGGTTCAGTACAAGTAACTGATCGTAGCACACGCTTCTTTGAGAATCATGACTAGGTGAGTAAAAGGCCTCCAGATACCACACAATGCCCAGTTCATATAAACACTCTTACTTCTCATTGAGCGGAAATGAGAGAAAAATGTATTTATCTACACACACTTACAAAACTAGCATGGGAATAATTTGCATAATATCATTATTAAGGTGTTCTTAGCTACATACCTCTGCCATGGAATCAATGATACCTCTATATTATCGACTGTTAAATATTGTAAACTGCTTGTCACTGATGATCTACACTGGGCACTGAGCTACAATATCCTTCCGCCGTAAGACTAATTACCTTAACTTAGTGCTGCCCCATTTCTCCACAAATTTTAAAATGCTCCTACTTGGAACTTCATATAACAAGAAAAGAGTTCTCAGATTGTTCATTCTCACCAAAAGTACGGTGCCGGTATTCCATATGAAATGCAGTACTTTAAACATCCTCTTAGGGTTACAAGCCGCCAGGTTCAAAACAAAATAATTGAACGGATTCATTCAACAGAAGTGACTTTGAATTTCTCCCTAGACACATAATATCTTTGTGTGAGGTACCGGTATATAGTCATATTATTTGTACATTGAACAAGATGTTACAGTCTAAAATCTAAATCAAGAGTTGTTGTATGAGGTTACAGTCTTTCGACTGGTTTGATGCAGCACTCCATGCTTTCCTGTCCTGAGCTAATCGTTTCATCTCTACATAGCTACCACACCCTACATCCGAGGCAATCAGTTTAACATATTCTACCCTTGGTCGACCCCTACTCTGCCTTCCATAGCAAAGTGTACTATTCCTGGGTGTCTTGGTACCGTATGTATACTACCAACATATTTCTCCCCTTCATAAGCAATCGTCACTAACATCTCTCCTCTCAAAAACGTCTTAATACCTCTACACCCTATTCAAGCCATCCGGTCTTCATCATTCTCCTGTAACACCACATTTCGAACGCTTCAGTTCTCCTCTATACTGCTGCAGCAACAATCAAAGTTTCACTTCCATGGAGCGCCACGCTCCAGACAATGGCTTCCAAAAATGACTTCCTAATACCTAAATATAGCCTATATTCGATGCCAATACATTTCTTTCTGTAGAAATGCTTTCCTTACCTAAACCAACCTACTTTTTATATCTTCTTTTTTTCGTGCATCACTGGTCATTTTGCTTCCTAAGTATCATAACAGAAGTCTCCTACATCCCTTAGCTCTTCACCTGCCAATTTGAGATCCATTGGGGCTTAATATTTCTTTCGGCTGGATTCCCATATTTTTGTATAGCCTACGTTTATTAATTTTCATTGTGAATTCTTTCCTCAAGACAGATTCCATACCATTTGAAAATTCATTCAAATCATCTGATGTGTCGGCCAAGATAACGGTGTCATCAGTAAATCTCAGTGGTGAAATTATTAAGAATATAATTCAGTAGGCCTTATATCTCATGTAGCCTGCCACTACACAGGAATCAAGCACACGATAGAATCTGATAAACTGTTGTATGTTAAAATTTTATGTTTGTATAATTCAGGTGATATGGGGAAATCAGCTGGGACGCCATATTGCAATGAGTAATAAATGTATTGGGAAACAAATTACAATATGCAGTAATACCAACATGTGAGTTGAGTATCAAAACAAAGATCTTGTCGTTACCAACATAATTATTTCTTATCCTGCCCCCATAAGATCAAATTTTTATCATAATTCTAACTATGAGAATTTGTACAAACAATATTTTACTTAAACTATAATATGACTATATATTGGATAACGAAACATACTCGTTGATATTTCAACAATAAAACATGAAATGTCATAATTTCAAAATTGTCTTAATTGTTATTGACATATTTAAAATCAAATTCTTTCATTGGACCTACTCTACTCCACTCCTCAACAGAACTACTTTGAATTGTTCAAATTTAGTAGACAATAGAGGCTTTGTGAAAATGTCAGCTACTTGGTCATGGGTCGGACAAAATTGAAGAGAAAACAATTCATTTTTATAGTTCTCATGCAGATAGAGACACCTCACTCTCCTCTCATTTGTTCAGATTTCACCAACTTTAAGATACTTGATTGTCTATGTTAAGAACAATGGGAACAGACTTTCCAGTTAGTTCTTGTATCAAGTATTTCAGATACTCTAATGTCTTGCAGCAATGTAGGCTATTCAGCTCCTGTGGATGACAGTGCCACAATTTTATGCTTGCTTAACCGCCATGCCACTGGTCCATCTGCCAGCATTATGACATAGCCTGTAGTACTCTTTCTTTTCTTATGATCACCAGCAAAATCTGTATCACTGTATGCAATTATTTTCAGATCATCTTTCATTCTAGATGCATAGTGCAGGCTATTCCCATTTTTGTGCTTCCATTCAGATATCGAAGTGTTCGTTTAACATTCTGTAGCACATGTTGATCTGTTGGTTTCTCCATGGACCTGCTTTCATAATTCACACTATAAGCCAGGTCTGGTCTGGTTTTACAAGACTCCCAACAGCTTGTCTATCGGGGTATTCTGTCTTCAAGCTGTCCTCTGTTGCACCTGTTTCTTCATTTTCGATTATTGGGGTTTTAACTTCTTTGCATTCTTGCATGTTCAACGTTGCAGCACATTATGAGCATATTTCTCTTAACAAATGAAGATAACATCTTCTGTTCTGTTTATATATTTCCCCAAATAAGTTTTGGGTACATGAGTTGTCTTCTTTTCAGAATTTCTCTCAAGTTTAGAGAAAAGCCGTGTCATTTACTGAATGTCTTTGCCCATGATAATGCCATTGTCTTCATGAATTGCTAGAAACAATCTGTTCTCAGAATTCTTGAAGATGCAGTGGTCTGACTTAGTTTGTGTCATGCCTTCTTGTTTCAGGAACTCGGGGAGAGTTTTATTCCACCTACAGAGGGCTTCAGTCCATATAAGGCTTTCAGCAGTTTGCATATTTTCCCTTCTTCTTTGTAACCTTCATCTAGGGTTCCATACAAAAAGGCCGTCTTGACATTAAATGTTTAAATGTGCATGTTATAGTGTATTGTGATAGCGAAAATAGCTCTTAGTGAAGTTGTGTCCAATACTGGAATGAAGATTTCTTCATAATTTATATTTCCACTCCTATGTTCACATGCATGCCTGTTTGCCATCTCTTGATGAATGCAGTACCTTTGCATTTGTCTGTTGGCACAGGCTAGAGTTAAATGTGGCTTTGCACCGAGGTCTCAGTCTCACTCATGGCTGTGATTATATGGAAGCTACTGAGGTATGGGTGGTGCTTAGTAATGACATCCAGGGCACAGTCAATGCCTGTGGATGCTGTGAAAGGTTCTACTCATAGGGTTAGTACTGCTGTTCTGACTCAGTGAGGAAAGCAATGGCAAACTACCTCACTTCTCTTCTTGCCTAGTACGCCTCAATATAGCGCTGCCTTGGGTTTTTGTGGGTATATACCCACATAACCTAACGGCGGTGCTTTTTGAGGATCCAACCAGCCTTCGGGCTGACTACCTAACAGACAGATGTTCACATCCTCGTACCACAAGCCTAGCTTTATACCTACCGTCTTCCTTAACATTGAACACCGACCGGCTTGAAAAAAAGTTATTTTCCTCTTGCTGCTTCAGGGCTTACTAATTTCCAAGTTTAATTTTTCTTCAAAGAGTATTTTTATTCTTTAATGGCTATTTTCCATTTTACTTTGTCTTCATTTGTTTGCGACTCCCTGTATGTCATCATTGCTTCTTCATCTTCTCCGCTATCTAGTTGATAGTCATCATATTTATTAGGTCTCTTTAATGTTCCTCTTGGTCATAAATCAAGTACATGACATCTTTCTTCTCTCTGTTCTTGATCTGAATCTTCGAAGTAGCTATCTTCTTCTTCTTCTTCTCCTCGTTCTTGTGGTTCATGATCTGTTTCTTCATCTGTTTTGATTTTCATCTCCGACATCTGGATTTACATTTCTTTCATTTTCTTCTGTTTCTTCAACATTTGCTTGGTAGATATCAGTGTTAGGATTATGTTCATTTAATTGTATTATATTTCTCTCAAATACCACATCTCTTGAGATGAATATCTTTCTGTTTCCTTCATCCCATAGTCGGTATCCGTTTGGTGCATAGCCTACAAAAATGTACTTTTTGCTTCGGCTGTCAAGCTTCTTGATATAACCCAAATTTTTGGCATAGGCAACACAACCAAATATTTGTATAGGTAGGTTAGACAGATTTGGTTTCTTGTATGTCCATTTTTCAGCTGGGCTTGTGTCAACAGTACTAGCGGGGCTTATATTAATCAGATATGTAGCTGTTTGTGCTTCTTCCCCCCTCATCACTTTATCTAGGTTAGAATCACAAAGCAGAGCTTTTGTTCTTTCCATAAGAGTACGATTGAACCGTCCTGCAGTTCCATTTCATTGGGGTGTAAATGAAATTGTATAGTCCAGCATAATACCAATCTTTCCGATCATGTGAGGAATACTCCCCTCCATTATCACACCTTATTTTGGTTACTCTCAGATCAAATTTGGTTTCGGCCATTGTCACATAATGTTTTAAGTATATGGGAACATGGCTTTCATTTAACAACAGATAGATAACACTAAAATGTGAGTAGTCATCTATACAGCACACAATGTACCTGTAGACATCATGGGTGGACACATCTAGAGGTCCACAAACACCTGTGTGTATTATTTCTAACAGTCTTGTTGCCCTAGTCCTTTCTGTATTAAATGGTAACCTGATCTGTTTTGCTTTTAAACATTTCTCACACACTTCATCTATTTTAGTATGTGTGGCAATGGGGGACACACCATCACAAATATATTAGGCAGTTTATTAAGGTACGGTAGTTGTAACTTAAATGACCCAGTTTTCTGTGCCACTCTTTACCTATATCATTACCTTGTCCACACAGCGCCTTTATTTTGCATATTAACATCAAGGTCAACAGTATACAGTCCTACTGTATTTTTCTTACCTTTTAGTACCACTTTGTTGTCTTGGTATATATTAACATCATCTTTGGTGCACACAACAATGCCATTAGTTTCTGTTATTTTACTTACTGACGTCAAGTTCTTAGGCAAGTCAGGTACACAGTGAACATCATTGAGAACACACTGCTCAGATGTCAAGGTTCCCTTACCTACTACAGACATAGCCTGATTTTCCTCATACCCCCTACACACTATCAGACCAGACCAGGCCTGTCTGCGCCCAATTTGGTCTGCGCAGACTGTCCGGCGGTCTGGCTAGAAATCCTTCAGGCCACCAGACTGCCCCTCGCCTGTCTGGTCTGGTCTGCGTTGGGTGTAGCACTGTCTAGCCGACTGGCAAACTCCGTCGCGATCTCCAACAGTTTCAGTACGTATTCTACTGTTGCACAGAGAGGCACTACGTCTTATTACAAGATTCTGTCGCCATGTCTCAATATTCCCAGCATAGAAACAACGCGAGTGCCGATGATAATTAAGTAGGCGATCATGAGGCGGATACTATCATGCAAATGTTAGCGGATACTACCATGCAAATGTTAGCAGATACTATCATGCAAATGTTAGAAATGTATCGGGAGCATAGATGTTTGTGGGACATTAAAAGTGGTAGTTACTCGAATAAAATTGCAAGACATGAAGGCTTCTACGCTTTGTTGGCAATTTATAAAACTATCAAACCTAATGAAATATCAGGGGATGTTAAGAAAAGAATTGAGAATATGCGGAATGCCTACAGAAGGGAACGGGGGAAGTTGAGTTTTAATCAAACATTTCTCTCATGCGTGACGTTTTATTCGGAACGTTAGACATGACTATTTTACTTAATATCTATGAGTACGTTTTTACAAGTAGTTTCCTATAATAGGTATAAATTACAATGGTATACAAGGTAATATTTACATTTACATTAATTACATTACCGGTACTATTCTTTACATTTATAAGGTAGGTACCTCATATGTAACTTGATTGTAATTATAGTAGGTGGATGATCAATGATAACAGAGTTAAAAATCTAATTATTGAATTTTGTGATTTTTAGGTAAAGGCTAGTGAAATTACAGGGACTTGCAGTGACCAAGTTTATACACCACGATTGTGGTACTACGAATACATGACCTCTTAGACGAAAAGGAACACGCCAAACGTGGCACTGACACATTGGACGAACATGAAGATATTGTAAGTATAATCATTGTACAATTCTCAGCATATAATCTTGGAACAACACTTTAACCTCATTGTTGTAATAGTTGGTAAATATGTTTCCAACAGTTTTCCCCCCTTCATATCCGGTTCTAGAGTATGTTTGCCCTAATGAAATCAATGGATTTGTTTCCCTCCATTCTCCAGGAGTAAACTGCATGTTCTCAGTATGCTCTCGGTCAACAACATGAGCAGTAATGTAACATTTATTTTTGCTAGCTAGAAAATTATGTAGTGCACAACACGCCAATACTATAATATTCAATCTGGCAACGTGTACTGAGATCGGTTGCCTGAACAATCGAAATCTGGCGGGTAAATTCCGAATGCGTTTTCTACGACCCTGCGTGCTCGGGACAATCTGTAATTAAATATGCGTTCTTCTTTTGAAATTTGTTTCAAAGGGTAAGGCTTCATGAAGAATGATTTCAGTCCAAATGCGCTGTCACCAAGAAATACATACGGAGCACACACATTACTACCTGGGAGTAGTGAAGGAGCAGGTAGGCCAAGTTCTGAGTCCATCATTTTCTGATGAAATATTGTGTTTTGGAGAACGGTGGCATCAGAAACACATCCACTGGCACCAAAATGAACGTACATTAGTTAAGTTTGTCGCTTAACAGTCTTCTTTAGTGATGTACTAAGAAGTTGTCGCTACTGCTAAGTCAGTAGGTCTCGTGGTTCTTACTTCTGATGAGTAGTATCTGCTTTCTATGAATGAGAACTCGTTGGTTAGTTTGTAGAAGTATTTATTAATCTTTGACAATCCAATATATACAAGTTACCACCAGACAGTCAACCTGTTTGGTCGCTGCTGAACTGGAAGAGGACCTTTGCTTCTCAGCCCAGGTCTTTTATACAAAATCCCTTCATAACAAAGTGCGTCACAGTGGAGGGGCGTACTAGATAACATGTATGTGGAAATATATATCTTACAGGATATGGACAGTTCCGTGAATTTGATCATTCATAGCTGTTGCTGTTAATACATCTGGAAATAACAGATTAAGTAATCATATGAGGAAATGTGCAGGGCCATTTCCTTAGTCCTTCTAGGAAGTATTTGATAAATAATAATCTACAGATAGTAAACCACATGTGTTGAAGTCCTTCTAGGAAGTATTTGATAAATAATAATCTACAGATAGTAAACCACATGTGTTGAAGATAACATGTTTGTGAAGGAAGCATTTCCTTGTTTCCTAGAATGAGCATTTGTTCCAGTTAACACGTTGATAATAGCATTACATTGGGCAATGGTGTTCCTTCTATAGGAAGAATGACCATAACCTTTAGTTTAGAATGGAGTCTGGGGTTCGACCCTGGACGGGATACATAACTCCTCCACCCTTTGTTGCTCGTTATCGTCCTCGATAACAATTTTCTTAAGTCTATTCTTTGCAGATTTAATACCTTGATATATTCTTGTTCTAAATATTAACATAACAACACAGAAAATAAGTATTATAATACTTGTGTTCACAGACACAAAAGTTTTCATTTTAGTATTGTATTCTGGAATGGGTTTTAAATCTAACTTCATTCCTTTCACATCGAGGTGGGATGAATGGAAATTTATTTCGGTTTTAACGTATGGATCATTTGGAGTTGACAGGAGTGGAAACAGGTGCACATAATTTGTAGGTTGCTGTTGCAAAGTTATGCCCATACTTGTAATAGGGCAAGACTCGTTTGAGTAGATAACATATGATCCTGCTAATTTTATAGTTCTCTGAGATTCTGGGCAGGTTTGCAAGATTATTTGAGGATTTTTACTAGAGAAAAGTCTATGCTTCTTATTTAGTGGTTGAAATAGTTGTACCTCGTTTTTGACAGTGGCAAATTGACATCTGGTAGTGTCAGTTAAATTACATGAAGTTATTCTAGTATTAAAGAGTATACTTGCGTAATATTGAGTAATTTTTATACAAGGTGCGTTAGACCATCTTAAGGTAGGTCCTTGCAAGTAATATTTTTCCGGAGGGATTAATATTAGATTATTGCTAGGTACAGGAGAAATTTTATACAATGTATAAGTTTTAGCATCAGTGATTGGCATATATAATATTACAACCATTTCTTCGTTCATCATGAGAACTTGCGTTTTTGACAGTTTAAGGTTCTCAAATTGATGATACTGGTCAGTATGAATTATAGTTTTTGTTGGGTAGATTAGTTGTAAATGTTTTACAACATTTGTTAAATCCTTTTGGGAGAACATCTTGATATTTGTCATTTCATTAAATGACAAGCTAATAGTATCTTGCAATACTTGTATGATTTTATCTAATTTGTTCGTACACAAGAGCACATATTGTTGATGTTCCAGAAGGTTAATCTTGAAGTCGTCTTCTTGTAAAATACCTTTAATTACCTTCATATTATAGTTTACATGGTTCATTTCATTATAGAACTTTTGAGCAATGGAGTTACTGAATGATATTAATTTATTAATATGTTTAATTTCTTTGGCGTTACTTTGTTTTAATGCTTCTAATTGTTCTTGTAGGTTGTCTAGGTCATCTTGGTCTAGATTACCTGATATGAATTTAATTATACTACCTAAACCATTTATAAGACCTCTCTTACTTCTAGGTGTAGCAGGTAGTAACTTATTTAATTCCTTTTTTGTTTCTTTAATTGATTCTCTTAATTCTGATATTAGGTAAGGAAATGTATTATTGCTTCGTGACATGAGACTTGAGATAGTGTCTTGAATATTATTATAAGATTCTTTTAAACTCGTTAAATTGAAATGAAACATGAACCGGTGATAATCGTTAATTATTAAGGCTGGTCCAAATGAGTCGGCATAGAATCCTTGTGTCTGGATGGGCTGTGTGATGATGGTGCCATGTCCAGGGAGGAATCTGGAATAAGAAATTTTCTTTTTGGTTTAATGTCCCGAAAATTCCTTACATGTGTTTTACCGTTTCTCATTTTACAGTATACCCTGTTTTCTTCAATTTTGGTAATGATACCTTCGTTGTACAGGTTTTTTGATTTCTTGTTTCTGGTGAGGGGATCTAATACGTAGACAGTTTCATTAATTTGGTAATTATGATTGAAAGTGTCGGTGTTTGGTTTAGTATGACTCTCTTTTACAATTTTCAACTGATTTCCTTGTCTTTCAATGTATTCATTGATTTTGGGACATGGCGAGAAGACGTGGTCTAAAGCCTTATAGTATGGTCCATATAGAACGTTGAAAGGAGGTTGTTTAGTAGTGGAATTGATTGAAGAATTGTAATTCGTGATTATGGTGGTCACGAGCTCTGAGAGCGGAGTGAACTTATCGTGATCTCTGGAGATACGAAGTTTCTCTAGAAGGGTCGAATTCAGTCTTTCTACTGGGGAATTAGATGAATAATTCAAAGGGGGTAGTAGCGTGATATTCGATGTTCGTGGCTTTACAATATTCTTTTATGACATTGTTTTCGAACTCTCCTCCTTGGTCATGTGTGATTTTCCTTGGGAATCCATGGTGGGAAAAGTAAACTTGTAATTGGCTTAGTGTGGCCAGACCTGTACCATTTGGTAAAATGTAGGCTTGTCCATACTTTGAGAAAATGTCAATTATAGTTAATATGCGACTTTGCTCGAAGTGAAACGTGTCGATGTGAATTTGAGAGAAAGGGTGATCGGCGGTGATGGGACCTTGGTTCGATACCTCGTTAGGGTGTCTCTCGTATTTGTTTCTTTGACAGAGGTTACATTGATTGATGATTGTCCTAATTTGTTCTCTTAAATGAGGCCAGTAGTATTTGGTCTTAAGATGTTCGTAAGTTTCTACCATACCATTGTGGTTTTCAGAATGATAGTGTGAAATCAGCTGTCTCTGAGTTTCGGGGCTTTCAATGTCTTCCAAGAATTTGGATGACCTGATAATGATTAGCTCAGAAGTAAATAGCTTCTGGCATGCCCTGATGAATGGGATCTCGAGAGTGATATCGTCAAAATAAGTAGCGTACTTGTTTGAGGTTACTATTATTTTGAGGAGGTGATTTGCTAAATCTTCCTGAAGGTTCTTCTTTGTGACAATCATTATGTGTCTGGTACATTTTTTAAACAGGTTTTGTTTAAGTACCTTGGGATAATTACCATATTTTACAATAATCTGATTGCGGTTTTGGTTTAAGTTCCGTTCAGATATTTTCAATGTGAATATGGGGTCTGCTTGGTTTGAATGGACAGTTTCATTATCCATATCATTTTGGTAGGTGTCATCTCCGGGGATGGCAACGATTGAAGTTGCTTCATCAGCCATGTTAATCTCTACTCTAGAGAGTGCGTCTGCGACATAGTTAGTTTTGTCTTTGACGTAATCAGACTCTCCTGGTTTTGTGTGGGGATATTCTTGAATGTTACCGTATGTAATGGAATTTATTTCCATTGGCTCAACTAAAATTGGTTCCTTAAACTCGTGTTTTAGTTGTCTCTCTGTGGGCTGTATGGCTTGGTGAGTTTTGGCATCTAAGAGATACATTTCACCATATTTAAAATTCAGAACATACTCTTCTTCTTTTTCGATGTTGACGGGAATCGCAGTGTTAGCCGTATCTACTGTGGGTTGAAAATGATTCACTTGCTTATGTGAAGAATGAAAGTGAAACGGTATGTCCGTGCTGTTGAGAGTGACTAGGTTCGAGGCGTAGTCAATCTTTGCGTCTAGTTGAGTGAAATCTGCGCTACCTAAATTATTTAAGTCTTCGATTTTGATGGCTGGGCCAAGCGAAAATCCTGAGACTGTTCCTCTGTATCGTACTCATATTTGTAGTACTGAGTGTCGTACTCTTTCGGGTAGTTTTGTATGTTGTACTCATCTACATACTCTAATGATTGCTGTATGAGACCTAAAGCTTCCTGTTCGATGTCTTCTGAAGGTTCTAAGTGAGCATTCAGATTACCTCTAATGGTTGAAACACCTGACATCGGCTGTGGAAATCTTTGCTGGTTAGTGGGTGTGAAACGTCGGCCAATATTATTGGGAGTTGGTTAAGGACGATTCATGGGGTTTGGTGGCTTGAAAGGCTGAGTGTTCGGAGCTTGAGCGTGTCCGAAAATTGGTTGTGGTTTATCTTTAAAGAAGGGTCTGTGGGTTTGATTTTGCATGAAAGGTTGGTTAAATGGGTTCCTTGGTGGAGCTGGGTTAAAATTCAAGAATGGATTGTGTGCTGAGTGGCCTAGTGGTCGAGCTGTTGGAAACTTGCTAGGAGGTAGTTTTCCTCTTAGTTGGTCCATGTAATCTTCATGGGCGCGATCGTTATCATAAGACCTGCATAACCTGAGGCAATGATTCAGGTCTGTAATCTGTGCATATCTTAAGTATGAACGGTAGGGTTCCAAAACTCCTGCTTTAAACGTGTTTAGGCTTAACTCTTCAAGTTCTCTTAATTTCAATTCCAAAATTTGATTTTGGTAATTGAGTTCGCATAAGCTTTTGCATTGCAAAGTCAATCCTTCTAATTTATCATGATAGTCATTGTATGATTCGTTTCTTTTCTGGTAGCAATTAGAGATCTCCTGGATGAGAAGTCTCTCGTCTTTGACGTTACCGTATTTTCTCATGAGTTTATCTTTAAATTTTTCATAAGTACTGTTGGCTTCTAAGTCAAGAATGCTACATGCTTCACCTTTTAGTTTTGACTTTATGACGTTAGATAGGAAGTCATTTATTAATACTGAGTTTGAAGCTGACGCTATTCTCTTGTGAGTGTTTAGAAACGATTCTGTTCTTGCTAAGAAATAGTCAAGACTGCAAGAATTAGTGCCGTTAAATTCAGGCAAAAGCTGTATCTGAGCATATTCGAATTTTGAAAGTAACTCGGTTTCAGGCATCTTGTTTGAATTTATAAAGACGGTTTTCAAAATTGTTTATAATAAATATTTAATTTGCTAGATTAAATTTTGTAACAGTGGTTACTTTTAAAAGTTAATTACTTACTTATAGGTGTTAATTATTAATCAAAATATATATGAAAGAGCCCCGGTTAGGTTTTCACAATAAAGGAAATAACTTATTATTATTATTATTAATCAAAATATATGTGAAAGAGCCCCGGTTAGGTTTTCACAATAAAGGAAATAACTTATTATTATTATTATTGTTAATCAAAATATATGTGATAGAGCCCCGGTTAGGTTTTCACAATAAAGGAAATAATTTATTATTATTAATAATAATCAAAATATATGTGAAAGAGCCCCGGTTAGGTTTTCACAATAAAAGAAATAACTTATTATTATTATTATTATTATTAATTAAAATATATGTGAAAGAGCCCCGGTTAGGTTTTCATAATAAAGGAAATAAGTTATTATTATTATTAATCTAAAATTAATGATATGTGGATATCTCGTTTAGATTCTCCACAATATGAACTAGTAAAATGATGAAATTAATTATATGTCTTCTGAAATGAGGATGATGATTGATGATGATAATAAATATTTAATTATTTTATTAATTCCTTTAATAGTGACAAGCGAAAGACCAGTATGGGCTGCACTAACTCACTTGTGTTAGGAAATGATATAACTTTATTATTATTTTTTTGTTTTAATTGTTTAGTTACAATATTAATTCAAAAGTAAATAAAGAGTGTAAGGTCTGCTAATTAGAGCTCACTAAATTATTTCCTCTTGAAAGTACAAATATTTATTATTATGTATTTATTATTTGTTTTAAGTTTATTAATTTTAATTCAAATCGAAATGACAAGGCAAACTCTACTAGTTAAAGTTAACTGTAATTTGTTTTCGTTTGAAAGGGAAAGAATGTATTATTTAGGTTTTATTATTATTATTGTTGTTGCTCTCCCAATTTGTTACTTGAAATATTGAACCATGCTTTACTAATAATACTCTAGTTCACAAATAAGGTATTATTTGGAGTTTGACTTACAGACAAGAAAAGATGATCAGTGCTGGCTGCATCCTCTTGGAACTGCGGAGTCGGTTGGTTCTCGTGTGTCGTCGTGTGGTCGGAAAGCGCTTCTGGAGCGTTGTCGGCACGTACGGCGATGGCGGTCGGTTGTTGCGAAAGGTGTTTTCTTGGAGCGTGAGCTTCTTCGAACGTTTGTCGGCGAACTTCCTTCCTTCCGTTAAGTTAGCAAAGTTGGTCGTGGACGAAAGGCGTCTCTTGGTACGTTGTCAGTTCCACTTCTAACTTGCTTCCTTCAAGCTGGCGAAGTCGTTTGTGGACGAAAGGCCTCCCTGAGGTTGTCAGTACCACTCCTGGCTTGCTGGCTGATTCATAGAAACGATGACTGCATCTAGTACTGAAGATAGGTACCTTGGTGTCGCTAGTATAGTGACGAAAGGCCTCCTTGTGAGGTTTGTCAGAACACTGTACTAACTTACTCGTAGATTATCTGGCAAGGATAATCGTTACCTATCACGGACTGGGCCCCCAGTTAAGTTTGTCGCTTAACAGTCTTCTTTAGTGATGTACTAAGAAGTTGTCGCTACTGCTAAGTCAGTAGGTCTCGTGGTTCTTACTTCTGATGAGTAGTATCTGCTTTCTATGAATGAGAACTCGTTGGTTAGTTTGTAGAAGTATTTATTAATCTTTGACAATCCAATATATACAAGTTAACACCAGACAGTCAACCTGTTTGGTCGCTGCTGAACTGGAAGAGGACCTTTGCTTCTCAGCCCAGGTCTTTTATACAAAATCCCTTCATAACAAAGTGCGTCACAGTGGAGGGGCGTACTAGATAACATGTATGTGGAAATATATATCTTACAGGATATGGACAGTTCCGTGAATTTGATCATTCATAGCTGTTGCTGTTAATACATCTGGAAATAACAGATTAAGTAATCATATGAGGAAATGTGCAGGGCCATTTCCTTAGTCCTTCTAGGAAGTATTTGATAAATAATAATCTACAGATAGTAAACCACATGTGTTGAAGTCCTTCTAGGAAGTATTTGATAAATAATAATCTACAGATAGTAAACCACATGTGTTGAAGATAACATGTTTGTGAAGGAAGCATTTCCTTGTTTCCTAGAATGAGCATTTGTTCCAGTTAACACGTTGATAATAGCATTACATTGGGCAATGGTGTTCCTTCTATAGGAAGAATGACCATAACCTTTAGTTTAGAATGGAGTCTGGGGTTCGACCCTGGACGGGATACATAACTCATTAACTCGTAATCAGCATTGACTATAGCAAATAGAATAATACTGTTTTTCTTTTATAGTTATAGTATAGCGATCCACTGTGAGATGATTTTTGAATGAGAACGTGCTTGCCGTCCACAGCTCCTACTGCATGGTTGAAATTCCATTTCTGTTCAAAATGAGCAGCTACTGCTTTCCACTCTTGCTCATTGGCTGGAAGCTGAAACTTGCAACGTAAAAAATGTTTTCATGGTTTCAGGGGAATGTTGCCACGTAGGCTTGTGAAACAGAGAATGTTGCGCAAATCAATGCACAGGACCCACATGCACTTTCCCCCTACATGTATTGGGGTTATCCACCTACCCACGCATCATCGCACTCATCTTCATTTTCCGGTTTCCAGTTAAACTCTACATCTTCAAACACCAGTGATTCATCGAATCAGACCTCATACCCTCAACAGTTGTCATCAAATGTACAACACGCGGGGTTGAATGTGAGCTACGATGAAAATCAGCCTATGTACTAATGAGAAAATGATAATAATAGTTTTGGGAAAGTCTTCTACAATAATCTGTTGTACAATGTTCCTGTTGGATAATTCCTATTGTGCTCTTTCTATAATAATAAAAAACAAATAAAAGTACCATGCGTGATTTATTAAACTTACCTTAATAAACTGCTTCAGACAGTTGTAGATAGCTCTACACGTTTCAGGAATGAGATTTGACTGCAGCTGGGGAGATATTGCCGAACTAAACTTCAGGTCTTGATACAACATCTCCGAAGCTAGGTAACGCAGTGTCACAATTAGTCTTTGTTCAGCACTCACTGATCCCCGAAAACTAGTCTTTTTTTCTTCTCGATGTATGGCTGGACCATACAGAGTAATTCAGTAAAACACTGCTCATCCATTCGCAGAAAAGTGCGGAAATCATCTGATTCTAACTCCCTCATCAAGTTGGCATAAGTGAACCTGTGCATTTCTTTATACATCTTCTTCTCCTATACTTTTTCCTTCTTCCGTGTATCCTCATCACTGGTCAATGCAACACACAATGAAAGTCCTATTTTCTGTTGCATTGAAAGATGCGGCTCCATCACAATACCGTATTTATTAAATATTCAACAAAATATAACAATAATATAACATAAACTTCTTACTTATTACTGGGCGAACGACTCAATACAATGGAGGTCTAGTATGTTGGTGTGTATGCAAAGCCGTCCCTCGACCTAGCAAGTTGCCCGTCCATGTCTGCTGGTCGGGTCTGGTCTGGTCTGAGAGTGTGTAGCAGCCTTTAACCGCTAATATGTGCTCATCACTTACCATGTGAGTTGAACATTCACTGTCTACTACTAGACGCCTGGTTCCTTTTAGTATAGCGTTATATGAGCCCTTGCAATCAGCTGCAAGAAATGACATTTTATTTTCCACCTTAGAATTATTTTTTTCCCCAGAATAGCAGTATTTCTCTTCATGATTGAACTTTGTACATATTGAGCATTGATACTTGTCTTTGAGAAAACAATTTTAGGTTTCATGGTTTGTCCTTTTCCATATATTACACTTTTTACTGCTTATACATTTGTTGATAGATTTTGATCTACCCTGTTTGTTTTTAACTCTGCTTTAAAGAATAAATTTTGCTCTTCTGTCGAAGTGCGCCTCAACTTGCTTTCTTCCATCTGTGACCTCGAACACAGGTTCTCTATAGTCCTGGACGCCTCTGGAGTCGAGTCCAATGCTGTATTCCCCACATGATCATGAAGTGTTTGCTGCAGAATCGACGATTTTTTGTCACCCTGAAAGATAAGAAAAGCCGTTGGAGGAACAAAAAAATGGCCTCCCAGAGGAAAGCGTGCTCGCTAGCCCCGTTATTATATAATATCTACACTAACGACCAGCCACTTAACACTAGGACCAGAGCATTCATCTACGCAAATGACACTACTGTTGCTGCACAAGGATCAACGTTTGAAGAAGTAGAGTTAAAGCTGATATCTGCTCTTGAAGACTTAGTCATCTACTACAATGATAACTACTTGAAACCCAACCCAGAGAAAACCCAAATATGCGCGTTTCACCTGCACAATAGGGAGGCGAGAAGGCAGCTAAACGTCACCTGGGAAAGTCACAATCTGAAACACTGTGTTCATCCTAAATACTTAGGAGTAAAGCTGGATTGTGCGCTAACCTATAAACAGCATTGCATGGACACCAAACGGAAGGTATGCACCAGGAACAACATCGTTCGGAAGCTCACAAACGCCAGATGGGGAGCGCAGCCTAGTGTCCTGCGTACAACTGCCCTTGCTCTGAGTTTCTCTGCTGCAGAATATGCTGCTCCAGTAGTATATGGGCAACTTTGGAGCAAGCCTACTTCTATGGTTAAATTTAACCATCATGTTATTTATTTTTTAAGGTTAATTTGGACTATAAAATTAACACTACTTTTTTGGGCGCACTTGGGAGCACAGGTTAAACTAACCATTATATTAACATTTTTATTATGGTCTAAACTAACCATAATAAAAAAACTTTTTTTTACCGAGAACACTAACCTCTTTTATAGTTAAGCTAACCCTAACGATAGCACTCACAAATTCTATGGCCAAAACTAACTATAACATTAACACACATTTTATGGTTAAAATAAACCATGATATAAATGTTTTTGGTACCGAAAACACTAATCGATTTTGTGCTCAAAATTAACCGTAACGTTAACACACATTTTATGGTTTAATTAGCTACAAAAAAACGTTTTTACTACCGAGAACACTTACAAATTTTAATGCTTAAAAAAAGCATTAAACTAGTCCTATAATTTCCAACGACTTCTCGACGTAAATAATGGTTCAAACTAAGACTACAATTCCCAACGACTTAATGTTCGAAACTAAGCATACTATCTCCAACGACTTTTCCCATAAATAATGGTTACTACTAAGCCTACAGTCCTAAGAGAAGACGTCCTGTAACGTATGGGGTAGTTGGGAACACCCTCTCTTCAAGGTTTAAATTTAACCATAATTCTATTTATTTTTTAAGGTTTTATTTAACTTTAAAAATTAGTTTATTTATTTTATTTTTTATGGTCTTGGCCTACCTTAACTTATTTTATTTTTATGCTCCTATTTAACCTTAAACAATTATTTTACTTACCTGTAGGATATGTTTTATAGGGGGGTACCCGTGTATTTGATTGGCTTGGTTATGAAGGAGAAATTTATATATTTTTAATGCCCCAAGAGTATAAAATGTTTACCTTTGGGGCAGAAAAAGATCCAGAACGGGTAAAAAAACAATCATTAAAGTAATTATGAAGATTATTGTATTTATTCTGTTTGAATCAAGATCTGGTAACCTTAGTAAAGGTTAAAAGTTTTAAAAGTTAGGGTAATTTATACAACGCATATAGGTACTAATTAACAACGTAAAGAAGTGGCGACTATTGAAGACTATGAAATATTTCTTGTGACCCGGGGGAGGGCCAATGGCCCTTCTTGGTTCAACAGAAACTAAACCTAAAAAATGTTTTTTTAATGGATTTTAATTTTATTGATTTATTTTTAAAACCACGAGTATAATGGTTTATTGACAATCTTTCATAATATTGAAGATTATGAAAAATTTTCAGTGACCCAAACCAATATATCTTATTTAGTTAGGACAGAAGAACTACTAACTTTTTAAAGAATTATAGATAAAATAATGGTTAAAATTTTTGCAAAACTCCGACATTTCGTAGAAACCCCTAGGGGTGTTTCGAAGCCAGCGCTGGTTTTCTAATTTCTCCTCGTCGACACCCCTAGGGAGTTTTTTTTTCCTTTTTCAGCTTCTCCTTCCAACTTCTCATTCCTTTCCTTTTGAGTGGCCACTCCCATCTACTTTGCATCTCTCAGAATGCCTCTAACAGACCCTGGAGAGCATTTGCTCCTTACTCCTCTTTTCTCTCTCCATTAATGACTCAGTTATTTTTTGAAAGGATTGAGTGGGATTCGAACCATAGAAGCAGGGCGCCTCCGCTTCTAAGTGAACAAGTCTCAACAAACCAAACACTTTAACCTCCTGAGCTACGAGGAAAGCGAATAATAAGCGCGTTTGCGGCTTTATGTGGTGCAATTGCTTACAACAAGTGCACTACGAAGAGCTTTTATTGTTTGCTAATAGATCGCGCTGCACATACTACGTAGTTTCTTGCTTTGCTACTAGTGCTTCCGGTGTAACAAGACTAACAGCTGGGGTCTAAGTAATATTTAATTTAGCACAGCACTTCCATGCGAGCGAGCGGACGGGATTGAGAGAGAGTGCATGCTCACAAGGTTATCTTATCGACTAAGAGCGTATCAAGGCTAACGGAGTTTCCTGGTCAAGTTCACTGATAACTTATTTTTAACTTCTTCCTTCTTTTTTCGCACTGTGCTCAGCCGAAACTATTAGTTTCTTTACTTGCTCTTCTAATTCCATTAATGCCTCACCAATTTCTACACAGTCACTTTCATCACTAACGCGTGCTAAGATAGTTAGTTGCAAATTTTGCAGCTTGAGGTAGTAATCGAAGACTGTTTTCTTAATACACTCAGGCACATTATTTACGTCGACGCAACGGACGATAACGGCGTATTCAGGTTCCATATTTATTAACTGTTTTTTTATATTTATAAATAACAAAATTTTGCAGACTTAATTGCCTTTTCACCCAAAATATCATTTTCTTAATTCTTAGATTTTAAGTTTAATTAAACTTAAAAACTAAACTCTTACTAATTTATTAAAATGAATAACAACTACTTTCACATTTAAAAGTTTTCAGTTTGCCGAAGTTACAATTTTTAATAAAGATAGAGGTTATACTTCGCCAGAACACTATAAAACTTTTGTTATTGATAGTCTAATTGATAATGAGTTGATGGATAACAGAAAAAATGGTTCACTTTCAACATTTAAAAGTTTTCAGTAACTATTCCATGCTTAGCATCATAGGTTAAATTCTTTTTACCGTACATAATTATATAAGCAAGCGTATTTTCTGGTATATTGGCATTAAATGTTGCTACCAATTTCATACTGGTTTTCTGAGGTGTTACTACATTTCTACGCCGACTTATATTGATAACATAAATTGGATAAGAAGCAATGAACTCTGTGGGGGTTACAACAACATTATACTTCAGTTCAGTTATACGTTTAAAGTCCCTAAAAGCATAATAGGCATTTAGATAAGTATTAGGAGGATTGATATTCCACATTTCTTCCGGAAACATTTCGTTTCTTCCGTTTTTCATGTAAATATTTTGAAGCTGAACATGATCAAATTTGGAACTATTCATATCTTGGTTACCTTTTTTATTAGTTTGAAACACAACAAAAATGAAATATGGCAGATCAAACTCCATTGAATTGTAGTAATTAGTAATATCTATTTCAAAATTCCTTTTCCCAACCTGGCCTGAAATTTCTTGAGTTTGAAGGTCAAAGAATGATATAGGTATTCGTGGTTCTTGCAGTATTTTTTCTCTCAGTTCAAGCTCATAATTTGGTTCTTATTTTACAACAGGAATGTTTATCTCCATTGACTTTACGGTAACTTTTCCTTCCTCCGGGAGAGTTCCAGGTGCTTTGCCCCCATCGGGATTCTTAGTCCACCATCTATACAGAGCATCGTTCGCATTTTGACTCCATGTAAATGTAACAGTTAAATCTCCTTCCCACATAATCTCTTTAAAATCCTTAAAAAAGCCACCAAGAAGACTTAAAGGGTACCTTAACTCATTTGATTTTTTCTGCAATTTACCATTATTAAGAAAATTACCTGAATATATCATTTTATCACTATAAGAGGCTGTTAAATTAAACAGAACCGTTGAAGATATATTTGGATGGTCAATTCGATAGATAGTGTGTCCTCGTTTTTTCACGGTTACTGTGCTCCAAAATTGAGTGGGGTAATTGTCAATTAGCTTTAGATTTGACTTTCCTTCATAGTTAGTGTAATCAGTTCCATCAGCATGAGTTACATCGAAAGTAATATACAGGTGCGCATTATTATCAATCCAACCATCACCAACTTTAATATCTATTTCCACGTCCTTGTTTGGCAAATTTAAATTGTTTTTAGTCTTTTCATTTACAGGAAAAGACTGCCACTGGTAACTTTCTACTTTGTTCATTTATTATAAGAAAAATAATAGAAAATTAAATGAAGAGGAAATAATTAACTCATCTCTAAAATTACAGTAACTGTTGCGCCGTTGAAATCTATTACTTCGTCATTCTCATTGGTCACAGTAATTTTTAAATTCTGAATTTTATCGAAAACTGGGCAAAATACAGGATAATTCGGCTCATAAATTATTGGAGCACTAAATTCTAGGGCTGGTTTAAATGATGCTATAATATTCGTTTCACGGTGAAAATGCTCAGAGTCTTTTACAAACATTCCATCCACTAAATTGAAATGAACGCAGATATTTTCGAACGGAATTATTTTAGGTAAGTTCCGAGCAAGTGTTTTGGTTTTTGGTTCTACAATTTGATTATTAAAACCTAAAACTGAACCAATACTTTCTTCTTGGTCAAAATATATTTTATAATCACTAATTATTTCCAATCTGTTTAGAATTTTATTTTGTTCAATACTAATGTTAGGTTCTTGACCTTGAATAGCTTTTTGTAAATTTTCTACATTATATTGACCTGGTGGAATAAACATTTCAGTTATCGTGCCTGATACTTTTTCATAGTGTACTTTATTGTTTTTTGTTGTAATATTTGGTGTTAGGAAGGTTGAGTAAAACCCTATTAATCCAACTTTTCTAAATTCATCTCGCAATGGAACATTTAACCTTTTCTCTAAAACCGAAGTTTTACCACTTAGTTCAAAAATTCTCTTCATTTATTAATTCATTCATTAATTAATAAAATAAACGAAAATGAGTAAACGAAATGTTGTAGATTGGGACCCACAAGTAAGACTTGTAAAAAAGCAAGTAAAGAACAAACATGTCAAATTATTACCGAATTCCATTCGTTGTGCTATAATAGGCCCCAGTAATTGTGGTAAAACAACCTTAATGATAGACAATTATATTTTGGCACCTGGATGGTTAAACTGGGAAAAAATAAACAACCTTTACATCTTCTCTAAAAGTTTAGATCAATCTAAGTATCAACAGTTTATGGAAAAATGTAATAAAATCGAAGAGAAGTTAGGAAAGTCCATTGCACAATTTATTCATGACGATGAAAGCATAATGCCCCTGGATAAATGTGAAGATAGGTCAGTTGTAATTTTCGACGATTTCATACTGGAAAACCAAGACATAGTTCGAGAATATTTTACACGAGGAAGACATAAAGGGATTGACTGTTTTTACTTAGCTCAAACGTATTCAAAAATACCAAAACAATTAGTTCGTGATAACTTAAACTTCTTAAATATATTTAGGCAAGATAATACCAATTTAAATCATATTTATCAAGAATTTGTTGGTGGCGATATGAAATTTGAAGACTTTAAGAATATTTGCAGCAAATGTTGGAATGAGGAGTTTGGTTTTATTACTATTGATATGAATCGCAAAGCTAACGATGGTAAATATAGGAATAAAATTAAAACGTTTCTAAATGTTGGGTAACTACTCCAGGGGTATTGGCAGGTTTTGGGTTGAGTATTCTAACACTAACATCGTTAGCGTACAACTTCAGCGTCAACGTACAGCGTACAACGTACAGCGTCAATGTCAGCGTCAAATGTCAAACGTCAATGTTAGCATTAAACGTCATTTTTTTTAAATTTCACCTATAATAAAGATGTTTGCGAAATACGATCAAAAGGTAGTTCAACAAGCAAGAAGGAATAGGAAGAAATTTGAAGAATTAAAAGACGAATTTCGAATATGGAAGAAGCAGCCTATAACGGAATACGAGAAGTATAAAAAAGAAGATCAACCTGTTATTGATACTGTTAATGTTTTAGGCAACAAGTTAAATGACATCGGTGAAAATGTTATTAAAGCTATAGAAGAAAATAGAGAAGTGGAGAAGCAATTAATTCCTTACAGAATTGACTATAAAGAAGACTTTCCTTCAGATTCCGAAGGTTCCCATTTCTTGGATGAATATGATGTCACTGATGAGCAAAAAGAAGCTTTAAAATCGGCAAGAAAGGTCAGAAAGAATTTAGAGTCGCAACTTCAGAAAGAAAAGGGGAGGAGTTTATTTCAAGAGGCCGATGAAGAGTATGATAAAAGTGAAGAAAATGTTAAGAGGAAAGGCATAACTGATTATTCTACGGTCCACTTAGGGGTAATAATTTCAAAATATTTACCTAGAATTAGTGACCCTAAATTTCGAATAAGGTATGATAAGAACTATCAGGGTTATTATATAGGTGACTCAAAAGTTGAATTCAGTAATGACGATATTATTATTAAGGGTAAGAATTTTAAAGCTACAAAGGGTTTAATGCTATTTTTAACCTTAAATGATATACCTAACGATGATGAGTATACAGACGAAGACCGCAGCACATATGAGACTATTTTAAAAATTACAAATGCTATGTATCAAAACAATGACCCAAATAGCACTAAACCTAAAAGTAGTGTTGGCAAAAAATATAATACGTTGATAAAGGATATATGGCTTTCAGAAAACGTTAGTAGAAAAGAAAGAGCTGCATCTCTAACCACTCCTCCTAAATCAGGATTTGGTTTTGTAAAAAAATATTCAAAAGCACCGATTGAATATGTGTGGCTGGATGATGTAAGGGAATTAATAGACAGATTAATGGTAATTCATGGCGAAGAAAATGCTGGAAACAACGTCTATCACAATGAAAAGGTTGGAATAACGAAGATGCTTACGAGTAAGTTTAATGACTTCATTGTTAATAATCCTAAAGGTATTCCATATCTAATTAGGTTTTTAAATAACATTCCCCATACATTCTGGGAATCTGAAAAACATGGAAAAGGATTAGTTAATTGGATGATTAATAAAATAGGTGAAAATAATATTGACTTAACACTCCCGGGATATAAATTTTGTGGTCCTGGTAATCCATTAGACAAGCAACTAGCCGAAGGTGTTCAGGGTTCCAACCCATTAGACGAAGCATGTAAATTACATGATATAGCATACCGCGACCATACAAAATTAGAGCACAGACATCAAGCAGATAAAGAATTACAAAAGGCTGCAAAAGAGAGAATATTCAGTAAAGATGCTAACTTGAGTGAGAGACTAGCAGCTACAGCCGTTACTGGAATAATGTATGGGAAAAGAAAAATGGGAATGGGGTTAGATGAAAATGGTTGGGGCGTCTGAGTATAAATTTGTAAAATTTTTGTTTATAATTTTTTCATTAAATAAATGAAAGGATTTAGTATTGATTACAAAGTTTCCCAAAAAGGGAAACTAAAACCCAAAGCTATGAAAATAAAACTCTCCAACGAAGATCTGAAAAAGCATGACTATCTAGATGAGTACTTGACAGATACACAAAAGAAGCAGAAAGCAAGAAAAATTCAAAAAGGTGGTAGCTTACTTATAAGTTTGTCCATTCCAATTGTAAAGAAAATATTCGAATATCTCAGTAGGAAGAAAGAAGGTTCTGGAATTAATGAACACCAAGGAGGATTTTTGCCATTAATATTAGCTGCATTGGGTGCCATTGGTTCGCTGGCAGGTGGCGCTGCAGCCATTACAAGCGCTGTTCATAAAAAGCAAAAAGAAGATGCGGAATTGGCTGAACAAATTAGACATAATCTGGTGATCGAAAAAAAGACTAGACAAGGTTGTTTGGGAATAACTAAAATAAAAAAAAAGAGAAATTTCATCGATATTGAGTGATATACTTTCCAACTATAAGCACCCTTTAAGTAATTTCGATATACTTAAAATAATACACGAAATAAACATAAAGCATTTTCAAAATGTTTTTATGATCGATGAATTGCCTACAAAACCTAATGATTGTGAATCAGGAATTGTAAACTTGGATACGTCGGATCATGCAGGTACTCATTGGATTTGTTACTTTAAAAAGGGTGACCAAAAATTCGTCTTTGACTCATTTGGTGGAGATGTTCCTGAAAAACTAGTAAATTATTTGGGAGCTAGCAACCTATTTTATAACGCCGAGAGAATTCAAATGTTTGATGAATATATATGTGGTCATTTATGTGTCCTTGTTTTAAAGTTGTTTTCGAATTTGGGTTCCCCTAATCCCGCTCATTTTAACGAAATTATAGATTTAATAAATGGACATATTTGGAAATAAAATTATAAACGGAGAGAGTAGTTCATTAAATATTAAAGCTATCACAAAGGATGATTTAGAAAAACGATTTTCAAGGCTAGTTACGGCTCTAAATAAACGCCTTAGTGAGCTTTTTTTTTGTTTCAAAAACATGGATTGATTTTCAAGGTAAAAGGATAGCGAATATTGAAGATCCAATCAACAATAAAGATGTAGTTAATAAGCAATATCTCTTAGAAAAGCTCAAACCACTTACTACTGAAGGGGATTTTCCTAAAGATAACTACTTCACGAAAGAAGAAATAGAAAAATTGTTCTTGGAATATGCCACTACTTGTCTTGCACCAGTAGCAACATTAACAGAAAAGGTTGACAACTTAGAAAGAAAGGTGTTTGATAGGATAATATTACAAAAGGACCTTTTTGCAGAGAAAGATAAAATTAAGCATATTTTTACATACAACGCAACGATTAGGAAAATATTTGTTCGTATCGTAGACCCAGATAAAGTATTTACTTCATATACAGATGACGCTATTAAAACAGTATTAGACGTTTATATTGCACGTTCCAAAGAAGAAAAAATTATGGTAGATACTAGTAAGCCCTTCAACGTTAAATCTGGTGATACTTTATGCTTTAAAAATAAAATGGACAGCGTAATTTTAAAACTTCCAATAAATGTTAGTGTGACGATGTTTGGTGAAGTAATACTTAATGCATATGAACCTCATCCTGATGAATCGGTCGAATAACACTAATGTTAAAATGTTTTAGTTTTTAATGGAGAAAATATCCATTAAAAACAGTCTAATGTAACAGGTTTTTATACAACATCTCTATTGTTCCTTTAAGAAGATCAGGAGTAAATGGAATATTGAAATGGTTTCCCGAATAGCTAATTTTTATTTGTTCTTTCATAAGCACATACAACCTTACGCTATTTGGATCATTATATTTTTCAAAACTATCTCACAATCGGGGTGCCGCCTGCATATTTTTTTGATTGCTTGATTCACCTGTTGTCTCTGCGCCCTTATTGCATAGTACCTGTACTTTTCGCTTGGTTCATGCTTATCTATAATAAGCAGACAATTATTCTTACTAGTTTTAAGTGCAAGAGGTGTGGCTAATGGGGTAAGAGATTCGTTTTCTGCTTCCTTTATTTGAAGTTTCTGCATTAACCCAACTAGTTGGTTCTTATATTCTTCTTTAATTTTGTATTCTCCGTACTTTCGAATTGATGGAAGGACTTTTTTCGTTACCCATTTCTTAAATTTTTTAGCTTCCTCTTTATTAGATGATAAAATAAGCGAATACAAACCAGATTCATTAATAAATATGGTTTGAGGATGTATATTTTTTAACCCCGCCAAAACGGCGGGGTTATTTAAGGTATCGAATGTACCTTTGTCTTCAATTGCAACGTGTTTTCGAATTGCTTTATCTGTATCTCTATACTCCAATATTAAAGCAATATCTTTAGCTTTAAACCATGAATCGTTATTTTCATCAATAGCAATAACCACTTGTTTGCTATTATAGACAAGTTTGCTGTTCAGAATATCGGCAATTGATTCCATTTATTAATTAATTAATTAAAATATAAATATAAATATAAAAAGTTAATTTCCTCAACAAAGGGTAGACCCTTGTTTCTTGTAAGTTAGTTTGCGTTCTTCAATGTTGGTTGTCTGAGTAAACCAATGCTTATTTTATAATTAATTTTAATTAATTAATTAGGTAATAAATGAATAATCACATTTGGTGTTTAAAGTGCAAAACGTTTACTCAAACACTGCATCCTCACACCCTTTCGACAAAAAATGGTCGAACTAGAATCGAAGGTTTATGTTCCGAGTGTGGGAGTAAGAAAAGCCGGTTTGAAAAAAAAAGTTAATGAGAGTGTAAAAATAGGGAGTTCTACCCAAATTAGAGAGCCACCCGTTAGCATTCGGGAGGAAATTATAAACGAAATTCATAAGCCCATGAGGAAGAATTTTCCGAGAAGGAGGGTTACAACTCACGGCATTGATGACATTTGGCAAGCGGATTTGGTAGAAATGACTCTGGAAAAATAAAGGGGATATCGAAGCTTAATAAAGGCTACAAGTATTTGTTAACAGTCATTGATGTATTTTCAAAGTATTCCTGGGGTGTACCAGTCAAAGATAAAACGGGTAAAAGTGTTGCTGAAGCGTTTGATGATATTTTAAAAAACAGAAAACCCAAAAATCTTCAAACAGACAACGGTAAAGAATTTTAAAATAAAGAATTTTCAAAATTAATGAAAACATTTAATATCAATCATTATTCGACTTTTACTGAAGTAAAAGCTTCAGTTGTAGAACGATTCAATAGGACCTTAAAAGAGAAAATGTGGAAGCAGTTTGATATTCAAGGAAACTACTGCTGGGTTGGCATTTTACCAAAGTTAATTAATGGCTACAATAATACGACGCACACAACTATAAATATGAAGCCAAAAAACGTAAACAAAGCTAATGAAGAACATTTGTTGAAAACTGTTTACACTGTAAGCGTAGGAGCGGAAGAAAAAGCGAAATTTAAAGTTGGCGATCAAGTCAGAATTAGTAAACTAAAAGGTATATTTGAAAAAGGATACACAGGAAATTGGTCGACTGAAATATTTGAAATAAAAGATATCGTTTATTCCGACCCTATTACGTACAAATTGAAAGATGTAAATGCGGAAGAAATAAAGGGGAACTTTTATGAGCAAGAATTACAGAAAACAAAGTATCCAGAGGCATATCTTGTTGAAAAAGTTTTAAGAAAGAAAGGAAATCGGGCATATGTCAAATGGTTGGGCTTTGATAATCCTCACAATAGCTGGGTTAATAAAGAAAATGTTATATTATAATATTTCTGTAAATATAAATGGACGCCCGAGTAAAGCGAATAACCCTTTCTTTCTTCCTGTTTTTACTACATCCTACTGAAGATGTAGAAGTATTTATAAATCAGTTGTCTGAGGATAGTATAGATTATCTTTTTGAACTTAATGGTGATGACATAGATAGCTGTTACAACTTTTATAAAGCTACGAAGGAATCCTTAATTTTACTTTAATTTTGGTATTTGATTTTAATGGTTACTAACCATTAAAACCATAAATTTTCTACTTAAAATTTGTCGGGGAGTTACGAAAATTTAAGAAAATGTTTAAAAGAATTCAAGATTGTGCGCTTTGCAACCACCATAGACTTCTTTTGTGCCGTGGTATACCATTTTCAACCCTATCATTTCCTTTTTTTCCTTTCCACAACTTAGCACCTTGTTGTATTTGTCAGGCAATATAACCTTAAATTCACTATCAAGTTCTAGAAAAGTTTTATTTCCATATTTTGTATTTATACCATCTACATTCGTTATAAGGTATTCGTTCCCTATTTCTAACTCACTGAGTTTTTTAAACGTCTTTTGTTCGTTGATGCTGTTGAGCGTCTTGAGAAATTGATTTACTTCCATTTATTACCTATAAAAAATTAAAATAATTTTTTAAATATTTAATATAATTATTTTATTTCCTCTAGTTGAGCTACAGTATTTTTCAAACTCTTTATTACTTCCATAAACGAAGATGACCTTTTTGGACAGTCTATGCCAATCATTGAAAGATCAAATTTTTGAGCTTTAACCAAAGAATTCGTGAATTCATTGTATTGATATACTTGTCTACCTTTAAAAAAATACAGCATTCCGTTAATATATCTAAAGGCTGAATCCATTGCAGGCGGTAAACCAGGAAAACGTCTTGATAATATGCCATGTTGCTTGGGTTTAAAGCTGCATTCGTCTATTTCCGAAAAGAAAGCGTCATTGTAAAAAATATAAGTGTGGCCTGAGTAAGTGTTTAACAAAGCATGAATTATTGTATCTGGTCTAATGTTCCACATGGACATGGCTTTTGGATAACCATTTACCAATATTAAGCTCGGATAATCCATCATGTAGATTTTGTTGGCAATAATCATAACAATCTCACCAGAGGGTCTTTGATAAGCGGCTACAATAGTTTTAAAATCTTGGGGTAAGAAGGTTAACCAATCTGTAATAAACTGGGGTCGTTTGTTTTTTAAGGCTGTTGAGTTATCAAGATCTAAAAGCCAAAACCATTTTTCATAAAAGACATACATTAACTGATTAACAATTAAAATAGTGTTGACAATCAAATCACATAAATTGGGCTCTGGCTTTGGTGTATCTGGAGTTGGTGTTTTATCTGGTACGTTAGGCTCTGTGGCTTTACCATATAAACTTTGAATAGCTAAAATGTCATCTTGATGTAGCTCTATTTGATTGTTAGCGTATGCATACATAATAGCATCTGGATTGTTTGAATGAGAAATACCTAAGGCATGGCCTATTTCATGTATCATAACAGAACGTAAATTTGTTTGATATTGAGGAGTATTAGCATCGGTATTTAAATACCAAGATTCATCTTGATCGATATGAATTTCAATAGGTGAATTAATGCTATTTGGGTAATTTGCATGAGCCAAAACTCCACCTTTTCCATCAAATCCACTGAAACATTGCCCACTTATTTTGTGATTTCTATGAGGGCTACCACGTTTATTTGATATAATTATATCTGGATTCCTCAAATCGTTCTCAAATGAGAGATCTGTATGTTTTTTCCAAACATCGAAAGCGGCTCTAGCTACAATTTGCATTGCTTGATTAGCTAAAGCATAATGCCATTTTATATTTTTATTATTCCATTTATACCGCCGAGTAGTAAAATTTATATCGTCATCGGTGATACCGCATCGCGATGTATTCATTAATTGTAAAGTACATTCATCTAAATCACCGGTGATATCGAGATTGTAGTACTCTTGGAACAATTTTAAAGCATATTGGAAAGTTGTTTCATTTACTTCTGAAATTTCTTGTTCGTCTATAGTCAAGTATCCAAAATTACGCAGATAGTTGATAGAAAATTGATTCTGATTTTCATGAGATATTATTTCTAATTGAACCTTTGTTAGGGTAACAATTATAATGCAAAATGTAATTATTCTGTTCATTTATTTATTTATATAAATATTTTACTATCATTTCTCTCGAGCCCAAAAGAGTAATGTCTTATAATTATTTTTATTTAAAAAATGAAATTTTTAATTTAAAAAAGTTATATAATAAATGGATACAGCATTAGAGAAGAAATATAACTATGCAGGTAAACACTGCAACAAGTGTGGTGTGGACATCAGTTATACTAACTGGGCCAGGCACTTTAAATCAAAGGGTCATATTAAAAATGACCCTAACAATGAAGAGAAGAAGGCAGAGGTTAAGCAGGAGGTAACATGCAAGAATCTTCGGGGTGTAGCCAAAGAGTACAACCTTAGAGGCTATTCAAAATGGAACAAATCACAACTTATTAAAGCTTTAGACAAGGTCAGTGATATTTTATACAAAAGGAAAGATTTGGAAAAGCTCACGGTACCACAACTCAAAGAGGTCGGAAGAAGTAAAAATATTAAGGTGACTGTTAGAATGAGGAAACCGGAAATCATAGAATCTATTTTAAAGACCCAAGATGCTGTTTTTCGTAATAAGGTAGCCCAAGAGCTAAGCTTTCATGAAGACCTAATACAACCACCAAAAGAAGACCGGAAACCACCATACACCATAACAGAAACCACGCCAAGAATTATTAAGAAATTTAATGCCACAGAAGTAGATTACACTATAAAAATTGAAAAGATTATGGAAGTTGTAAACGCCATCAACGCAATGATTAAACTGGCCAAAGAGAAGGGCAACTACAAAAAAGGAGACAAGTTAACTATAGTAGCAAGCAACCCAAATTTCCATCATGACATTTCAACTGTTGTTCAATCAAATATCAACGCCAGGTCCTTCATGAACCATATAGCCAAAATTCTATCTTCAAACGAAAACCTAAATATCACACAAACCAGGTTCAATATCAAGATAATCAATATACCAAAAGGCCAAGGTAAGTCTAAAATCATAAATCTAGCAGATGACGTAAGGACCAAGAGATGTATCACACAAATAAAGAACAGAGATAACTTATGTTGCTCTCGGGCCATAGTCACCGCTTTGACGTACCACTCAAATGAAGTGCTAGGTAGGCAACTAAGTGCAATGGAAATAAAATTAGTTAGGCAAGGCAGACGCATTCAAACAGAGTTAACTGAAGAGTTGTGCAAGAAGTTAGGAACCTATAACGAGGAAGGTTTCACTTTAGAGGATATAAAGAACGTAGAAAAAATATTACAAGTTCAAATAAAGGTTGTTTGTGCCGAAAATTTTAATTCAGTTATATACTCAGGTAAAGAAAGAAATACCAAAATTTATCTATACAAAAACGGGAACCATTTTGATGTAATAAACAGTATGAAAGCTCTCTTGGGAAGCTCATATTATTGTGATGCTTGCAATACATCTTACAACAATAAGGATAAGCATAAGTGCAATAAAAAAGTAAAGGCATGTATACTGTGCACGAAACCAGTACACTTCCCCGAAAATAAAGCTAAAGTTTACTGTAAGAAGTGCAATAGATACTGTTATAACCAGGATTGTTTAAACCATCACTCTGAGGTATGTAAGATAGCTTACAAGTGCAAAGGCTGCAATAAAATATGCTTAAGGGAAGATGCACAAGCTAGCTGTTGCCTTGCTAAATGTAGTAAATGTGATACTTTTGTAAATTATGAAGTCGTTTTGAACTGTAATGAATGTAAAAGCGTGTGCACAAAGGTTTATGAAAACAAGTATTACTACAACTTACACGTAATTGTTGTATTCACTGAATGTGAAAAATGTGCAAAGAAAGTAAACTGTTTTATAACACTCAAGTGTGTAATATGTAATAGTAAATGTGAAAAAATATTCAGACACAAGTGTGGGTACGATAAGTGTAGGAATTGTGATGATTTCGTAAAGACTAGTGAACATCAATGCTACAAAGTTATGTATTTGCAATGCAGACGATACAAAAGAGTTTCTAAAACGGTATGTAGATGAACATAGGTTAAAAGTGTTCAAGAAGCCAAAGATTAAAGACCTTCAGAAACGATTCTTGGCCGGTAAAATTTCAAAAGAAAGGTACAAAGTACTATTCAACAATATTTTGCTTGATATTATCACACGGAAAAACGGATGTAGTTACACAGAGAAATACATATGGTTTGATTTTGAAGCAAAACAAGAGACCGGGGTGCACATTCCCAATCTTATTGTCGCGCATTACATCGACGGCACCAAAGTAAGCTTTAACACAAATGAAGATTTCTGTAAGTGGTTGATCTCAAAAGACCACAAAGGATATACTGCCATCGCCCACAATGCAAAAGGTTATGACTCACAATTTATCTTGAAATACTGTATAGCGAATACGTTGAAACCATACACTATATACAATGGAACAAAGTTAATGATGCTAGAGGTAAATGGGCTAATAAGCATTATCGATAGCCACAATTTTGTAGCTTCTCCCTTAAGTGAATTCCCAAAAACTTTCGGGCTAAAAGAACTTAAGAAGGGTTACTTCCCACATTTCTTTAATACACGAGATAACCAAAGTTATGTTGGTGGTGTACCTGACAAAAAGTACTATGGGGTAGATACCATGAAGGCGAAAGCTAGGAAAGAGTTCCTTGAGTGGTACAACGATAAGGTTAAAGAAAATTATACCTTCGACTTTCAAAAAGAATTTATGGACTACTGTAACTCTGATGTAGATATTCTTCGTAGAGGTTGTTTAGAGCTAAGGAAACAGTTTTTGGAAACTGCTAACATCGACCCATTTAAGTACATCACTATTGCAACCGTTTGTATGGGAATATACAAATCAATGTATCTTAAGAAAAACACTATGGCTGTCATAAAATCAGATAAGAAAGAAATGTATAGTAAAGCTTCTATAGGGTGGCTCAACACCTTCAAAGGTGTACAGCACGCTTTGAATGGTGGTGAAGTCAAGATTTGTGGGGCAAAGGTTGACGGGTTCCACAAAGAGACCAACACTGTTTATCAGTATCACGGTTGCTTTTGGCATGTATGTCTTGATTGTTATCAAGAAGAGACTATTAACAATGTCAACAATGAGACTATGGGCGATTTGTTTGAGAAAACAAAACTAAGAGGTGTTCAAATTAGGGAAGTGGGGTACAATTTAGTAGAAATGTGGGAATGTAAGTGGCTTAAAAGCAAAGATTATAAGAAAGGTTTGAAGAAGTGTACAGCAGTCGTAGAGGTGGTAGAGCCACTGGACCCTAGAGAAGCTTTCTATGGAGGAAGGACCAATGCAAGCAAGCTTAAAGTACAAAATAAAAAATTAAAATATATAGACGTATGCAGCCTCTACCCTACGGTACAGTATTTTGATTACTACCCGGTCGGCCACCCTGAAAAAATATACAAACCTAAAAGGTATAATAAAAATTGGTACGGGCTGATTAAGTGCAAAGTACAACCACCGCGAAAGCTTTACCATCCTGTATTGCCGGTTAAGAAAGAGAAGCTGATGTTTGGGTTGTGTAGAAAGTGTATTGAGGAAAAATGCTCATCATGCCAACACTCTGACTTTGAAAGGGCAATAACAGGAACGTGGACAACAGATGAAGTGAAGAAAGGGATACAAAAAGGTTATACGATAGTAGAAGTATACGAGGTTTGGGATTTTAAAGTAAAGAGTAATGCTCTGTTTAAAGAATACGTCAAAGACTTTATGAAAATAAAGCTTGAAACGAGTGTGTGGAAAGATGACTTTGATACTATTGAAGAGTACATAGCTGCGGTTAAGAAACATCTTAATATTGGCCTGAATCCTGAAGAGGTAGTTCCAAACCCTGGTAAGCGTGCTGTTTCTAAGATTTGCTTAAACTCATTGTGGGGTAAATTCGGACAAAGACAAAACTTGACCCAAAATGAATATGTAGTAGATGTAAAGAGATTCTATGAAATTCTGTTAGACGATAGGTTAGAAATAAGCAATATGATATTTATTAATGATAATATTGTACAAGTAACGTATAAGTATAAAGATCATTTTGTTGAAGACCCCTACTTAACCAATGTGTTTATAGCTGCATTTACAACCTCAAATGCAAGACTTAAGCTTTACGATATGCTAGACAAATTAGGGGATAATGTAGTTTATTACGATACTGACTCAGTAGTTTATATTGATGATGGTAAAAATACCGTTCAAACAGGCTGTATGTTAGGGGAATGGACCGATGAACTTGGAAAGGATGATCATATCACAGATTGGATCTCTACGGGACCTAAGAGCTACGGGTACTTCACAAGTAAGGGGAAGGAATTCATGAAAGTTAAAGGTTTTACTTTAAACTACAAAAACTCCAAATTATTAAACATCGAAACTATGAAAAATGTTGTAGATAAAGAGAGAGATAAGGTTAACTTAAACTACAAAATGATTACGAGAGATACAAAAACCAAAAGCTTGATTAATAAAAATGTTAGCAAAGATTTCAAATTCGAATATGATAAAAGAATGATTAAGCCTACGGTAGATGGTATTATTGAAACGTATCCATGGGGATATTAGTTAACGAATACATATAATAAGGTAAGGTTAAATAGAATCTTAAACAAGATTAAAAAATAAATAACTTTTGATTACGTTTTATAGATAATTTTAGCCATATTTATGTGCATTATTTTGGATTAAATTGCATGGTTACTTTTAGCCATAGTTTTGAAAAGCTCATTGGCAATGTTATGGATGGCTTTAACCATAAACAAGATTAAAAAATAAAATAAGTTAAGGTTACGGTAGACCACAAAAAATAATAAGTTAAGTAAACAATTTTTAAGGTTAAATAACACCTTAAAAATAAATAACATTATGGTTAAATTTAACCATAGAAGTAGGCTTACTCCAAAGTTGCCCATATACTACTTGCTCCAGTCTGGAGGAACTCTGCTCAAGCCAACCAAGTATATGTTGCCCTCCATGAGACAGGCCGCATTGTGACAGGCTGTCTATGCCCAACTTCTGTCGATAAGATATTTCCGCTCATGGGAGTAGCACCTCCAGAAGTTAGAAGACAAGTAACGGCAGAAGTAGAGAAGAAAAAGCAAGAAACAGATCCAAGACACCCAATGTATGGACTTCATGTCCATCCACTAAGGCTAAAATCAAGAAAAAGCTTCCTCCAAACAACAATATCCATTCCTTCCTCAGCTGAAGCTCGCCAAATTGAACTTTGGAAAACAAAATCACCGGGAGGATCGTGGAAAATGAAGGAGACGCCGGCAGCAGCCTACCATCTACAATATGAATCTTGGAAGACGCTAAACAGACTGAGAACTGGTGTGAGTCGGTGCAAAAGCAATTTAATGAAGTGAGGATACACTACTGAAGAACTTTGTAAATGTGGTGAAAGACAGGACCCTGAGCACCTTCTGAATTGCAGCATGTTACCAAGACCATGTGCTATGCATGACTTGATAGAAGTAAATGACTGTGCCATTCTAACAGTTGAACACTGGAGAAATGAAATTTAGTGCAATTTATATGTATATTTGTATGTGTTTTGGACTCGGAAAAATAAATAAATAGAATAATTTCTAAGAAGTTGCATTGTTGATTGTGTCATCTTCTAAGAGAGTAGGCAGATTCCTTTGATGCACGAAAAGCCAATCTTCGCTTTTCTATAAGCTTCATGACATCTATTACAATTGTCACCACTTATCTCCTTTCTAAAACTTCTTGTTTCCTCTTCTCTAGTTGATCACAAAAAGGAAGGTCACGAGTACTCTTTTTACGTTTGGCTAACATAAAAGCCTCGGCAGATTTAAAATGAGCTTTGGACATTTCATGCTCATTTACTCTTTGGTGGACATGTTTTCAGTCTTCAAACCCTGAACAAAAGGCTGAATTGGAGTTGCTGCTGTTATCGATACAAATAAAACAGAACATTTTCTTCGAGTTTTCTTCATATGAAATACGTCACTGAAGGGTTTCTCCATCGTTTCGTTTTACAATGTATAAAAGTTTTTGTCATTGAAAGGCAACTCTTTTTCATCAGGTTGGATTGGATGATAATAAAATCAAAATATGCCGATAAATCTCTTTCGCTTGGATTTTTGAAGTAATTCATTGTAGATTCTTGAGATTCTTCCACTATAGGATTACATCCTCGAGCAGAATGTCCCGTGTCGATTGAAGGTTCTTCAAGTTTACGAGGGCTAAGGTTAATCGGGTCTTCCTCTTGAATTTATAAATTTTCCACCACTGTGAATCCTTGAAATTTATCAGAACTGGAATCGGAGAACTGATTCATCGTTGAAGAGGCCGTCTGTTGATTCTCTATCGTTTTGGAACAATCAAGATTTTCATCTTTCGATGGGCCGTCAGGTTTTTTAAACAAAGTTGTTATTTTTGATCATGATTTTGCAGACTCGAGTAGATGTTTGTGCTTCTTTCCTTGACGAAAATCCTGTCCACTTCTTTTTCTTTTATTTTTCTTGTCCATATTTTGTAGCCCGCTAAAACAAATATGACTAATTAATGTATGTACTTGCAAAAAAAACAATTTATAAGTTTATTTTGATTATTAAACAATTCACTTATTTAGGTAAATAACACAATTAATTAAATAGATAGAAGGAAATTTCTCCAATGATTTTGAACGCTTTTAATTTATCCGATTCATTATATTTTTGAATCGAATTTACGCTAAATGAAATAATTTCAGTATTATTATTTACAATAGATGTGAAATTTCAATAGAAACAATGAATGCTTGAATGTAAAAATAAACCTAACAATAATCAGACGAAACGGAGAGGCGTAAAATACGTAGCACCGGAGGTAAGTTGAGGTTGTTAGAGGCCAGCACACAGCGCACAGTCAGTCCCCCACTACGTAGCAGTGAAAAGGTTAAGTAAGTCGACAAAGTCAACAAAATTAAAACTAAATGTGCGATTGTTTATTGAATGTAATGCAAGATAAAATTGAAGCGATGTAAAATAAAATAAAAACAGAAAAAGCCTACACGGCCTAAAATATTTAGTTTTCTCAAAATCTTTTTCAGGAATAATCGATTTTATGTTTGATATATTTTTTATAAATACGGACAACAACGATTTTCACTGTCATTTTTGTCATGTTATTAAAATGTTTAGATTGCGTGATAGGTGATAAGACTTTCTAAAACATTATTATGGATAATTACGCTATGTGTACAATTCTCGGAACGTGTAGAAATTAGGTGCCATGTGGAATAGAGGTACACTTTCATTATTATGTTTTCAAAGATTAATATGAACAATAACGACACTTACCTTTATCAAGAAGGGTTTGAAAGTTGCATGCGAAGAACAGTAACAAAACAGAATAACTTTAAAAAGAAACTACACAAGTCACAAATAGGCCGACAGCGTGAGTTCACTGACTAGTGAGTGACAGACAAGTATCAACAGGCAGACGAAATTGAGACGGCATTGGCAGACGTCTCGTTCCTCCCTTCCATCCCCTCTCCCCGCACTTGCCGAGGGCGGGTACTGGAAGAATCATAGTCCATTCAGTAGTAGCCTACAGTCGCAACACTCAACAAGGCCGCTCGGCAATATGGACGATAAGCCCCGTCGTAAAACTTGTCTGTTTCGGAACAGGAGGGCGGAAAATTTTCCAGGCTGGAGGAAACACCGGCATACGTCCCGGTGTCCAAGCGGCCCAACACGGGTGGGTAGCTTTTAGCTGAGGTTTAACTCTACCTACGGGAAGATGATCAAGAAAAAAAAGGAAGCGGGTTTTGGTACGAAGAACAAGTATGGATAGATAGGACGGGAGTCCAATGTAAAACATAAACAAAAACTTGAAGTGTTCAACCACAGTTTCCACAGTACAATGACTGTGAGACACCTAAAGTGGGTAGGGACCTGGACACAGCTAACGGTTAATGCAGCCGGAGCTTGGGCTTTTTGCGAGCAAGTGGCATACGTACATTCCCTACCAAGCCAATATTTTAATACTATGGGGATGGGTAGTGGTCTGGCAAGACAAAGGGTGATAAGAGATACAGATTTACCGGTTCTCCTTTCAAGGGAGTTAGATTTAACCGAATGTTTAGAACAGTAAAATATAATTTGAATTCGCCGGGATATTCTTTAGTTCGGGAAATTATTGGATCTCCAGAAAAAGACCGAATGTCCCCAAAGAAACAAGCAACGAAGCAGTATTAATGCTTTTATAACAGATTTTACCGTTTTTCTTGAAAACGTTGGTAAGGATACCAATTGTTGCACTTAAGAAAGGCTAAGCTTTAACCCAGCAGGCTGCCGACTAAAAGTTTAGAACAGAAGAAAACCATAAGTTTTAAAAACAAATCATAAGTCAGAGAGAAAATCTCAACAAACAGGAAGCTTGCAGAGCTTTCTATGCTTGCCTTAAGGGCTCGTTAGAATTAGGTAAGACAGCTAAGAGAAACTTTGAAAATTTTGTTATTAGAAGTTTTTGTTTAAATGCAACAAATAGTAAAGATTTTTTGGAATAATTATTTGTTTTCATAATGAGGGCTTAAGCCTATAGGAAGAATCAGGGAAGATAAAGTCCTGCCTAATAGTCATTATAACAATTAAGATAAGGAACAAAAGAAACTAATAGTTTATCTAAACAATTTCAAAGGTAAACTAAATAACCATATTTAACATTTGATTTTGGTTTTAAGTGGAGAATAACAGTTTAAAGCTATAAATATCAAGGTATTAGACCTAATTAAGAAAAGCTTACAATTGTTGGTTATCAGTTTCGAACTGGTGAAAGCACCAAACCTATACAAAGGTTTTAAAATATGTGCTTACGGTTAAGAACTTTTAAGGTTATAACAATAATTATAAAGAAGTTACAACTTTGGTAATTAGATCAGGTACAATGTAGGAACTCTTAGAATCCCTTTATGGAAATCTTAATGGCTATGAACAAACATTAAATCTAAAATTATAATAACAAAAAAATTAAGAAGATGTTTCTATAACTTCATATATTTAAACAGAAATCACGAGAATTTTTAAATAAAAAATAGGGCAAGTCACCCTTTCATGAAACCTGGAGAGAAAAATTAGTTAACTCACTTGTGAGTAGAAAGAATAGAATTCCCTAGTTAGAAGGGAAAACAATATTTCTTAAAATGTGTGTAGGACACAAGTATGCAGAATTAAGTTATGATAGCAAGCGAGGCCTCATAAAAATTGACAAATTTACAATTTAATTAGATCGTGTTAGTAAGGTGTTTGAAAAGGAAGAAATGGGAACTTGTGGAAAAAGTCTTGGCCAAATGTATAGCTCTCATTCAAACGCGACGTGGTTGGTAGTTGAACTGGCACTGTATTACACTATAGTTGATTGATGGGTTTGCAAAGTTCAATATTGCGGCACAGAAAGTTTATAAAGAGAAAAGTTATTGCATTTAAGGAGATCAATAGTTGAATTTTAGCTTGAACGATTTCATTCCGTTGAAAAAGGTTATAGGTTTTAGTTGAGTGCTGAAGAAAAGTTCCCACGTAGGAAAGCAAATTGTTTGTTGACCAGCGGTTTATACAACAGAAATTCCTCAGTGAGGAAAAGTATTCCCATATTTGAGCGGGAAATACAAGATTGCTTTACTTGTAGAAAGATAGTTTGACGTAGAAAGTTCTGGAGTTATTATGACGGTTGAATGGGGCCGAGTGGTCCCACGGAGAAAAAAAGCTACATTTTCTAGAGAGTGTCTAGTTTAACAAGAATCCCACGGTGTGAGAAAGCATTCTCAGTTAATTTGTTCAAGAAATACGAAATTGTCATGTTTTATAGTCAGCTTAGAAGCTAGAGCATGACTAGAAAAATCCCTCGAAGACGGTTATTCCATAATAGTTAGCAATTCCACACACTGCCTATAAAATTGTATTAAAAACCTTTAAAACAATTTGAAAATCATTGGAGATTGGTACTTAGCTTTTTACATATTTGAAGAAAGTAGATGATCCTGGCGAACGTTAGCTTAGATCCTCAACATGGCGTAGATTTTTATAAATATCTCATATGGACAAGAGACAAGCCTTTGGGAGGATTCAAACTGTATGCTCGAAAGCTAAAGCTGAACTGAGAACGAGCGAACACGCGCCCGAAGGAGGTAGGCAGGCAAGGGGAAGGGAAAACAAGGGAGAGGGGTGAAGACAAGAGAACATACGAGATAGGCAACTTGATAACATGAAAAATTCTTCATAGATGTGAAGTTACTTCTTCATGGAGCGGTCTTCATGGAGATGTTAGCTAGCGACAACGACGACACCTGATGGCTTGATTGGTAAGGAAGTCCTCTTGAGCGTGGGGATATTGAGGAACTTCAGTGGTTAGCTGCTAGTTGACGTTAGGTTGCCCATGGAAGATATATATCTAGAAGAGACTTACAAAAACTATAAGCAAGTTCACGGAAAAATTAGAACATAAGGAATCACTGTTGGTGTTTGCGAAAAGGAAAAGAAAGAATTAAGTTAAAGCAAAGAGCGACAGTATCTAACTCTGACTGGCCGTGTATTCCCAGGAATACACCATACCGGGGCGACAAACACCAACAGAGAGCAAAACACGATGTTAACGGTTCAGAGGAAGGGGTGAAATTAAAGATATGGGTCTGGTAATATGCCCATTTGCGGTCAAGATCTTAACTACCCTGACTCTTCCATCCCTTCCCGAGTAACACTCGACAATTCTTCCGGAGATCCATACTAATGGGGGGATGCTTCCCTAACCAGAACCAGGTCCCTCACTCTGATGTCAGGATTAGAAATAAGCCACTTCTGTCTCCGTTGCAATGAAGTTAAGTATTCCAGATTCCACCTCTTCCAGAAATAAATACGAAGGGCTTCAAGTTTACGACAAACTATCGGTAAATTAGAATCTCTATAAGAGTTAGGAAGGGGAGGAGGGGCAGCAAGGGAAGTGCCAATAAGGAAGTGACCAGGAGTTAATGGAAGCAGGTCATCAGGGTCATTAGAAAGCGGGGTTAAGGGACGCGAATTAACAACACCTTCAATCAGAATAGACAGTGAGTTAAATTCTTCATAAGTTAGAATGCGACTACCTAAAACCTTTTTTAGATGACGTATAGTAAGCTGAACACAAGATTCCTACCTGCCGCCGTGATGAGGGGCGTAGGGAGGTATAAACCGCCATTTGAAGCCTTTAGAGTAAGAAAAGTTAGAAATCTGTTCCATGGCAGGAGAAGATGTAAGAGATTTCTTCTACAATGAAGCCTCGCCTTGAAAGGTGGAGGCGTTATCGGAGAACATTTCAGAAGGAACACCACCCCTGGCAGTGAAGTGAGAAATGGCTGACAGAAAGTAAGAAGTAGAGGCATTTGTTACTAGTTCCATATGGATCGCACCAGTAACCATGCAAACAAAAAGAGAAACATAGAGCTTACCAAACAATTTGCTTTTAGCTTCAGGGGAATTGCGTTGATAATGAAACGGACCCATGTAATCTACGCCAGTTAAAGCAAAGGGACGAATATGAGAAGAGCGGAAAGAAGGCAGATTGCCCATCAATTGGGTGCTAACCTTAGGTTTCACCTTAAAGTATGGGATGCACTTGTGAATTACAGAGGAAACTTCATGAACTCCATTTATGATCCAGTACTTTTCCCTTAGTAAACAAAGTAGTGTGCGAGTACCAACGTGCAGATTTCGATAATGAAAATCACGGACGATCAAAGAAGTTACATGATGCTTAGAAGGCAAAATGACAGGATGCTTTTTGTCTTCGGAAAGTAAAGAGTGCGAAAGCCTACCGCTTACTCTTAGTAACCCATTTTCATCAAGGAAGGGGGCTACGGCGCGAAGACGACTAGATTTTTGAAGATCTTTCTTAGCGGAAAACAAATACACTTCTGTGGAAAAGGCTTCTTGCTGTGTTAGCAGTAAAACTTTAATAGTAGCGAGATTTAATTTATGATTAGTTAAATGTGGTTTAGAGAGAGCGGGTTGGTCAACAACAAGATATTTCCATCGAAGAAGATAGGCAAAAATTCGAATCAGTTTTTGAAAGGAAGAATATCGAGACAACAAGGGATATGAAACGTTGGAAATAAGACACGAAGCGGTAGATTTAGCCACTTTAGCGTCAGGCAAGTTGGAGTTTGTGACCGGAGGTATGGTAGGCCAGCAAGAAGAGCCTTCGATTAACCACGAGGGCCCATACCAGTACAACTGAGATGATGCCAATTGAGAGGGTAAGCAACCACGGGAGATGATATCAGCGGGGCTATCAGCGCTGGGCACATGTTTCCATTGACATCCCAAAGAAAGAGTTTGAATTTTAGAAACTCTATTTGCAACAACGGTTTGCCAATGGGTGGGATTTTTGGCGATCCAAGAAAGGGTAATCATGGAGTCGCTCCACAGATAGGTTTGCGAAAATTCGACCTTTAAGGCCTTTTGCAGTTTTTTAGCAAGTTCTGTGGCCATGAGTGCAGCACACATTTCGAGCCTAGGCAAAGTGATAGTTTTGAGAGGAGCAACTTTAGACTTAGCGCAAATAAGGTTTGAAAGTGAAGATTCATTTAGCGAATTACGATAAACCAAATATGCACAGCAACCGTAAGCTTTTTCGGAGCTGTCGGCAAACACGTGAAGTAAGAAAGATGTATTAGGAGGAAGATTAATTAAATTTCTAAGAATTTCAATAAGAGAAAAGCAAGTGGTCTACATCGAAAAGAGAGCCATCTATTAAGGAAAGAGGGGGGAAACAGCATCGTCCCATTCACATTTGAGAGACCATAGCTCTTGCATGAAAAGCTTGGCTATAACAATAACCGGGGAAAGAAATTGGAGAGGATCGAAAATTTTTGCAATTTCAGATAAAATTTGCCTTTTTGTGTTAGGGAGCTCTTCGGAAAGCGAGACTTTATAGATGAGAGTATCAGTGCGAGTGCACCAGTGTACTCCAAGCGTTTTTATAGATTCGGAATCTCCGCAAATTTAGACGGAAGAGGGGTCTTCGATGGGAAATTGAGCAAGGAACTCATGGGAATTGGAATTCCACTTATGAAGTGGGAACCCTCCATTCTTTAACACTGACTTCAGTTCCAGCGATACGAAAGCAGCTTCCTCAAGAGTCGGAAAGGACTGGAGGTAATCGTCAACATAAAAGGATGTGGTCAATGCTTCAGAAGCCTTAACATCAAATAAATGACCTTCTTGAGAGGCTAACATATGTAGGGATTGGATAGCTAGGATAGCAGAAGGTTTTAGACCATAAGTGACTGTCTTTAAACGAAATATTTTAATGGGCTTACTAATTTCGTCGCGCCACAATATTCTTTGGAGATCTTGTTGTTCGGATTGAATTAAAACTTGACCGTACATCTGTTTGATGTCCGCTATGACAGCTATGGGAAATAATCGAAAATTTAAGAGTATAGTGGACAAATCGGACTGAATAGCGGGAGCGGAGTGAAGAGTATCGTTTAAACTGTTGCCATTGGCGTCAGGTGATGATGACCCATTAAAAACGACTCGGATTTTATCCTTGACAAGAGGGTTTTTCCACACGGGATGGTGATTCAAAAAAAGTTTCATTTGGGGGGGTACAGTTCGTCATCACATTTACTGACAACTTCCATGTGATTCAAACTTTCGTATTCATCCATAAACTCTGTGTACTTTTGTTTGACGAGAGGTTCTTTCTTAAATTTGCTCTCGATAGCAAAGAGAGCTTTTCGAGCTTTGGGTTGAGGATGAGTAATTTTGGGGGGATTGAGTATTCTGGGCATCTGAACAATGAAATTTACTATGAACCAGTCAATATTTTATTTTAAGGGGTTGGTATGCCCCGTCTTGTTTATGTATGAGCTTGTGAAGTTCTTTCTTTATGTTAATTGTAATGTGTAACTAGGGGTTTCTCTCAGTTTTCTGTGGTGACATATCTTTGATATAACGGTGGATTATCTTGGGCGCTAGTTTCAAGGTGTAGTAATTTCAAAAGTTATATAAGGTTTTCGTTCTAACTACGATATTTAGTAATAATCAGAGGTGGGACGAATGGACTATGAATTTATCGGTATTTTAATGTGGTCAGGAAATACTTCTAGAAATATTTTTCATCGGGTGATCTCCTACATAAAAACATTATTTTGGAGCATCTCTCCGCATATTGATTTTGATACTAAATGTTTAATGTGATTGAATTATGTTATCATTTTGAAACGTTTTACTGGTGAAGTACTATACCATCCTCTTATGTCGTAATCTTCATTCTTAATTTCATCCGTCCCTCGTTTTCCCTCCCTTGAAGTTTTTAGTATGTTAATGTTCACCTGTATTTTCCTATTATTTTTTATAAATGCTGTCCCTTTTGGTTTTGTGGCCCCCGTAATGAATTGTGTACCTATTTGCAACGGCTAGTTTTCATTTCGTCCAATTTATAGGCCTAAGCCTCGTTTCTCGATACGTTATATTTCCTCGAACCTCTGGGTTGATTGTTCGTTCTCGGCGCGATGCGGGGGCGGCCTGTCTCCTCCAAGGACGATCGTTATCCGATCGCCTTGTCCCTCTTGCGAATTCCTTGCTCGGTTTTCGATCGTGTAAGTAGAAGAGTCGGTCAGCTCTGACGGTCCTATCTCCGGTGGTCGCGGTTTCATTGCCGTAGCGCGGTGCAGGGGAGGGGACTGGCGCTTTACAGGTAGCACTGACCAAACGGCGAGTTTCATGTTATATTCTGATATATCTCTCTTAAGGGGCAGATGACTTAGATGTTCCGCCCCTTTAAAGCCACAATAATTGTTATTTTCTCGGTTGAAAGATGCTCGTAGCATTCGGGAGGGTGGAGAAGGTAGTTGCCGTTACGACCTTAAATACGAATAGCCTCGTGGAAACTCGTCGCTTCTTGGAATATTTAGATGATACATTTACGTAGGTATATCTAGTATCTTTTGTTCGCCCTTTAGTAACATCTAACGCTGGCTGTACGGTTATATATTTTATTTGTTATCACCTTTAGGGCTCTCAGGTCATCAGTCCGGTGCTCTCGAGTTATGCTCTAGCCGAAGGTTGTCCTCCGGAGTAGTATCTTGTCGGAAAGCCAATTCTAATGCTCCCAACTCCTCTCCCCTCTGTGTAGTAGGTCTTGTGTGTGAGTGAGGTTAACCTGCTTTATTGCGGTGTCTGTGTATTTGTAAGTCAGGTGAGGATTGGGAACGAGGAGGCCGTGACCTCATGTAAAGCACCGTCACATTAACACAGGTTATCAAAAAGAATTACTTACACACGCACAGCCTAGCTTAAGGGGCTAATCGACCTCATAAGTCGATGCTCCTCTCATAACAAATTACAGCTTCAAGGCTTATAATATTAATATTGAATCTACTCTAGGCAGAATGGATTTCTTTCTTCCTTCGCCCTCAAAATTCAAATGTTGTATTTTGGTAGTAAGAGCAGTGTTCAGGCAGGCAGTTGTGATTCTGAAGTCTTTTATACAAGAAGAGGAGTCAAACATGGAAGTGCACTGTCACCAATATTATTGATTATATTGATAGATGCAATATTAAAGGGTTTAAAGCATAATATTGGATAAACTGATGGGATAAATGCTTTAGTTTTTGCGGATGATGTAGGGATTTGGGGACAAGGAGGACATGTAATAAAAAGAAGAGTTGATATTTGAAATGACAATTTTATGGCGTTCGGAATGAAAATTAGTAAACATGAAACTGTGGTAATGCACTATGGATGGGGAACAGTTAGAGAATGTGGAAAAGATTACATATTTAGGCGGTTTTATTCACAGGAATAAAGAAATTATTAACAGCTAAAGTAAAAGTACCTCATTTAATCATCATGTTCGACAGCTGTAATGGGATTTTAAAGTACCAAAAAGAACAAAATTAACATTATATAAACAATATTTTACCCCAAATGTAACCTATGGCCTAGAAACATTGGTTACTAACAAGAGGCAAAAGAGTAAGATCGAAGCAACTTAATGAAGCGTTTGAGAACAACTCTCCAGAAGACTAGAAGAGATAAAGTCCGAAACTCGAAAATTAGCCAAGAACTAAATATAACGGACCCATTAGTACAGCGAATACAGAGGTAAAGATTAAGATGGTTTGGCGTTGTGTAAAGGACAGATCTGCAAAGTCGGAGATGGTGAGGAACCTTGATGGTATTTGATTGGTTGGAAGGCCGAATAACTTATGGATGGACCAAATCCGACAAGACACACACAACATTGGAGTGGATGTGGCAGAAGTGATGGAGCAGGTGAAGTGGAAGAGGCTAGTTTACAACACCCGGGTGACTGGACTTGGATACTGATGATGATGATGATGATGAATTCAAGCCTGTACATTCCTTGTCGGGTTGGCCGAGCTGTGTAAGGCGTTCAAATTAATTTCGAATTTTCTTCATAGGAAGGGAGGGTTCGAATCCCTCGCCCGACAGCTCAGCATGGGTTGGCAACTGTCAATGTACCTTCCCTTTTCTCCCGATAGAGGTCTATTCTCTCTTCCGCTCAGCCACCTAAGCTCGGATCGAAGAGCCACCCCACAAGAATGCCTCGGCATGACTCAGCTCCAGGTGGGGACACGAAGTGCCCTGATTGAAGCCTCCGTGTAAAATGCTTCGGACACCTTGGTTATCAGCCTCGTAAAATTAATATAATCTGTAATCTTTCAATAGCCCCGTATAGCTAAAACAGAGGGACATTGTGGTTATGGGCCTCCTGTTAATTCGTGTTTAGATGGAAACTTGAAAACATCTTAGAGGATTTTAAAAACATTAGCTTATTTACGGGGACCGTGTAACATGTATAGCGATGTAAGCCACCTCCAGATAATTAGCATCTGTCGTTACACCACAGAAAGTCGTGAATGTGGTTATGGTATTAATACATTAGGCTTAAGATATCCTAATACCGTCAGTTTTGTGACAAAATAAGTGTTACCAAAGGAATATCAACAAGAGGAACGCCTAACAGAGGTAAGTAAAAACAATTTTGGACTTTTGTGTAAAAATCACTCTAAAATTTTAAAATAAACCGTTCGGGTATTTGAAGGTAGAATAACGCCCGTTTCTTATAAAAAGTTGCGACTGCTCGGGGGATTGTGGGATATAAGGAATTTTATCAAATTTAAATACTTAGTAAGTGTCCTACCAACCTATCTCTTCATTAGCAGTCGCTAGAAACATCTCTCCTCTCCCACTTGTCTTATACCTCTTCGTTTGCAACCCTATCTACCCATCGGATCTTCATCATTCTCCTCTAGCACCACATTTCAAACGCTTCAATTCTCCTCTTTTCTGCTTCACCAATAGTCCAAGTTTCACTTCCATACAGTGCCACGCTCCAGACAAGGCTTTCAAAATACCTAAATCTATATTCGATGTCAAAAGATTTCTTTTTGTAGAAATGCTTCCCTTGCTTGTGCCAACCTACTTTTTTTATCCTCTTTGCTTCGTCCATCACTGGTTATTTTGCTTCCTAAGTAACAGAAGTCTCCAGCTTCCTTCAGCTTTTCACCTGCCAATTTGATGTCCGCAGAGGTTTCTGATATTTTTCAATCCTTCAATCTCATCAACCAACTCTCAGCCGTAGATCATCCTTTCTCGGGTAAAATCAAAAGTAGTGTAGGAAAAATTTGCAGCATAGAGCTGAAAGATCCTTGAAGGTTTACCACACGAAGCCTCGAAATTCAGAAGGTAACCATGGTCTATCAACAGCGTTAAGGTCAAGGCAAGATGAAGCTCATTTCCATAATTAAAATAGAGGAATAAGTCCTTCATCAACCTAGGAACAGTACTATCACTGAATTTAGGTAAATCTTCTTTACTATTTACTGCGCATGCCCATTCCTTGCGGGCTGGAATTTCATTTTGAGGAAGGGATCTTTCTAAGTATTCAAAATCTGAATTATTTGACAATCAAACCCTCTTCCCTCGTCTCGTCAGTCGACTTCTCGCCAGAGACTTGCATTCGCCATGCAATTTAAATTTTGCGCGCACCGAGTCATCATTGCACGTTGATACGTTCGACATGTACCCATATTTTCATCACTTATTCCACTTTGCACTCCAGATTGTCATCCCTCAACTTACGTTGATACGTTCGACATGTACCCAGATTTTCATCACTTATTCCACTTTGCACTCCAGATTGTCATCCCTCAACTTCTAAAATTCTCTTTACACTTATTACATTTAAATCACTTGTTTGTGATTCATGCTGCACAACTGCAATTTGAACACGTTGCGTGCTCTTAGAAGTCATATTGAACGTTCTTTCATAGTAACAGTGTTGTCAATTTATGGTCTAATTCGCTAGAAAATTGAATTTCTCAGTAAGTCTTAGGAAACAATAGTTTGAGCTCAAACAAAGTTTATGTCGTAAGAAGTAAACAGAAGTCAAATGCTTGACTTCTATATTTTACGAAAAGTAGCTGCAGAATTTAGTGTCATTTGATAACGATTATTATAATAGCCCATCAATCTCCTCCATGGCTTGAATAGGTTACGAGAAATGAAATAAAAATGTTCAAAAATGTTGAACTGATGCCATCTCGAATTTTTTAAACACAATTGATCATTAGATCTCTTTACTCTGTCCTCTGAGAAATGATTCGCACTCATATGTTTCAATTGTCTCGGATGATTAGATCACCAGAAAGGTAATTTGACAATATTAACAAGTAGTTTCGTGAAGATCTAAAGCCTATTTTCATATATCCTACTTATGTTAATTGCCACTATCAGCATACAATATTTCAGTTTGATTGCTGCAATAGATTCGTAGATATTGAGAACCGACTAAATATTTCGGATGGCCGCCATGTTGGATTTTTGTATATGTAGGTCTTAGAGTTATATACTGTTACATGAAGATTATTGTGTACGAGTAGTATTCAAGTTTCAATCACATGATTAGGACATAAGGAGTAAAAAGGAGATTTTAAAATTTGACACAGCTGCCATCTTGTGGTTATTGAAACAATTCAAATAAATTAGATGCCAGTGGATTAACATTTGTATAAAGATTTATTGTACCAAGTTTCACTGCACTCGGATGGTTAAATTGCGAGAAACGTCAGTAGGGGGGTAATAGGGGTTCCAAGCCACTCTAGAACCCTCCTCTTACCACTACTAAGCCTCAGCCATGTTAAATATCTCTCGAACGCGTAGTCCGATTTTGACAAATGAGGTATCGTTGGACTCGGGCTGACGTCCTCTTTGCTATGGACCACTCGTTATATTTTTCAAATTTTTTTTGAAAATTTTTGTTTTCGAAACTAGGTGATAGTTTGAAAACCAAAGATGATAGAACGTTATGCCATGGCCCAAACGAATGGTCTTTATGACCTTTATTTTCTATAATAAAACTTTTTACTTTTTATGTTTTTTTGAAAACACTCGAATTTTGAAAATCCTATATTTTGGAAACTAGGAACTCTACAAAAAAATTGTTTGACATAAATGAAAGGTCCCTATGCCCTCTACCCCCAAAATAAATTTCAAGTCTCTAGAGAAAAAAATTGTGTGTAGTAGTGTGGTAAGGGGGGAGCTGCTTCCAAAAGCAAGTGGTGAGCCCCTGCGACCTTGGATTGGAAGGAGCCATGCTAGGAGGGCGTGCTTGGATTCGTTTTTTTCGTCTCGTCGTGCTCTTTACGGGAATGTCGGTGTCGAAAATGTGAAAATCTGGAAACACAGTCTTTTTGGGGTAAAAACGTGATTTTAGACTTTTTGCTATATCTCACGAACCAATAACGCTAGAGGCGTGTTCGACAGGTCCAAGGACTCGGGGTAACGTTTTCTTTGCTATGGACTACTCGTTATAATTTTTAATAAAATTGGAAACTCGGTTTTGGGGTAAACACGTGTTTTTTGTGATTTTGCCAATATCTCACGAAGCAATAACGCTAGAGGCATGTACGATGGGTCCAAGGACTCGGAGTGACGTCCTCTTTGCTATGAACTACTCGTTGTAATTTTTAAAAATTTTGGAAACGTGATTTTGGGGTAAACACGTGTTTTTTGTGATTTTTGCCGATATCTCACGAACCAATAACGCTAGAGACGTGTACGAGGTGTCCTAGGACTCGGGCTAACGCCCCCTTTCAAATGTGGTAGATATTTTTTTTCAAAAAAGATAATTCACAAAGGGCCTAACGCCATACATGTTGAAAAAACTTTTTCTTTTTTTCTTTACCTGTTTATAATGTTTATAAAGCGTGGTGGTTGAGAGAGAGAGACCATACGGCTGGGTGTGTGTGTTTCAACGAACCTGTCGCTAACCACAAGGACCATGCTTAATAGAACAATCGCTATTTCGACGGGTCGGTGTATGACAGAGCGAGCGTGCGTTTTTCTGATATTTTACCTTTAACGTGTAAACGGTAATGAGAGCTAGGTTCTATGTTGGTCGAAGCGAGTAGAGAAAACAAACTTGCCGAGGAGGTGAAGGTCATTTGAGCTTATTGGAAGGCATTGATCTGACTTGACAACAAGTGCAATGGAAAAAATGACCAAGACGCTTGAAGGTGAAATAATCTGACCATCGTGGTGGCAGGGGAGTGCGAAAGGCGTGCACACATGTGTGAAACCACAGGCACGCTAAACCAGTGACATCCTGTCTTGCTTCGTACGTGACAAAATGCAAGTCCATGTGAAATTTGATCTACCGCAGGTGTTCACCTTGGACGTTATCTGTCCACGTGCATGATAACTGTTAACAAGTCACATCCTGTTTTGCTTCGTACGTGACAAAATGCAAGTTCATGTGAAATTTGATCCGGCACAGGTGTTCGCCTGGGACGTTAGCTGCCCACGTGCACGATAAGAGAATGTTCAAAGCGTGGGAAAAAAAAAGATTATACATGCAATGTGATATATAAAGACACGTCGCTGACATTTCCACTCGCACTTATGTGACTACTTTTGAACACGCTACAGCGTTGTGTGAAACACTTGGCCTTGTTTAACAGTTTTGGTGTTGGTGGAAAATACTTATTCTTGTTGTGAGGTAGGTATATATTTATTCATTTATACATTTATTGATTTATATATAAATACATGCAATTATTTATTGATTAGGTAATTAATGATTTTATTTATTTATTTGTTTGCAGATAACCGGCATACCTTACATGTCAGAGGGAGAAGAAACTATTGCACTTTTGAGCCCACTAGAAGGGAAGAGTAACAAGTCACTGCAAGTAAAGGTGAGATGATTTTTTTTAAACTAACTTGTTTCATTTTTTTTGTTTTATGTTTTATTTTATGAAATGTATGTATTAACCTGAATTTAGGTATTTATAGCGGTTTATTTTATTTATTTTTAGAAACTTGGAAAGAATAGCCTTACCGCCGTAGCAGTCGCTGAAAAAAACCAGAAACGCACTAAAGCGAAACCACTGCCAAAGAGTGAACTGTTTAAAACTCAGGTAAGTCCAACTTAAAAATGCTATTCCATTTTACCACTACTGAAAACTCGTAGACAAAAAAAAATTCATTACCTGTACATGACTGGGACAATGATTGCTTTCTTGATTAATGGCTATGTTGTTGTTGTTGACTGGGAAAAGTACAAGGCCATGTTGGATTTTCTAAAAATAAAATAATAAATTTAATTTATGGGTGGTTCCCTATGGACTCAACGAATATCCACAGGTTTGAACATGATAATGTGAACAAAATGACATGACATTCATTTTTGTTTATATATTGGTTAAAGGGAGGGTGGGGGAATGTAAATGACTGTAGCTTTATAAAAAAGAAAATAAGTACATGGGTTACTGTTTGTGCCAACATACAGTTTATTTTTAATGGTGTTTTGATATATTAATGCCAATTAACGTTAACGTTTTATTTACAAGTATTGATTGATTGATTGATTGATTGAGTGATGGGTTATTTTGTTTGCTTTTAGGTGTCGTCATGTGCCATTAACGTAATGAACAGACGGTGAACAAGCATGCATTATGCTTTAAAGTACTCTGTGCAATGTTAATAACTTACAATAAGAAAACGTTTTATTATAACACATGGCGTTAGTACCAAATACAACAAGTGAGCAAGTTGGTTTACCACGTGGGTTAAATTTAAAATCAGAACATGATCGATGGTTAACATTTGAATCCTGGCCTGTAGGCTTTTTGTCGACGCATGAACTTGCAAAAGCCGGTTTTTTTTACTTGAACCGAGGAGATGTGGTGCGCTGTGTGTTTTGTCGTATTGAACTTTCACACTGGGAAGAAGGGGATGATCCCTTTAGAGACCATTTGCGATGGTCTCCTCACTGTCCTTACATGCTTGGAAAGCAAGTGGGTAACCTACCCGTGCATTCATTTTACCGAACCACAAGGCCTATGGCCGCTACTTACGTTGCTGAATCACAAATAAATAATAATAATGATGTATTACCAGCCAACGGTAGTGTCGATATATGTGGTCCATATGCCATAGACAGTGTTGAATTGGCGTGTGCTTTTGAAAAATTGGGAGTTTGCAAGACTAAAGCACTAGCACACCCAGAGTACAGCTCTGTTGAAAAACGTTTCGAATCTTATAAAAATGTTTGGCCATTAATATTAAAACACCTTACCAAACAGCTAAGTGAAGCTGGATTTTTTTATACTGGTGAAGGGGATAAAACAATATGTTTTTATTGTGGATTTGCTTTAAAGGATTGGCAAATGACTGATGACCCTTTTGTGCAACACGCTCGTTGGTTACCAAACTGTAAATACATGGTGTTGCTTAAAGGTCAGGAATTTGTGAACACTATTCGTAAAGAAAAAGTGATTGCAGCACAAGACATAAAAGTGCCTTTAGAGTTAGAGCACTCGGAGCAAATACATAAGGCTGAAAGAAAAGACTTGTCTCACGAACAGATACAAAAGTGTGACCAACAATTATGTAAAATTTGTTATCAAGATGAACTAGGTGTTGTATTTTTACCCTGTGGACACATGATAGCCTGTGTCAAGTGTGCATTAGAACTTAACACTTGTGCTATATGCAGAAAAGTAGTATCTGCAACAGTTAGGGCATTTCTTGCATAACTAGTATAATTTATTCGCCATGGATAGTGCAAAATCCCTAATTGCACAATATTATTAAAGCTGTTTTAGAGTGTAATAGATATGCTTTTGTTTTGTTTATAGACTACTACAATGAATGTTTTGAATGCTGTGGGACAATCATGTGGCTTAGAGACAAAGAAGCTCAGCGAATTGCCAATGCATATTCCATTCCGCATTATCAAGATTCGGAAATTGAAAACAGCATATGGTGATCGTGTACTTTGTGTATGTGAAAACTTTGAGACATTTCTGCCTATACGGTTTAATGATATGTCGGAGAGTGTTTTTGATGAAGTCAATAATGCTGTGCAACATGTACACTTAATTTATGAAGGTTTTAAAAACAATAGGTGCATGGTTCGTTTTAATTAAATAAATAATGTGAAATAATAATGGAAATTATAAGTAATGACAATATACTGAAAAAGAAAGAAAATATGTGCATAGAATAGTAATGTTTTAGTGTTTAGTGTTGTCTTTAAAAATATTATGATGAAACCAAAAAAAATGTATATAAAGTTTGTAAATAAATGCAAAATGATGTTACAATGCTGTTTTATTTTATACAAAGTTAGTATATTTAACATTGCAGAGTATACATGATTATGACAATAAATGCATACTGAATACAAGCCTTTCTCACATTACAATAGTCTGTTATAGTTTTAAACACATGGCTTGTTGTAGATAATTTTATAGCAATGTCCCTTTAATGTTGTTTTCGAAAAGTGGGGAAGCCACAATGGTTGTATTGACATAAAAACCTTATGGTTATTACTATTTAGTCACTTTGATCCCCTTGCAGATCAACAGCAGATGACCTAGTTGTTCCACTCTTTAAAACGACAACAACAACACTACCTCTTGCATAGTTTGTGATGTTGATGGCTCTTGCGACGTGGAAGATGGATTAAAAATAACTTTGAGAACAGGGGTTAAACGTTGATCATTAAACAATGCACTATTTTGAGTAGCAATATGGTTTTCTTGATTTTTTGTCGACGGCAACTGTGTTTCATGCGGTACACTACATTGATGATCACTGACACTTAAAACCTCACTATTTTTACTTTTTAGGTCACCACGACAATGTTTGGAACGTTGCTTTGAACAACGCCAAATAACAGTTCCATTTTTATTGGTTCGTTTCACAATATATGAATATCCTTTATAGTATGCGTAAGGCTTACCATACCTAGTCACTGATACTTCCATATCAACTGTCGAGCATAGACTAAGCTCTAGTAAAGTCAACTTGGTAATAAGAATACTAGTTTAATGTGAGAGCAAATATGGATCCAAAGAGTTCAGGTAAAAGTGAAAGCAAATAAGCAAATATTAGAAACAAGAGTTGGGGTGAAAGTGGTCGCAAAGTGGTAGACCCATTACACAATAATTTCAGCACGACGAAGCTCTTGTTCAATTTCTTTGATTTCCCAATCGTGACCAGTATGGCCAGATTGACGTGAGGCATGCAACAACTGTAGCCGCTGGACGAGCTTATTGGGATTGTGCCAGTATACAAATTTAACAAATGGATTTTTAGGTGTAAACAAAGCATTACCATTATCATGATCATTATCATCATCGTCATTATCATCATCATGATCACCATTATCATCATGACCATCATCACTGTTACTATATAGTCCTTTTTGATCCTCTTGCAATACCACTTTATTTATAGTCTGAGTTGATTTTGACAGTGTTGAAGGTTTCTTGGACGTTGACAACTGTCCTAACATGACGTTTTGAGGACATGATAAGTCCTTTTGAACAAACACTGTACTATCTTTAGCCGCAATATCGTTTTCTTGAACTTGCTTTTTAGCATTTTGATAATTGTTTGTAAACAGTAAGCGTGGTTCGTTTCGAGCACTACATTGATGAACACTCACACTTAAAACCTTTCCATTTTTACTTTTCAGATTGCCTCGACATTTTGTTGACCTCTCTTTTGAGCATCGCCAGAATATTATTCCATTCACATTCTGGCGATTATAGTTATAGGAGTAGCCTTGATAGAGTGCACGTAGCCTACCTTTGTTGGTTGTAATAAGTTCCATAGTAGTAACTGACCTGTCAGTACGATGTTCACACTACAAAGGTTACAACTGTTTTGCTGATGGAGTGACCTACTATAAGCTTATATATTGGCTTATGTGTTGGCTTTTTGTGTTGGCTTTTCGTGTTGGCTTTTGTGTTGGCTTATGTGTTGGCTTTTTGTGTTGGCTTTTTGTGTTGGCTTTTCATGTTGGCTTTTCGTGTTGGCTTATGTGTTGGCTTTTTGTGTTGGCTTTTTGTGTTGGCTTTTCGTGTTGGCTTTTGTGTTGGCTTATGTGTTGGCTTTTTGTGTTGGCTTTTTGTGTTGGCTTTTCATGTTGGCTTTTCGTGTTGGCTTTTCGTGTTGGCTTTTTGTGTTGGCTTTTCGTGTTGGCATTTCGTGTTGGCTTTTGTGTTGGCTTTTCGTGTTGGCTTTTTGTGTTGGCTTTTTTTGTATTGGCCTTTCGTGTTGGCTTTTTGTATTGGCTTTTCGTGTTGGCTTTTTGTGTTGGCTTTAGTATTGGCTTTTGTATTGGCTTATTTGACAAGTTATTTGTGTCAATGTATTTAGTGGATTTTTTCTTGGTGTTGGAAAGTAGTTGAAAGAGAGGGAATATTTAAAGACTTAACCTCAGCTCACTAACCTAACCTAACCTTTCAACTCTCAGATGTTAATTAAATTCTGTGCATTGTCGAGTTGGAGCCCAAGACCTCAGGGGTAAAAAAAAACAATTATTTTTGACGACTTATTTTGGTAACTTATTTTAATGGCTAACCTAACTTTACCTAACCTAACCTAACCTAACCTAACCTCAGCTCACTTTGGATATTACTAGTAAGTGTTCATATCCTCTGCTAGGTAGCATGCTAGTAGTACAGGTAGTGCTCATATTTACCGCTAGATAGCGGAAACATACTTTGCATGTTGCATGTGACACTTGTGAAGTTTAACCACATGCAAGACGTGCTTGTATAAGTTCTCTATTTAAACTCAATATACAATTAACCACTAAATGTTCAGAACTAACATGTATAGCCATGTTTAGGGTATATAGGAGACCCTTAGCAAGAAAGGCTGTCTAACCCACGAGTGTACAGCCTTGTCATACGCAGTAAGCCCCTGTTGGCTTTCTCAAATTGTTGTTGTTGTTGTTTTCTGCCAACAGGGGCTTACTGCGTATGACAAGGCTGTACACTCGTGGGTTAGACAGCCTTTCTTGCTAAGGGTCTCCTATATACCCTAAACATGGCTATACATGTTAGTTCTGAACATTTAGTGGTTAATTGTATATTGAGTTTAAATAGAGAACTTATACAAGCACGTCTTGCATGTGGTTAAACTTCACAAGTGTCACATGCAACATGCAAAGTATGTTTCCGCTATCTAGCGGTAAATATGAGCACTACCTGTACTACTAGCATGCTACCTAGCAGAGGATATGAACACTTACTAGTAATATCCAAAGTGAGCTGAGGTTAGGTTAGGTTAGGTTAGGTTAGGTAAAGTTAGGTTAGCCATTAAAATAAGTTACCAAAATAAGTCGTCAAAAATAATTGTTTTTTTTACCCCTGAGGTCTTGGGCTCCAACTCGACAATGCACAGAATTTAATTAACATCTGAGAGTTGAAAGGTTAGGTTAGGTTAGTGAGCTGAGGTTAAGTCTTTAAATATTCCCTCTCTTTCAACTACTTTCCAACACCAAGAAAAAATCCACTAAATACATTGACACAAATAACTTGTCAAATAAGCCAATACAAAAGCCAATACTAAAGCCAACACAAAAAGCCAACACGAAAAGCCAATACAAAAAGCCAACACGAAAGGCCAATACAAAAAAAGCCAACACGAAAAGCCAACACGAAATGCCAACACGAAAAGCCAACACAAAAAGCCAACACGAAAAGCCAACACAAAAGCCAACACGAAATGCCAACACGAAAAGCCAACACAAAAAGCCAACACGAAAAGCCAACACGAAAAGCCAACATGAAAAGCCAACACAAAAAGCCAACACAAAAAGCCAACACATAAGCCAACACAAAAGCCAACACGAAAAGCCAACACAAAAAGCCAACACAAAAAGCCAACACATAAGCCGACACGAAAAGCCAACATGAAAAGCCAACACAAAAAGCCAACACAAAAAGCCAACACATAAGCCAACACAAAAGCCAACACGAAAAGCCAACACAAAAAGCCAACACATAAGCCAATATATAAGCTTATAGTAGGTCACTCCATCAGCAAAACAGTTGTAACCTTTGTAGTGTGAACATCGTACTGACAGGTCAGTTACTACTATGGAACTTATTACAACCAACAAAGGTAGGCTACGTGCACTCTATCAAGGCTACTCCTATAACTATAATCGCCAGAATGTGAATGGAATAATATTCTGGCGATGCTCAAAAGAGAGGTCAACAAAATGTCGAGGCAATCTGAAAAGTAAAAATGGAAAGGTTTTAAGTGTGAGTGTTCATCAATGTAGTGCTCGAAACGAACCACGCTTACTGTTTACAAACAATTATCAAAATGCTAAAAAGCAAGTTCAAGAAAACGATATTGCGGCTAAAGATAGTACAGTGTTTGTTCAAAAGGACTTATCATGTCCTCAAAACGTCATGTTAGGACAGTTGTCAACGTCCAAGAAACCTTCAACACTGTCAAAATCAACTCAGACTATAAATAAAGTGGTATTGCAAGAGGATCAAAAAGGACTATATAGTAACAGTGATGATGGTCATGATGATAATGGTGATCATGATGATGATAATGACGATGATGATAATGATCATGATAATGGTAATGCTTTGTTTACACCTAAAAATCCATTTGTTAAATTTGTATACTGGCACAATCCCAATAAGCTCGTCCAGCGGCTACAGTTGTTGCATGCCTCACGTCAATCTGGCCATACTGGTCACGATTGGGAAATCAAAGAAATTGAACAAGAGCTTCGTCGTGCTGAAATTATTGTGTAATGGGTCTACCACTTTGCGACCACTTTCACCCCAAGTCTTGTTTCTAATATTTGCTTATTTGCTTTCACTTTTACCTGAACTCTTTGGATCCATATTTGCTCTCACTTTAAACTAGTATTCTTATTACCAAGTTGACTTTACTAGAGCTTAGTCTATGCTCGACAGTTGATATGGAAGTATCAGTGACTAGGTATGGTAAGCCTTACGCATACTATAAAGGATATTCATATATTGTGAAACGAACCAATAAAAATGGAACTGTTATTTGGCGTTGTTCAAAGCAACGTTCCAAACATTGTCGTGGTGACCTAAAAAGTAAAAATAGTGAGGTTTTAAGTGTCAGTGATCATCAATGTAGTGTACCGCATGAAACACAGTTGCCGTCGACAAAAAATCAAGAAAACCATATTGATACTCAAAATAGTGCATTGTTTAATGATCAACGTTTAACCCCTGTTCTCAAAGTTATTTTTAATCCATCTTCCACGTCGCAAGAGCCATCAACATCACAAACTATGCAAGAGATAGTGTTGTTGTTGTCGTTTTAAAGAGTGGAACAACTAGGTCATCTGCTGTTGATCTGCAAGGGGATCAAAGTGACTAAATAGTAATAACCATAAGGTTTTTATGTCAATACAACCATTGTGGCTTCCCCACTTTTCGAAAACAACATTAAAGGGACATTGCTATAAAATGATCTACAACAAGCCTTGTGTTTAAAACTATAACAGACTATTGTAATGTGAGAAAGGCTTGTATTCAGTATGCATTTATTGTCATAATCATGTATACTCTGCAATGTTAAATATACTAACTTTGTATAAAATAAAACAGCATTGTAACATCATTTTGCATTTATTTACAAACTTTATATACATTTTTTTTTTGGTTTCATCATAATATTTTTAAAGACAACACTAAACACTAAAACATTACTATTCTATGCACATATTTTCTTTCTTTTTCAGTATATTGTCATTACTTATAATTTCCATTATTATTTCACATTATTTATTTATTTAATTAAAACGAACCATGCACCTATTGTTTTTAAAACCTTCATAAATTAAGTGTACATGTTGCACAGCTTTATTGACTTCATCAAAAACACTCTCCGACATATCATTAAACCGTATAGGCAGAAATGTCTCAAAGTTTTCACATACACAAAGTACACGATCACCATATGCTGTTTTCAATTTCCGAATCTTGATAATGCGGAATGGAATATGCATTGGCAATTCGCTGAGCTTCTTTGTCTCTAAGCCACATGATTGTCCCACAGCATTCAAAACATTCATTGTAGTAGTCTATAAACAAAACAAAAGCATATCTATTACACTCTAAAACAGCTTTAATAATATTGTGCAATTAGGGATTTTGCACTATCCATGGCGAATAAATTATACTAGTTATGCAAGAAATGCCCTAACTGTTGCAGATACTACTTTTCTGCATATAGCACAAGTGTTAAGTTCTAATGCACACTTGACACAGGCTATCATGTGTCCACAGGGTAAAAATACAACACCTAGTTCATCTTGATAACAAATTTTACATAATTGTTGGTCACACTTTTGTATCTGTTCGTGAGACAAGTCTTTTCTTTCAGCCCTATGTATTTGCTCCGCGTGCTCTAACTCTAAAGGCACTTTTATGTCTTGTGCTGCAATCACTTTTTCTTTACGAATAGTGTTCACAAATTCCTGACCTTTAAGCAACACCATGTATTTACAGTTTGGTAACCAACGAGCGTGTTGCACAAAAGGGTCATCAGTCATTTGCCAATCCTTTAAAGCAAATCCACAATAAAAACATATTGTTTTATCCCCTTCACCAGTATAAAAAAATCCAGCTTCACTTAGCTGTTTGGTAAGGTGTTTTAATATTAATGGCCAAACATTTTTATAAGATTCGAAACGTTTTTCAACAGAGCTGTACTCTGGGTGTGCTAGTGCTTTAGTCTTGCAAACTCCCAATTTTTCAAAAGCACACGCCAATTCAACACTGTCTATGGCATATGGACCACATATATCGACACTACCGTTGGCTGGTAATACATCATTATTATTATTTATTTGTGATTCAGCAACGTAAGTAGCGGCCATAGGCCTTGTGGTTCGGTAAAATGAATGCACGGGTAGGTTACCCACTTGCTTTCCAAGCATGTAAGGACAGTGAGGAGACCATCGCAAATGGTCTCTAAAGGGATCATCCCCTTCTTCCCAGTGTGAAAGTTCAATACGACAAAACACACAGCGCACCACATCTCCTCGGTTCAAGTAAAAAAAACCGGCTTTTGCAAGTTCATGCGTCGACAAAAAGCCTACAGGCCAGGATTCAAATGTTAACCATCGATCATGTTCTGATTTTAAATTTAACCCACGTGGTAAACCAACTTGCTCACTTGTTGTATTTGGTACTAACGCCATGTGTTATAATAAAACGTTTTCTTATTGTAAGTTATTAACATTGCACAGAGTACTTTAAAGCATAATGCATGCTTGTTCACTGTCTGTTCATTACGTTAATGGCACATGACGACACCTAAAAGCAAACTAAATAACCCATCACTCAATCAATCAATCAATCAATCAATCAATACTTGTAAATAAAACGTTAACGTTAATTGGCATTAATATATCAAAACACCATTAAAAATAAACTGTATGTTGGCACAAACAGTAACCCATGTACTTATTTTCTTTTTTATAAAGCTACAGTCATTTACATTCCCCCACCCTCCCTTTAACCAATATATAAACAAAAATGAATGTCATGTCATTTTGTTCACATTATCATGTTCAAACCTGTGGATATTCGTTGAGTCCATAGGGAACCACCCATAAATTAAATTTATTATTTTATTTTTAGAAAATCCAACATGGCCTTGTACTTTTCCCAGTCAACAACAACAACATAGCCATTAATCAAGAAAGCAATCATTGTCCCAGTCATGTACAGGTAATGAATTTTTTTTTTGTCTACGAGTTTTCAGTAGTGGTAAAATGGAATAGCATTTTTAAGTTGGACTTACCTGAGTTTTAAACAGTTCACTCTTTGGCAGTGGTTTCGCTTTAGTGCGTTTCTGGTTTTTTTCAGCGACTGCTACGGCGGTAAGGCTATTCTTTCCAAGTTTCTAAAAATAAATAAAATAAACCGCTATAAATACCTAAATTCAGGTTAATACATACATTTCATAAAATAAAACATAAAACAAAAAAAATGAAACAAGTTAGTTTAAAAAAAATCATCTCACCTTTACTTGCAGTGACTTGTTACTCTTCCCTTCTAGTGGGCTCAAAAGTGCAATAGTTTCTTCTCCCTCTGACATGTAAGGTATGCCGGTTATCTGCAAACAAATAAATAAATAAAATCATTAATTACCTAATCAATAAATAATTGCATGTATTTATATATAAATCAATAAATGTATAAATGAATAAATATATACCTACCTCACAACAAGAATAAGTATTTTCCACCAACACCAAAACTGTTAAACAAGGCCAAGTGTTTCACACAACGCTGTAGCGTGTTCAAAAGTAGTCACATAAGTGCGAGTGGAAATGTCAGCGACGTGTCTTTATATATCACATTGCATGTATAATCTTTTTTTTCCCACGCTTTGAACATTCTCTTATCGTGCACGTGGGCAGCTAACGTCCCAGGCGAACACCTGTGCCGGATCAAATTTCACATGAACTTGCATTTTGTCACGTACGAAGCAAAACAGGATGTGACTTGTTAACAGTTATCATGCACGTGGACAGATAACGTCCAAGGTGAACACCTGCGGTAGATCAAATTTCACATGGACTTGCATTTTGTCACGTACGAAGCAAGACAGGATGTCACTGGTTTAGCGTGCCTGTGGTTTCACACATGTGTGCACGCCTTTCGCACTCCCCTGCCACCACGATGGTCAGATTATTTCACCTTCAAGCGTCTTGGTCATTTTTTCCATTGCACTTGTTGTCAAGTCAGATCAATGCCTTCCAATAAGCTCAAATGACCTTCACCTCCTCGGCAAGTTTGTTTTCTCTACTCGCTTCGACCAACATAGAACCTAGCTCTCATTACCGTTTACACGTTAAAGGTAAAATATCAGAAAAACGCACGCTCGCTCTGTCATACACCGACCCGTCGAAATAGCGATTGTTCTATTAAGCATGGTCCTTGTGGTTAGCGACAGGTTCGTTGAAACACACACACCCAGCCGTATGGTCTCTCTCTCTCAACCACCACGCTTTATAAACATTATAAACAGGTAAAGAAAAAAAGAAAAAGTTTTTTCAACATGTATGGCGTTAGGCCCTTTGTGAATTATCTTTTTTGAAAAAAAAATATCTACCACATTTGAAAGGGGGCGTTAGCCCGAGTCCTAGGACACCTCGTACACGTCTCTAGCGTTATTGGTTCGTGAGATATCGGCAAAAATCACAAAAAACACGTGTTTACCCCAAAATCACGTTTCCAAAATTTTTTAAAATTACAACGAGTAGTTCATAGCAAAGAGGACGTCACTCCGAGTCCTTGGACCCATCGTACATGCCTCTAGCGTTATTGCTTCGTGAGATATTGGCAAAATCACAAAAAACACGTTTTTACCCCAAAACCGAGTTTCCAATTTTATTAAAAATTATAACGAGTAGTCCATAGCAAAGAGGACGTTACCCCGAGTCCTTGGACCTGTCGAACTCGCCTCTAGCGTTATTGGTTCGTGAGATATAGCAAAAAGTCTAAAATCACGTTTTTACCCCAAAAAGACTGTGTTTCCAGATTTTCACATTTTCGACACCGACATTCCCGTAAAGAGCACGACGAGACGAAAAAAACGAATCCAAGCACGCCCTCCTAGCATGGCTCCTTCCAATCCAAGGTCGCAGGGGCTCACCACTTGCTTTTGGAAGCAGCTCCCCCCTTACCACACTACTACACACAATTTTTTTCTCTAGAGACTTGAAATTTATTTTGGGGGTAGAGGGCATAGGGACCTTTCATTTATGTCAAACAATTTTTTTGTAGAGTTCCTAGTTTCCAAAATATAGGATTTTCAAAATTCGAGTGTTTTCAAAAAAACATAAAAAGTAAAAAAGTTTTATTATAGAAAATAAAGGTCATAAAGACCATTCGTTTGGGCCATGGCATAACGTTCTATCATCTTTGGTTTTCAAACTATCACCTAGTTTCGAAAACAAAAATTTTCAAAAAAAAATTGAAAAATATAACGAGTGGTCCATAGCAAAGAGGACGTCAGCCCGAGTCCAACGATACCTCATTTGTCAAAATCGGACTACGCGTTCGAGAGATATTTAACATGGCTGAGGCTTAGTAGTGGTAAGAGGAGGGTTCTAGAGTGGCTTGGAACCCCTATTACCCCCCTACTAACGTCCATGTGATCATTTCTATTTCGCGTCGCCGCCAGGTTGGTTTTGTGATCACAAGGTTATTGAAAGTTCTATAGGTAACTTATGTTCATAGCGCCTATGAACATTAAAAAATTCTGTTTGATAGGTCTAATAGATTCGTAAATATTGAGAACCGTCTAAATATTTCCGATGGTCGCCATGCTGGATTGTTTTATGTGTAGGCCATAGAGTCATGTACCATTGAGTTATCAGTTGGCAGTCAAAGTGAAAGGTCGTGTTTTTCCCGAGCTCTCAGGTGTTTTGAAATGGGTTGTTCTCTGGAGTGTTATCGGGCGAGGATCGGACTGTGGTATGCGAAGGGTAGTCGGGATTTCCGGTGTTTGTGTGCGCGTACGGGACCTAGCAACTTGTGGTTCATAGCCCTAGTGATAGCTGGATTGCTAGTTATTGGTGGAGTGGAAGTGAATCCAGGGCCTGTTGCTCCAAATGTGAATCAGGCAAATGATCCAGTGGCAGCTTTAAAGTGTTCGACTTGCAGTAAAACATTGAAGAATGGTGTTGAGTGTGGACTATGTGAGAAATGGTTTCACTTCGGCTGTATTAAGGTCAAGAAGGAGGATTGTGATGTCGGAAATTGGTTTTGTAAAGTATGTGATACGCCGGACTATTTGAGGGTGCAAATCAAAGCAAGGGATCAAATAATACAGGAACTTAGAGCAAAGCTTCGTGAATCAGAAGAAACGGTGAAGGATGTGGCTGAACGGCTTTCTACTGGGATCAGTGTGGAAGAGGGCGTGCAGGAGCAAACTGAGGATGACGTTATCATAATGGGTGATTCTATGATACGATGGAGTGCGAATATCTCGAGGAAATCAGGTGCGAAAGTGCGGTGTTATCCGGGGATTAAAATTGACCAGCTTGCCCAACAAGTGGAACAAGCAAATGTAGAGGACTGTGACAAAGTTAAAGTGTTGTTGCTCCATGTTGGGACGAACGATTTGAAGAAGAGGGCTACAGCCGATTACATCATGGGGGAGTTCTACGACCTAGGCAGAAAAGCTAAAAGCAAGTTTAGAAATGCAAAAATTATAATGAGTGGCATTGTTCGGCGGGGAGATGTTCCGTTAAGGCGAGTTAAGACTGTAAATGACCGCATGGACTGGGTATGTGCACAACTGGGATTGGTGTACGTAAAAGCTGACTGCTGGATTGGTGGCCGTGACTTCACCCAAGACGGGCTGCATCTAAATCGACGGGGCGCTTTCAACCTAGGGAGCCTACATGACAGGGTCATCGGTTCGTGCCGGCTTTTGTGAGGAGGAGCAGGTCCAGAGGTTGCCAGCCGAAGGGAACAGAAGGAGCTATTTCGAGATAATTGCTGCGGAGGTAAGACTCTAAGATTACTGCAGGTTAATTGTCAGAGTTTAGGAAATGAATTAATTGAATTTTGGAATCTTGTAGAGACGTATTCTCCGGACATTGTCATTGCAACTGAATCTTGGTTATATGAGGACATAAATAGTAGCGAAATAATTCAAGGTACCTACGAAATGTACAGAAGGGATCGGGGGAAGCGAGGTGGTGGGCTATTTATTTGTGTGCGCAAAAATATAGCTAGTTTCTTAAAGTGGGCTGATATGGATCATGAAATGTTATGTGTACAAATTTCGGATAAAGGAAATAAATTCCCTCTTCAGGTGATAGGGGCGTATAGAGCACCGAAAGATAACTTTTCTCTCCTCGAAACACTGTATGATAAAACTTGTACGGGTAATGCTATGAAAAAGAGCATAATAATTGCTGGAGATTTAAACCTCCCCAAAGTAGACTGGTCTGGTGAGTCAACTAGCTGTGGTCAAGCTCAGAGCGCTGCAAATAAATTCTTAAGGGAGGGGGGATTTTCCCAAGTAGTTGACTTCCCAACTAGAGACAATAATACCTTAGATGTTTATCTCGTAAGGCCGGTAGAGTTGTATATTAACTGTCTGAAAGTACCAGGAATTAGTGAACATTCTGGGGTTGAATTAAATATTAGATACGGTGGCATTACAAAATTAGATTCTGATGTAGCAAAAAAGATCATATTGCAGTATCGCAAGGCGGATCATGGCAAGTTTAAGGGGTATTTGAATGAGCTATTTGTAGGATGGGCATCGGAAGGAAATCACATTAATATCCTGTGGACTAACTTTTTGAAAATTTTAAATAGCGCTGTTGATAAATTTGTCCCATTTAAATTGCTGAAACAAAGCCCAGATCCTGAGTATTACACACGAGAAATTAGGAGTCTAAAACGGAAAATTAGGAAATTATACAATAAAAGACATGATAGTGACAAGTATATGTTGAAATTTAAGTCCTTATCAAGAGAGCTCGTCTTAAAAAAGAGGGCTGCTCATGACAGTTATATGCGAGGTTTACTTGGTTCGGGAGGCGATGGGTGGAAAAATTTTTACAGTTATGTTAGGAGAAGAAAGGGAAATTCAAATAATTTGTCCATGATAATATCCGGTGACGGTAAATTAATTACTGAGAAACAGGCCATTGCTAATGAATTAAATGTCTTTTACGGTAGTGTGTTCAATAAATCCAATAGCTGTGTGTTGGACCTTAACGACGAATCAGGGGCTCCCCTGTTCCAAATAAACCAGTCAGCAATTGTAAAGCTAATACAAAAACTACGTTTCAATGTATCAAAGGGTCCTGATAATATTGTTAGTAAAGTACTTAAACTAGGAGGTAGGGCCGTGGCACGATACTTGGAGGTGATGTTTAATGTGTCCATAAACAATGCGCAAATCCCAGATGACTGGAAAAGAGCTACGGTAGTTCCAATATTTAAGGGAGGGAGCAGACTTGAATTGGGCAACTACAGGCCGGTTAGCCTTACGACCATCGTTTGTAAACAGATGGAGCATCTCATTTGCGACTACTTGAGGGAACAGTGGGAAACATTATCATGGTTTAATGATAGGCAACATGGATTTCGGAAAGGTTACTCATGCGAGAGTCAGCTGCTATCACTTTTTCAAGATATTAGCGAATCGTTAGACCATGGAGTTTCAGTCGACGCGTTGGTTATAGATTTTGCGAAGGCATTTGATGTCGTGCCGCATGACATGCTACTCCATAAATTAGCTTCGACGAAGATTGATAGAAGAGTAATTTTATGGATCCAAGAATTTTTGACGGGTCGTTCCCAGAAAGTGAAAGTCGAAGGCATATTCTCGGATGAAATTACCGTAACGTCGGGTATCCCTCAGGGCTGCGTAATCGGAACTTTTTTTTTGCGTTTATAAATGACTTACCAAATGGGATTCGCAGTTACTGTCGATTGTTTGCGGATGATTGTGTAATATATCAAAAGATACATGACTCACAAGACAATGCAGTACTTCAAGATGACCTGAACCTGGTCTATAAGTGGGCAATTGTAAATAAAATTAAAATGAACACAAGAAAATGTAGTCTCTTAAAATAGGGAAAGTGCGAAAGCAGGATTTTCAATATAGCATTGGCTCGGAAATACTTGTAGAAGAAGATTCTTGCAAATATTTGGTCGTTCACGTAAGGAATGATGTGAAATGGAGTAGTCATGTACGATGTGTAGTTTCAAAAGCTTACAAATCCCTGCACTTTTTAATGAGGGTATTAAAAGGAAGTAGTACCTCTGCTAAAGAATTAGGCTATTTGTCACTTGTAAGACCTCTTCTGGAATATGCCTCGGCGGTTTGGGATCCATATCAAGTAGGGCTCATCAATGAGTTGGAAATGGTACAAAGAAAGGCCGCTAGATTTGTGCTCAGTGACATTAATCCCAGGAGCAGTGTGAGCCGAATGTTAAAGAAACTTGGGTGGGAATCACTGGAGGCTAGGAGGATGAAATCTAGACTCTGCGCTATGCACAACACGTATACAAATCAACCAGCATGGGGTGAGCTTAGCAAACGATTGGGAAAGCCCACTTACATGGGTAGAAGCGATCATCCTTTCAAAGTTAAGGGCCGACCACAGCGAACAAATTATGGTAAATATTCTTTTGTAAACCGTGTCATTTATAACTGGAACTCTCTACCTGCCGCAGTCTTAGAGCCTTTTCCCGAACATATAGGCGTGTTTAAGAAAAGACTGACTATTTGTGTAAATACTCCAGATTAATTGTTGTATAATTGTTTTTGAAGTGTTAAGTATAATTATTTATTTGTTATGTATATCCAATTTGCCACCGGGGGACACACCCCCCATTACAAATAAATGAATTAATGAATGAATGAGTGAATGAATGAATGAATTTAAGGAAGATTATTGCGTGGGTTCATTATTCAAATTATCACTTCGATTGCATTATTAAGTCACAAGAATTGAAAACTCAATTTTAAAATTCGCACAGCCTCCATCTTGAGGTTAACTAAACAATTGATCTATATTAAATACCAGTGCATTACAATGTGTATAAACATTTGCTTTACCAAGTTTCATTGCGTTTGGATCATTAAATCGCGAGAAAAGTCTATTTAAAACTTTCAAATTCGCTTGGCCGCCATGCACGTTTTGTAGTTAACCGGTTTTTGAAAGTCTCATAGATGAACTTCCAGGAGTTCCCTTTATCTCCGTACAAAATTTCAGGGTGATACCGGTAATAGTATCAGAGATACGGAATTCCAGTGAAATAATTCCCACAGCCGCCATCTTGAGGTTATGTAAACAATTGAACGAAGTTATATGTCGGTGCATTACAATGAGTTTAGACATTTACTGTACCAAGTTTCATTGCGTTTGGTTGGTTAAATCGCGAGAAACGTCTATTTAAAAGTCGCAAATTCGCTTGGCCGCCATGTTGGTTTTGTAGGTACCAAGTTTTCAAAAGCCACATAGGTGAACTTTTAGTAGTCCCCTTTATCACCGCACCAAATTCCAGGGTGATATCTATAATAGTTTCGGAGATATTGAATCCCGGTGAAATAATTCGCACAGCCGCCATGTTGGATTGGTAGCACGTAGCAAAATTTGAAGTGCACGGACGGGGTCGTACGGAATAGTGCTACGAGCTTACCGAGTTTCATTGAAATCGCTAAAGCCATTTAGATTTTATTAGGGACACACACACACACACACACACACACGAATCACACACGCACACACAGACAGACAAAAGGTGAACTCAGAAGCCTATTTTTTCATAAATGAAAATGGGTTAAAAATCATTTGACAGCAGAGTTATTTAACTTTGTTCTCATGATTTAAACAGTTGCGCATGCATGTACTTGACTAATAGTTCTCTATCACTCTACAGAATGTCATTTAGAAATATTGTGAACCAGCGTTCATTTTACCAATTTACATTTCTATCACTCCTTAAGACAGGAGAATTAAATATGTGGCTTTAAAGAGTTTGACAGCCGCCAATTTTAAGTCCTGATACAAATTAAATTATATTAGATATCAATATATTCAGCCATGTATAAAGATACACCTCGCTGTGATTCAGATTTCCTGGATGATTAATTCATGAGAAATATCTATATAAATAGATAAAGCTTGCGTCGCCACCATGTTACTTTTATGGTCACGAGGCTATCAAAAGTTCTATAGATGGACTTACATTAATGGCCTCTTCCAACTTACAAAATTTGCGGAAATAGAATCGCGGATATTGAGGACCGGCAAATTATATCGGATGATCACCATATTGGTTATTCTAAATGTATACCAGAGAGTTGTGCACCAGAAGATGACAATTATTGCTTTGGTTAATCATACAAACTTTCACAAAGATCGCCCGATTAGGACACAAAAAACTTAATTATAAAGTTTCCCACAAACGCCATCTTGAATATATGAAAACAATTGAATTATGTTAGATGTCAGTGGATTAATCTTGTATATTAATTTACCGCTCAGATTTACTACGTTCAGCAGATTAAATCGCAAATAAACTCTAAATAATTCGCAATTGCTTGACTGCCCTGTTGGGTGTGTACGTATCAGGTTCTTGATATTCACTTATCATGGCATTACCTATCACCACACAAACGTTTAAGTTGATATCAGAAGTAATGTAAAACTGAAATGGTTTATTGGCTTTCACGGCCAGTGAGTAATTCTTCTAGGTTTGTGCCGTGTCTTGAGTGGGGTTTCACCTAGGACACTCCAAACAGTACGTGCTTCTATGTCCCATTCCATACAGACGTTTCCTCGGCGCTCTAGGCAATACGGCTTGATACATTTATAGCTGAAAAATCGTGTTGCATAGGGGCAGAAGTAACATCATCTTCTTCTTCTCTTAGATACTTCTGACGCTCCGCTGGTCGACACATCCTTTCCAAGAACCTGACGAATTCTTGACTTCATGTGGACTTGCATTCTAGGCATGTGAATTCTGTAGGTGTTTTTGGCATAACTCTTGCGTAAGAGTTTTCAAGAATACCCGTCTCATGCTCTTTGGGTTATTCTTCCACTCAGGATTGGTTAGGACGAGCAGTATCATTGCATTCATGCCGGCGTGATCCATAAGAGCAAACCTGAAGCGAAGCGGTCATCTGTTAGTTCCTCTTGCTACAGTGTAGGTGTTACACAACTTGTCATAGGTATCCGTGCCACCTTGAGTCATGTTATAAGTCATTATCATTGTGGGTTTCACAGAGTATTCATCCATTGAGTCATTACGGTGCATAGATGAAAGTAGCAGCACTATATTTTTTTGTTATGTGGAGGAAAGGACAGTAATGATTTCTCCATGTTGAATGCAGACAGTGCTGTTCCTGTAGGTCTTTTTGTCAGGAAATTGGGAAGCTACTCCTTTTCGTTCTTTCTCAAAGTTCCAAGAGTTGTAAGCTGGTACTCCTTCAGCATTCTATCACCAATAGGTACAGATGAGAACCAATTATAGTACTGTCATCGCGGCAGTTGAACACGCTGTGACAGGGTGCGGAGGGTCTTGCAGTACGCATGCGCGGTCCGCCTATTCCAAACTTAAATATATCGGCTCCCCGCATGTCAATGGTTACTATTGCAGTGGACGAAACGCAGCCAGTGAAAGAAGGAATGTGCTAAGTGAGCGCAGCAAGTAGTGACTGAATATTTTTGGAATGTGCGATACGCAGTGAGCGGGAAGACCTCTGCAGTTCAAACCCAACTGCCATCTCCTGGCGCGATATAAGTGTGTTAAATTTCTTCTTGATCCATGCACTGGCGCAGATAAGTTGCGAGCATAATATTCAAACAACCCACGACAGAAATACCAATAGAAACAGGGGAACACACTCAACCACCAGCACAAGAAGACTGCATATGAAGCCCCTACAGAGGAAATAACAGAACTACCCCCTGCAATAACCAAAGAAGAAATAAAACTAGCAATAACAACTACAAAAACAAAAAGGCTCCTGGACCTGACGGCATTTGCTCCGAACTCCTTAAGAAGTCTGATCACTTAAAGGAAAACAAATGGATAAACATATTTAACAAATGCATTATAATTGGAAAAATCCCAGAAGCCTGGAGAAACTCGACGATTTAAGTCCATTTTAAGGGGAAAGGTGACGTCAATGACGCAGACTCATATCGAGGCATAGCAATTGAAAATGTGATCTTCAATGTGTTCTCCAATATGTTAACAAATAGACTCGTGGAAACTATAGACTCGGCACTCCCTGAAAATCAGTTTTGGTTTGCGGAAAGGGCGAAGCACCCAACATGCAATCACACACCTGATAGAACAAGCACAAGGCACCCTAAGACACGCTGGAAAGAAATATCGTGTTGTCTTCATTGACCATAGGAACGCTTTCGACAATATAGAGAGGCAGACACTTATCCACAAACTCGGGCAGATGATCGGAGAGACTGATCCACTTGCAAGAATAATAATGGATATGTTGAGTCATAACTACATCCAAATAAACGATGGAGTCACATTGTCGAAGAAATTGATACAGACCAATGGAGTTCTTCAAGGGGACCCTATGAGTCCTGTACTCCTTAATATTATGACAACAGATATCACCTTAACCATCGAAAACACCTCAACTGCCCTGGTTATGTACGCCGAGGACATGGTCAGGGATCAACAGATAAAAATGAACTGCAAGAAGTGCTGCAAAAACTCGAAATATGGACAGACACAAATGGCCAACAAATAAATCTACAGAAAATCAAACAGATGACCTTCCCGAAAGGAGGGAGGAAAACACCAAAGAACACTCTGACACTACACAATGGACCATTGGAAGTTGATTCAAAATTTAAATACTTGGGAGTCACCCTTCAAAACCACACTGACGTCCTTCTGAATACATGTGCAAGAAAGAGCAGCTGCTGGAATAAAATCAACATATAGCATCAATCATCTGCAACAACTCTCGACCTAAACTGGAATGATTCTCTTCCAAGCTGTATTAATGCCAATATCTACCTACGGACTCAACATTATATGGGACACTCTTACTGTCACAGACATTTTAACACTAGAAAAAATCAAGGCCCGCTACACGAAAAGAGTGCTGGAAATAGGAATAACAGCTCCATCAAGACTGACTTATATTATGCTTAGTGAGAACTTCTTCATAGAAGATATGAGGTTCAGTTGCATCTTCCAAACACAAAGGCTTATGAGAAAACCTTTCAAATATTACTTGAAAAAAAAAGGAACAACATTTGGACAGAGTTCTATACAACAGACCTCATACTGACACAAAACTGGAGACAGGCCAACTATAAACTGAGACACGCCATCACACGATTTGCAGTTCACGGGTTTCACCACAAGCTATACACCAACAAAATATTTCATAACCCAAATGAGGACTGCGTGTGTGAATTATGTCACAATCAATGTTCCCGATATCATGCGAATATGTGCAAAATAGACTAATATCACTAACGAAGCTGTGCAATGATTAGATATAGGCAAATCATATTATTTTCAGATGTATTCTGTATTTTCTCTGGCTATTTTGCTGAAATAAATATTTCATTCATAATATTCAGGAACAGATTCATTTTGTCCTTAAATACAGCACCAATATATAGTAGGTCTTACTGTCGTTCATCATAAAAAAATCATAAAATACTTGCCCGGTTTATTGGACATGTATACTTTAAACGGGCATCAACCTGAAAACTAACTCGTTGCTCATCAATTGTAAGGTATTCGTGACGGCAATAGTACTGTTTGCAGGCAGAATTTTCTTCTTCACTTTCAGGATCAAGCGAAAAATATGCTCTTCCATCACAATGTTCCAATTGTCCCTCACATTCCGATGTGAGTCATCCGTCTCTCATTTCTGGTTGCTTTATCATCAAATCTTAGACAACATCACAGGTTTGAGACTTATTGCTGCCCTAAATATATCTATACCAAAATAATCGGACCACAGTTCATCAAGATTTGTTTTGCAAGCTTTTAGTACTCCCGTCCCATGAAGCAAACCCAGCAATGCACTTACTTCAATTTTGTCAGTAAGCTTGACGAAGCTATGTTCAGAATCATATAACTCACTACGTTGGAAGTAGGATATAAAGGCCGAAGCTGCGACAGGGGCTAATGGGCAAGCTGGCCGCCACGCGCAACCAGCCCTATGTTATTCTTATGGAGGGGTCAGTCATAGCTGGGCCAGGGTCTAATGGGCAAGCTGGCCGCCACGCCCTGAGACCGTAAATGACGTCACAGGGAGAGGTCGGCCGTGTAGTTCCTAAATGGAATATGTATTATTATTATTATTAGGTAATTATTGATTGATCAAGAGCAATCCAGACCAGCTTTATATTGTCAACCACATGGTGTAGTGGCTAGCATTCTTGGCTGTTACTGCGAAGGCCTGGGTTCGATTCCTGGCTCTGCCAAGATATTTAATTTCTGGTCTCAGGAGTGGAACGGGGTACACTCAGACTTGTAAGGCAAAAGTGAGAAAAGGCGGGTTTTAATTCATACCTCTGCCATTCAGACTAACCCAACTTCATTTAACCTCACCTAACCTAACCTAACTTAACCTAACCTAACTTCAAATTGAGAGCAAATGTGGGGAGCAAAAAGTGAGTGCAAAAAGTGAGAGCAAAAAAGTGGGGAGCAAATGAGAGAGCACAAATAATAAACTTAGTCATAACCTAACCCAACCTAACCTAACCTAACTTCACCTAACCTAACCTAACCCACAGAAACCTCATTTAAAGATTTTAGATTTTACATTTTAACATTTTAGATTTTTGATTTTTTCATTTTACATTTTTTAGATTTTACATTTTACATTTTTGATTTTAATTGTATTTTAGATTTTAGTATTTTTCAGATTTTACATTTTTAAATTCAAGATTTTTGATTTTAGATTTTACATTTTCCGAAAAGAGTTAACTACAAGGTCACATACCTATCCTCACCAAACCTAACGTTATCAAACCTAACATAAGCTAATCCAAAGGCTAATGCACATACACAAAGTATATAAGGGCACATGCAACTATCCTTATGCTAGTCATATAGGCTACTGTACAGTACAACATCATCACTACCCCAACCGGGTATTTTTTTCATTTTGTTGTTTACACATTTTTCAATTTTCCAATTTCCCATTTTTCAGTTTTTTTTAATGTCGGTTCTAAGTTTTTCAATTTCATAATATGGAAACATGGATTTTGCATTTTGTTGTTTACACATTTATCAATTTCACAATTTTCCATTTACAGTTGTTAAAATGTCTGTTTAAAGTTTTTCACTTTTATGATATAGAAACACGGATTTTCCAATTTGTTGTTTACACATTTGCCAATTTCACAGTTTCCCATTTGCAGTTTTTAAAATGTCAGTTTAAAGTTTTTCAATTTAATGATATAGAAACATAGATTTTCCAATTCTTTTACGCATTTGTCAATTTCACAATTTCCCATTTACAGTTTTTTTTAAATTTCAGTTTAACGTTTTCAATTTTTTTCAATATGGAAACATGTATTTTCCAATTTTGTTGTTTACATGTTTTTGATTTAGTCCATGTAGCCTACAAAGTTCATTTTGCATTAGGAGTGAGGAGAGGTGGGTAGTAATTAAAAATGTACAAGCAGTGTCCATACAATATTTTGTATTTTAAATACATATACAATATTTACACATAATACATTGTTTTTGTTATAAATTGTATAGTTGGTTTTATTTGTTTTCTATTTTTATTTATTTTTGAGTATGAATACCATTTTTTTGTTTATCTATTTTTGTAGTGCTATTATTTTATTTCCTAAATTGTTTTGTTTTATGTATTTGCTACATGCAGACAGAGGATTTTGATATTCATAACTTAACTCTTATTCATGGTCAATGATTGAGTAATACCCATAGGCATGTGTACCTATACCATCCGAATCAATTACACTTTTATCATCTTCAGAACACAAAGCAATTTTGTTTAGTCTTATAGATGATATGTTATGTTGTTTAGAAGCAATAATTTTCGTTGGTATTCTTTTTACCTCGTTTTTCATAATACAATCCTTATAATCTTGAAAGCTTATACAATTTTTGACAACACCTCTGCTAATACCTTTAATCTTTTTGATTTCTTTACCATTTATGTCTAAAGCATACATTTTAGCTCTAAGTCCAACAAAGACATTAATAATTTGTCCACAAGCCTCGTCTTTAAATTTCCCCAACGTTTTCATGTTTGATGTAGAGTAACATATGTGATTAGTAGGATAATGAGATGTGTCCAAGTGTTCTAGGAAATCCAACTTGTCTTGATATACATCTTGGGTGTTAACCAAATAAATGAACGAGTCAGTATCCATATACATGGGTTTAAGATTGTCCATGCCATAATCGGGTAGCAGGACATCATAGTGGTGGGAATACATTAGAGTTTTTGAAATATCCAGTAAACACACTCCAATATATATAGGCTTATTGAATACAATGTTACGATTAGCCATGTGGAAAGCAGCTAGGTTAGGAACATAAATTGTTCTGTCGATAATTATTGGCTTTGCTATTAGCTTTTCTTCCTTTTTGCTCTCAGTCAAGAGACGAATGTCTATTCTTTTACGGATATTTTCCATTGTTTTTCCGAAAATGGCATTGTTGAATAATTTGTTCAGATTTTTCTCAAAATCATTTTTGGCTTGTTTTCGAAGGTTGTTATTAAAATCAACGTATGCCTTTAACCAAGGTCTTTGCTTAAACTTTAACACACGATGAATTTTTATCAATTTTATTCCGTGATATAAGCCTGTATTAATGCCATGTAGTGAACAATATATCGCCTTCGATTTCCAAGATGAGGAATTAGTTTATTCAGAGACGAATCCTTAGGTTGTGTACACTCTGGTAGGAAACGTAAATCGTTGTGTAGATCATGAAGGTCAGATGGGTAATCAACATCAACGTTTAGAATGTATCCCACAGGATCGTCTTCCTTTAGTTTTTCTAGATCAACAGTATCTGGAGAAACCCACTGAAATCCACCATAAGGAAGGGAGTGGCACATAGCCCACCCGTATTGGTTGTTGGCATCATCCTAGGTTATAAACTGCGATGGTTTCTCAGAATCATAGGTCTCCATGTATTTATTGTTAGCTTCAGCATACCGATGAGACACCTGGCATATGCCTCCACGTATTCCAGACTCGATTAAAAGAATCTGATCGTAATCCTGTAGCAATTCCAGTTCAATTCCTGTGTAAAGGATCATTGCCTCAAAACTTAAACCAGGCGAAGTAAAAAAGTGTGCAGCATCCACTCGGTGTAATCCTAGTGTTTTGTTTCTAAACGTTTCAAAGCTGTCTGCAAGAAGGAGTACATCCGATGTTAGGTAGAGGTCACTATATTCCCCTCGAGTTTTAATGTTGAACTGATTCCAGACATTTTTGACATGTTCATAGTCTTCTTGACAAACATTTTCTTGACTTAATTTGTTAAAGAATGCCTCTTTTGGAGGTAAACACGTTTCACTTAACTTTTCCCATGTGTCAATGTAGTCATAACAAAATACCCCATTGCGAGTCATGAGCATTGCATTTTCTTTTCCAAAGTACTTGTCTGTTTCATGGTATGATGTTAAGTTGGAAACTAAGTTTTCCAAACTACTCGGCATTAAACGAAACGTGTCACAAATCTAAGCTTAACATTTCCTACATATTCGGTAAAGGAAATGTACTTTTCTTTGGAGTTAGCGATAACATCCACTCTCTCAGTAGTACATCCCAATTGCTTTACAATGAAATTTGCGTCGTAGCCACTCATATTATTTAGAAACACAGGAACGGGATTACGTGTTTTACACCTCAAATTACAGTTATTGTGAGCATTTCCTCGGTATTCCCCTGTAATATGGCAGTGGACTCGTACTTTCCAGTCCTCTTTGGTAAATTGTTTTTGACACAAATAACAGGTTTCAGAACATTGGAACTCTGCTTCTTGATCCTCAGTTAAAGCCTTTGGAACATTTAAGCTGTAAAGGCGATCAATTTCATTAGCTATTGAGATCAAACAGTCCATAAACTTTTCTGCAGCGTCAGGCCTACGATAAATAACAGGTTGGCTTTGAAGATTTGTCTTTATGTGTTCCTCAGCAGGTGAGGGTTTAACGTATAAACCAAAGCTCATAGCAGCATGACTCCGGTATGGCACTGTATAACTTGCCTCAGGATTGGGTAGACATGTTTGATAGGGTAAGAGTATACTTTCAAAATCTGCATAGATAACGTAAGGTATTCTCAGTATTTTTTCAACATTTACGAATTTGACAATGGAGTTTTTAATAGGCATTTCAACCCTAGCAATGTTTGCTGGACACACAAACCTCTATGTTCTTTTAATTTTTCCATTCCTTGTTGAACATTTTGATTATCGAAGTGAGTAAAACATCGTTTACACGTATATATCTTATGTCCATGGTGGGTAATCAGATGTCCTACTAGTTTATCAAAATCTTAGATCAAGACGTAGTGGTTCTGGCCGGATGAAGAACTTAGAAAAAGGAGGTCACGATGGTCTTGCAGCTCTTGAACCACAACCTTTAGAGGAAACATTTTATTGTCTTTTTACAGTCCAAACACATTTATGGATATGTCGTTGGCTTTCTCAAATTTGGGAATGTCAGCTAATGACGTAGGAAACGATATCACTGAAAAATCATACTTGTTTTCCAGGTCCTTGTATTTACTAACGCGTTCAGCTTTCGTTTTAACCAGTTTTGCTAAAAAGGCATACATAAAACACTTTTCATCCTTTAAGTTTTGAGGATTAATGCAGGCTTTTCTTGCTTGTATAGCTGCTGGTAATGGAGTATAATGCTTCCCCGCAAGGGTTGTACTTATTTATTTTTAATCGTACTCCTTCCACTGCTAACAAAACCCAATTACTGCCTTTTAGCTCAGATTCCTCCATTTCCGTAGTTAACTTTTTAAATTGTGTTTCCAAGAAACTACTTAAGTCTGATTCCAAAAATAGGGCCTGATTTCGTGTTTTAAAAGCACGATCTGTAATTTCATTGGTAGAAGTAGGAATGAATCTACATTCAGCCAAAAGATTAACTTTTATCGACTTGTGCATAGCTAGTTCTTTCTGCATAGCTTGTATTATTTGCTGTTTGGACTCTTTAAAGTATGAATTTAAATCCTTACATGTATCACAGCGAATGAAATAGGATTTAAGTCGACCTTCAAAAGATGTCTCATATTCAATAAGTCCATTTTTGTCAGGGACCAATGACAGTAATTAGGTAATATTTTGTAGGCTCAGATTTCTGCCTTTTAGCTGCCGACACAACATTACAACATCCTTCATGACGACTTCCGTTGTACACATTGTTGAATGTACTACCACACGTTTTACACTCATGAAATACCCCACACGATACTTCATGACGCTTCCTATGATAGTCCCGAAGAAAAGTTTTTCCACACTCTTTGCACATATAGCTAGGAATAGGTTCTTCCATTATGAATGTTGATTTCTGCAAACAGCTGCATACTGCGTATCACAGGGCTAGATGTTGGTCGGTGAGACGGACTTTCACGATGTGAACACCGTGAGAGGTTGTAGTCAACTGGTGATATTCTTGTTAAGGGTGCTCTAATATAACCTAGCCTAAACCAACAGCTTTTTACAGTGTATGACTGGACAGTGATACGGTCGTTCACGATGTGTACACTGTAACAAGTAGTAGTAAACTGATTGTATTCCTGCTAAGGGTTCGCTAATATATCATAGTAAAGACCAGCAGATACTTACTGTGTAGTACAAGGCTGTACAATGGTTGTTTTGACAGTCTTTCACGATAGGTCACTGTGAGTGGTAGTAGTCAACTGACGATATTTTTGCTAAGGGTCCTCTAATTTACCCCTAATTAAGGGTAACAGCTGCTTACTGCTTATGACAAGGCTAAAGACTGGTTGTTTCAACGGTCTTTCACAATGTAAACACTGCGACAGGTAGTAGTCATCTGGAAATATTCTTACACCATACTCAAGGTTATCAGGAACTTACTGCATATCAAAAGGCTGTACACTCATGTGTGTTAGGCACTCTTTCTTGCTAAGGACCCCAATATTCCCTACACAAGGCTATACATGTTAGTTCTGCACACTTAGTAATTAATTGTATATTCAATTTTTATACAAAGCTTATACAAGCACGTTTTTCATGAGGTAAAACTTTGTTAAATAGCTGCATGCGACACGCAAAGTATGTTTCCGCTATCTAGCGGTGACTATGAGACCTACTTGAACGACCAGCATTCTTCCTAGCGCTCCATTTCAACACTCACTCACTGAACGACCAGCATGCTATCTAGCGGTCGATAACAATACTCCTCAACTACCAGCCTGCTACCTTTCGGTCAATATGACAACTCAATCAACTCCCAACATGTTACATGTTTTCTTTGTAAGATTTTTGTTGGCTTTTTTGTTGGCTTTTGTTGGCTTGTGTTGGCTTTTTTTGTTGGCTTTTGTATTAGTTCTCTCATATTTGCTCTTGCTTGTGGGGGGCTTATTTGGTCTCGGAATGTATGTTTGTCCTTTTTATGGCTGCATAATGCTTACAGCCATGTTTGTAAGCAGCAGCAACAACAACAACAACACACAAAATTCAAAAAATTCCAAAGTACTCTAAGGTTTATCAATGACTCTCAACTATTACACTTACCTCTATCCCATGCCTAGTCAAAAAATAGTGTATTTTTCAAATTTTTTAAAAAATATTCGGAAATTAGGCTATATCATTAAACTAAAAATCCTAAAAAGACATATGTTAACTCCAACACCTACCTGTATACCACTCTCAGTCCAAAAATAGTGTGTTTTTCAAATTTTCCAAAACATATTTCCGAAATGGGTTATATTTCCAAAATTAAAAAGTTTACAAAAATGTTTGTTTGACATAAATGAATGGCCTTTGTCCCCTCTACCGCCGTACCAAGTCACAGGTCTCTAGGACAATAAAAATAAAATTTTGAGTGACGTTAATCAATGGTCTTTACCCCCTCTACCCCCACACTAAGTCCCAGGTCTCAAGGACAACAAAAATAAAATTTTGAAAATGGACTATATTTCCAAAATTAGGAAATCTAGAAAAAAGTTTGTTTCACATAAATCAATTGCCTTTACCTCCTCTAGCACCATACCAAATTTCAAGTGTCTAGGACAAAATAAATTGAATTTTGAAACAAGATGTTCAGTACAGAACATATAGCCTACTTTCTCCTAAATGCAGGGTATTGTTATAACTCTTTGTCCTTTCCAAGGAGTATAATTGAATGTTGGTTGTAGTAGCTTGTTGAAATACAACGTGCTATAGGGATATTAAACGTGAATATGAGGTGCCCTTTGCTAGTGTTACCTCTGTGAATAATTCCATTCAATTCGGTTTCACCGTGTTTGAATTGATATGGGGAATGGATTTGCACACATACATGGCCGCTATTTGCAAACTATTGGGCTGATGACCTTGTAGTCAGTCATAAGATGCTTTCCAGAAAAGGGCATGTTGTTGCAAAATCGGTAGAGATCAAATTATTAGGATGGTCGTAATTTTATTTAAGCTTTTAACATTTGCGTGGCCGTCATACCGTTTCCGTCAAGATGGCGGCGATATATAACATGAGTAGTGTATTTGCAGGGGTTCTAGCACCACCTCCACCTCCCCACCTCACAAGATGGCGGTGGCCCGATATCTCTCGAACGCATTATCGGATTTAGACAAATGAGGTGTCATTGAACTCGGTCGGACACTCCCTTTCCAATGGACTACATATTTCAACCCCTAAATAAAACCTACCCCTACTAGAGGGTGAAATTTTAATTTTATAGAGAATTTTGCTTTCCAAGTGCGACATGTGAGAGTTTGAATACCAATATGGAATTAAACGTTGTTCTACACATGAGATATGTATACGGTGGAAAGCCAATATGAATTAACATGCTTGTTTTTTGTTTTTTAAGCATGCCCACTCATGGCTTTTGTAAGAGGGCGGGCTTTTTAAATAAACGTTATTCAACACAAGAGACATGTGTACGGTGGATAGCCACTATGAACTAACATGCTTGTTTTTTGTTTTTTTTACGCATGCCCACTCATAGCTTTTGTAAGAGGGTGGGGGAGCGGATCTCTGTGGACGGGTTATTGTTGACGGGTCATTGTTGGCGGGTCATTGTTGACAGGTCATTGTTGACAGGTCCTTGTGGATGAGTCCTTGTGGACGAGTCCTTGTGGACAAGTCCTTGTTGATAGGTCCCTGTGGACGAGTCCTTGTTGATGAGTCCCTTTGGACTGATCCCTTTGGAGGGGTCCCTTTGGCCTGGTTCCTACGGACTAGCCCATTAATTTATTTAAATTATGTCAAAGGACCTAAGTACATTTTGCGTGCAAAGCAGTGTGTTGAAGTGACGTTGTTCAACTGTCCCCCACTACTATAATGTGATAACGATAGTGACGAAATACATGTGAACACTTGTGAGATGTCATTATTAGCATCCTCCTTGTGAAACAATTCACATCCTGTTTTAGTTCATACGTGAGAAAATGTGAGTTCATGTGTAATATGACCTAACACACAGGTGTTCACCTGTGCACGTGCACGATAAGAGCTAGCAAGTCACAACCTGTTTTGACAGTGGTGAGAGGTGAAGGGGAGGAGAGGGGGAGAGTCGGTGTAAGAGAGAACACAGGTGAAGAGAGAAAGAAATATGTATTGCTCATAATACATGTGGAGCGCAGGACTGTGCATAGGACTGTAGGTTAAATACAACATGAGTGAATAAATAAATACAAGGCACACAGGTTCACAACATGTAATTTATTAATCCAAGAATTAAAGGCTGAGCTAAATCCCAACCATTTTACATATAGTTTATTTCCTTTTGGTTTCAACACTTTTTCCACAAGTTAATGTTTAGGAAACGCTGTCTTTTGGAGTTCTTGGAGATAAAACCAGCCTTTTATGGGTTGATGGTTGAGGTCCTCGAGTAAATAGGTGACAGGACTGTTCGGGTTGACTTGACGAATTCGAAATAGTTCTTTCCCCCAATTTGGTGTGTAGCCCTTGTCGAAGACGGACTTGAATTTGCTCACACGAACATGTTCTCCGATGTTAAGGCAATGACGTTTAGGGTCTGCTGTTTTTATGGGGTTAAACAGTTTATCCAGTTGTGGAATATTTTTGGTCACAAGTCGTGGCTTGGTCCCAATGGTTCTGTGTTTGGTGTCATTGTAACGTGACACTACCTCAGGTAAGTAGTCAAACCAGCGATAAGTGCCCTGAGCGGTAAACGCTTTCCACATATGGGTTTTCAATGTTCGGTTGAACCGCTCGACCACGCAGGCTTTGAGATTGCTGTAGTGGTGTAATGGTGAATATCCTTAGATTTGAGAAAACTGGAGAAATCCTTGTTGAAAAATTCTTTTCCCTGATCGGTTTCTAGCAGCTGAGGTTGACGTTTGGATTTTCGAATAATATGTAAAAGACCTTGGTGACTAGTGGACCAGACTTGCGTCGCACAGGTTCAACAAACGCCATTTTGGAATAAACATCAATGACCGTCAACATATAGCGTACACCATCGTTAACGCTAGCACAGGGAATCATTTCAACCAAGTCTGCTTGCCAAAGTTCATCCACACCCTGTGAAATCACCTTGAGTCGCTGATAATGACGTCTAGCTGGACGATGCAACTCGTGAGCAATACCCATTTAAATGGGTGAGGGCTTAAACAATAATTTTGGCATTTCGAAGTTCTTCCTCAATTTCTTGAATTTCCCAATCGTGACCAATATGGCCGGCTTGACGTGAAGCGTGCAACAGCTGTAGTCGCTGGACGAGTTTATTGGGATTGTGCCAGTAGGTAACATCCACATGGGGTTTTAATGGTTTAAATGTCACCTCTGAAGCGGACACTTTACGACGACCACTTTGACTAGTGGGGAACATTTTTGCAATGATTGTTTTATATTTTTAAGATATATTAGCATTCACTTGTTGAGTGGGATCATACTGTCTTTTGTGGGTATGGGTGTCCAATAAAATGGATCTATATTTATCAAGGTCATCTAGCGTACAATCTTGGGATGAGGGAGTCCGAGAGAATAGTAGCTTTAACAATCCTGGTGTTATTTTATAGTTGATCTTTTTAATGACAGCTTTAGTACGACTAAATTTAATCGATGAATCACCAATTTTAAAACTATCATCCTCATAACGAACACCATACGTGGTATCTGTGTTTCCAATAAATAGATTGGTGAAGTAGGGTTCCAGTGTTGATCCATAATATTTTATTAAAATGTTTTTCAGTTAAGATTTATGTTGAGGGGTGGTCAAGAGTTGTGAAAATGGAGACGATCTGGAAGGGCAAGGTGTTTCGACCATGACCAAGGAACTCTTTTTTCTTACAAACTCTGCAAGGGGTGATGCCTTTCTTTTTGGGCGTAAACACTTGTTCCTCATTATCCTCAACTTCGCTAACACTAGTTAAATCTTCCTGTTCCTCTTCCTCTTCCTCAGGGTCCTCGTGGTGCGTCTGAGTGGCTTGTGAAACGGTGGGTAGCGTTTCAAATGGCTTGAAAGAGGGTTTCAACATTGCTTTTAGCGGAGGGGCTAAATGTTGTTGAATAAACAAAGCGTGATCCGCACGTGATCGTTTCAATTGACGTAACTTTTGGCGAATAGTAATTTTTGCTCTAATAATATGCTTTTTCAATTGACTCTCTACTAACGCCATGGTGTCGTGACAAATGACTTGAGAGGGAATGATACAGTGCCTTAAATAGCAATAAAATGATCAAACACTAAGCGATACCGCCCTTGGTTGAGTTCACATTGTTTGTCAATCACTAAATAGGCATGACGTTGTGTGTTCCAGCACTTGCCACACAATTCTGTAAACATTTGAAAGGTCATATCCGGATTCACATGTTCATTATAAATGTGGCGACTGTTCCTCTCGTCCGGGTGAAATAAAACAATGACATTGGCATTGTCACGAATCAACTGTTTGGACATTTTAGAATACGTTTGTCCAAGATAGAAGCAATCGATATGTTTGTGTCGACCCATGCTGAAATAGCTTTGAATGATGCCTTGTCGTTCAGTGGATACATCATCGAAAATCATGAGTGAATCAGGCTTTACCTCATCCGGTGAAATAACATTTTCTTGCGTGGAAAATTTAAAATACCCCATATTCTCATTTTGTAATCCAGACATGACTTGATCCAGAAACACGTAGAGGGGTAGGTAGAGAGATTTTGCGAAAATATAAATATTTTGGAAACACTGACCATTGGGCGCTGTAATAAGTGTCAGAAAAAGATTGGTCTTTCCACAGCCGGAAGGTCCCACAATGATGCAGTGAATGGAAGATGGAAACAGTGAACCATGGCGTTGTTCATGTGATGTTGGACAGAGATGGGAAACCATGGCCCTCACGGGAATGACTCTTGCTGCTTAATTATCTTCATTTCAACTAAGGCTTAGAGAGGCTAGCAGGCTGTCTATATACATCGCACCGAGCCTTGTCATAGAAACAGTAGACTCGTACTACAGGTTGACGATGGATGTCTTTGGACGTGCGTTGATGGTCAAAGCTAAGTCTTTTCCCATACATGATCCTAAACAAGAAACAGATCCTGCTAATGAACACTATGTGGATTGGTCTGTAGTGCCACGCACAAAACAGAGAGATTATGACTTTAAAGGAAAGCGGTTAACCCATGTAAAACATCCTCAAGTGTCTACAGACGTTACTACAAAAAAGTATGTGGATAACAAGGTGTATGAGTTTTATGATAAAGTGCCTCAGCTTACGGTGGATGGCTATACCGCTAATCATCACCGCATTATTCACGTGGAAGACCCACAAGAAGATGATGATGTCAGCACCAAGCGATACGTGAGCTATGAAATGAAAAGGCTTTATAAATTTACCCCATCTGTATTTTTAGTGTATCTGACAAATGTAAAACCTGTGAATGAGAGAAACCATATACCGCTAGTTCATGACCAGCACTTGACCTATGTGCTTGCTTCGGGTTTAAGCCACTATCGATTACACTATGATGGAACCATTCACATCAAATACGCCATACCTGATGAGAACCATTTAGAAATAGAGATAAATGGTCATAGGATGTTAGTCCATAACCATGAAATGGTCAATGCAGGAGACGAATTATCCTTTCATCTCATGTTGACATGGGATGAAAAGCAAGCTGGAAAAACCATAAACGATTTCCCACTTTATGTAGAATTGGAATATACAGCCATGAAAAAACAATCTGACGTTAGTTGTGACTTAAACTTTCTTGTGAAAGGTTGTTGTTCATCATCATCATCATGGAGAAACAAAGATATGTGGTGAGAAAGACTAAAAATATGACCCTGTCCTTGGCAAAGACTGGGCTTAAGACATTCGTGGACAAGCCCTTGCGAAAGAAAAAAAAGAAAAATAATGTGTTGACCATAAGGAAAGCTCTTCGAGCAGCACAGAGGCATGTTATTCCAAAACGTCAGCGACAGGGTTCAAAACAAGGGCGAGTGATTCCTGTTCCCAAACGAGCGGGATTTTTGCCTGCATTATTCGCTGGTCTGGCTGCTCTAGGTTCACTTTTAGGTGGCACCAGTGCAGAGGCAAAAACTATTAAATACGCGCAAAAGGGCAAGCAACAAGTCAAAGAAAGTCAGCGACACAATGAAACGATGGAAGCCATTGCTATGGGGGCTAGAAATGTCAATTTGAAGCCAGCCTTTTATCAACAAGGATTTGGAATTTCACCTTTTCGAAATAAAATAAAATCATCTTTAACCTCAGCCATAGCAAGACATGCCCTGACCCATCAACAAGTGGAAAGCTATGCTAAACCACTGAAGATTTCTCATTTTCGAGGTGTGTTTATGCGAAACCAATTACCCCCACAACCCTGGAAACATGAATGTGCTGTTGTCAATTTGGATGATCACCGAGGACCTGGAACACATTATGTAGCTTATGTCAAAGAGGGATCCACTGTTTGATATTTTGACAGTTTTGGGAATTTGCCCCCGCCCATGGAACTAGTGAGCTATTTTGGAGACAGGATCAAGATATATTATAATGTGAAACGTGAGCAAACGTTTAACAGCCAACAGTGTGGACGTTTGTGTCTAATTTTTTTTATATAAGACGCAGCATAAGCAAAAACGTCAACAGTATGTCGGTGGAAAGTAAGATGTTTACACTGCATGGACGTGGACCTGAAGTGAGCCTAGACAGAAACGTACAATCGATTATACAACATACGTGAAAATGTGAACAACAAGTTTTACTATAATGATTCTGTGCTCACCCTGAACTCTGGTGGATACACGATAGATGACATTTATGAACACATTTATGTGGTGTTGATCAATGAATATGGTTTAAAGTCATTTCTCGATGGAACGCGCAAGTTTGAACTTGTAGGAAATACCAGCATTAAACGCTGCAGTATTTTTTCTACATTCAAAATTTACTTTAAAACACACCCCGATTCCATTGGTCCATTACTAGGATTTAAACCACGCGTGTTGGGGCCCAACAAAAAAACATGAATCAGACCATGAAGTGATATTCATTGATGACCATCATGTGTCGGTGACGTGTAATATTATTAGTCAAGTGTACACCAATCAAGAACCGTCGCATTCGCTTTATGACTTTATTGTAACATCGCCCAATGGCTAAATTATTCGTGAAAACCCTCCAGTGGTGCTTTTTCATTCTGTGGCTGTCGATGGTATTAGTAATATAACATTAAGACTGATCAATAGAGAGCAACAACTCATTGATCTAGATTCTACCACACCAGTGACTTACAAGTTGGTGCTAAAACCACTATGAAGTTTGTATATAAAGCAACAGCACCGTCTAGGAATGGTGTTAGTTGTTTACCACATGAATATACGTTAACATCTCAGAACAAGCAGATTTTACAGCATTTGGGTTACCACGTCAACCCCCGCGATGAATTCTATCCTAGAGGTAGCAAACCACAACGAGGATCAACCAGGAATGGTAAGAATTGATCTCCATTCTTTTCAAGCTCAAACACCTGGACTCAAAAACAATGATGAAATTTAATTTGTTATCAACAACCAAGATATTTACACCCTACCGCATGAAAGTGTTATTCAGATTGAAGGTCGGCTCACCAAAGCCGATGGCTCTACACCCACCACAGCCAAGTTAGCCAACCATGCTTTCCCCATTCTGTTTTTTGAAGTGCGTTATGTGATTAACGATATCGTGGTGGATAGCACTCGAAATGTGGACATTTCCAGTATCATGAAACTATATCCCTCTTACAGTGAGGAAGAAGGTAAAACACTTTGCATGGCTGGTTGGTGCCCTGTCTTGATCAATGACTGGATGGTACACACCGATGGCACCTTCACTGGATATTTACCTCTTAAACTGATTTTAGGCTTTGCTGAAGATCACCAGCGCATTGTGGTCAACGCAAGGCAAGTGCTTTATCTGGTGAGAGGCAGGAGTGATAATAATGCACTCAAGGGAGCCGACAATGCCCCCATTGATTCAAAAATTCAACTACAACGCTTGCTATGGAAAGTGCCTCATTTGATCCTTAACGATAGCAAAAAACTGGACATACTCAAGATGGTAAAGAGAGATATACCTCTACCCATAGAATTTAGAAGCTGGGCACTCCATGAGTACCCGTTATGGCCCACCACCAACACACACAGTTGGTCTATAAAAGCAGCCCGATATACAGAGAGACCTCTCTACATGATTGTGGGTTTTCAAACGAATCGCAAGTATCAACAAACCAAAGATGTCACGCAATTTGATCACCTGCAATTGAGAAATGCACGTCTTTTCCTCAACGGTGCCGTGTTTCCCTATGAAGGGCTGGATTTAGATTATTCAAAAAATAAGTTTTGCCCCCTGTACGACTTGTTTTCTAAATTTAGATGGTCGTATTATCAAAAAGAGAATTGTCCAATGTTGTCACCCCAAGCTTTTAAGACAAGGGCGCCACTGATTGTCTTTGACTGTTCCTACTTGGAAGAGTCTGTCAAACCATCCAATATTGACATTCGACTAGATTTTGAAACGCATGACAATGTTCCAGCCAATACCACGGCCTACTGTTTGATTATTCATCACAAACAAGTCAACTATTATCCACTGTCCAACCAAGTGAAAAGTGTATAAATAGCTGGCCAACCCACATCAAACCGCTCAGTCATGTCTTGCTTTCAAGCCTCAAGAGAAGTTACATCCATGAATTTAAAATCTGAGGAACAACGTTTCAAGACCTTTGCGACGTGGCCTGTGCCTTTTATAAACCCTCAAGCCTTAGCGGCCGCTGGATTCTACTATTTAAAGACAAGAGATGAAGTGAAATGTGTGTTTTGTCCCATCATCTTTGACCAATGGCAAGAGAGCGATGAACCCATGCAGGAACATCAGCGCTGGTCACCTGCCTGCCCCCTAACTGTGCAGAATGGAGGTGGGTAATATACCCTGTCATTCAAGTTACCCCTCACCCATGCCTCTGAGTGATGAAAAAAGTTATGATACGTGTGGACTTTATGGAGTCAACAGTGCTTCAGTGAGCAGCTCACAGTCAAAAACACTCAGTTTAGAGACATTAGAATATCATTGGTGTTATGGACACTATAAACACAAAATACTTTTTTGTTGTATGAGATGGTACCGCCTCTATCCTAGAATGAAATGAGAATGTAAAAATTGTTATGCTAATAAAATAATGTAATAAAAAATTGGTTGTTGTTGTTATAATATTATTTCTTATGCCCCCCTGTCATATCCTAACCTCTATAGTGACTACTCGATGTTTTTATTTTCTTTTACTAGAATGGAATGTAAGTAAATGACATGGGTACAACTTACTGAACAATTGTCAGTCTGTGGTCAGTTGGACTTGATCCAGACAAGAGTGAACATGTTGCGTACACTAATTGTCGACTGTCAAGGATTTAAAATTGGAGATAACAAATTTATACTTAAAGAAGTGGCCATTATCGATTGTTCCACTTTTTGGATATCGCAAGCTACCCATTTGGTGTTTAAGCCATCTTATGCGTTTGATTTGTTGTGTGATAAAGACCGTAAACAAACCCAGTGGATTGAAACTCATATGCAACTAGACTGGAAGCAAGGAACCATTTCATATAAACACCTGGACATGGTCATGAAAGCCCACTTGTCTTCTGCCCATGTAGTATTTGTGAAAGGTAGTGAAAAACGTCAATTGCTACAACCATTTTTGGCGTCTTACTCTCAATGTACCGATTTAATGGACATGGGCTGCCCCTCGCTGCAAACACTGATGGACCGCTACCCCTGTGACAACATTACCTATAAAGCTCTGGCTCAGGTGTGGCAATTGTTTCATTGGCTAACCACCAATGCCTGCTGGGAGTTGTTAAATAAAATTAAAACTGAAGGTTTACCTGTGGATGCCACCAGTGAGATTTCTACAAGCGACGTGTAAACATCAACGTGATACCATGGAGAAAGGGGATGCTACCGATAAAGCGATTGGAAAGTTCTTTGTGTTCAAAAAGAAAGTAGACAGTTTTACCAAAGAAGAATTATTGGCTCTTCCAATATCATTCATTTATTACGTCGCAGCAAATGCCGTGAAAGAAATCTGGCAACATGTACCAAAATCATGGACTCAAGACCCTGTGTTAAGTGAATTGCAACCATGTACGGATTATGATCACCATAAGCAAGTGGCTATGGCAAAAATACCCTCTATGCGACAGTGTGCTACTTGCCAGCTGGTCAAACTGTATCACGGTCATAAAAGTCAGTGTAAAGACTTTGTTTCCTCATACCACGTGTGATGGAGAGAAAGAAGCAACAACAACAACATCATCCGCAGAGGAGGAAGATCAAACATATTTACCATCTATGGAAAAGGATATGGCAGACCTGTACTGGCAATGGCGTCATTGACAAAGTAATTCAATACTTAACTTTCGAAATCTACCTACCTGGTTATTATTTGTGTGGTCCTGGAACTTATCTTGAGGAACCTTTGCAGCTTGGTGATATACCTATTAATCCTTTGGATTAAGCATGCACCTTTCTTATCACCGCAGTCATCCTGCATTAAGACGTGTAGCGGATAAAGTATCGTTGAAAAGCTAAACAACGTTTGACATACTGTGATGTCTCAGTGGGAGAGAGGTTGGCAGCCCTCATTGTGATTAGTGCTATATAAGAAAAGTTAATGATGAGTGGACATGAACATTGAAATGGATTGAGGAATTGGTATTTCTTTGTATTCTATTTTTTTAAAGCTCAATTTGTTGTGAAATAAAAACAAGGTTTACAAGATCACAATGTCTTTTAATTTTAAAAATGGTGATAGCCAATTCTTCTTTTTCATTTTTTCTTACATGAATATTTACAATTTCCACTTCCCCTTTTTTTACATTCCCCTTGTTTAGTTCACACATTCTGTACATTTTTGTTGTTGTGAAATAAAAATAAGGTTCACCAGATCACTATATCTTTTAATTCTAAAAATGGTGATGCCATTTTCTTCATCCAAGTTTCATTTTCATTTTTTCACACATGAATATTTACAATTTCCACTTTACATTTTTTACATTCCCCTTGTTTAGTTCACACATTCTGTACATTTTTTTGTTGTGAAATAAAAATAAGGTTAACCAGATCACTATATATTTTAATTTTTAAAAATGGTGATAGCCATTTCATTTTTTCACACATGAATATTTACAATTTCCACTTTTCATTTTTTTACATTCCCTTTGTTTAGTTTACACATTCTGTACATTTTTGTTGTTGTGAAATAAAAACAAGATTTTTAATTTTAAAATGGTGAGAGCCATTTCACTTTTCCACACATGGATATTTACAATTTCCACTTTACATTTATTACATTCCCCTTGTTTAGTTCACACATTCTGTACATTTTTTAAAATCTTTTTCGTAATATACAAAAGCAAACATTTTACACTAAAATGTATTACTTATCTTATTTTTACTAAACTACAGTAGCCTAACATTATACATTCTACTTACAGTTTTTACAAAAAAAAAATTACAATATAAAACACACTACAAATATTACAATATAGTGGATTAGACTTAAGTAAAGTAATAGTCGTCAATGCGACTGTTTCCCCAAGCAAGAGTATCAAATGTGTTGGGTATAATGAATCGTTTGTTGTCTTCATTACTTAAAGCAACTTTGTTCAGCAAATAGGTATGTAGTTGATGATTTTTACTTCTAAATACACACATTTCCTTATATAATACAGGTGGGTTACTAACTATACAGTTTTTATAATCACTTATATCTAACTCTTTACAAACAACATTCTTTTTCACTCGTTTTAATTTTTTTACTACTACATCATCAATTGTCATATAGCTGTATTATTTAGATTTTGTGCCGACAAAGGTGTCTATAATAACACCAGCACATTCATCCTTAAATTTCCCAAGAACCTTTTGGTTTACTAGAGCAAATGGTAAATATTATCCTCTGGATAGTCACTTGTATCAAACCTATTTAGCTCAGTTTTGATATCCTCATAAAAATCATCAGTTTTAAACTCATAAATAAAAGAATCTGTGTCTGTGTAGAGTAATTTAGCATTATCAAGATAGTTTTTCTTTACATAATCATAGTGAAATTCATACATAAGTGTTTTTGACAATTCCAGAATGGTGTAACCTACATATATGGGTTTGTTGTAAGTTACTTTAAGACGATTCATTTGTATTACAACTAAATCCTCATGAATAATTGAACAGCTATGAAAGTTAGGCTTGCTTATTAAGTTGCTCGCACCATACCTTTTACCATCATTCTCCCACTTTGTTATCAGCTTTACATCAACTCGTTTATCAACATTCACCATACTATTTCCAAAAACACTATTATTCATGAGTTTATAAAAATCTTTTTCAAACGCGTTTGTTGACTGTGTACTTAAATTATTGTTTAGATCAATATACGGTTTGAGCCATGCTGACCGATGAAATTGCAATACGCGATGAATTTTAGTTAATTTCAATCCATGCTGTAGACACTGTTTCAAGTTTTGATAATGTATTACATATTTACATTTATCATTTACATTAGCAATTAACATTTTTGTTCGTGATGTGATGTATGGAGATTTCATATTTTCAGAATGACCTGCAGCCTCCGTGGCTTAGGCGGCAGCACGCCGGCCTCTCACCGCTGGGTCCGTGGTTCAAATCCCGGTCACTCCATGTGAGATCTGTGCTGGACAAAACGGAGGCAGAAAGGTTTTTCTCCGGGTACTCCGGTTTTCCCTGTCAAAATTTCATTCCAGCAACACTCTCCACTATCATTTCATTTCATCTGTCATTCATTTAATCATTGCCCTAGAGGAGTGCGTCAGGCCTCGGCAGCCGGCGCAGATCATATCCTCGCCGCTAGATGGGGGCTTCATTCATTCCATTCCTGACCCGGTCGGAGACTGGAAGCAGGCTGTGGATTTTTTTCATGTAGAATGACCGGAATGAATTTACTTACTCTATAATTTAAATTACATTCTTGGTGAGCAGCACCACGATATTTTCCTGTTAAATGGTCATATTCGCGAACCCTGTCTGTATATAAACATTCACCACATATAAAACAACGACAGTGATGAGAGTTCTAGAACCCTCCGTGCCCCACTACTAAGCCTCAGCCATGTTAAATTAGGGTTCTAGAGTGTAATAGATTTCTCCTTACTCCCCTACTGCAGTGTGTAGAGGAGGTAAGGACCATTCATTTATGTCAAACAAACATTTTTGTAAACTTTATCGTTTCCAAAATATAATAATTTCAAAATTGAACTTTTTCAAAAAAATGTTAAAAATAAAAACGTTTTATTATAAAAAATAAAGGACATAGAGGCCATTCTTTTAAGCCTGTAGAACACTTTTTAGAATGTTTGGTTTTATGAAAAATCACCTACTTTCCAATTGAACTTTTTTCATTTTTTGTCATACAGACCTGGAACTTGGTTTACAGGTAGAGGGGATAGAGACCTTTTATTTATCTTAAACAAACTTTTTTGTAGAATTCCTAGTTTCCAGAATAGTGACCATTTTTCAAAATGAATTTTCTTTAGTCCTAGAAACTTGAAATTTGTTATGGTGCTAGAGGAGGTAAAGAACATTGATTTATGTGAAATAAACTTTTTTGTAGAATTGTTAATTTTGGAAACATAGCCAATTTTCAAAATTTTATTTTTGTTGTCCTTGAGACCTGAGACTTAGTGTGGGGGTAGAGGGGGTAAAGACCATTTATTTACGTCAGACAACTTGATTGTAAAATTCCAAATTTTGAAAATATACCCCTTTTCAAAATTTTATTTTTGTTGTACTAGAGACCTGAAACTTAGTGTGGGTGTAGAGGGGTAAAGATCATTGATTAACATCAGACAAACGTTCTTAAAAATTCCTAATTTTGGAAATATAACCCATTTTCAAAATTTTATTTTTATTGTCCTAGAGACCTGGGACTTGGTACGACGGTAGAGGGGACAAAGGCCATTCATTTATGTCAAACAAACATTTTTGTAAACTTTTTAATTCTGGAAATATAACCCATTTTGGAAATATGTTTTGGAAAATTTAAAAAACACACTATTTTTGGACTGAGAGTGGTATAGAGGTAGGTGTTGGAGTTAACATATGTCTTTTTAGGATTTTTAGTTTAATGATATAGCCTAATTTCCGAATATTTTTTAAAAAATTTGAAAAATACACTATTTTTTGACAAGACATGGGATAGAGGTAAGTGTAAGAGTTGAGAGTCATTGATAAACCTTAGAGTACTTTGGATTTTTTGAATTTTGTGTGTTGTTGTTGTTGCTGCATACAAACATAGCTGTAAGCATTATGCAGCCAAGAAAGGACAGACATACTTTCCAAGACCAAATAAGCCCCCCACAAGCAAGAGCAAATATGAGAGAGCTAATACAAAAGCCTACAAAAGCCAACAAAAAAGCCAACACAAGCCAACAAAAGCCAACAAAAAAGTAAAAAAAAATCTTACAAAAAAAAACATGTAGCATGCTGGGAGTTGATTGAGTTGTCATATTGACCGAAAGGTAGCAGGCTGGTAGTTGAGGAGTATTGTTATCGACCGCTAGTTAGCATGCTGGTCGTTCTGTGAGTGAGTGTTGAAATGGAGCGCTAGGAGGAATGCTGGTCGTTCAAGTATTTCTCATAGTCACCACTAGATAGCGGAAACATACTTTGCGTGTCGCATGCAGCTATTTAACAAAGTTTTACCTCATGAAAAACGTGCTTGTATAAGCTTTGTATAAAAATTGAATATACAATTAATTACTAAGTGTTCAGAACTAACATGTATAGCCTTGTGTAGGGAATATTGGGGTCCATAGCAAGAAAGAGTGCCTAAAACACATGGGTGTACAGCCTTTTGATATGCAGTAAATTACTGATAACTTTGAGTATGGTGTAAGAAAATTTTCAGTTGACTACTACTTGTCGCAGTGTTTACATTGTGAAAGACCGTTGTAACAACCAGTCTTTAGCCTTGTCATAAGCAGTAAGCAGCTGTTACCCTTAATTAGGGATAAATTAGAGGACCCTTAGCAAAAATATCGTCAGTTGACTACTACCACCCACAGTGACCCATCGTGAAAGACTGTCAAAACAACCATTGTACAGCCTTGTACTACACAGTAAGTATCTGTTGGTCTTGACTATGATATATTAGCGAACCCTTATAAGAATACAATCAGTTTACTACTACTTGTTACAGTGTACACATCGTGAACGACCGTATCACTGTCCAGTCATACACTGTACAAAGCTGTTGGTTTAGGCTAGGTTATATTAGAGGACCCTTAACAAGAATATCACCAGTTGACTACAACCTCTCACGGTGTTCACATCGTGAAAGTCCGTCTCACCGACCAACATCTAGCCCTGTGATACGCAGTATGCAGCTGTTTGCATAAATCAACCTTCATAATGGAATAACTCATTCCTAGCTATATGTGCAAAGAGTGTGGAAAAACTTTTCGTCGGGACTATCATAGGAAGCGTCATGAAGTATCGTGTGGGGTATTTCATGAGTGTAAAACGTGTGGTAGTACATTCAACAATGTGTACAACGGACGTCATCATGAAGAATGTTGTAATGTTGTGTCGGCAGCTAAAAGGCAAAAAGCAGAGCCTACAAAACATTACCTACTGTCATTGGTCCCTGACAAAATGGACTTATTGAATATGAGATATCTTTTGAAGGTCGACTTAAATCCTATTTCATTCGTTGTGATACATGTAAGGATTTAAATTCATACCTTAGAGAGTCCAAACAGCAAATAGTACAAGCTATGCAGAAAGAACTAGCGATGCACAAGTCGATAAAAGTTAATCTTTTGGCTGAATGTAGATTCATTCATACTTCTACCAATGAAATTACAGATCGTGCTTTTAAACACGAAATCAGGCCCTATTTTTGGAAACAGACTTAAGTAGTTTCTTGGAAACACAATTTACAAAGTTAACTACGGAAATGGAGGAATCAGAGCTAAAAGGCAGTAATTGGGCTTTGTTAGCAGTGGAAGGAGTACGATTGAAAATAAATAAGTACGTACAACCCTTGCGGGGAAGCACATATATTCCATTACCAGCAGCTATACAAGCAAGAAAAGCCTGCATTAATCCTCAAAACTTAAAGGATGAAAAGTGTTTTATGTATGCCATTTTAGCAAAACTGGTTAAAACGAAAGCTGAACGCGTTAGTAAATACAAGGACCTGGAAAACAAGTATGATTTTTCAGTGATATCGTTTCCTACGTCATTAGCTGACATTCCCAAATTTGAGAGAGCCAACGACATATCCATAAATGTATTTGGACTGGAAAAAGACACTAAAATGTTTCCTCTAAAGGTTGTGGATCGAGAGCTGCAAGACCATCGTGACCTCCTTTTGCTAAGTTCTTCGTCCGGCCAGAACCACTACGTCTTGATCAAAGATTTTGATAAACTACTCGGTCATCAGATTACCCACCATGGACATAAGATATATACGTGTAAACGATGTTTTACTCACTTCGATAATCGATATGGTCAACAAGGAATGGAAAAATTGGAAGAGCATAGAGCTTTGTGTGTCCAGCATGACATTGCTGGGGTTGAAATGCCTATTAAAAACTCAATTGTCAAATTCTTAAATGTTGAAAAAACGCTGAGAATACCTTACGTTATCTATGCAGATTTTGAAAGTATACTCTTACCATATCAAACATGTTTACCCAATCCTGAAGCAAGTTATACAGTGCCATACCTGAGTCATGTTCCTATGAGCTTTGGTTTATACGTTAAACCCTCACCTGCTGTGGAACACATAAAGGCAAATCTTCCAAGCCAACCTGTTATTTATCGTGCGCCTGACGCTGCAGAAAAGTTTGTGGACTGTTTGATCTCAATAGCTAATGAATTTGATCGTCTTTACAGCATAAATGTTCCAAAGGCTTTAACTGAGGATCAAGAAGCAGAGTTCCAATGTTCTGAAACCTGTTATTTTTGACAAAAGCCGTTTACCAAAGAGTACTGGAAAGTACGAGACCACTGCCATATTACAGGGGAATACCGAGGAAGTGCTCACAATAACTGTAATTTGAGGTGTAAAACACGTTATCCCGTTCCTGAGTTTCTACATAATATGAGTGGCTACGACGCAAATTTCATTGTAAATTGGGCCGATAACCTACATGTTAGGCCCCTTAAAACAACAATTATCATCATTATCATCAGTGTAAAGCAATTGGGATGTACTACTGAGAGAGTGGATGTTATCGCAAACTCCAAAGAAAAGTACATTTCCTTTACCAAATATGTAGGAAATGTTAAGCTTAGATTTTTGGTCTCGTTTCGGTTAATGCCGAGCAGTTTGGAAAACTTAGTTTCCAACTTAACATCATACACATGAAACTGACAAGTACTTTGGAAAAGAAAATGCAATGCTCATGACTCACAAAGGAGTATTTTGTTATGACTACATTGACTCATGGGAAAAGTTATGTGAAACGTGTTTACCTCCAAAAGAGGCATTCCTTAACAAAATAAGTCAAGAACACTATGAACATGTCAAAAATGTCTGGAATCAGTTCAACATTAAAACTCTAGGGGAATATAGTGACCTCTACTTAACATCAGATGTACTCCTTCTTGCAGACAGCTGTGAAACGTTTAGAAACAAAACACTAGAAAAACACCGAGTGGATGCTGCACACTTTTTTACTTCACCTGGTTTAAGTTTTGAGGCAATGCTCCTTTACACAGGAATTGAACTGGAATTGCTACAGGATTACGATCAGATTCTTCTAATCGAGTCTGGAATACGTGGAGGCATATGCAAGGTGTGTCATCGGTATGCTGAAGCTAACAATAAATACATGGAAACCTATGTTTCTGAGAAACCATCGCAGTGTATTACCTATGATGATGCCAACAACCAATACGGGTGGGCTATGTGCCACTCCCTTCCTTATGGTGGATTTCAGTGGGTTTCTCCAGATACTGTTGCTCTAGAAAAACTAAAGGAAGACGATCCTTTGGGATACATTCAAGACGTTGATGTTGATTACCCATCTGACCTTCATGATCTACACAACGATTTACCTTTCCTACCAGAGTGTACACAATCTAAGGATTTGTCTCTGAAAAAACTAATTCCTCATCTTGGAAATCGAAGGCGATATGTTGTTCACTACATGGCCTTAAAACAGGCTTTAGATCATGGAATAAAATTGATAAAAATTCATCGTGTGTTAAAGTTTAAGCAAAGACCTTGGTTAATGGCATACGTTGATTTTAATAACAACCTTCGAAAACAAGCCAAAAATGATTTTGAGAAAAATCTGAACTAATTATTCAACAATGCCATTTTCGGAAAAACAATGGATAATATCCATAAAAGAATAGACATACGTCTTGTAACATACAGCAAAAAGGCAGAAAAGGTAATAGCATAGCCAACATTTATCGACAGAACAATTTATGGTCCTAACTTAGCTGCTTCCCACATGGCTAAACGTAACATTGTATTCAATAAGCCTATATAGGGTGTATTTGATATGATGGAAGTCAGTTACACTGGTGATAGAAGAGACTGTTCTAAGCTTCCTAGGTCAAAAAATTATCACCTATTTTGAAATTGATAATTAATCATTAAAAAGGCAATGTTTTTCAGTTATTTCAGAAACTAATCAGGCAGAAAGTGGTGCGGCAGGCTGGGGAAAACGAGGCGGAGCCAGGTGTGACGAGACGAGCCAAGGGGAAGTTGTTACGTAATCGGAGCATTGACCTTACCGGTTGACTTGAGGGGTGGTAGGCTATCAGCTGTTATGAGGATAAGCGCTACCGTCTCGTAAGAAAAGGTGCATTGCCGTTGTTGTTGTTGTTGTTGTTGTTGACAAAGCACGCAATGGTTTGGGACGTTAGGACCGGTAGTATTGTGTAGCCTACTTTGTAAGTACAGATTCAGTGATATTCATGTATAAAATAATTTCGATACTCAGCCCTGGTGTATCATTGGCGTCCGTGTCGGACCTTCTGTTGACTAGTTTCTGAAAATACTAAAAACATTCACTTAATGAAATACAGTGTGACAAAATTCCGACATCCCGTAGTCTGTTCAGAACTAAGCATTTAAGATGGAAGTAAAATACTTGATGTTTTGTTTGAGAGGCTTGGCGATTTTGCTCATTTAGCTCCATGTAGCTGGGTGTGGGTAGAATTTTTGTGATAACCTGTGTTTTTGTGGTTTCTGTAGTATGTGGGTATTTGTAATTCAGGTGAGGATTCGAAAGAAGGCGCCAGCCCTGTGGTGATGAGGAAGTGCAACTGCCTCTCACCCGGAGGCCCTGGGTTCGATTCCCGGCTCCATCAGGGATATTAGAAACTGACGTGAGGGCTGGAATTGCGGTGCACTAAGCCTCGTGAGGGCAATTGAGAAGCTGTCTGACAGTGAAGCAGTGCCCCAGTCAGAAAAATCAAGATTAATGGCCGAGGGGACCCGATGCACTGACCACGCGTCACCCTGATATCTGCAGGCCAAATGGCTGGATAGCGGTCGCTTGGTAGGCTTAGGCCCTTCATGGGCTACACTGCCAGCGGTTATGGTTATTGAGAAAAAGGCGGCCGTGGCCTTAAGTTAGGAACAATCCCGGCATTTGCCTGGGGTAGAAGTGGGAACCCATGGAAAACTACTTCCAAGATTTAATACTAGTACGGTACCACATGTACATATTGTGAAGTGTCCCATCCCATCTCCAGCCCTGGGGTGGCCATAAACTGGAGAGGGCGGGTGTTGATTTATTGGTCAATCAACAATGTACATACATATGAAAATACATGAAAATTAAAATAAAATACAAATACATTGTTATAATACAGTGTTATAATAATAATAATAATAATAGGATAATAATAATAAGAGTCTAATAATAATAATAAGAGTCAGCATATGTAGTTCTGGTGGTAGAGTGCTAACCTTTCCGAGGGTGCGATCTACGTTTAGTCATGTAGTAAATGAATGGGATCTAATACGATCATGTCCATGGATTTCATGGCACATACAAGAGATCTTACGTGCATTAAAGTCTGGCAACTCGACATACGAAAAAGAAACATAAATGTGTCTCAAAGCCTATTATTACTATTATTAGTATTATTAATATTTTATTACAGTTGTTGCACTATCTTCACACAAAGATAACCAACAGTTCCTTGAATTAATTTACCAAATCTTTAGGATTTCTATTTTCTATGCATAGTCCATGAAGCTGGCAAAATCCTAGACAGATCCACCATCACTAGTCATGTAGCCACTCCCCATGAAGGTGTGAAACAGCTGTTTATAGGTTCGGTTTGTGTATTTCAATGTCATTGGCAGACAAGACGAGGAGGTCACTCAACTTCAGACTCTTGTCAACATGCCTTAGCGCTGGAGGGGAGGGTGACGGGGAGAAGTCAGCTGTGCTGCTGAGGGGAACGAAGTGAAAGGCCGTTTCCAAGACATTGACCGACGATTTTTGTGATTTAATTCCACCTACACTAATTAAGATCCGACTTAATTTCATGAAGATATTTGCTTAGAATACCATCTTCTATCACCAGTGTAAAGGGCTTCCATCATATCAAATACACCCTGTATATATTGGATTGTGTATACAGGATATTTCAAAAACTCTCATGTATTCCCACCACTATGATGTCCTGCTACCCTATTATGGCATGGACAATCATAAACTCAGGTATATGGATACTGACTCGTTCACTTATTTGGTTAACACCCAAGATGTATATCAAGACAAGTTGGATTTCCTAGAACACATGGACACATCTGATTATCCTACTAATAATGTGTGTTACTCTTTTTCAAACAAGAAAACGCTGGGAAAATTAAAAGACGGGGCTTGTGGACAAATTATTAGAGCATTTGTTGGACTAAGAGCTAAAATGTATGCTTTAGACTTAAATTGTAAAGAAATCAAAAAGATTAAAGGTATTAGCAGAGGTGTTGTCAAAAATTGTATAAGCTTTCAAGATTATAAGGATTGTATTATGAAAAACGTGGTAAAAAGTATAACAATGAACATTATTGCTTCTAAATAACATAACATATCATCTATAAGACTAAACAAAATTGCTTAGTGTCCTGGAGATGATAACAGAGTAATTGATTCGGATGGTATAGTTACACATGCCTATGGTCATTACTCAATCATTGACTAAGATTAAAGAGTTAAGTTATGAATATCAAAATCCTCTGTCTGCATGTAGCAAATACATAAAACAAAACAATTTAAGAAATTAAACAAAAGCACTACAAAAATAGAAAAACAAAAAAATGGTATTCATAATCAAAAATAAATAAAAATAGAAAACAAATAAAACCAACTATACAATTTATAACAAAAACAATGTATTATGTGTAAATATTGTATATGTATTTAAAATACAAAATATTTTATGTACACTGCTTGTACATTTTTAAATACTACCCACCTCTCCTCACTCCTAATGCAAAATGAACTTTGTAGGCTACAGGGACTAAATCAAAAACATGTAAACAACAAAATGCAAAATCCATGTTTCCATATTATGAAATTTAAAAATTTTAAACTAACATTAAAAAAACTTAAAATGGAAGAATTGAAAAATGTGTAAACAACAAAATGAAAAAAATACCCGGTTGGGGCAGTGATCATGTTGCACTGTACAGCATAAGGATAGTTGCATGTGCCCTTATATACTTTGTGTATGTGCATTAGCCTTTGGATTAGCTTATGTTAGGTTTGGTAACGTTAGGTTTGGTGAGGTTAGGTATGTGACCTTGTAGTTTACTCTTTTCGGAAAATGTAAAATCTAAAATCAAAAATCTTGAATTTAAAAATGTAGAATCTAAAAAATACTAAAATCTAAAATACAATTAAAATTAAAAATGTAAAATGTAAAATCTAAAAAATGTAAAACGAAAAAAAAACAAAAATCTAAAATGTTAAAATGACTCTGCCTTTGAAGTTAGGTTAGGTTATGTTAGGTTATAAATAAGTTTATTATTTGGGCTCTCTCATTTGCTCTCACTATTTTTTTCTCTGACTTTGAAGTTAGGTTAGGTTAGGTTAGTTAGGTTAGGTTAGTTAGGTTAGGTAAGGTTAGGTTAGGTTAGGTTAGTTAGGTTAGGTTAGGTTAGGTTAGTTAGGTTAGGTTAGGTTAGTTAGGTTAGGTTAGTTAGGTTAGGTTATAATTACATTTATTATTTGTGCTGTTACATTTGCTCGCACTTTTTAGCCTATTTTCAATTTTGAAAAAGTAGGCTTATGAGATCACCTTTTGTCCGTGTGTGTGTGCGTGCGTGCGTGTGTGTGTGTGTGTGTGTGTGTGTGAGGTGTGTGTGTGTCCCCCCTAATAAAATCTAAACGGCTGGAGTGATTTCAATGAAACTCGGTAAGTTCATAGCACTATTCCCGGCGACCTCGAACGTGCCCTTCAAATGTTGTTACGTCTCACCAATCCTACATGGCGGCTGTGCGAAATATTTCACTTGCATTCAATATCTCCGAAACTATTACCGATATCACCCTGAAATTGTGTACGGTGATAAAGGGCGCTACTAGAAGTTCACCTATGAGACTTTCAAAAACCTGGTGACTACAAAACCAACATGGCGGTCAAGCGAAATTGAGGCTTTTAAATAGACATTTCTCGCGATCTAACTATCCAAACGTAATGAAACTTTGTACAGCAAATGTTTATACATATTGTAATGCACTGGAGTCTAATTTAGTTCAATTGTTTACATAACCTCAAAATGGCGGCTGTGCGAAATATTTCACTGACATTCTATATCTCCGAAACTATTACAGATATCATCATGCAGTTTTGTACGGTGATAAAGGGTACTGATACAAGTTTACTTATGTATATTTCATAAACCTGTAAAGTACAAAACGAACATGGCGACCAAGCGAATTTGAAATATATTAATAGACTTTTCTCGTGATTTACCTCTCTGAGCGCAGTGAAATGTGGTACAGCTAATTATTTTGCAGATTTTAATGCACTGACATCTAATTTAATTCAATTGTTTACATAACCTCAAGATGGCGGCTGTGCGAAATTTTAAAATTAAGTTTTTATTCTTGTGTCGTAATCATGTGATCGAAGTAAAAGTTTGAATAATGAAGCTAGGCAATAATTGTCCTTGAATGGTACATAACTCTATGGCCTATACATATAACAATCCTAAATGGCGAGCTTCCGAAATATTTAAACGGTTCTCAATATCTATGAATCTTTTAGAGCAACCAAACTGAAATTTTTATGTTCAGACTATGAACATATGTTCACCTATAGGACTTTCAGTAACCTGGTGAGCACAAATCCAACATGGCGGCGACGCGAAGTATAATTATTTAAATGGACGTTTCTCGCGAATTAACTATCCGCGTGCCGTGAAACGTTGCACGTTAAATGCTTATACAAATGTTGATCCACTGGCATCTACTTTATTTCAATTGTTTGCATAATCACAAGATGGCTGGTGTGCGTACTTTTAAAATCTCGTTTTTACTTCTCGTGTTCTAATCATGCGACTGAAGTTTGGATACCACACGTACACAATAATCTTAATGTAATAGTACAACAATAAAAATCCACCCTGGCGACCATATGAAATATTTAGATGGTTCTCAATATCTACGAATCGATTACAGCAATTAAACTGAAATTTTGTATGTTGATAGAGACAATTAACATGAGCAGGATATATGAAAATAGGCTGTATAGTTCTTCACGGAACTACTTGTTTGCATTCATATTTGCTCCCACTTTTTTGCTCTCACTATATGCTCTGAATTTTTGCTCTCACATTTGCTCCCCACTTTTTTGCTCTCACTTTTTGCACTCACTTTTTGCTCCCCACATTTGCTCTCAATTTGAAGTTAGGTTAGATTAGGTGAAGTTAGGTTAGGTTAGGTGAGGTTAAATGAAGTTGGGTTGGTCTGAATGGCAGGGGTATGACTCAAAACCTGCCTTTTCACACTTTTGCCTTACAAGACAGAGTGTACCCCGTTCCACTCCTGAGACCAGAAATTAAATATCTTGGCAGAGCCAGGAATCGAACCCAGGCCTTCGCAGTAACAGCCAAGAATGCTAGCCACTACACCATGTGGTTGACATAAGGCTGGTCTGGATTGCACTTGATCAATCAATAATTACCTAATAATAATAATAATAATAATAATAATAATACATATTCCATTAAGGAACTACACGGCCGACCTCTCCCTGTGACGTCATTTACGGTCTCAGGGCTTGGCGGCCATCTTGCCCATTAGCCCCTGGCCCAGCTATGACTGACCCCTCCATAAGAATAACATAGGGCTGGTTGCGCTCGGCGGCCATCTTGCCCATTAGCCCCTTTCCCAGCTTCGGCCTTTATATCCTACTGTTGGATCTCCTTGTTTGTTCTGTTAGTGATTTCTTGTATGATTTCGTCACTGATTAGTGGTCTCCAAGACTGATGCTTTGCCTCACCTGAGTCGCGATATTATCTTCCTCGTCTAGTCGGTGGGTGGCAGCTCCACAGTTTTACCTTTAATAGATGGGCCAAGAGGTCAGTTGCTTCTTCAGAAGATTATTTACTGGCACTATCTTCAACGAATTCTGCACAGTTATTTTCTTCTTCACTTTCAGGATCAAGCGAAAAATATGTTCCTCCATCACAAGTCTCCCTCACATTCCGATGTTTACAATAAGCATTCAGAAATTGTACTTATTGACGCCATTTTACACAGCTCACTGGCATTTAATTTGGCATAAATAGCTAAAGGTAGGAATTAAAAAGTCACTCCGTCGGTACACCAGGGTCTCCAAGAACCTGTCAACAAGTTTTAAAAATGCTACGCGAAAGTATTTTTCTTTACAATAATAAAACGTACTCTCCCTTCAAGAGTCACACTCGTACTGAATTGTCGTAAGCCTCCCATCACAGGAAATCACAGAGCGCATGCGCCGAGCGAACAAAAGATGCACAGGGTCTCGCAGACCCTGGTGTATCAAAGAAAGTTTAAGTACATTTCGTTGTGCATCAGTGCAAAATAACGCTTGAGAATATGGATAGGCTACTGGTATCGAACATGGTAGACGATTTTGGTCCGTCGGTAGTCTTTCAACTGGTTGCCGTTATAAGATATTCGCATTTATATTCTGGATTATGTGTAAATACTTGCACATGTAATATAATCTTTCTAAGTATGGCATTTCTGCAGATGGATACTAATAGAAGTAATTTTTCTCCTAATTTCAAAATTACTCATGGCTGATAGATTTTCGAAAAATGGCGGCTAGTCTACTGATGCAATTTAGGGTATTTATCATGTGGACAAAATCAACCCATTAACGTACTGGTGAGTAAGACTTGAAAATGTCACCATAAACGGGATCGAACCCGCGTCTCTTGTCGCACGGCCAGGCAGGCTACGACCTTGCATGAATGTTGTTATTATTACAATAGTCTAAAATAGATAGATAGATAGATAGATAGATAGATAGATAGATAGATAGATAGATTTTATTAATTCCATTTGATCAAATACATGTATACGATACATTTTTGATATAGGACACGTCAGAATTTACATCTATAAATTAAAAGTACTAATAGGTATATAATACTAATAATAACTATTTATAACTTATTATAAGAGCCTCCGTGGCTTAGGCGGCAGCACGCCGGCCTCTCACCGCTGGGTCCGTGGTTCAAATCCCGGTCACTCCATGTGAGATCTGTGCTGGACAAAACAGAGGCAGACAGGTTTTTCTCCGGGTACTCTGGTTTTCCCTGTCAAAATTTCATTCCAGCAACACTCTCCACTATCATTTCATTTCATCTGTCATTCATTTAATCATTGCCCCAGAGGAATGCGTCAGGCCTCGGTAGCCGGCACAGTTCATCTCCTCGCCGCTAGATGGGGGCTTCATTCATTCCATTCCTGACCCGGTCGGAGACTGGAAGCAGGCTGTGAATTTTCATTTTATAACTTATTATAATAACAGATCTTAAGAGATACAATCTTATTGGACAACTATTTACACCTTACTCTATTATCATAATATGGAAACTTAATTCTATAAATACAACAACTTACAGCTAGATATTACAATTAAAATAATAATTCTATGAATACAACAACTTACTGCTAGGTAGCCTAGTTCAATTAAAATAGAAAAGTAAAATATAATTATAGATTTCATCGCTCCTATACACTAAGATATTCAACTACGGAGTAAAAACAATGGCACAGCAGATAAGCTTTCAACATTCTATCAAAGGTTGTTATTTTTGGGGCAAGTTTTATATACTGGGGTAGTTTATTGTATAATTTAACTCCTGTGTGATAAGTTCCTTTTTGATGTATGCTTGTGTGTGTGTGTGAAATATGAATGTTTTGATTTTGTCTTGTGTTATGCCTATGAACATCATTGTTTGTTTTAAGAAAAACTTCCTTATTCATTAAATTCTTTTTAAAAATCACAATACTTTCATAGCTATATATGCAGGGCAGTGGGAGAATGTTTAAATCTTTAAACAGAGGTCTACATGATTCTCTAGTGTTTACATTTTCCATAATTCTAATCGCCCTCTTTTGTATCCTAAACGTGCTTAGTACATCTGGCGACATACCCCAAAATATGACCTCGTTTCTTAAGTATGAATGGAAATAAGCAAAATAAGTAGGCTATTTCTTAATGTGTGAATGCTAGCGCAGGTTTTCAAAATACGTAACGCAAAGCACATCGAGTTCAGTTTAGTATTCAGATATTGTATATGTATATTCCATTTCAAGTCATGTTTTATCCATAGTCATAAAAACTTTGTTTCTGATTTATTTTCTATTTGATGACCATTTAATGTTATATTGGGCTTCGCAGGATTCCTATTCTGTATAGTGTAAAAATTTAGACATACTGTTTTTTATAGTTTATTATGAGGCGATTATCTTGTGACCATTTGGTTAACTCTCCTGTAACGGAGTCAGCAGACTGCTGTATGACCTGTTTAGTTTCACCTTTTAATACGAGTGTTGTATCGTCCGCAAACAAAATTTCCTTACGTGAATGAACATTCTGTGTTATATCATTGATATATAAAAGAAAAAGTAGTGGGCCCAAAACTGATCCCTGGGGTACTCCAAATTTAATAATTCCCTCATTGGACAATGTTTCATTAAGTAATTTGGTTCCATCATCCTTGTGTCTCAAGCTTACTATTTGTTTACGCCTTGTTAAGTAAGACTCTATCCATTTATTAGCTAGACCTCTAATATCATATTGATTTAGTTTTGTGAGGAGGATTTTATGGTCAACAACATCAAATGCTTTCGATAAATCCAAGAATAGGCCAGTTACATGTTCCTAATTGTCAATTAGTTTCAGTATACTATTAATACATTCATCAATTGCTGTCTGTGTAGATTTTTCCGTTCTGAATAAAGCAAGTTGTAGGCCTATCAATGATAAAAATGTATTTATGTTCAACGATGTCGAAATGTAAATATTATATGTCAAAAAACTGTATCATAATACGGGTCATTATAATACTATTCTTCATTATGAAACAGTTTCTCCAGCCTATCAGAGCTCATTCATTGACCAATTAGGTGAGGATAGCTTCGCGCATGCGCTCAAAATCCAACATGTCGGAGATGAATTACATGATTTGAAAGTTCAAATTGGATATCGGATCAACCATTGTAGTAACAATCCCAAACACAAAGACAAAATCAGCACGATCCTTTACGGTAACAAGAAAATACTATGACATATGGAAGAAATGTATTTATCTACGTCCAGAAGTTAGCAAGACAGCATAGATCTATATAAATTACCGACATGGAAAGTGCACCGTCCCATATGTTCGCGTAAATAAACTGGCGAATATGAGACTCGAAATAGCACTGTACCTTAATATCCCCAACGCCAATTTCTACACAGCGCATTGCTTTCAAACGACTTCGGTAACAATATTAGTGAATGCTAGTTCTGATTGGCACTAGACATCATGCAGGCTGTAAACAATTGTATTGCCAATCAAAGTAAATGGTCTCTGCTTTCGAAATTCTTTGACCCACGCATGCGCTCTGTTCAGTCAGCAAACCATCCAGCGTGCTCTGAAGTTACTGAATCCCACAGATATTTATGAATATTTATGTTAAAACATATAATAAAGTTATAATTATCGTCGAACATAAACAGTATGTTTATAAAACGAGCGTAGCAAGTTTTAAAATGTCCATACGAGTGTCTTAATTATTGCCATTATAGGCATAATGTACAATTATTTAACAACATTATAAAAATAGTACATTATGCAACGAGCGTATAATGGCAATTATTAAATTATGAGTGTCATACGAGTGTCTTAATTACCATTATAGGCGAGTTGCATACGACTGTTTATGTTCGACGATAATTATAACTATTTTTTGTTTGAACATAAATATTTATAAATATCAGTCAAGATTTCGCCAGTTTTATGTTCTGAACAGAGCGCGTGGGACGCATGGCCTCCCCGATTACTCCACTACGACACTAGTCACGCAGTGAAATTTAAATTATGAGGACGTGGAAGTCAGGGCAGGTGCGATGCAATCCTTACCTAATTGGTCTCACAACTGTTTCTTGAGCTCTGATTGGTGGGAGAAACTGTATCTTAATGAAAAATAGTATTATAATGACCCTCGTTACAGTTTTCTGACATAATAATATTTACATTTTGACATCGTCGAACATAAAAGAACATTCTCACTCTCTCTTTATTCGTTTAGTCGATTCCGTCACGCAATGTACTAAACTACGCCAATGTCTTCTGTCCTGCACTGCCTCCCTAAGATTTCCAAGCTGGAATTTAGTGCTTCTGTGTTGCCATCCATCTCATTCTTTGCCTCCCTCTTCTCCTTGTGCTTTCTATCTTCCCCAGCATTAAGGTCTTCTCTAATGAATTATGTCTTGTCATGATGTATCCAAAGTAGCTCAGTTTTTGTTTCAGGATTAAGCGCTCCAAGAAACACTCAGGTTTAATTTGCTGTAAAACTGACTTCTTATTTGTTCTCTTCGCAGTCCATGGAACTCTCAGAACTTTTCTCCAACATCATAATGCGAAGGAAACTACTCTACGGCCTTCAGCTTTTCTTATGGTCCAGGTCTCACATCCATACATCACAACTGGAGAAACCATAGCCCTTACTAAAGTCCAGGACACCTTAAATAAGTTACTAGAAAACCAACATGGCCGCCACATTTGGTTTTACCAACTTAAATCATTTAACACCAAAAAGTCAGCACACACATCCATGTAACACGTATCGCAAATGATCCAAACTAAGTAAAGGCCCTTTTACGAAAATAAATTTTACATGAAGTTGTGAAGCAGTCCTTGCTCAAGTTAGGGACATCTTGGTCATCAGTCCTCGACAGTAACTCTTAAGCAGTATTATGGTAGTGAAGTTAACTTAAATTATCTCTTCTAGATTGATTTTAAAGCATCATATAAAATGCATAAGAACATAAACATTAATACTTACTCAATTATTTTCGCCAGGGAGCTAAAGATGAGCATGTTCATTTCTTCTTATAGGCTATATTTTTATAATTAGTCCAAAAATGCAGACCATTCTGTTTTAAGATGAGTGTTCAGAGAAGGATTTAGGAGTAGGAGAGAAATATAATAGTAGGGTACATATTAGCTTATTATTTCTTTATTTTTGATAAGTACCGTACTCATTTCTTGCATGTATAGGCCTACATATATGAAGGCAGAATTGAGACAAGCTGTTGAAAGCCTATTGGCAAATCCCTATTGAGATGCAAGAAGATGGTTGATCCAATGCTTAGGCCTAAAACCTTTCAAACTAGTCGTGGATTTTAGGGGCATAAGACTGACGGCAACTCGAAGATTTCGTCTTGGAATGGTAGAAAGCAGCAGTTGGTTGATTTGGGGGCTTTGTGACATCATGGTCATGTAGATCTGTGTACATGGGCATGTGGAATTTGTCTGATAACCTGTGTTATTGTGATGGCTGGATTAGTGTGTGCATTTATTATTCAGATGAGGATTGGGAACGAGGTGGCCATGGCCTTAAATTAGGAACCATCCCGGCATTTGCCAGGAGTAGAAGCGTGGAAACCTCTTCCAAGATGGCTAAGATGGGAATCGAACCCTCCTTTTCTCAGTTTTGCCTCACGAGGCTGAGTGTGCCTTGTTCCATCCCTCAGACCAAAATTAAAATTTCTTGGCAGAGCTGGAAATTGAACCTGGACCAACTGCCAAAAAATGCTAGCCGCACAACGCGAGATGGTTGGTAGAATAGTCTCCTGACCTCTCGTCAACCGGCACATTAAAAGCCACTTGTAGAAAATTCAATGAATTCACTGAGAAATTGACGAGTTAATTACACTCGTAGAAAGGCAAGCTTTATCGACGGAGTAATATCTCGAAAATTATAATTATAAGATACCAACACAAAACAATTTTCTGTGGAGAACTGAGATATTTAAATTGCGAGAGTGGAATATATGAGAGGGAATTGAACTGAAGGCAGCGTTGTCGCGAATACGTACGTCCTCTACACTTCCACTCATTTCTACATGATCATAATAATAGCATTATCATGACGAATAGAATACATAGAGTTATCACTGACCGAGTTCAAGCGCGTCCCGCTGTTGGCCAGGGCTAGTGGTGCAGACCCCCAACGCTACAGTCAACCGCAGTCAGCTGTTCAAAAATGGGATACGCGCTGGTCTGCGTAAACCTCTTTACGAAGGCTGCGGTTACGCTGATTACATCAAATTTTCAGTGCATATTCTAAAATAAAATAATAGCCCGCCTTCAACCAAAAATGTTCAAGGCAAAACAACATACGTAATAGAGGTAACACTTCAGGAGTGATGAACCAAGTAGAATACTTAAATTAGCCTCAATACCTTGTGTAATGATGAATAATAATATGGAAGTGATGTCTTAATAGATGTTTTCTCCTTCGCTATCTGTAACCCACTCGCTATGCCCTTTTGTAAAACGACATATACTGTAGTGAAATTTCAGATTAATTCTGTACCATGTATCACTCTTTTTTCTTTTCGCTTTCACTTTGATAATATATCATTTTCATACCTTATTTCATCTTTTGGCGGGAGGGGGGGGGGGGCATTATCAATTGTAACTACTAACCTTGATCACTTCTGCACCGGATATATGTGCTAAATCACTTAAATATGTGTTTTTATTTATTGTATATTTAACAACCGCAGCCATGTTCGATAGCATATTTGGTATGTAACACTGCCGCAGTGAGCGATCACATTGACGTCATTAGTTACCAACATATCCGATACTAAATAGGCCTACATTAGACGATACCTGTAATGTTGTAATTATGTGAGAAAAAGAAATAAACGAGCTCTTCTTGGTTAGACGACTGACTGGACGAAACCATTGGTCGCTACTTGGTTAGACGACTGTCTGGACGAAAATTACCGATTGAACTACAAGCAAGGAGGTCTGGGCGTAAGCCTCAGGTTAGGTTTGTTTTGTATGTAGAACAGTATTTACCACTGTAATGAACGCTGATCGCAAGAATTTCATGTTTCGAACTAATAGGCAAAACCTGCGCCTCACTGCCTAAAAGTTATTGGTCTAGGCACAAACCATGGATTTGGATGAAAATTATTGATGCGTGTCTACCCCCACTGTGCGTGACAAAATCTAGGGGTGTTTGTAAGACTTAATGCATTAACAATTATTGGTCTAGACAAAAACAGCTTGCACAATCCATTGCGAACTGGTTCAAACTTGGCGCTATTTTGTTTCATGGTACCGCGCTTATACAAAGTAAAGTGTGGGATTGGCAATACTGTACTTGTGCATAATTAACAGCGAAAATGGTAGACTCAGATGGAATTCCATCTAAATAAGTCGTGATCCTATTTGGGACATCCTGAGATCTGAAAAATGCACACTTTGTCACGAACCTGGAAGTAAAATGGATAAAGTGCACCTGCCACATTGCAACAAACTTGATGTGACTGCTAGAACTTCAGGAAACCTCACACAACTCTATTGGAATGCAAGAAAGCTGATGGATTGGAATCTGGGCTAGCCATAAGAAACAACACCAATGCTTTAATATGAAAAATTGAGGTAACGCGGGCCGCATTAGCTAATATATAACACCCCCGGTTTTTGTCACGCACAGTGTGGGTAGTCACGCATCAATAATCTTTATCCAGGCCAATGGTTTTGCCTTTTATTTCATTATTCACGTGTCGTGAATTTTAAGAATGTCCAAGCTGTGTAGTATAGGCCTGCGAGATCTATGAAATTTTTTGTTTTCTATTACCGTATAATGTAAAGCCTACAAATATCGTTACCCGTTTGCTAATAATTCTAGCGCAGCCATCACAGCATACAGTCACAATCATCTCCGATGCAGGTGTATAAGCCACGTTCTAATTTAATTCAGAATTAATAATACAAGTAGGCTATAGCTGCTACAATATTTATTACGTATTGCAACCAGTGGCTTCGCCCAAACCGTGCCATCTAACTAAGTAGCGAACAATGACTTTGTCTCACCCAACAATAGTACATCAGTAATTTTCACCCAGACATTCAGTGGTGCAGTAACTTATGTCGAGAACTAAAAGAGAGCTATGAGATATTGTTTATATTCTCTGAAAATTTGCATATGAGACTCCAGCGCAGTGCATATACCATGCACATGTGAGTATATGGCTCTTCAGAACGATGATTGATTCATGTTTCACAACCCTTGAAGATCGTTGAAGGGCATCACACTACCCTGTCGCAACCATGACCGAAACAAATAAAAATAGGCCTAATATAAATATATTATCTGCCTACTACTAAGTAGGCTATAGGTCAGTAGCCAAGTACATAAGTTATAAGCTTCATAAATAATCACCAATACATTCACTACCACCAACCGAGTGTGAATCATAGACTAGGCCTACTTCCAAGCTTAAGAGTTACATGTGCGATGTATTATAATATTATGGCTGACGGCATTTGGAAGTCGAGAATAATATACATTACTATATTAGAAGGCGAATTGAACCTGAGAATATATTCCCGAGAGAGAACTTACATAGGCTATATTTTAGGTTGTGTTTGAATTAGGCCTATACGGAAAATGCAGTCGGAAGACTATTTCAAAATTTCCAAAGACCATTATGGTTTTTATTACGTTGTTTGTGCTCTGAATGAATATAAAAATAAACAAAATAACGATTAAATAACTTTGTACTTTTAATTTTGTAGGTCCAGGCTAGGCCTACTTACATAAATTGTAGTGATCCTCGTAGAGTTACTCCAATCCATCTCCAATCTTGTTCTCGTGTTTTTTAGGCGTCATGATGAAATCTAAATAAGAATTTATCCAAAAATTAATTAAATAAAAGCTTCGAAACATCTCAGACAAGTGGATTTGACACACACATATCAAGAGTCTATAATAACTGTTAAAACTGTTTTAATCGATGTATATTAATAGTACTTACCTTGTACAAATTGTTACAACTTCATTAGACTTGAATTTCCAAAGAAAACTGTGAAATTATTTAAATAATAAGTCATTAGTTAAAGTCGTAATTATAATGTTGGCTGACTTTGTGAAAAATGCATTCTGGGAGTTATTGCCAGAAACATGTCGGCACCAACTGTGTGGTACGGAATTTTACTGGTATTATGGTCTTTGGAGATGGCGAGATTTTAAGCAGGGTGCTCGCACCTGAAAACAACTTACCTTCAAGAAATGCAACCATAAACCAACATTTACGTAGACATAGGGGACGGCTCTTAATGTTGCCTACCCTGTTTTGATCTAGTAACTAATTTAAGCTGTCCCGGACTATATACGGATCTATATGGCTCCAAACACCACAATACGGATCTTTGTTGTTAATGTTATGTCTCTACTCCTTCAGATATTGTCCAGATTTGAAAATGCCTGTCTACCAAGTAGCAATCGTCTTTTGATTTCATGGCTGCAGTCAACAGCAGCAGAAATCTGTGAGCCAATATACGGTAGTTAAAAACAGAGACAATCTCCATTTTTCCTCCTCCTACACGCCATGAATTGACAGTTGTAGTTGTCATAATTTTTTATTTCTTGACATTCAACATTAGTCCAGCCTTTGAACTTTCTTCCTTCACTTTCAGTAAGAGATTTTTAAATCTTGTTCAGTCTCAGCCATCAGGATTGTATCATATCTATAGCTCAGGATGTTTATATTTAACCCAGCTATTTTGATTCCAGTTCCTTCTTCATCTAACCCCACATTCCTCATAATGTGTTCTGCATACAGATTAAAAAGGTAAGGTGGAAATTTAGGCCTACAGCAATTTAGTTGTTCCATATAGGCCTATGGTTCTCACTGTAGCTTCTTGATCAGAGTATAAGTTCCGAACCAGGTTGATGATATGTTCTGGTACTAAAAGAACATTAGCCAATGCACCCATAAATTTGCAAAATAAAACACTGGACAGGTAAAATGATTGTTACGCTGCCCTGTTCATTGAAACTCTAAGGCAGCATCTCCATCTATGTCTCTTGCGTTTGGGATCTGCAGGTGTTAGTTAGGCTTCCCAGTTGGCCTCAAAGGTTTGAATACCTGATGAAAGGAACTCTTCCCACCTCGTGGTGTGGCGACTAGGTCCGGGTTCGATTCCCGGATCTGACAAGAAATATTATTGTGATTTGAGGAATGGAACGAATGTTTTCCGTCTCGTGACGTACATCTGAGCAGGGTTCGATTCCCAATTCCCACCTCAGATATCTCGGAAATGGTTTCCCACCTCTACTTCTGGCGGATACCAGGATGGTTCCTAGCTTAAGGCCATGGCTGTCCCCTTCCACATCCTCCCCCGAATAAGGCCTACATTAGGCTACCTACACAGAGCACACACTTATATATCAATAACAATAACACAGGTTATCAGACAAAAGGCTACATACACTCAAGTACACGGGGCCGATTGATACGAAGTCAAAGCGCCTTAAATGAAACTTTAAGACTTTATTAGATTTCGCCAATGAATTAGGTTTGACATACGGTATCCTACGCCGTGACGTTTACAGCTGAATTTCCTTTAGTTTTAGCCAGTATATTTTGCAACAATTGACATTCTTTTTACGATTCATGAGAACCTTTTCTAGTGCTACCGTACTGAACTGAAAACTCATTGTTGTCGAAGCTTGCAATATAACCTGCTTTGTAATTCGTATTTCTTGTCTCCATAATTTGGTAGAAAGACAAAACTTGTGTTGTGATGACTGCTTTGCAGCGGAGGTACCAATAGGCCACTTAAGTGCCCAATGCAAATTTTCTGTGACAGTCAATTCACAATATTTAATTGTTGAAGAGACAGAGGAGTGGCTATTTAACTAGAAATAGCCTTCTGACGACAATATACAAGTTACCCTCATGTTAGTTGGAGTCAATAATGATTCTCGTGTGAACTGCGTGGTTTGTAACACAAGGAGCTCTTGGTAATTTGTGGATTCCGAATGACTGTATGCTATTAGTGGCGATTTACAATACCTGTACAGTAAACTAAGGTCAATTTCACATGGCTAATTAAGTGTATTGATAGATTTTTACCGTTAGTACTTCATTGTGTGACAAAATAATATTTAATTTACTCACCGCAAATCAGGTTTGTCTGTTCATAGGAAGATGGAGATTGAATCTAGGATTTTTTATTTCCCTGCTTTTTAAGCAGCCACAATTACTTGTTCATTTTATCAATTCAATCGCAATGATAACAACTTTTCGACCAGCGGCATGGTCGTATTTGTTTCACTGTTGATGACAAACATATAACCGCTCCTTATCACTGTACACTTCCTCATCTGGTTTATTGTATTTGAGAATGATTTGGCGTAGCCTTCTGGTATAAGTAAGGTCTTTAGTTAATTCTTCTGTGCTTTTCTTGTGTTCTAGTTTCCTGAATACAATGGAGGATCAACTATTTATTAAAAGTGAGCCAGACTGGTTGACAGATACAGTTGAAAACTCTAACACTGTGAGTTGCATTTAGATTCGTATATGGTGTAACATTGCATTCTTAGTGATGTGCATGACAAGTGAGGTTTAGTGACTTAACACACTACTTAATGGTAAATGGCACGCTAACGTTTAGTAACGTAACTCAGTACTCATATTGTGTGTGCATATTTCTGATTGGACTTGTGTTACTTCGCAGGTGACAACTGCCCTATTGCCCTCAGAAAACTTGAAAGACGAGGCTGCTGATATATTTGACGATGAAATGATAGCAGTTAAGGAGGAACATGAACTACAGGTATTTATCGGTTCTGCGTTTCTTCTCTTGTAAAGATTTTTAGAATGAATATTGTTTGGAAGATTGGAATACTTGGTCTTGTTTTCTATAAGAACGCCAACAGTAGCTGATGTTATTGTATTGATGCTGCAGTTCCACTCTGCTGGCACCCTGGATCCTATTATAGGTTAAGTCTACACAATGTGCCATGTTATAACTCTATCATATAAGGCATTTGAGATATGATAGCCCTTAAGAGAATGCGCTGCTGGTTGCTATAGGCTATTGGGTAGAGGGAAGTCTGCCACAGCAAAACGAGCTCGTTACCGGCATAAAACAATGCTATGATTCTAACTTGGGCGTCAGCAATCGTAGCCTATTTCTAACTAATAATTGGTAGCACTGAATGAAAGTAAAACGAGCGATAACATTCTCTATTGTACACAAATTAGCCAAAATACCTCATTAAACGACGAGAAATAAATCAGGGAATGAAGCTTAAATAAATGTTTCATCCTCCGCTGTCTGTGACCCAGCCAGCCATCCAAAATAGGATCACAACTTACATAGGCAAGATTCCAGCTGTGGCTGCCATTGTTCACATGAATCATCATCAAAACAGTACTGCCAACCTTATTCTTACGTACTATGCCACACCAGCAACTGACCATTCTAACCTTCGTTTCGTCCAATCCAATTGTTTTTGACAATGGATACAGCCTAACACGTCCAGATCAATGGTTCTTGACAATGATTACAGCCTAACGCGTCCAGATCAATGGTTTTTGACAATAGCTGCAGCCTAACGCGTCCAGATCAATGGTTTTTGACAATGGTTACAGCCTAACGCGTCCTGATCAATGTTTTTTGACAATAGTTACAGCCTAACGCGTGCAAATTAATGTTTTTTGACAATAGTTACAGCCTAACGCCTCCAGATCAATGTTTTTTGACAATAGTTTCAGCCTAACGTGTCCAGATCAATGGTTTTTGACAATAGTTACAGCCTAATGTGTCCAGATCAGTGGTTTTTGACAATATTTACTGCAAAACGCATGCAAATCAGTGTTTTATGACAAAGGTTACAGCCTAACGCGTCCAGATCAATGTTTTTTGACAATAGTTATGGCCTAACGCCTACAGATCAATGTTTTTTGACAATAGTTTCAGCCCAACGTGTCCAGACCAACGGTTTTTGACACTGGTTGCAGCCTAACGGGTCCAGATCAATGGTTTGTGACAATGGTTACAGCCTAACGGGTCCAGACCAATGGTTTTTGACAATGGTTACAGCCTAACGCGTCCAGATCAATGGTTTCTAACAATGGTTACAGCCTAACGCGTCCAGATAAATGGTTTTGGACAATGGATACAGCCTAAAGCATCCAGATCAATGCTTTTTGTCAATGGTTACTGCCTAACGCGTCCAAATCAAAGGTTTTTGACAATGGTTACAGCCTAACGCGTCCAGATCAATGGATTTTGACAATGGATACAGCCTAACGCGTCTAGATCAATGGTTTTTGTCAATAGTTACAGCCTAACGCGTCCAGATCAATGGTTTTGACAATGGTTACAGCCTAACGCGTCCTGATCATTGTTTTTTGACAATAGTTACAGCATAACGCCTCCAGATCAATGGTTCTTGACGATAGTTACAGTCTAACGCGTCCAGATCAATTGTTTTTGACAATAGTTACAGCCTAACGCGTGCAAATCAATGTTTCTTGACAATAGTTACAGCCTAACGCCTCCAGATCAATGTTTTTTGACAATAGTTTCAGCCTAACGTGTCCAGATCAATGGTTTTTGACAATAGTTACAGCCTAATATGTCCAGATCAATGTTTTTTTTTGACAATAGTTACTGAAAACGCATGCAAATCAATGTATTATGACAATGGTTACAGCCTAAAGCGTCCAGATCAATGTTTTTTGACAATAGTTATGGCCTAACGCCTACAGATCAATGTTTTTTGACAATAGTTACAGCCCAACGTGTCCAGATCAATGGTTTTTGACAATGGTTACAGCCTAACGGGTCCAGATCAATGGTTTTTGACAATGGTTACAGCCTAACGGGTCCAGACCAATGGTTTTTGACAATGGTTACAGCCTAACGCGTCCAGATCAAAGGTTTCTGACAATGGTTACAGCCTAACGGGTCCTGACCAATGGTTTTTGACGATGGTTACAGCCTAACGCGTCCAGATCAATGGCTTCTGACAATGGTTACAGCCTAACGCGTCCAAATAAATGGTTTTGGACAATGGATACAGCCTAAAGCATCCAGATCAATGCTTTTTGAGAATGGTTACTGTCTAACGCGTCCAGATCAAAGGTTTTTGACAATGGTTACAGCCTAACGCATCCAGATCAATGGATTTTGACAATGGATACAGCCTAACGCGTCCAGATCAATGGTTTTGACAATGGTTACAGCCTAACGCGTCCTGATCAATGTTTTTTGACAATAGTTACAGCCTAACGCGTGCAAATCAAAGTTTTTTGACAATAGTTACAGCCTAACGCCTCCAGATCAATGTTTTTTGACAATAGTTACAGGCTATCGTGTCCAGATCAATGGTTTTTGACAATGGTTACAGCCTGACGGGTCCAGATCAATGGTTTTTGACAATGGTTACAGCCTAACGCGTCCAGATCAATGGTTTTTGACAATGGTTACAGCGTATCGTGTCCAGATCAATGATTTTTGACAATAGTTACAGCCTTACGCGTTCAGATCAATGATTTTTGGCATTGGTTACAGCCTTACGCGTCCAGATCAATGGATTTTGACAATGGTTACAGCCTAACGCGTCCGGATCAATGTTTTTTAAAAATTAAACATTGATTTTGTGTCTTACTTTTCTTTATCAACAGTGATTTTGTATCCCGTATGTTGGCAACAATTTGTGCACCTCGGTGTGTGCCGTTAGATTGCGCGTTGTTGACAGTTCAATGAGATGCAAGCGCTCTCGGAACATTGCAGCTGTTTTTAAAAGAGCAATAAATAACACATGTTTACGTACTTAGGGCATATATGAGGTGCAGTAGTTACCAGGGTTCCTCATTTCAATACGTAATATCGCCCACAAGATGAAACAAGGACACAAGGTGTGTAAAAGTCACATTCATGTCTGATGTAAATGTATAAGCCGCTTTCTACTATCAATCAGAATTAATGAATAATCTTCACCGCATTTTATTCTTCATTTTCTTGAAAACTTGACCGCCAACGGAACAAACTGAAAACCTTACATTCAGGCAATTGTGTTAAGCAATTACACGACTAATGCAATTTGCCTCTGGTAGTTCATTTGTCAACTCTTGATGTACAGGAGCAGTTTGTAGAGTTGCATATTCTCTTGAGTAATTTGTATAAATTCTTGTTTTAGACAGTTCAAGTGGGGGCAGATGACGCCCCTCAAAACCTCCATGACTAACTTACTAACAGCTAAAGTGCATTCAATAACCTGAGTATCAACCTACCACGACTTTATCAATAGGAAACTGCTTGACACCCACATGACCTGAGTAGAGATCGTTATTGTTTCTGTTTACTTGTCTCGGGATCCACTTTTCCATTATTCTTCATTTGATCACCCCTAGTTTAGCTCCCCCTCAATTCTGATCCTGAAATTATAGGTACCGTAATCATGATTTGTTGTACCTTAATCGACAGTTCTCTGTAGTAAGTTACCTGATAAATGTTCCTAATTTCTTTAGGTTTCACACCTCTTCCTAACCTTCATGATATAATGTTGTAATTGCTTAGCACAACTGCCTGGAAAATAAGGTATTCTGAGATAAAAATTAACAAAAATGGCGGTGATCATGAAGACACGTTTTCCCCCAACGTGAATGGTTTTAGTGATATCACGAACATTTTCTCCATGATGCACTGCTTCTAGACTTCTTTTAATGTGTTAAATAATTGCCATGCTTTGAGTCTGAGACTGCTTTCTTCCCTATTGCACTGGTTAATATTTTTACACAACACAGCCGCCTACTCCACGTCAACTAATAGATGATTTTAATACTGCAATTTGGCCGCCATGGCCTTCAATAACGAAGCTACACTGCATACAGTTTTATAGAATAGCATTTCTCCTCTTTAGCTCTGGTATTAAACTTTACAATTTGCAGCACGATATCACACAGCACGACGACTGACCATGCGATGTACAATTCGCAAGTGTATCATTTGTTCACCAAAAAGTGTGTGAAATATTCGACGCGTTACTAGCATATTCCGCACTGGCAAAAAAATGTGCTCCACCGTATAATAAATGATTTCAATAAATGTTTACAGCTTTCAGTACCATGCGGCCCAATGCACTAATCTCCGCACTCAAGCTGTTTAGCGTTCGACAAGTAATGTGCAGTAATAAGTAAGCGTTCCTGGCGTCTTCCATCTGTGACCAGTCAGGTTGCTTCTTCACCATGTCCTACATCATTCCAAATATTTGTTACTGGCGCCGATAACCTAGATGTTAGGCCCCCTTAAAGCAACAATTATCATCACCATGTTTATTATTCCCACGTAGAATAATGCCTAATAAATAAATAAATAAATAGCCTTACAAATCCCATAAGGGCTATGGCCTCCTGCTTTGCAGGGAATTGCTCAGTTTTAACTCATCAGGTGAGAAAGTCCTGAGGAGCATTCGGGGTTATTCTTTCTGATTGGGCCTTCTATATAGATGTGCAGCTGATTAAATATTAAGTAAATTATATTACGATGGCATAAAATTCGCTACAACAATCTTCATTTCTGAGTCTGGCGATATCAAGGCCTCAAATATCCATTAGTATTACGGAAATCATAATAGCCATCAATTAATATCTGGGAGCTTCCCATTGCCACTAAGCACAAAGCTTACCCTGTCTAAGCACTTGAACAATGACAGGAACTGCGAAGTCTTCACTCTTCAGTAAAATCTACGTATATTGAACCGTTTCAAATAGGTCTTTTTAAAATGCAATACAAAACCTTACCGGTGGAGTTTTTTTTACATCTAGTTTGGATGCAGATACCTATACACGTTCTTTAACATCCCACATTAAGTGGCAAGGTGAAACAATCCTTAATTGTTTTACACCAAAATATCTTGGTGTCACCCTCGATCGAACTCTGTCTTTCAAGCAACATTGCTTGAACACCAAAAGTAAAGTATCTGCACGAAATAACATACTAAGATGCCTAACAGGAAGGACATGGGGTGCTCACCCCACCACTCTCAGAACTTCAGCCCTTGGACTGAGCTTCTCAGCTGCTGAGTATGCAGCACCAGTTTGGCTTTCTTCTCCACATTCCAAAGAGGTGGATATAGCTCTGAATGAGACTTCCAGGATTGTATCTGGGTGTCTTAGACCAACACCACTTCAGAAGATCTACCCTCTTATAGGAATTTCTCCACCTCATGTCCGAAGAATGGTAGCAGCAGCATCTGAGAAGAAACGGCAAGAAACCGATTCAAGGCATCCACTTTTCGGCCAACAACCAGCCCGACAGAGACTTAAGTCCAGAAACAGCTTTTTGAGGGGAGTAACAGCCCTCGAAGGCTCACAAGAAGCTGCCCGTGTGAAGATATGGAAGACAGAGATCACAGATCCAACTATTCCTCTATCAGAAAAAATGGCACCTGGTCACAACTTGCCATATGGAATTTGGAAATCATTGAACAGGCTGAGGACGGGGGTTTCACGCTGCAAGAACAATCTCAAGAAATGGAACATGCTCGTCAACAATGATGAGTTCTGTGACTGCAGAATTTTACAAGACCCAGAACACCTGCTGATCTGCCCCTTGATGGAGGACATATGTTCAAAAGACGATCTCTTGGCTGCAAATGCTAATGCTATAACTGTTGCTACTTACTGGCAAAATCTAATTTGATTTGGACACGGAAAATAAAAAATAAAAACATCCCACAAATCATTCACTATGTTGTGCACATGTGGTCCCGGAACGAATTAATAAGTGTTTCGCAAGATAGTTGAACCTTTTGAATTCCTTGTGATGGAGTAAGGTTATTTTCCCTAGTGAACACGATGATGTTTCCTCAAATTAGAGCGCGAGACAATGTTCCATTAGTTCTGTCCGCCAAGCAAATGACTTCTCACATGTGCTACAAGTGTATTACTTCACTCCAGTATGAACAACAGTGTGCTTCTTGAGGTCACCGCTCTGTGAGAAGCCTTTATTGCACACCAGAGATATGTACCGCTTTGCTGCATGCCCACTGAACGGTGTCTTTCTAGTTGATGCATTGTTTTATTGGTCACTGCATGCGAGTCTCCATAGGTCTTTCCACTCCTGCCTCATCTTCGCTGTTCTTGTCCATTGTTTTCCTCCCCATTTTACGAACCAGTCTGCCCATCTGATTCTTTGTCTCCCAACGTTTCGTCTTCCTGTTCTTGGGTCCCACATCGTCATTTTGTACGTCCATCGGTTAGGATCTAATCTCGCTACATGTCCACCCCATCTCCATTTGATCTGGTCTGCTGATGTCATAGCGTCTTTCATGCCGGTTCTCCTTCTTAAATCTTCGTTCCGTATTCTATCTCTCAATGAGACATGAAGTATCTTCCTTTCCATTTTCCGTTGACATCTCTGGATCATTTGTCTTTGTTTCGATGTTAATGCCCAAGTTTGGCAACCATATAGTAACACCGGTATAACGCATTTTTCCAGAACTTCAGCCTTTAAAGTGTGTTTTTGGGTCTTGTCAGCCAGTATAAACTTTAGGGACCAAAAGCTCTTCCATGCTTGTCCTATTCTTCGTTTGACCTCTTTCTCTGAACGACTTGAAAATGACATGTTCTGACCGAGATATACATATTCTTCAACATATTCCAGTGTTTCTCCGTTCACATTAATTGGGGCTTCTAACGCATTGGTCATCAGCTTCGTTTTCTTCGGGTTCATTGTAAGGCCCACTTCTTTACTTGTTTTGTCTGATTCTTTTATCATTTGTTCCAGCTCTTTCGCTGATTCAGCCACCAAAACAATGTCGTCTGCGAACCGTAAATGGGTTAGTCTTGTCCCATCGATTCTGATGCCATATTTTTCTTCCCAGTCTAGTTTTCTAAACTGATTTTCCAGCAAACAGATGAATAATTTTGGTGAGAAGGGGTCTCCCTGTTTTACTCCCCTTTCTATCATGATGTTACATCCTTCTCTTTCTGTCTTTATTCTGGCTTGGTTACCGTCGTAGAGTTTGCCAAGGAGTCTAACGAATTTGTTTGGGATGCCTTGTTTTTCCAGTGCTTCTAAGACGCTTCCCTGTTCTACGGAGTCAAATGCTTTGTTGTAATCCACAAATGCGATATACACCTCTAGATAAAATTCCTGAACTTTCTCCATGAGTTGATTTATTGCTTGCAAGTGGTCTGATGTACTGAAACTCTTTCTGAATCATGCTTGCTCTATCGGTTGCTGTTCGTCCAGTGCCTTTGTCATTCTATTGGTTAGGATCTTCATAAATAGCTTGTAGAGGTTTACAATTAGGTTGATCGGTCTGTAGTTGTTTATGTCGTCCTTGGCTCCCTTTTTGTGTAGAAGTATGATAATGCTTTGTTTCCACTGCATTGGTATGTCTTCTGATGTGAGTATGGAATTAAATAATGTTGTGATGACTGGGATTAGGTCTTCTTCACCCCATTTTAGAAATTCATTGTAAATTCCATCTTCACCTGGGCATTTTTCGGTTTTCGTTTGTCGAATGGCTGCTCTTACTTCACTGGGTAGTATTGGAGGTGTTTCTTCCTCTAGGTTTTCTTCTGATGTATTCTGGTCCTGATGCAAGTTGGATCTTTGAGAGTTACTTGAGTATAGTGTCCTATAGAACTCTGTCGCTTGCGTCATTATCTCTTCTCTTGAGGCTTGTCTTTTTTCGTTGTTGTCTTTTACTCCCAGTATCCAATGTTTGCCTGGAGTTAATTCTTTTCTAATCTTCTTTATTGATTTTGTGGTATCCATGATTTCTTTGACCACTTTAGTGTTGTGTTCTCTGATGTCTCTTCGGATTTCCCTTTTTGATTGTTTATTGACTTCCGCATATTCCAGCTTTTTGTGTTCGTTTTCTATGACTTGTGATTTTAGGCGTTCTCTTTCTTCGATCAGACATTTGGTGCTATCCTTAAGTTTTATTCTATTTTTCATATTGTTTCCAGGTGTTGACGATTGTTTGGCTGCGCGGGATATGCAATTTACGAGCTCTGTATAGTGTTGTTGGACTTTTTGCTCCGTTTGTTGGTTGAAGTCTCGTAGGTTTTGTTGTAGTGCTTTTACATACTCCGCCCTGTCTATGCATCCTGGATGTGTAGGTTTGTTGTTGAAGTAGTGTCTCCTTTTCTTCTTTATTCTCACTTTCAATCGTACCATTCTGTGATCTGTGTCAAACTTCAGACCATTTATCACTTGTATGTTTTTCACCTCTGTTAGTCTATTGGTTAGGATGAAGTCTATTTCGTTTTTGATTTTCCCATTCGGAGATTTCCATGTCCATTTGCTTTCTGGGCTTTTCTTGTAAAATGTGTTCACAATTTTAAGTCTTTGTCCCAGTGCAAACTGTATTAGTCTTTCTCCTCTTTCGTTCCTTGTTCCGTATCCGTGAAGGCCCATAGGTTCTTCTTCTTCGTATTCCTTTCTTCCTACCTTGCTGTTGAAGTCTCCAATTATGAATGTTGTGTGTGCTTCGTACTCGGCTAGTGTGTCTTCGAGGAGCATATAGAAGTCTTCAATTTCTTCTTCCGTACTTGCTTCTGTGGGAGTATTATTTTAGGGATAATACTATGATTCTTTCAGAGATTCCCTTTATTTCTTTTATATTGTGTTTTAAATGTCTTTTTATCAAAAAACCTACCCCTTTTTGTCCTTTTGTTTCCCCTATGAAGCTAAAGACATCCCCATCTGTTTTCTCTATTATGTCTTCGCCGTATTGCCTCACCTCACTGAGGCCTAATATATCGTACCTTACGTTTTCTAGTGCGTTTTCGAGTTCTATTTCTTTATCTTGGGTTCTTAAGGTTCTAACGTTTAGTGTACCAAGTATGAGTTCTTCTTCCTTGTGTGAACGTTGTTTCATCGTTGTGTTGTGTTGAATTCTTCTTCCCCGTTTTTTGAGGATAAGTCTTTCCAGTGCACCCACTGGTCATTTAACAGGATTTTCTGGTATCCAACTCTTACATTGTTATTACCCTTTTCCCTTTCTTCCCTGGCTTTCTGTCGGAGTGATGCTTGGATTTCTCTTTCTTTTATTGTGAGGTCATCATCTATGAATATGTCTTGTCCTCTCAGTTTGTGTTTGTTTCGGACTATTTTTAGTTTGTCTGCAAAATTTGTAAAAGTGACTTTCACTATACCTCTATTGTTTCTGTCTTTACCGACGTAGGTTGATTTTTCTGCCGTCACTTCTTTTTCTATCGTGTCCAATATCTTCTTGATTTTGTTCTTTAGTTCGTCTTTGTTACTTTCATCATTAGTGAATTCTTTACTTTTTACCACTATGTTGTTCCTCCTTTCTCTTTTCGCCCGTTGTTCTTTTTGTTCTTCTAGGTCACTTATTCTTTTGGATAATGTTTCTATCTTTTCTTGTATTGTGTTGTCTATGTTAGTGATTTTTTGTTCTAATGATTCATTTGCTCTTTCGCAGTATTCATTTCTTTTTTTAATTTCCTTTCTCATGGACTGAATTTCCTCTCTTGTTTCTTGTTTAAACTCTTCAGTTTGCTTTTTCAAATCTTTAAGTTCTGATAGTATTTCAGAAAACATACCTTTAATGTCGTCTCTTTGGGGTTTTGCATTGTTTGTGTGTTCTTCTTCTCCCGAGCTTTCTGAGGTTGATATTTTGTTTTTTCTCTCTTTTTGCTTTATGTTTTTAGTTGAGGGCTGTGTTTTGGGTGGCATGTTGTTATATTTGCTAGTTACGTACTGTGATATATTTTACTCCTCTTTCTGGCGCGTGTAGTGTATTAATCTGCTTTGGCTTCATTCACTTCGTTTTTGCTATATAGTTCCTCTCACACTCATTCGCTTCTATTTTAGTGCTAAAATATGTCTATGTATATTGTTAAAAGTCTTCACCCCTTAGTAGCAGGTTGCTGGTATTCTAGTGTGAGTTGATACTATGCCTGTGCTTTGTGCTGTAAGACGTTCGTTATGCGACGAATGTCCTCTTTCATTGTTGACAAGTCAGCGTCTTGTAACCGGTATGTCTCATTCTCCATACAGAGTTTCTTCTGGTCACATGTTATTTTTGTGGTAAGGAATTCAAACGGTTCTTTGTTGCTGTATGCGATTAGTGTTTTGGTGAGCTTGGTGCTATATAACCTCACTAATCTCCTTCTGTTGTGTGATGTAATTAATTTCAGTTATTTACTTCTTTACCTGCAATTTGGGTGATTCCTGGTTTTCTTTCATTGCGTACGTCTTCCTCGGGTACTTTTTTTTTTCACTTTTAAGCTGCACTGATATCGTTTTACCGTGTAAAGATCCAAAAACCGTGGAGCTCGGAAATGGCGCGTGTTTACTTGACTACAGTAATACTACTACTGCCTAATATCATGCAGTAAATTTCCAACACAGTTTATTGTGTTGTTTGAGTCAACTATTATTTAAATATTTGTTTCCATCTCTTAAGTCTGATGAAGTTTACAGCTCACTCGATCCTTCCACAGCACCCTCATGCATATTTCTCCATGTAATATCTCAGCTCGCAATTTCTGTGCATAATTTGATGTTACGTGGTCTGACGTAGAATTCAGATATAGGCGCGCTTAATGATTATGATGTGCCCATATTGATCCGAGATACCTCTGAGTCAAAAGCCAAATCAACTCTCGTGAGATATCTTCACCAGCATCACACATGGATTTGAGCTGGTCCCACACGAGGCCGTTACTCTCAGGTTTTGGGTGTGGTTATGAAGCTAGTCCAAGCACATGCTAATTAATAAACAGAAGGTTCAAAATCTACTACAAATAACCACACATTTTAAGATAAAATCTCGTGTCCTTGAGTTATTTATTCACCAAAGATTCCTAGCTTACTCTTTATTGTTGGTTAGTCCAGAAGCTAACTACAAAATAAACACTCCTGAAAATAAATTTCATCTTACATAACTGTCCGAATATCACCTTCAGAAGTCCTATATTCCGAAACGTCATTAAATTTCTAGCTAATAAATGGTACACTAATAGTTCCAACGCAAATATAAATGTCAATTATTCATCAGATCTAATTACATTGCTCCTATCTTCGGTAGATGCCTAATCCCCTGTCGTTCCACAACGATCAGTAACATCTAACAAACAAAGCAGAATAAAAATAATAAGTTCCGAAGGAACCACATCCACCATTTATATTAATTAAATTAAATCCCGCTAGCCAAATCCTGTACAAAGTATCCTACGAAACGTCGCATCTGAAATTCCTTCCTAGGATGTACAAGAAACAATTAACATTCAGGGAAAATAATATGTACAAGAATAAACATGATCTCGACTGGGTTGTCGTATTGTTGACAGCTCATTTGTTCCCTCAGAAAGTCGTCTCACAATCTGTGAAGTCTAATATTTCTTATCTAGGTCTTGTATGTCACATTGTGTTTGGATGGTATTCAAAATGATGGAACACTGTGTATGATTTATTTCCACCTTTGTGACAGGAGCGTGTTTGTAAAACAAGTAATTTCTCTGCAGGTTGATACTGATCTGACTGAGGATATTAAGTTCGAAGAATTTTCGATACCAAAGCTTGTTCCAAGAAGGGAAGAAATAGAAATTCCTCCTGTAGTGAGTGAAGGAGATTTGAAAGAGGTAAGAACTAATTGTTGCACCTTATAAGGCACATCTCCTGATCGCCATCTTCCTCTCTCCATTGCAATTAAGGCAATACAAAATTGTGTATTCAGACCGTACTGATGACTGTCATTAGGTTGGGTTTGGTATAGAAGGTACAAGTCGTGTAGAAGATTGTCTTCTGCTGGCTTATTAATAAAGATAATAATAATTATGACACATGAAATTTACTTTCACGAAATTGTATTTGAAATGATCTGGGGGAGGAAATGTGATAAATATTCCTTCAGATCCTCTCCTCACTACCACAATGCATGAGAAATGATCGATGGCAACTGCTATTAATTTATAAGTGGGAGAATCAGAAACACATCACATTATTTACTGTACCGTGAAATAATCTCAAATATCAAATTATGATGATTAACCACCATAATTGACGGGTGGGTGTGTAAAGTCCGTTATGTCACAATTCACTAGTTTTGAGAAAATCAAGTTTTAAAGTTCAATTTAAAACCCAAAATCGAGTTGAGGAATATAAGTAATTTGAATTATGTCTTCAGGAGTCTAATACTGTTCACAACAATGGGATAACTCGTCATAATAAATTCCATGTAACTTCACGTAGTTACGGAGCCAAACTACACGAGGTGTCTCATAAATTATGACTTAACACACTTTGCACACACACATCTCGCCTATATAGGCTAATATAAAGCTCAATGTTGGTTTGTCTGTCTGTTATTTATTCAAATCTACACCGTTTCACCGATCTGAACCAGATTTTACCTAGTTATCCTTTGAATCCTGCGGGTAACACTATCCTCTTGAAATTTCAAACAGACCTCTCCATTCCCTGCATTTAGGCCCCTTGGCACAAATCTACACCGTTTCACCGATCTGGACCACATTTTACGTACTTGCCCTTTGGAAACCGATGAGTATCACTGTCCACATGACATTTCCGACAGCCCTCTCCAATCACTGCATTTAGGCCCTTGGTCACTAATCTACACTGTTTCACCGAGCTGAACCAAACTTTACACACTTACCTTTCGGAACCTAGCAGATAACACTGTGCCCTGAAATCTGGTCATCCCTATCCATTTCCTGGATTTATGCCGATTAGCACATAGACGAAGGATCGAATTTGTAGTAGAAGGACCAATATAGGCCTTGACTTCAACCTGTGACTCTTCCATTGCTAACAATCAGCTGATCCGATGTAAGTGACCACTCAAATGTTGGGCCTTAGTAAGCCTCAAATATCAAACTCAATATCTATCCACGACACATCTGTTCACTTCAGGATGATAAGTGTGATTCATTTCTCGCTGATGCTCCTAGATCACATGTATCTCCGCTGAAGAATCAAAATCCCATTGTATGTGGTTATGCATATAATTTGTATATCTATGTTAAAACCCAACACACTCACTCGAACCTCAACATAAATAATTTGGCTCCCATGGCCTTGCAAATAGGGTCTTTCAGTGACTTATTGTCGAATATTTACTTATTATAGGTCTACCTGCCTCGAAGAACATCATTATGCCTCGATGATTATCACAAACTATGGGCGATAAGTGGCTACACCTGTCACCACTCGTCGATATACACTTATCACATGGCTTAACTAAAATGGCACATTACTCAAAACGCACACATATTGCATGCGTATTACTCACACATTATAAACCTTACCTCTCGAAACACTGATATTCCATCTCAAATAGAAAAACGTGATCAATATCACTGATCATTGCCTGCATGTATATTCAAAGGCTTTCTTGGCGTGAATGACTTGGAAGTCTCAACATTATTAATCATATTCTATCACTGTTCATGAAATCATGTTATCTCACTTCATGCTGACCACTATCCGTGATTTCAAACTCAATTGCATGGTTATGTTTCAACATACACTTCATCTAATGAACAGGTGACCAGAATTAAATAACATCTTACAATCTAAAGGGTACCTTTCCTTACTTCTGTTTCTACTGAATAAGACGCCTCCAAATCGCTACTTTAGGCTATCACAAATATCAAAAAGTAAGGACAAAATAGTATCCTAACTGGACTATGTTATATTTATATTCACAAATCCTCTTCCATAAACAGGAAATGACAAAGAAATATATCCAACTTATAATGTTTTCTTCCCCCTCCATAAATTGTGTTGACGGGCCACGGACAGCCCCTTCCATAACGACTAATTCATAGTTATAAAGTCTTACGTCTTGCTCACATTTGTACCCATTACAATTTGTTTCATAGTAATATTTTTTAAATTATTATGCCCAATTAATATGATACACAAATTAAGGGCTCCACCATTTATACCCTCCCTAGCCACTCCGGTCATGTGACTGGATTCTCCAATGTCGTTAGTTCTCCTCGCGCATTGATATTGTATCTATTTTCTACATAAAATAACCTGTTTGCATGATGTTCTACACGAACAATGACTTCATAATTCTTGCCTGTGTTTTTAGTTTGTTTCAAGTACCATATTTTCCATAGAATCATTAAACTTCTATAATTCGCGATCTGAATAGGCGTGTTTCCGCTGTTCTATGACGCGCCCCACGGTTTTCTGTAGGCTGGGGATTCACTGAAGCTGTCAAGGAGTGGTCGGTACGCAACTCTGCTCTCCTGGCCTTCATCTTATGTATAGGTGACCTATCTTTCCAGTCTCCCTTGTCAACATGTATTGTGAAATTCTGCCTCACCTTTTGCAGTGAAAACTTTTGCTTGTAATTAAAACGTATTCATGTAATTAGTTGTCGAGCATAATATTGATTAAAAGTTGCCTCATATCAAATTTTTAATTTTGTCAAGTATTTGGCCACGATCTTAATTCATAGACTAAGGGGCACAACACGTTCCTGCCGATAACTGAGATAACTATGTTAAGCAGAGGACATTGATTTATAAATATGAAGTTCAAAGGGAATGTATATCCAATTCAAGCTGGGAGTTAAGCCCCTAATACATGGAAAAGAACGGATAGGTGCAGAAAGGTGGCGTACAAGGCCTTTCATGTTCACCATCGATATATATCAGCTTCACTTTTATTTGTATGTTAACACTGAAACATCTGTATTACTGTATTTTACATTTCTTATAAGAGATTAAGATGTGTGTAAGTATTTCTACCCTTATTATTCCCGTTTCCACAGTGTTGGGAAGAAGATTGAGAGAGATCCTATGGGGCAACGGTTCTTTCTTACAGCCGGAGTTTATGAGAACAAAATTCTTGTGTAGAAGTTACGCTCCCAGCAAACGTTAACATGTTTCTGTTTATTGGTGTTTCCTGTTTGTCGTTTTTGTTCTTTACCGTCAGTGATCCATCAAGTGTGACATTTCTCAATATGTACGTTGATGTTTCTAGATTAAACCCACTTTGTTACCTCTATGTACTGTTTAATCAGAATTAAATATGCTGAAGAGCTGGTAAGACGTGTCCATGGCCTATTAAGGCGTACAATCCCGTATTCGCCTTGAATTAAAAATAAGAAAAAATACTGAACCGTATTATAGAAAGATGGCAGTGAGTTTCAAACCCAGTCGTCTTCAGAGCGGGGAAGTACCCTGACCACTTGGCCTGGATCTCGAAGTTTTGTGATATTTTAAATATGCTCAGCTCCTTTCTTCAAGCCATTTTTTTATGATACCGACTACATTCATGATAGCTTTGGAAATAGGCAATGAGTTGGAGCGAAGCTATTGAAGTGTAAGTCAATGTCACTGCAGTCAGAACGGCTCGAGACATTCTTTTGTCTGGTGAATTCTACCGGTGATTCCTCAGGGAGATAGAAACACTGACTCCTGTCCTTGAATCTTTCCCAGTTCTGCAACGAAGAAATCCCGGCACCATAAAATCATGCCCTGCATTGTTGTCAGAAGAAAGAATATAACTTCCAGGAACAAGTCGGTATCATATCATATATATCGCAGTTCAAGGTGGCTGGAGAAGATTGCCTACAGGATCAAGAAAGATTTCCTAATAAATCCAACCAGCAGGTTTAAACACCACCTCGGCCAGCCTTAAGAAGGAAACACATGATGGCTTATCGCATTACATTTTACCTTTGTTGGCAGACTAGAAAAACTGAATGTTTATTTCTAGAAAATTAATGCTGTTTCGCAGTACCGCAGTAACTCTAATAACTGCTGTTGATATGTAATGTAAATACCGTCGGCCTACTGTTTGCAGTAGAAGCGTTATGTAGGGGCAAAATGTATGTTAAATAGTCTATACAACACTCTATCCAGTTGCGCTTACTGCAATTGGCTCGCTCGAAGTTTTTACAAATTAAACAGCCATAATAATAAATTCTGCTGTGTTTTGTAAAAATATTCATATAGAATATATTTTATATGACATAAAGTGAGTGATTTATACGTTCATTCTTAAAAGCGTTCAGGTAGAACTGTTGAGGGCCAAGACACTTGTAAGTGACCTGTGAGACTGAAATGGGACAAGCGGTTGGATTAGCCCCTTATAGTCTTACTGCTAGTAATTGCTTATTACATATTATTTCTTCAGCCCTTAAACCTATTACTTCCTGTGTTGCACTGTTCACCACATGTTCTATCACACTAAGATTTACTAGACCTATAAAGGAAAGATGGCTTTTTTAAGATAATGCTTGTATAATGCCGTAAGATACGCTGGAGAATAAGAAAGTAGGGGCAGATGACCTCGGTGTTCCTCCCCTTTAAGTCGCAATAACTTACTAACTAAAGCAAGGAAGTAATTGCAGTCAGTGGAATAGCTAATATATCCTCACTTCAAATTGAGCGGTGCTGTAAAGTCACATTATTTGTTATTAATTTTGTAGAAGCGTAAGCTAACACATCATAATTTAATGATTGGTTATTGTCGCTAGGTTATAAAAGAAGAAACCCATGATGACGAGAGGGATGCAAATAGAAATCATCCAAGTGAGTAAGTAGACAACAATGTAAGGATGTTTCTTGTGAATGCAAACAATCGATGTTGGCTTTGAATAAGTTATCCTCATTTCATATTTGTCATTGAACATATTTATTTGTGTTATTGTCTGACACAAGTGGATAATGCTATTAAGTTTTTATTTAGCAGCCCAAAGCTAACCATTCAGAGTTTTCACTGTTGAAAGTATTTCAGTATATATTTATATGTTATGGGGAGATGGATTCTGAACATGTAAGTTATTTGTGAAGGGAACTGTTCCTGATGTGTTGAAAATCCTATCACTTGTGGCAGTGACCATAAAATATCTGTGATGTGAGTTTGTAAGGGAAAAACCACTACTTTGAACTTTCCCCATTGTGTTCCTGTATCCAGGGGATTTGTTTTCAATTGCATAGCTGTCTTCTGTTACTGATTAACCCAAAGCTGTGAATATAAACAGATTCCTTCTCACCCGATTGTTCTACATGTAGCAACCACATCAAACGTCAATCACAAGTAATCTAAGCCAGCAATAAAACAATACATTATACAGAAGAATATAATCAAGTATATACAGACAATGAATTGAAATACGGTTGGTACAATACAAAAGCACTCATAACTATAAAACCATTACTCTCTTTTTCAGTACGGTACAGAATCACTGTTATAATACAATATACTGAACCTTGTGTGGAAGAACCCCCGCCATTCTAAAAGTAGGTTTCCCCACTTTTACTCTAAGCGATTGCTGGAATGGTAGCTAAATTCAGGTCACGGCAAACTCCTACCCAAACCATTGCCCAAATTACAAATACACCAGTTTAGACTTCACAATGACACAGGTTATGGTATATGTACAAGGGGCTCGATGACCATGATATCGTAAAGCACTTAAATGAATCATCACTAAACAACAAGAATGCACTGTATATACTCACCTGGGTGTGACCAACGCCTTGCACGTTTGCGCCTGCGCACTACTTCATACGAAACATGGACAACAAAGAGGATAAAAATTCTTGGTCAAAATTTCGGCCTTTAATATTTAATTGCTTAAATATGGCAACGCTGTATTACAAAGGGCATATATTAAATTTAGGTGAAGTACTTTTTTAAATTGTGAACCTAAAGAACAGTTGAAAGAAAGTTAAGGCTTCATGGTTTGTGAAGTAGTCAGATGATAATATTGATGAATGATGGTGGTCCAATAGAATAGAAAGGAAATAATCTTATCCGTTGAAAGCAAAGTATTGTTATATAATAACATGCACCATGCAGTATCGTCACATGGAGATCCTATTCCCTACATAAAATGTGCTGGTATATGGGCACATGTAAGGAAAAAATTAATTATGCGTGTTATCGAGAAGCGTTGGCAAATTTTACGGCTGTTCTACCCTTAAATATTCCCTACATTTAGGCCCATTGGCACAAATGTAGACCGTTTCAATAATCTGACCGAAATATTACGTTTTTAGCCTTTGGATTCCTGCAGGTAGCACTGTCCACTTGAAATTTTGATCAGCCCTCTCCATTGCCAACATTTAAGCCCTTGGAAACAAATATACACCGTTTAACCTAACAGAACCAAATTTTACGTAATTATTTTTGGGACACAGCGAATTACGCAGTCTACTAGAAATTTGGTCAGGCCTCTTTTTCCTTTGATTCAGGCCGTTTGGACGAAATATCAAATTTGTCGAAAGACCAATCAAGGCTCGTTTTAAGCTTCGCATTGCATGAAAAAAAAAACTCGCGACTTAAAATTTGGCTGAGTTCGGTGAAATGGTGTAGCTCAAATTAAGCTTCGCAATGCAAGAAACAAATTACTGGACCTAAAATTTGGCCACTTTGCTGAAACGGTGTAGATTTCCATAATTAACAGACAGATGGGCCCGAAAACCACGATTTATAACCCTAGAACCACCCTGTTGGAAGTATTTTGATGTTGCAGTAGGGGTCCTCAGATACCGGGAATTGAGGTGTAACGGTAAGAATATTCAAATGAGTCTATTGACGGCTGGCAGTGCGGCCTGAATCACGTCGCTCCTACCCGTGTTCTGGTGCAGAATTGCGAAAATAGTTACATAGCACATAAGGGTCTCAATCGTAGAACAACATAAATCTTAAAATCACACACATTTATTTTTTTGAGGCCGAGTCCAAATAATGTAGAAGTGTGCAGGATTCCATCTGTATAGGACCAGTCGATCTTCCAAGTATTATAAGTAGCCAGTGACAACGAGTTCTCACGTTGACCGCAGAAGATAAGCGATTTCAGCGAAGTGCCGCGTGATGGCGCACTAAGGAGAAGCTTGAGGATTATGATAAAAGATGGGAAGTGAATCTCGTTCGCTAAAGCACACTAAAGAGAGGAATGAGCAAAAGCACAAGGGGAGAGCGAAAACACACAGAAATCTCTGTTGATTTTTTATCCCTACGAGAATCGAACAGGGGAGGGGGTGCAGACAGAGAACAACCTATAAGAAAGTGGCTAGGAGTGAGGGGAATAACGCGGGCCATTAGAAAGAGGCGTTAGAGGATGGAAGTTTACAGAAGAGCAAGAGAATTAAATGCTTCGTAAGTTAGGTTGCGATCACCAAGAATATTTTTCAGATGCCTTTTAGTGAGTTGAACACAAAATTCCCATCTACCCTCATGATGAGGAGAGTAAGGAGGAATAAATCTCTTTTTGAAACCCTTAGAGTTAGAGAAATGGGAGATCTGATCCATAGCTGGAAGAGACGTAAGAACTTTCTTCCAGGATGAACCTGCACTTTGGAACGTAGCGGAATTATCGGAAAACATCCTGGAGGGAACTCCGCGCCGAGCAGCAAAGTGAGAGACAGCTGAGAGAAAATCCGAAGTGGAGGCGTTAGTTGCCAATTCCAGTTGGATAGCTCCGGTAATCATACAGACGTAGAGGGATTATGTGTTAAGTTTTCTGAACAATTTCCTTTTTCCTTCAGGGGAATTTTGCTGATAGGAGACGGGACCCATATAGTCCACGCCAGTTAAAGCAAAAGGTCGACTTGTGGAAGAGGGAAAAGATGGCAAAACACTCATGTTGACTTTGGGTTTTACTTTATACCAAGGAATGCACTTGTGAATGACGGAGAAAAGTTCATGAACCCCGTTGATGATCCAATACTTCTCTCGAAATAAAGGGAGCAACGTGCGAGGACCAACATGCACATTCCGGTAATAAAATTCACGTATGATGAGAGAAGTATCCTGATGGTTCGAAGGCAGTATGATCGGGTGTTCTTTATTCTCGGACAGAATTGAGTTAGAAAGTCTTCCACCAACTCTCAGGAAACTTTCATCATCTAGCTAGAGGGCAGAGGTTGCTTGACTTTAGAAGATCATTCTTCTTCGATAATAAAAAAAGCTCGGAGGAAAAGGCTTCTTGTTGAGTAAGTTGCGAAATGAGGATATAGCAAGATCCATTCCTGTTTAGTTAATTAAGACCTAGGAAGAGCAGCTGATTACTTCTACCTTAGTATGTAAGTTAAAACCCGGACCGGGTTATAAAAGAAGATTATAATTTTAATAACGAGGAAGAAGTGCTAGCGATATGACAGGAAGTGGTAGCTTTGATTGCCCTAGCATCGGGCTATGAGTAACTAATATACGTCAGTGTCACCAACATAGGTGCCACCTGCTGATAAGTTCAATTTTAAAATACATGTAACTTCTATACTAACAAATTGATTTCATACAAAATTGGCACAATAATAGATCATAATATGTTAGATTATTTCTGACCAACACATGCATGACATTGTTGCCAACATGATTTTACGCGCGATGATAGATCCAAGTCCTAACTGCATGTAACGTCCTTGCTATCCATTGGACTTCAGCCAAATTTTGTATTCTGTACCTTAAGAAATGGATCTCAGAATATATTCAGTCAGCAGGGCTGCCAACTGTAGTGCTCTTTTAGGCTACATTATGCCAGGTTTGTTTCGAACTAATTAGAAATTTCGATATTACGAACTTAATTTCGTCATTATTCTAGATAGGTCCATATAGATTAATCATTGGCATGAATCTTAAATTTTAAGCAATGTAGGCGCTTTTGTTCGTCACGGAACTTCTTGTTATGTAAATACATATTCTTTCCCTTTGCTTATACATAACTAAAAATGATAATTGTCCACGAATGAGCACCTGAGCTGTACATTTTATTGTCACATATTTTATCAAAATGATTTTTTTAACATAATTTGAATCTAGCGGACCCGAGCGAGAACTCTCGCATATTGGGTTGTGTGCGCCCCTTGTGTTCAGACTACCCGCCCAGCCCTAGAGCTGGACGCGACACAGCTCTGTCAGGGTCTATCGTCTTGTTTATTTGTTTACAAGCACATTATAAAGGGGAGGGTCAGCGAGGTCATCAGTCCCTGTGTGTGTCTGGTGACAGTTACATTGTTTATTACTGCTAGTTCATTGTTTCATTAGCCTGTGGTATGTGAGGGCCCATTTGGTTGTGTCTGGAGACTGTTTTAGTGGTGGTATTTTGTTGGTAGAACTTGCCAATCTTTTCGTCAGTAGAATTTTAGCAGTTAGTAGAAGGTTAGTAGTTTGTTGGTAGAATTGCTCTATTAATTAATTCTGAAAGGGAGTAGCAGCCATTCAGAATAAATCAAGTCTTATAGATGGTTAAGATATTGATAACATTAGCCATTTAAATTGGCTACACTGCGTTCTGCTGCACGTCTGAAAGCAACGGGAAACTACAGCCGTAAAGCTACTCCCGAGGATATGTACCTTTCTATGCATAATTACATGTAATGATGACCTCCTCGCTTGTAAAATTCCAATCTGGAGGTAAACTAGTTCACCGTTCTGATCTCCGGGTGGGGACTATTGGAGAGGGGGTTAACATCACACAAGTGACAAAGAGCAAATCTGACATTGTACGGATCGGAGCATGGAATGTTAGAAGTCTGCTAAGCAGTGGAAGGTTAGAAAACTTAGAAAGAGAAATGGATAGGTTGAGGTTAGATTTGGTTTGGATTAGTGAAATGCGCTGGCAGGAAGAAGAATACTTTTGGTCAGGAGACTATAGGGTCATTGGCACTAAATCAAACTACGGCTATGCGGGGTTAGGTCTCGTATTAAATAGGAAACTTGGACAGTGGTTGGAATATTATGAGCAATATAGAGAACGGATTATTGTAGCAAAAATCAATACAAAATCTACATGCACCACAGTGGTACAAGTCTATATGCCTACCAGTCAAGCTGATGATGAAGATGTTGAAAAGGTCTGCGAAGAAATAGATGAAATTCTGAGCTATGTCAAGGGTGATGAAAATGTTATAGTAATGGGAGATTGGAACGCTATGGTAGGAAAAGGACGAGAAGGGAAGATAGTGGGAGATTTCGGATTAGGTGAAAGGAATGATCGAGGAAGCAGGCTGAGGGAATTCTGCACCGAGCATGAGTTGGTCATAGCTCACACCTTATTCAATAACCACAATAGAAGAATATACACATGGATGAGACCAGGAGATACAGGGCGTCACCAAATCGACTTCATTATGGTCAAGCAGAGATTTCGAAACCATATTTTGGATTGCAGAACATATCCCGTTGCTGACATAAACTCTGACCACAATCTGGTTGTTATGCAATGCAGATTAAAGTTGAAGAAACTGAAGAAAAGTCAAAAGCCAGAAAGGTGGTCAATAGACAGACTGAAAGAGAACCATGTAAACGAAAGATTCAAGAATAGTATAAAGGAAGGACTAATGAAAAACCTGAATTGAACTTCAATTGCAGACGAATGGGCACTTTTGAAGAATGAAATAACAAAATCCGCAGAGGAAAACATTGGTAGGAAAGAAAGAATAGGTAGAAAACCGTGGATCACTCTGGACTTACTAGAATTAATGGATGAAAGGCGGAAACTCAAGAATGTAAGATTTGAAAAGGGGAGAGCAGAATACAGACGTCTGAGAAATGAGGTTAACAAGAAGTGCAAGGAAGCGAAAGAAGAATTGTTGAAAGAGAAATCTGCAGGTATAGAACATTGTCTGAAATTAGGAAAAGTAGATACAGCTTATCGAGGGATTAAGGATAGGTTTGGGAGGGGAAAGGACTAAGCGCTATAATATTATAGACACAGATGGAATGCCTCTAACAGATAGGGAAGAAAAGGTTGAGAGGTGGAAAGCTTACATAGAGTGTTTGTATAGGGGAAATGAGATTGGGAATCATGTAATGGAAAGGGAAGAGGAAATTTATGAGGATGCGAAAAGAGATTTAATATTGTGATCAGAATTTGGCAGATCATTGGAAGACTTAAGCAGGAACAAAGTAGCAGGCATAGATGATATACCGATTGAGTTGCTACGCAGCTTAGGAAATGAACGTCTGATCAGGTTATTTCACTTGGTGTGTAGGATTTATGAGACAGGTGAAGTACCCTCTGATATCAAGAAGAATCTTGTCATCCCTATACCAAGGAAAGTAGGAGCTGACAGATGTGAAGATTACGGTACAATCAGCTTGTTTACTCATGCTTCAGAGCTCCTGGCTAGAATAATTTACAAGATGACGTATAGCCAGATAGAAACGGAGTTTGGTGAAGACCAGTTTGGTTTCAGGAGAAATGTAGGAACAAGGGAAGCTGTACTAAGTCTTACGCTGATTTTAGAAGGTAGAATAAAGAATGTAAAGGAACGTTCATGGCATTTCAAGACATGGAAACGGCTTTTGTTAAGAGTGATTGGGCTAAATTGTTTGACATTTTGAAAACGATTTGAATAAAGTGCAGGGATAGGAGGGTGATCTACAATCTATACAGAAACCAGACAGCAGTCATTTAAGCTGAAGGATATGAGAGAGAAGCCGGTATTCAGAAAGGTATAAGGCCAGGCTGCAACTTATCACCCATACTTTTAAATCTTTGAATTGAACAAGCATTGTAGGAAATTGGAGAAAAATTTAAAGTGGGAGTGAAGATTCAAGGAGAAATAATTTCAACTCTGAGATTTGCTGATGACGTCGTCATCTTAGCCAGAGGATTTAAATGAGTTTTTGAATGGTATGGATTCTGTCTTGAGGAACGAATTCATGATGAAAATCATGAAACGTAAACCAAAAATATTGGATTGCAGCCGCAATAAGTCAGAAACCTCTATGGACATCAAATTGACAGGTGAAAACCTAAAGGAAGTGGGAGACTTCTGTTACTTAGAAAGTTAAATAACCAGTGATGGACGAATCAATGAGGATATAAAAAGTAGGTTGGCTCAGGCAAGGAAAGCATGTTTACAGAAAAGGAATCTGTTGACATCGAATATAGATTTAGGTGTAAGGAAGTCATCTGGAAGCCTTTGTCTGGAGTGTGGCACTCAATGGAGGTGAAACATGGACTGTTGGAGCTGCTGAAAAGAAGAGAATTGAAACGTTTGAAATGTGGTGTTACAGGAGAATGATGATGATCAGATGGGTAGATTGGTTAACAAACGAGGAGGTATTAAGACGAGTGGGATATGAAAGATGTTTCATGCGACTGCTTATGAAGAGAAGATAGGTTGGTAGGACACATACTAATAGACCCAGGAATAGCAAGCTTAGTTATGGAAGGAAAGGTTGAGGACAAGAACTGTAGGGGTAGACCAAATTTAGAATATGTTAAACAGGGTGCTTTGGTTGTACGTTGTGGTAGCTATGTAGAGATGAAACGATTAGCTCAGGACAGGGTGAATGGAGTGCTGCATCAAACTAGTCAAAAGACTGAAGACTCAAACAAAAACAACAACATATGTGAATAGTTGGATAATCAGTTGTGTCCAGATGTTCTAGAAAATTCATCTTGTCTTTATTAAAAGCTTTGGTATTTACCAAATTAATAAACGAATATACATTAGCATAAGATTTTTAATACAATGCTACGTTTAGCCATGTGGAAAGCGGCTAGGTTAAGACCATGCATTTTTCTGACGATAAATGTCGGCTTTGCTATTAACTTTTTCAGCCTTTTTGCCGTCAGTTACAAGACGTATATCTATTATTTTACGAATATTTTCTATTGTTTTTCCAAAAATTGAACTGTTAAATAATTTGTACAGATTTTTCTCGAAATTCTCTTTGACTTGGTTTCGTAGGTTGTTATTAAAATCAACGTATGCCTTTAGCCGTGATCTCTTGTGAAACTTTAACACACGGTGTATTTTTATCAGTTTTAGTCCATGGTTTAGAGCTTGTTTAAGTGCCACGTAATGAACAACGTATCGTCTTCGATTTCCTAGATGAGGATTTTTTTTGAGAGGCGAATTCTAGGGTTGTATACACTCTGGTAAGAAAGGTAAATTGTTTTTTAGATCATGAAGGTTAAATGGATAATCAACGTCAATGGCAGGGTCGTCTTCCTTTGCCATTTCTAGATTAACGGTATCTGGAAAGATCCTCTAAAATCCTCCGTACGGATGGGGGTGGCACATAGCCCACCCGTATTGGTTGTAGGCATCATCGTAGGTAATAAACTGTGTCGGTTTCTCGGAATCAAATGTTTCCATGTACGAACTGTATTTATTGTTAGCTTCAGCGTACAGTTGAGAAACCTGACAAATTCCTCCACATATTCCAGACTGTATTGAAATAATCTGATCGTAATCCTGTAGCCAATTCGAATTCAATTCCAGTGTAACGGAGCAGTACCCCGAAACATAAACCAGTAGAAGTAAAGAAGTGTGCAGCATCTACTCTGTGTGTTTCTAGTGTTTTGTTTCTAAAATTTTCAAAGCGTTCTGCAAGAAGGAGTACATCTGAAGTTAGGTAAAGGTCATTATATTCCCCTAGAGTTTTAGTTTTGAACTTATTTCATACATTTTCGGCATGTTCTTAGTCTTCTTTACTAACATCTTCTTGTCATAATTTGTTAAAGAATGCTTTTTATAGTTAAACACTTTTCACTTAATTTTTTTCCATGAATCAATGTAATCATAATGAAATACACTTTTACCAGTCATAAGCGTTTCATTCTCTTTTCCAAAGTACTTGTCTGTTTCAGAGTATGATGTTAAGTTTGTAACTAAGTTTTTTCAACCACTCGGCATCATCCGAAACGTATCCACAAATCGAAGCTTAACATTTCCTACATATTTGGTGAAAGAGATGGAATTAGAATTAGGGATAACGCCCACTCTCCCAGTAGTACTTCCCAACTGCTTTACAATAAAATTTGCATCATATCCACTCATATTATGTAGAAATACAGGAACGGGTTTACGTGCTTTACACCTCAAATTACAGTTATTATGAGCGCTTTCACGGTATTCGCCTGTAATATGACAATGATCTCGTACTTCTCAGTCCTCTACGGTAAATCCTTTATGACACAAATAACAGGTTTCAGAAGATTGGAACTCTGCTTCTTGATCATGAGTGAAAGCCTTTGGAACATTTAGGCTGTGAAGGCGGTCAATTTCATTAGCTATTGAGATTAAACAGTCCATAAACTTTTCTGCAGCTTCGGGACCACTATAAATAAGAGGCTGTCGCGGAAGGGTTGTCTTTATGTGTTCCAAGGCTGGTGAGGGCTTAACATATATACCAAGGCACATCGTATCATGACTCTGGTATTAAACTGTATAACTTGCCTCATGATTAGGTACACATGTTTGATATTGCAAAAGTATACTTTCGAAATCTGCATAGATAGCATAAGATATTCTAAGCATTTTTTCCACATTTATAAACTTGCAAATTAGGCATTTCAACCCTAGCAATGTCATACATGAGACACAAAGCTCTATGTTCTTTTAATTTATCTATCCCTCGTTGCCCATATCGATTATTATCGACTTGAGTAATACACCGTTTACACGTATAAATCTTAAGTTGACGGTTGGTAATCTGATGTCCTACTAGTTTATCAAAATTAGTTCTTGTTCTGACCAGATGAAGAACATAGCAGAAGAAGGTAGCGATGGTCTTGTAGCTCTTGATCCACTACCTTTAGAGAACACAGTTTGTTGTCTTCATCCAGCCCTAATACATTGAAGGATATATCGTTCGCTTTTTTAAATTTCGTAATGTCAACTAGCGATGTAGGGTACGATATCGCTGAAAAATTATACTTGCTTTCCAGGCCCTTGTATTTACTAACGAGTTGAGCTTTCTTTTTAACCAGTTTTGCTAAAATGGCTTGCACAAGACACCTCCCGTCCTTAATGTTTTGAGGATTAATGCAGGCTTTTCTTGCTTTCACAGCTGCTGGTAATGGAATATATGTGCTACCACGCAAGGGATTATACTTCTTTATTTTCAATCGCACTCCTTCAACCGCTAGCAAAGCCCAATTACTGCCGTTTAGCTCAGATTCCTCCATTTCGGTACATAACTTTTTAAATTGCGTTTCCAAGAAACTACTTAAGTCTGTTTCCAAAAATATGGTCCGATTACGCGTTTTAAAAGCACGATCTGTAATTTCACTGGTAGACGTATGAATCAATTTACATTTAGCCACAAGATTAACTATTATCGACTTGTGTGTTGCTTGTTCTTTCTGTGTTCATGGATTATTTGATGTTTGGACTTTTAAAGGTATGAATTTAAGTCATTACACGTATTACAACGTATCAAATAGGTTTTAAGACGACCTTGAAAGGACGTTTCATATTCAATTAGTCCATTATTATCAGGAACAATTGAACGTAGGTAATGTTTTGTGGCCTCAGTTCTTTGTCTTTTTTCTGATGATATAACATTACAACATTCTTCATGACGGAGTCCGTTTTAGGTATTGTTGAATTTGTTTCCATGGATTTTAAACTCATTGAATTGCCCACACGATACTTCGTGATGCTTTCTCTGATAGTCCCGAAGAAAATGTTTTCCACACTCTTTGCATATATTACTTGGAATAGTTTGCTCCATCGTGGATGTTGTTTTCTTCTAACTGCTGCTTATTGTGCATTACAAGTTTGAGGAATGATTGAGTAGACGGTCTTTGACTAGAGCGTGAGAGGTAGCAGTCAACTGAAAATATTCTTCTTTGGGTCCCCTAGACAAGGCTATGCACACAGCGGGTTGCTTTATCGTTTAAAATAGCATTTATCTTGTTGCATGACGTAACAAAAAGTTTAATTGCGCAATTGTATGGGGATGTTGCATCAGGTAAAATTTAGTACGATGCAGGTGTCTGACATTCTACGATCGCATTAGCGATCAGGTTGTAACTTATAAGAGTGTATGGGCATTCAGAAAAGCAAAGCATGGAAATTTGTTAAAACAGGCTTTCCAAACCCAGGTCATAAAATACAAAATGTAAGCAAACATTAACCTTACTTTTATAACTGAGTGTTATATTACGACCATTTGATTGCAATACATTATTATTTTATAACTAACCGAAGTAAACCAAACTAAACCAAACCAAACCCGAACAGAATGAGACCGAACCAAAACCGAACCAAACCCAACAAAACCGAAACCAAAGCCGAACCGAAACCAAACTAAATCCAAACCAATCAGCTCATTGCTAGCCTTAGTTCTGTTCCCCATAAGTTAAAATCGTTAAGCTCTTTAAAACGAGACATTTTTACACTTTTAACTACCGCAAAGTACTAATCAACATTATCAGTACAGTCTCTCTTATATTCCAATACTCAATTCTGTTTTAGATTATGACGTACCTGACAACGCTTAAGGGCAGTATGCAAGTCATTCATAAATACACTATCTCCCGAAACATTATCGAAAACTCCTGAAGGTTAACGATTGCTCCCCACCGCTTACACCTCCCTCCATGACCGTGTACACTAGCGGCCTCTTTACTCTGCTGATTAAGGTTTACCTTTACCAACCGCCCCTTACATCCCACTCAGGCTCTACAGTGACCTATATTGCTCATTTTTACATTAGCTTTAATTTACGTCCAGTTTAATCTGCAACCTTTTTTTGCATCCACTTTTTCGCCCACAAATCACGCCTTCTAATTGCGCCTACTAATCGCGCCTACTATAAATCTCACCTATTATCAATCGCGTCTCTTAATTGCACCGTTGCTTGCCACGGTGGGTGAGTGGTTATAGTGTCGGACTACCAACCCCAAGATTGCAGGTTCGCCCCTGGCCATGGTAAGTGATATTTGAAGGCGACAAAAATCACGATACTCATGTCATACGTTGTTGGCATGTTAAAGAACCCATTTGAATTCAGTAGGCCGTGTTCAATGGCAAAATTAATCTCGGAATTTTCCGCCAACACAAAGTTCCTCCATTCTCAACTTGAAAGCGCTGTAGTGTCAAGGAGTTTAGGTATCAAACCTTGACTTTCATAGCGTTCAAAAGAACGACGAAATTCGACATGTAAGCTACCCTCTGGGTGTCAATTAACAAAGCTTGCACCAGGCACCCGAGGCCTTACGATATTATTATTATTATTATTATTATTATTATTATTATTATTATTATTATTATTATTATTATTATTATTATTATTGCACCTTTTATATATCGTGTCCGCTTAGCTTGGCGGCTTATTTTGGTGGCTTATATAATGCCATTTTATTTGAGCGGCTTATATAATTTCGGCTTATTTCGGCGGCTTAAACAGCGGCTTATCATATGGCGGCATATTTTTGTGGCTTTTAATATGTCGGCTTATTTTGGTGGCTTATGTATTGCTTTTATATGTCGACGTATTTAGTGGCTTATTCTCTTGGTCTTGGAAAGTATCACAGCCTTTTTATGGCAGCATAATGCTTACCGCCAGCAACTACAACAACACACATGAATATTTCAAGAATTTGAGAGTATTTTAGGGAGTCCCAACTCTTACTTTTACCTCTATCGCACGCCTAGTCGAAAACATTATATTTTTAAATAAAAAAACGTTATTTGGAAAGTAGGCTAAATGTTTAAACTATAATTCATAAAAAGGCGTATTTAAATTCCTATATCTACTTTTATCTCACTGTCAGAAAACAACATTTCATTTGTTAAAATTGTTCCAAAAGATGATTTGAAAAGTAAGTTGTATTTCCAAACCCAAATCCTAGGAAGTCATATATAGGCTTAAACGAAACGTCTCTATATCCGTTATCGTTAGATCAAAACTTTTTAATTTTTTTTCCAAAAATTATTTCAATTTGGAAAGTAGGCTTTATTTCCAAAACTTTGAATTTTAGAAAGTTGTATGTTTGACTTAAACCAAAGGTCTTTACCCCCTCAACTCCCCCCCCCCCCCAAAAAAAAGTCCCATCGCCCTGGGTCAAAACAATTAGTTGAGAGGTGATGCCGGTTCTAACTCACCCGTAGCCACAAGCGTTAAAGCATGCATCGCGAGTGGTAGTAGAGACAATGAGTTGCTCACAGAATTCGCTTTCGGATGTAATTGGACTAGAGGGTCAATAGTTTCCTATTTCCAAAACTGTTCTATGTGAGGTGCTGGCAAAATGACATTGAGAAGTGGGCTGAGGGCTGATGCGTAAACTGTTCCAAAACTCTCTGGGACTGAACAGAATGTCAATAGGACCTTTCATATTGAAAGTAGGTTCCCAAACCTCAAATGAGAAGGAATATTTTTCAGCGGGTATTATCGGCAGAGCAACCCGGGGACACACAATGAGACACACACACGACGTACACCCACACATACGCGCACGCACACACACACACACACACACACACACACACATACAAAAGGTGATGTCATAAGCCCATTTTTCATAACTGAAAATAGTCTTAAAATGGGTAGGACGTCCCTTGGATAGAAACTCAGATTTAACACAAAAACACTAATGATTATTTAATATAGTTAAATTAAGTCTGTTGGTAGAGGGCAAAAAGGGGAGGAAAGTAAATTAGTTTTATTTTCACTGCCTGTTTGTGTACGGGCACCTAACACTTGAACCGATTGTATGGCAAACCAGATTATCATTTGGTGCGATCCACTTTTTAGTTTTGATGTTGTGGGTAGAGTTTCTCTTTAAAAATTTCACTGACTAACATGGTGGATTATTTCTGGGTTGAGAATTTGCATAGTTTCAAAGCTATTTCATTCTCTAACATTGATATAATTCCTTGTGGTTGAGAGTCTCATGATATGAGTAGAGTTGACCCAATAGACAGTTATATACGACGTTACAAAATTCCCACCATGTGAAGTTATTGACTTCGACAGAGTATAGATGAAACAAGTCGTTCTGTGAAGAACTATACAGCCTATTTTCATAAATCCTACTTATGTTAATTGCCTCTATCAGCATACTTAATTTCAGTTTGATTGCTGTAATGGATTCGTAGATATTGACAACCGTCTAATTATTCCGGATGGCCGTCATGTTTGATTCTTATATATATGTAGGTCCTAGAATTATGTACTATTACACTAAGATTATTAGGTAGGTGTAGTATTCAAACTTCAATCGCATGATTAGGACACAAGAATTTTATAATTTTGCTCAGCGGCCACCTTGTGGTTATGAAAATAATTGAAATAAATTACTTGCCAGTGGATTAAAATTTGTATAAGCATTTTCAGTACCAAGTTTCTCTGCGCTCGGATGGTTAAATTGCGAGAAAGTTGTATTAAAATGTTTCATCTTCACTTGGCCGCCATGTTCGTTTTGTACTTTCCAGTTTTTGAAAGATAGTTACATGTTGGATTGATGGGACGTAATCAAATTTGAAGGGCACGGTCGAAATGGTACTAGGACCTCAGCGAGTTTCATTGAAATTGCTCCAGCCGTTTAGAAGTTATTCAGGGAACACACGCACATACAAACACACACCCGGACAAGAGGTGATCTAATAAGCCCATTTTTCATCATTGAAAATAGGCTAAAAACAGTAAATCCCCTGTTGCGCCTAGCCAATTGTTCCAGACTACCTGCTCTTGTGAAATATGACTTGAACTTTTCACAAAATGTCGGACGAGTGACGGCAGTACCTTGTATATGGACCGAACGAGTCTGCTGGCTCCCCTTAGAAGAGTAACAAGTGAAAAGGCTCCCGACTAGCAAGTTGATCGAGGGGGAAAAGGACAAGGGTCAAAAATGTAGAAAGCATAAATCCTTGAAGAACACAATATTTTTTCTTGAGGCAGAGTCCAAATAATGTAGAAGTGTGTAGGTTGCAATCTGTAGAGGACGAGTTGAACTTCCGTACATCATACGTAGTCGGTGACAAACAGTCTCACGTTGACCGCAGGACATGAGAGAATTCAGTGAAGTGCCGCGTGAGGGCGCACTAAGGAGAACCTTGATGATTTTGTTGAAAGGAAGGTAATGCATCCCGTTCACTAAAACATACTAAACACAGGCATGAGCAAAAGCACAAGGAGAGTGCGAAAACACACAGCAATCTCTGTTGGTGGTTGACACGGAATAAAAAGATAAGAGAGGGCGAAGAACTAGAAAACCCAATATGGGTACAAACTACGTAAGGAATATACCAACATTGATTGTCAGATGAAGCGCTAAAAGACGTTGGTGCCTCCTGGTACTTAGGAAGCAATATGGAGCAAGCTAAAGAGATACATAAAAGATGGCATGACATTTGGTAACATCATATTATATAGATGCAGCTAGTGGGAAGTCATTTTTGAGGCCGAGGTCTGCAGCGTGGAACTATATGTAGACCCTATGTGAAACTTGGTAAATTCCTTCTGCAGGAAAGGGAAAATAGACTTATTTGAATGTGGTGTTATTGGAGAATGTTGGAGATTGGGCGGGTAGATAGAGTAAGAAATGAGGGGTAATGAGATGAATGCGGAGAGATAATTCTGGTTATAATGATGAAAGGAAGAGGTTGTTGGGGCTCATATTTAGGCACCAGTAATAGCAAATTTTCGGTAGAAATGGAAGCAAAGAGTCAATGACCTGAACTATAGGCGTTAAGCACGGTTAGAATATCTAAAATATATTGTTTCGATTGTAGGGTTTAGTGGCAATGTAAAGACGAATTATTTATCTTAACAATGGGAGAAATGGAGTGCAGCAATGAAACTCAAAACATCAACGACAGAAAAAAGTAACACAACGACAACAGCAAAGTATTCTTTTTACTCAGCATTTTAGTCGCTTTGCGAGAGTTCAGCTCAATTATGCGCAAGAAGAGACGCTATTACATAAATATGCTCATCGTCGATCCATAGGCGAAGGTCAGCTGATATGCGAAGGGTGTAAACATAAAAACCTTGTGCCTGATTGCATCCGGCATGCAGAACTCTTAACAGCTTTGGTTCGGAAGAATGTGGTGGCTAAGAAACAATCCCTACTCACTCGTGCTCTCACAGCTGTGACACTATATTTTCTGTCAAATATGAATTCAATTACAAAACATTCAGACTGTATGAAGTGCACATTATTGGGCAATAAAAACGGAATCAGATCCCGATAATTCTTAATGACTTAGTTCCTTGTAGCGATATTAATGAACGTTGCCCCTACAATAATTTCACTACTTTGATCTCTATACCTTGGAATTATTTTACTTCGTATAATAATGTACCATATTCAAACTGTTAGTACTGACTATTTCAGGTTGATATGTCCAGATGCGTTGAATCCGGCTGCAATGAAGATATATGACGTTGGTAATAGAGGAAGACAATATACTAACACCGCCTCTACAGAAGAATGTTGTGTAAAGCAACATTTGAAAAAATATTCATGTAGCGCATGCGAAGCTAAATTTACTCGGAGGGAAACTTTGAATAGACAAATGCTAATCCATAGCGGGGAGAAGCCGCATTCATGCAATATATGCGAAGCTAAATTTACTCGGAGGGGAACTTTGAATACACACCTGCTAATCCATAGCGGCGAGAAGCCGCATTCATGTAGCGTGTGCGAAGCTAAATTTAATCAGAGGGGAACATTACATAAACACATGGTATTCCATAGCGACAATAAGCCGCATTCATGTAGCGTATGCGAAACTAAATTTCATCAGAGAGGAGATTTAAATACACATATGCTAATCCATAGCGGCGACAAGCCGCATTCATGTAACGTATGCAAGGTCAAATTTACTCGGAGAGGTGACTTGAATCGACACATCCAAATCCATGACAGCAGGAAGCCATACTCATGTAGCGTATGCGAAACCAAATGTCTTCGGAAAAGAGATTTGAACACACATATGATAGTTCATAGCGTCAGGAAGCCTTATTCATGTTCCTTGTGTGAAGCCAAATTCAAACGAAGAAGATGTTTGAATCAACATTCACTTATCCATAGCGGCGACAAGCCGCATTCATGTAGCGTATGCGAAGCCAAATTTAATCAAAAAGGAAATTTGAATCGACACATGCTAATCCATAGTGACAAAAAGTTATACTCATGTGCCGTGTGCGAAGCCAAATTTACACAACGACATTTGAAGAAACACCTGCTAAGTCACAGGAACGAGAAGCTTGACTAAAGTACCAATTGCGAAGAAGTTACTCTCAAGACAAGATTTATGAACAAACATCCTGAACAATAAAGAAAAGAAAATCATGTAGTAAATGCGAAGTGTACCAAGCTCATAGGGGACATTTGAAGACTCATTTTCTAATAATAACCATATTCATGTAGCAAATGATATCTGAAGCTACACATATTTACTCATGATGATGATGTTTCCTACTGACCAAATTCCTCTGTTCATTAGCCCTTTTCAGAAACATTTCTCTTTACTACCTCTTCGTTTGTTACTCTATCTTTAACACCACACTTCTGGAGCAGTTTTCTCTTTTTTTCTGCTACGGCGACGGTCAAAGTTTCAATTCGTTAGAGTGCCACTACCCAGATAATTCAAAACTGATTCTTTAAAAACTTAAATCTATCTTTTATACCAACAAAATTATTTTATGTATAAATGTCTTCCTTGCCCGAGCGAACCTACTTTTTATATCTTGATTCTAAGGATCTTTCTTCTAATTTTCTTCATTGTTCGTTCAATTTTTAGGTTGAAAATTATGGGTAATATACTGCAGCCTTGCTTTGCACGTTATGAATACCAGATGCTCTCTTATGTTCTTCAAATTGTATAACTGTCGTCTGATTTCTGCATGGATTGAAGATGATTACATTATTCCAATCATTTCAGTATGTCAAACAACTTACTCAAATCAGCGTTATTAAAAGCCTTTCCACTGACGCAAATGCCACGAACATTCTTTTATATTTACTTATTCTACCTTCCAAGTTCAAACTAAGACTTACTACGGATTCCTTATTTCCGAAGTTTATGCTATGACAAAGTTCATCTTCACCAAACTCGCTTTCTCTCTGTTTTTTCATCTTGTAAGTCATTCTAGTCTTGTTCCTTAAAGCATGGGTGATCACGCTGATTGTACTATAAACATCCCATATATCATTTCTGTTTTCTTCGGTATATGGATAACAACATTCTCCTAAAATTAGGGAGTACCTGTCACATAATTCCTATATCCAACGAAATGATTTGGGCCCAAATTCAGTAGCTATACAAAGTAGCTACTCAGACAGGATATCATCTATTTCTGGTGTTTTGTTGCTGCTTAAAGCTCACAGTGCTCTATCAAATTTAATTCTCCGTATTAAATCTCTTTCGTATCCTCATCAAATTCATCATCTTCTTCTTCCAGAACTGGATTCTCAATCTCTTTACCTCAATACCAGAGCTCTATGTGAGCTATTCGTCTCTTAATCTATTATTCTCTATCCTTTATTCCATCAGATTGTGAGTCTTTTGAAAAGCTGTAACTATATTTCCTACCTTCAGACAATTTCAGACGTCTGCACTCTGCTTTCCCAATTTCATCTCTTGCATTCTTTTTTTCCGCCTTTCATACATTATTCTAATGAACAGAGTGATCACCAGCCCCTTATTTTGTTCGGTGAATGGCAACCCAACTAACGCGTACATCTTAGTTATCCTAACCAAGGGCTTTGACCAACCGTGACATATATGGAAGACCATTAACCGCATCCGTACAGGACATGGAGTTTGTGCATACAATTGCCTATGCTGTGGCGGATTGTTTTCTTACGTGAATGGGGGTGGATTGTTGAGTCGAGGGTTTTTCTGTTTTCTCTCCCTGTAGGTGTAGTCCCCCTGTTGTCTGTTTTGGCCGCCGTTGGCCGTTGCGTATTGTATAGGTGAGTGTCTTCCATTGTTAGGTTTTCCGCTAAGTTGTGGTTGTTGTGCGTTACCTCTATTGTTTCTCCCTTGTGTTTGTGTGTCGATTGCTGAGATTTTGATTTCCTGTAACTGCTGTGTGAGGTTGTGTATTTGTTGATGCAAATCGTGTTTATCTCTTTTGATATGTGAGTCGATGGCCTTTTCCGTGATTTTGTTGCCCGACTCTATAATCTCAATGTTTCGTCGTAACTGTGCGATTGTAATGTTAGTCATTGTGCAGAGCTTATTGACGAGGGCTGGCCTCAGGCCTCTCATAATAAGCCGTATCTGCTGTTTTTCCGGCATGTTCGCGTCGTACCTGTTGCACATGAGTAGCTTAGTGTTCATGTAAGCATTGGTTTGTTCCCTGAGACCCTGCGTCCGTTCCCTGATTTGGTCGTATATATCCTCCTCATCTGTGTTGTGATTAAATTCGTTCTTAAAAAGAACGCAGAGTTCCTCCCATGTGTTTCCAATGTTGTGCTCTTGTAGCTCAAACCATGTCAGGGCCGTGTCGGACATGTATGCGAGAAATAGCCGCTTTCTGTCAGCATCCTCCCAGCCATTAATGTTGGTCACCCTGTTAAAAGCCTTGATATAATCCTCAAGGTCTTGGTTGTCTCCTGAGAATTTCGTAGGCTGGAAGAGGGGATATTTTGAGTGTACGGCATTGTCTTCTGTGTGTGTTTCTGTGCTGTTATGTAAGGAAGTGTTAGATTCTGTGTATTGCGATGTTATGGGGTTAGTTTGTGAAGTCCCGGGTTCGATTTGTGCTGAGTGTGATGCAATGTGTATGTCGGATTGTTGAATTGTTTCTGTGTTGTTTTGCAGGTCGTTACCTGACTCTCTGTCTATGTCACTGTGTCCTCAAATCTCGCTCCCGTAATACGTTAAGTGTAATAAGTTGGGGGTGTGTTCGTCGCCTAATATGCTTTCGCTAACCGGGGCTGTGTTCACGTATTGTGTTGACTGTATTACCGACACTGCTTTGTATATGTCTGATTTTATTGATTCTGCGATAGTTTGCGTGTCTTGGGCTAAAGCCATTGATGAAGTGTCGTTAGTGATGTGCTCAGAGTCTAATATCTGTGTTATGAGGGTGAGTAAGCTGTCGTGTTTCAGTTGTGTGATATGGAGCTATTCCAGGACTACGTAGGGGAGTGTTAGTGGATTGTCCCCTGTGTTGTCACTTGATGTCGGTGATACAGATCCCTGTGAGCTGTTGCGCGCCTGTGACCGTGTAAAATGAAGGGTTTGTGTGCACGCTAGAGGGAATTTAGCGCGGATGTTTAGCTCTGCTGCTTCAAGCTCCTGGAGTAGGCGGGATGCAGTGTTTTCGTCTATTAGGTCTTCGTCTTTAATTTTAGCTTGGGTCTGAGTGTTGTGTTCGCCGCTAAATGGTGTTTCCAGTTCCTTAGGGTAGCTTTCAGTGTGGACATATAATGTGGGGTTGTGAGTGTGAACGGTTAATTTGTTTGTGTACTTATCTAAATAATCTAGTGTCCCTTATTTTTGTGTTAGTTGTGTGTTCGATTTTAAGTGTGGGCGGGTAGGGAATTTAGTTCTAGATTTGCTTGGCTGTTATCTAGAGGTGAGTAGTGGGATATTTCTTTTTTATCTCTTTTCTCTTGGCAATTTTAGAGGTAGTATGAGATTGTAATTACCGAACTCGTAGCTACTGGACTTTTTGTTTGAGCCCTTGTAATGTAGCTACTCGTCGTCTCCACCAATTGTTAGGGTTGGGGTTTATTTAGTGCCCTAACGGTGTGTTAATAATGGGGGTTAGTGTGAAAATTAACTTAACGGCTAAACCAATTATTGGGGTTGAGTTCTCTGAGTGTTTGGTGATCTTAGTACTTGGTGGGGGTTGAAAGGATCCCTAAACACTAATTGTTAATGAATCCAGTTTTCTAAATAAGTGTGATAGCTAGGGAATTACAAGCAAAGAGCGGCAGAGCTGATTAGACAGCGGATTGCTGACTAGCCGACCTTGCAATGTTATGATGGCAAGCAACTTGTCGATAAACTTGACTCAGCAGAAGCTGTAGGTTGACAAGCGGTGAATTTTGGTAAGCGTTTAATAAAGTAGTCAGGAAGCAATTGTAGTGAAATGTAGAAGGTTTAATTGTGTGACTGTAAAGAGGTGAGCAAGCTTCACTAATTATGTTTAGTGAAGTGTAGTTTACAATAAATGGTGAAGATGATTACAAAGTTCTGAAGGTGTGGTTTATGGGAAGGAAATAGTTATGGAGATACCTTTGTACAAACACACCTGGATCAGTTGGTCGGCTACTGGAGCCTTCGGCTTGCACGTGGGTTGGTAGTTTTACAGACAGAACTCGATGTGTGGTGTAAATGGGTTATTATAGGATTTGTTACTGCTAATTAAGAGAGTCGACACATAGTTGGTCTACTTAGAACTTGTTGCCTGTGTTTTGGTAGTGTGGCAATGATGTAGTAATAATTGCTACATGGCTGTAGCCAGGTCTGTTATGGAAGTGTTGTTGTGAGATGGTTGTAGCTGTTGCTTTCTTGATGGCTTTCTGTGTGAGATTGGGGTTGAAGCGTGCTGAGTAGGGTTTGATAGGGGTAGTTGTACCCTGTGGGGATCTCAGGTCATAACAATGTGTACAAGACCCTCCCCTCATGTGTCTTGTAAGTGGATACACGTATTATAAGGATGTGTACAAGACCCCCCCCCCACGTCATGTGTCATGTTGTCATGTCAGAAGCTACAACACTCCAAATAATTGAACTGACAAAGACAGTTTTCATTGTTGCCTAGTCCTATTAAAGAAAGCTTCTTAAACATTAAAGATAATCACAACATTTTTAGCAAATGCTGTTCCCAGTTTGAATTATTTAAGTCTCCACAAGAGTAGACCATATTGGTGGTTACCTCTAGACCTAAGCGGTGTCTTTGATGTTCTGGTTTGTGAAAAGGTTAACAAAGCAGAAAATTGTCCAAACACTTCCTGCTTGTTGGAGTACAAGATTTCCCAACGAATATTGCTATGCTTTCTTAAGTTGTCATCTTTTTTTTTCAAAGTCTTCTTTATTTTAATCTATGCACAAATCCATCATGTAGCTTTGGGGCTGTTAGGTGGAGTGGAAATACCGACAGTTTGAGACAACCGCTTGTCCCTATATCAATGTTTGTAATGAAAGAAGGAATGAGTAAACAAGGGCATAAAGCATCCATAGATGAAAGGTAAAAGATAGGAAGCTAGTTACTCCATGGTCTCCTGAGACTAAGAGGATGATGGTCAGATTGCACCTGTGAACATTGAATAACCATTCAAATACTTAAAAGATAATGAAAGTAAAGAGACTTTAGGTTGAGGTGCAAACAAGTAGCCTATATAGTAATTTGAATTTTAAGTTCATGGTGAATGCACGTCTCCAGGAAGAAGAGGATTCGTATGTCGCAGTATTCAGAATTTGTTTTATGTGGAATTCAGTAGAAAGTAATTTGTTTGGAATTAGGAACGACATTCATACCATGAATAAATTGACATGCGCAGAATATAGTGAAAAAGATCTCGCTTAAGTCAGAGATAGTAATGTTCGTAGGTTGATAAAGGACTGATACTTCTATTCAAAGCGATGTAAACTAGTTTCCGCTTACCTTGGTCTTTGTGCTGTTAGTATGTCGTGGTTACCTTCTGAATCTCAAGGCTACGTGTCGTAACCCTACAAAGTCCCACGGGACTCAACGCCAGCTCTTCTAAACTTCAAAACTTGTCCTAAAAGATGAGTGTGCTTCAGTTATTCTTATTCCAATCCTCCAAACCTCTCACCTCAGACCTAATATTCGACTGCAAATTAACAGTCAAATGCCTCTAGACCATTGGATGTTATTTACTTATTTTGCATGTAAAAATTAGACACCCTTTCATCCTCTCGCCTTTACAATCACACGACCTTGCATTCCCCGCGTCCAGCTGATCGATTTCCAAGTCAGCATTCAACATGCACGGTCTCCGCTCGTGCTGGCTATGCAGGTACTTGCACCATGACTTTCCCTGTGACCAAGCTTTCAGCGCTACGCGCATGTCCTCAACGAATTTGGGGACATGGGAAATCGCTCTTCAAAACTCAGGCGGAATCGCAGGGGTTAAACCGCAGATAAAACTGGTTGAACACGATCTCGAATACATCTTGCACGCAAAATACAAACCGCTAGAATCAAAACACTGTCCAAATCATCCCCCCAGACCCTTCATACACTACACTCACTCCCACCTATCCCTATGTCCTTCAAAACTTTCTAAACATCAACACAATCCCCACATACCCTCGCGAAGAGAACACACACCCGCTAGGTCCAAAACACTGGTGGAATTGCACTTGACCGGAACTACGTTCAGTAGGATCCCAGATATAGCTCCCCCCAGCCCCTTCTTGCTCAAAGCACACTAGGACAAGAATAAAAAAGAACCCCTTAAATATCATTCACAACTCCCCTCACATACAATTACATAAGACGACATACAACACTAATCAGGGATTCAACAATGAACAAAGAGCACTGGAGTCGTACTAGACAAACGGAGAAATCAAACACAATCTTGCAACCCTCTACAATCTGTCATACCCTTTTAAAAGGCTATCACACACACAGTCCAACACATGACAGGCAAACTACTCCTACACATTAAACACACTTTATATGCGTTGCATTTCATCCCAATGCCCTGACATCAACACGAACGACAGCAAACACATAAAATAAGGGCAAATCACACACACAAAAGAGGTGAACAAATAAGCTTCTAGAGAGAGAGAGAGAGAGACTATGAATCCTTGCTTTGTATAACTGATCTATCATAATTTCTCCTATTCTCCCACATAGCATTCTATTCCACTGGTTGGCTTTGCTTTTGGAAACGGAAAGAACCAGTATTCGTCTCATGCTCCCTTAGGATATGATTGAAGAATCTGAGAAGGGCCGTTTGGACACCCAGATGAGGGTGTGAGAGGATTGGTAAAAACCGATGAACCTCTCATTTCTTCTTTGGAGCTACCTTCTTGGGCGAAGTCTTGGGCTAGGCAGCGTTCTTAGGCTTAGGATTCACTGACGGCAACTTTGCTGCCTTCTTAGCCTTGAAAGGAGATTTCTTAGGCTTAGGGGCAGGTGTAGCACGCTTCTTCTTCTCGGCGCGCTTCTTGGAGATGGCCTTCTTGGCGGCTGCATTCGCCCCTGACTTCTTGGCCTTGGGGGAGGCTTCTTCTCCTTAGGGACAGAAGCTCCCTTTCCCATGGTCTGCACCAGTTCTCCGCAATAACAGCAGCGTTCAGGTACTTCCTGAAGAAAGGGGCGAGCTTCTCAGAGTCCACCTTGTAGTTGACCGTGATGTATTTCTTGATAGCCTATAGAGATGACCCACCGCGTTCCTTGAGACTCTTCATGGCGCTGCGTACCATCTCGGAGGGTTGTGAATGGGCAGGCTTGGTTCGGCGCTTCATGGAGGCAGAAGCCTTGCTCTTCCTTGGCGAGGCCTGAGCCAGAGCTGCTGTGTCGGCCATGGTGAGCGAACGAGTGTGTGTACTGATGTCAGTAAACTAATCAACATTGGGGGGGGGGGGGTATACTGAGGCAAGGACGTCGTTGCCCCGTAATTTGTTAAATTGTGTGAAATTTTTAATTTAGTAGTGATTTTGAGTGACGTATTGTACCCGATACCTAGTTGAGGCTATCGGCTACGCCAGCAGACATTAAGCCGTAGTTGAGATTATTGAAAGAGTTAAGAAAAGATAGCGCTCAGATCGAGTCAAGAGGAATGTCAGGATGACGTAGAAGGTCTAGGATTAAGAAGGCTCTGACGGCAGTCAGGCAGATGGAATTATGGATGGAATTATGAAGCTTTATTAAGATCTATATGGAACATGGTATTTAAACATCTCAGAAGAGGAGATATAACATGCATTATATGTGGTTATAATTTGATGGAAGTCAGATAACCCTTAAGATATTTTGTAACTTAATAGCCGAGATGATCGGGGTTCGAGATTATATTTGTGACGCAAGACCACAGAGGTGGGGAGAACGTCACGTGACTGCGCCAGGGAGGTACAGGTCATTGCAGTCCAGAGACAGTCAGTTGAGCTCAGTGAGCCAAGCAGTCGAGCCCTGTAAGCAGAGGAGTCAAGTACAGTTAGCACGGCAGTCGAGGTCAGAGAACGAGCTGAGTGGGACATGCGCCGAGCGTATGGTTAAGGTCGCGCGGTGAGCAGCATTTGTCACGGAAAGTGAAAGCGACAGTTTTAACTTCACCAAGCAGCGAATGAAAAGTAGGTCATTGAGCCAGGCGGACAACCACAGTAGGCAGCGTGAAGACCGGTTACAGAACCAGCTGTACGGGCCAGGCAAGCATAGAAGGCTGGGGTTTAGAACAGCACAGTAAAACGAGTAGTTGGAGAACTTCATTACAAGCTGCATTTGGAAACGCAGAACAGCATAGTAGAGCGACATGGCGAGGCCAGCTTTAGGCGGAGATTATTCTAGCATTGCAGTAGGGGCGAGCGGGTTATTTCCAATTGTATACGCAAGCATTATGACAGAAGCTGAACTTCATTACAACATTGAGTTGGAACGTTTATTCAGCATTTGAATTATACAAGCAGATAGTTACGAGATACTGCAACTTTGAACTTCAAATGAACATAGTTTTTCTTAATGACATTACGACTATGCATTTCATAACGCATTCCAAGTAACATTAACGATTATAAGCAAATGAAATGGTACAAGCATATGCACTGATGAACATTAGCACGTGCATTAATGCAATTCTTTCTTATGCAGTGTTATAAATTACCGAGTATGAACACAGCTACAGGGTGTGTCATAAACTTAGACACTCTCATATAAAATTTTATTTTATGAAAGTGAGACTTAACAGTTATTGGAAATTGAACTTTCAACACTCAAACCGAACATTGTATGGAACAGTGGCGTAACGTAGAAGAGGAATAGGGGGTCCGCTGTTTCTATGAACTTTTTCGTGAAGATTTGGACAGTATCCGCTATGGATAACCAGAAGTTCATCATGTCGGAGTAAACGCAGACAGAGACGCGATGGCACCACAGAGCGATGGATTCGATTCCTGACGAGGAGGAGGTCCACCAGCTGATTCACTTGGGATTCGAAGGCAATCGTCATTGCATGGATGGAATGATATTCACGCCGATCTTTCGAGAAATTCATTACATAAGAAAAATCGACGATCTTTGAAATTTAATAACAGCTGATTATGAGAAGGTACTGTAAGAGTTATAACTTTCTGATACGATTATTTTCAAGAATACTGGGCACACATGTATATTTTTCTAATAGGAGTGATACGATTATTTAGACATGGCTTTGACATTATATGCTTCGAATTTTGCTAGAATATGGCGTGACCATATGATATGGCAGGCATCATTATACGAAATTCTCACCATTGGTTGGCTTTATTAAGCAGATGTTTGGTCTTTTGGACATTTTTCCAGCAAGGATAGTTTTCATGAATAGTTTTTTTTGTGACGAGTATTTCGAACTCGTGATCTGCAATTGATTATCTAAATTACTTCGTCAGTTCATTGCATACTAGCGAGTGTGTACTATTCATCAGTAGGGATTTTTTTCATTGGATTGTTTGGAGATATTAAGATGTTATTCACTTTAGTGAATGAATATCGCTTTTATATGACAACTAGAGACTTGTTGATTCCTATCTGATACATTCACTCATTTAGTCTTCGAGATGGGGTCTTTCGTATTTATACGATTGTATGGTGGTTACTCATCTTACCCATCGCTCAGGGCACTATCATGTTAGTCGACGGGGCGAGGTCTTTCGTATTTATACGATTGTACGGTGGTTACTCATCTTACTTGCCATTGAGGGACTCATTTTAATCATCCGAGTGTACTTGAGATTGTAAGAGGATCAAACAAGGAACTACTAGTCACATACCAGTCGAAATTTTGTTAAATAAAGTACAGATAAATGTCAGCAGGGTTACATTTGTAATTCTTGTTTGCCAATCCAATATTTTGTTGCTATACTCTTTTGAGAGTACTTTCAGTTTAACAGCTGGTACAGCTGATGCTTTTGATGATTTTTATAATTGTGTTTGATACCTTTGAGAAGGATTTAAAGTAATTGAATCTTGTAAGATGAATCATTAATGGTCAGATTTATTTTAAGGCAGATCAATATTGCAGATTTTGATATGAGAGATTATAGCACATTGGTGTTTTTCTGTGATGTGAATTATGAGAATTGTAAGAGAATTTATGCTATTTGAAAGCAGATCTTGAATTACTAAGGTAATAATTTTTCCAATTGTTTAAGAAGTTGTCTAGATGTGATCAGAGTAATTACAGTTATTGGAGATTGTGTGCGTTGATAATTTGAAGCCAGTTATATATTTTTTGTAGATCATGCAACATGGTTAAGTGAAGTTTGTGATAGGCATTTTGTGGAAGTTGCCAAGTGATAGTTGCAATATTGCTAATGTATTTTGAGGCAGACATGAGGTTGTCGAACCCAGTCTAGCGTAATTGTTGAGATTCAAGCTGTGTATGCTGAATATTTATGGAGTTTTGTGGAATAATTGTGGTATTCAAATGTGATATTTGAAGAAGTAAGGATATATAATGTAGTTGTGGATAGTCAGATCCAACGTGATGTCGTGAAGGCAATAATATTTTTTGGCATGATAATTAAATACGAAATATAACTTGGAAGTGATAAAACTGTAAGACAACGTTCTATAACCCATATTAAACAATTTGTTAGGAAATTAAACAAATAAATAAAGTTGATAATACAAGATTTTCTGATAATAATAATTAATGAAATAATAATCTGAAATTTAAGCATAATAATGATCTGACCTAATGAAATAAAAATCAGAATGACGAGATGAAATAATAAAAATCTAAATAACCAGAAGAATAAAATTTAAATCAAATGATAAATTAAATTTTGGAATAAATCAATGAATTAAATAAATGGATGAATTAAAGATTGGATAAATAAACTGATTTAAATAAATTAATAGATGATTGGATAGATGATGAATAACTGAATTAGAAGGTGATAATTAATTAAAGAAGCTGATGATTAATGAATTTATATGGAATTAAATAAATTTAATTGAGATATAATTTGAGGAATTGCAACTTGAGTTGAGGAATTAAACAATTTATATTGATGATTTAAGATGATTTAGTCTGAAGGAGATAATAAAATAAGAATGTGTGAATAATTAGAAAGTATAATGAAGAGATGATAATAATTTTCATTTAAATGATTTAATGGTGATGAGTTAATGATTCTGACAGGAATATGTTGAATTTTAAGATGAGAATTAATTTGAGAAATGTTTAACTTTAATGATGATGATGACCAATGAGCAGTGGATTTTCTGTAATTCACAAACAAGCAATTTGTAATGACAATGTAAATAGTGTAAATTAATTATTCGATGTTTAGGAGCATTTTACTAACATGTTCAACATTTAAATTATGCCATGCAAGCCATAAATTACGTGATATTTAAAATATGTGATTATAATATGTGTATGTTTAGACAGATTAATAATTTTTTTTTCAAATCCACATTTATGATGTTAAATTAAAGAGAAATTAGGTCTCAGGTATCACAAATGTCAGTGACGAAAGACATAGTGCTTCAGTGATCCTGAGAACCCAAGAGAACTTTAGAGATTTTTCTTGTTCTATGTGGATGAAATATTTTTGATTAGAAAGGAGATGGTTCCATTTTTGGACAATGACAATTTAACGTTGGCATTCGACCATGCTCTAAGGTAGGATGAATATTTAAAATGTCTGTCTGACTATCAAAGTGAAATAAATTTGTTTTTATCTTAGTTGTGATCTGATGATGGTGTGATTTTCCTTTTTCTTTCCTTGTCTTGATTAAGGCTTAACCGGAAAGGATGTGGTTTGCTAGGAATTCAGTTGATGGCGCCCATTTATATTTGCATTTTTTTTTATTAAACTTAAGCCCGTAACGACCCTAGAGATACTTTGTCTCGTGTTACCCACTGCTTTTTCGATAACTCAGCTGAATTTCCGACACATTCCTTATTTGACTAGAGGTTCATTTAACTCCGCTCTGTCCTGGAACTCCAGGAATGCGATGTAATAGCAGATGGGTCATCGCATCCCCAGGACGAACGGGTACAGAGAGAGAGGGAGAATTTGGCTTTACACATCTGTGGGGCTTCGATTTTGTTTATTCTATGGAATCACATCAGATTTAGATTACTGAGAGATTGATCTCAAGTTCATTTAAGTGTGTTACAAAATTTATTAAACTTAGTCAGACAATATACTTGTGTGCCCATTCCAGTGTTCATGTTAATCGTATTAGTATTATATCATGTTAGTTATAAGTAATTTTTCCTATACCCAAGTGAATGCAGGAATTGAGACATTGTGATGTGTTGTTGTCTAACGTCTCTGAATAAAACGTCTAATGAAAATATAATTATGTTGCCGGAAGATTTATCTAAGGTGTTAGGAGAGTTACAGAGTGGTATGTCTGGTATTGCAGAAACTATTTCTAAAATGGAAACGGAAGTTAAAGAACAGATAAATAGTTCAGAAGCTAGGTTAGAAGCTAGATGTAAAGAAAATGTGCAAGCATTACAAACATGTAATGAAGAAAATTTAAAGTCATTAGAGACCAGATTACAGTCCAGTAGTAGGGACGAGTTGAAATCATTACAGATTAGTAACGAAGCTAATATAAAATTATTACAGTCAACTAGTGAAGAAAGTTTAAAGTCATTAGAGACTAGGTTACAGTCAAATAGTGAAGACAATTTAAAGTCATTGGAGACAAGATTACAGTCAAATAGTGAGGATAATTTTAAGTCATTGGAAGAGAAATTACAAGCTCGTAGTGAAAAACTAACACAGAGTTAGAAAACAAGTTAACTAGGTTGGAGAATAGATTAACTTTAAAGAATAATGAAATGCTTAAGACTTTACAATTAGATATAATTGCAGTAAATATGAAAGGAGAGGAAAATGTTCAAATATTAAGAAAGAATATTATTGAATTAGAAAGTAGAGGAGAAGAAAACATTCTTACGTTAAGAACAGACGTTATGTCTATATAGAAAGACATTAAATCAGATGTATCGAAGTTGAGATTCGACATTGATGGTTTAGTGGCAGATGTAGGCAAAATTCAAGAGTGGTCTACCGAAGTATCTTTCGAAACTAAAATCAAAGGTCTAGAAATAAATCTAGGTAATGAGATTAAAGACATAAAGTCAGTAATTGGGACCATTAAAGAGGAAGTCTTAGGAGAGGTTAATTCTAATTTAAAATCATTAGAGAATCAATTGCAGAAAGATATTAGGAAAATGGATGATGATATAGAGCAAAAGGTTAATGAAAACTTAGCTTTATTCAAAAATAGAGTCGGTGCAATCGTGGAAGAACGGCATAGTGAGGTCGATGCCGAAGCAAAAGAAAAACGTGCAGGATTAGATGAGAAATTAATCGCAGGTATGGCGAACTTAGAAGCGAGATTTACGGAGAACAAGGAAGCGATGAAGATAGATTCAACTCTATTTAGGACAGATGTTGATCTGTTAAAGGAACAAGTCGCGTCAGAAAAGAATACATGCGAAGACAAGATAGACAAGTTGAAAAACGATTTAGACGCGAGTAACAAAACGCAGAATGTTACGTCGCTAGATGAGTTGAAGACTCAGGTCAAGACCGTAGAGAAATTGGCAGAAGATAGGATAACTAAACTAGAATCTATGATTAACAGTTTCACCAGTCAAAATATTACATCAGGGGAAATATCGATAAATCAGACACCGATAGACCGCAGTATGAGTAATCAAGAAGTTAGCATGGGAGAAGACCGTCAAACGCAACCAAATGTGAAATTCGAAAGGGCAACTTCAACCCCTCAGGATAATCCGAGTTCGAATAGGAGTACGTTGGGTACAAGTGAACGATACTCAGGTCCAGTTACCATTATCAGAAATCTGGATGACAAGCCGTGGAAGTTTTCTGGAAATACAGGAGTCACACCAGTCGAATTTCTGCGAGATATTTGAGACTACATGGCGGAACACAGAGTAGCCAAGGAGAGAGAACTAAGGATAGTCGAACGCGCCTTAGACGGGTCTGCGTTAACTTGGTTTAGGGCATTCAGAAGCAATTTTGCGAATATGGAGCAATTTGCAATGGCATCCTTAAGGAGATTTTGGAGTGCAGAGGATCAGCTGAACGTAAGAGCAGAAGTGTACTCGAAGCGTTATTCTACGTCACATCCGACGCATTATGCCAATTATTTTACTTCACAATTGGCTAAATTACAGTTTCTGATTCCTCCATTGCCTGAAGAAGAGCTTTTGCAAGCTATAGCGAGACAGTTACCGATTGAGGTACAGCGATCACTCATAGCGTCGGGAGCAAACACACTTGAGCACTATGACGACATTTTACGGCGATTAGACTATACAAGCGCTCAAGTTACGCCTAGAAATGCAAGAAACGACAATCGAAACACGCAAGAGGTGAATGCGGTAGTCGTTGATAACGCAGCTCAGACGGACAGAAGAGATTCCTGGGAAAACAGAAGGAACGAAGGAAATCGAGGAAACATCCGTAACGTTCGTGGAAATGTCGATATAGAGGACCATATGAGAGGCCATACGATCAGGACGCAAGAGACAGCTAATACAGAAATTATAATCAGAATTCCAGATATCAAGATAGGAATCGATACAACAATAGATATCGTGGTAGAAATAACTGGAGCCAAGGTCAACAGTATAATCGGAACGACAGGCAGGATGGCCGAAGAAATGAGCCAAATGAAAGACGAGATAATCGTGAATATTAGAGGTCGAGGCAAGAATGTAGACAGCCTAGTGCACCACCCGAGGAGACAGTCAGAGATGTCAATCGAGCAAGCACGAGTGGCGAAGGAAAAAAACCGTCAAATTAACTGCAGAGCAAGATGCTAATCATTGGGAATCGATCATCATTGTGGAAACGTATCAGGTCAAGGACGAGGATTTAATTGAAGAGGAAGACGTAGTACATCGAGGAAATAGACATGAATTGCCAGTTATCAGTGTGAAAGTCATGGGAAAGGAAATAAAGACACTAGTAGACACGGGGGCTATGGTGAGCTTGATATCCATAGGTTGCCTGGATGAGTTGAAATTATCAGGAGAAATTACGATGTTGCCAACTGTTGTTAGCAAGATTCAAGGGGTGATCCCAGACAGAAGTATGAAATGTAAAAGTCAGGTACTTTTAGATGTTGGGATTGGAACCAGAAGTTTTGAACAGATGTTCCTAGTAGTGGGTCAACTACATTTCGACATGATCCTAGGAGTGGATTTCTTAAGTGAAAGTGATCTGATCATAGATATGCAGAGTAGGCGCATGTACTTTCAAGAAGGGGTCATGGAAAATCAGGAATCTGAGATGACATCCTTTAGAGAGAATATATTGGATGAGATAGTATGCAGCATTGAAAGGTCTATAGAAGATAGAACTAGCATGACAAGTAAAATAAATCCAGAAATTAAGGAGCAGTTTGATCAAGTAATTTCAGAATATCAGGACATATTCAATGACAAACCAGGTCTCATAGAAAATTTTACCTACAGCATCAAGTTGATGGATGACAAACCATACCATAAGAATTTATATCTCATTCCGGATAAATGGAAGGAAGAAATTAGTACAATGATAAGCGATATGGAGAAAGATGGAATAATCAAGAAGATGCCAACTGCTTATTTGAATCCTTTAGCTGTTGTCAAGGAACCTAATGGTAAGCTGAGGATATGCCTAGACGCTAGAGCCCTTTATGAAAGAGTTCTTCCTGAACACGACAGGCCACCTGTTATTCGTGAATTGTTACGCAGATTCAGAGCAAAGAGTTTCTTTTCGACAATCGATCTGACTAGTTCTTATTATCATGTTGAGCTAGCAGAAGACTGCAAACAATACACAGAATTCTTGTTTGATCATAAAACATGTATTCAATAGGTTACCTTTTGGAGTGAAAAATAGTGGTCCGGTGATGATCCGAGCACTAGATGAAAATTTGTCAGATGCAGTTAAGGAGCATGTGGTGAGCTATATTGATAATCTGATTATAGCGTCTGAGACAGCGGAAGAACATATCAGGCACCTTCGAATGCTTTTTGAAGATCTTAGGAGGACGAACTTCAAGGTGAATTTCAACAAATGTCAGTTCTTTCATGAAGAAATTGAATTTCTTGGACATAGAATCGATGGAGATGGTTATAGGCCCAATCCAAAGAAGATTATGGCCATTTCAGAGTTTCCAACCCCACGAAAGATTAAAGAGGTACGGCAGTTTTTAGGCATGTGTCAGTTCTTTTCAACACATGGAAATGGGACGACAGATGCAATCAAGCGTTTTTAGCGGCTAAGAACATGTTGATCCAAAATATCAAGCTTGAGTACCCAGATTTTACAAGAAGATTTTTTGTGGAGACAGACGCATCCAAGATAGGTATTAGTGGGATCCTATATCAGTTGGATGATGACAAGAAACATAGGTATTTAGCTTTCACCAGTCACAAACTCAGGAATTGTGAGAAGAATTATTATGCAACTGAGTTAGAGGCATTAGCAGTGGTTCATGCTCTTAAGACGTGGAAGAAGGTGTTGTTTGGACATGACATAACAGTGATCACAGATCATAAAGCCCTCCAATTTATTATGAATACAGACTTAGCGAGTGACCGCATCACCAGATGGGCTCTGTTCTTACAGCAATTCAACCCAACTGTTGTACATAGACCTGGGAAATTAAATCTGTTAGCAGATGTGTTGAGCAGAAACCCTTGTGAGGAAGTAATTGTCAACCATATAAATTTGATTCAAGAGGATAATGGTACTCTAGAAAAGTTGAGGATGTTAGCGCAAACTCAGAAGAGATATGCACCTTTGCGAAGAATTTACCGTTTTTTGATACACAGGATGGACAACGCTGATCCAGATTTTCGAAGAACTGAGATAGAAGCTAGAAAATATCATATTATGGGAGGTATTATATGCCAATATATCGACCAGGATCATACCAAACTTAGAGTAGTGATCCCACCCAAGCTTGTCAAACCAGTTATTTGGATGATACACCGAACTGCAGCTCATGTAGGTGTAGACAAGACTTTGGCTCTCGCTCAAGAAACCTTCGTTTGGAGACAAATGGGACAAACGATTCGCGACGTCATAAAGACCTGTGACAGTTGTCAGCGAAGTAAATATTCATCTAAGCTAATGAAAGAGGTTCCTAGATCAATATTACCCAGCAAGCCAAGAGAACTTTTCGCTACGGACATTTTCGGTCCGATTCCTCGTTCGACGAAAGGAAATCAGTTTGTTTTGGTAACAGTAGACGTATTTTCTAAATACGTATCTCTATGCCCTATCTAGAAAGCTACATCCAAGTACGTGATCAACAGATTAGAGAAAAGGGTTATTCCAAGTATGGGGAAACCTGAAGTTTTGTTGAGTGACCATGGATCACAATTTACCAGTATGGAATTTTCTACTGCTATGGAACGTTTAGGAATAAGGCATGTGTTTAATTCTGTGCGGTATCCAGAGGGAAATCCAGCCGAAAGAATTATGCCGGAAATCAGTAAAATGTGTCGCTTATATGTGTCAAGGCAACACCATAGATGGATGGAAGTGATACCCATCATTAGTCAATGCTTGAATTCCACAGTACATGAAAGCACAGGACAGATTCCGTCCATGCTTCATCATGGATTGAAACCTGATAGACCATGGGACCGAGTCGTGAGGGCACCAGTAGATCCTCAACCCACACAAGAAAGAAAAGTCGAGATGGCAGGAGAGAGGCTCAGAAGACAGGCGGAGTAGAGAGCCAGGAGACAAGCAGGAAGGAGGTTCCACGAGCCATTTCAAGAAAATGACGAGGTGCTGATTAGGAAGCCAGTCACTTCGAATCTTCAACTGAAGATCTACCATAAATTTGCGCCATTGTACGCTGGTCCATTCCGTATTGAAGAAACGTACCAGAATAATAGCTACAAAATTGTCAGAATGGATACTAATGAAGTTGTGGGAACTTTTAATGCAGCTAGCATTAGAAAGTACCATCATGCTGATTAAGTGGATTGTAGAGCTATCGTGTACATGTGTTATGTATAGAATGCCTGAGAGTGTATTTTTTTTTCTCAATCCTGATAAAAAAGGAGATGTACGGGAGAGATGTACCCGATACCTAGTTGAGGCTATCGGCTACGCCAGCAGACATTAAGCCGTAGTTGAGGTTATTGGAAGAGTTAAGAAAAGATAGCGCTCAGATCGAGTCAAGAGGAATGTCAGGATGACGTAGAAGGTCTAGGATTAAGAAGGTAATAATAATAATAATGTTATTGGTTTTACGTCCCTTTTAACAACTGCGGCTTTTAGAGACGCCGGGGTGCCGGAATTTTGCCCCGAAGGGGATCTTTAACGTGCCAGTAAATCTACGGACACGGCTCCCTCGCATTTGCGCACCCTCAAATGCCAGCTGACTGCGCCAGGATACGAACCTGCAACCTCGGGCCCAGCAAGCGAGAACGTTACCCCTGAGCCACGCAGCCAGCCGGATTAAGAAGGCTCTGACGGCAGTCAGGCAGATGGAATTATGGATGGAATTATGAAGCTTTATTTAGATCTATATGGAACATGGTATTTAAATATCTCAGAAGAGGAGATATAACATGCATTATATGTGGTAATAATTTGAAGAAAGTCAGATAACCCTTAAGTTATTTTATAACTTAATAGCCGAGATGATCGGGGTTCGAGATTATATTTGTGACGCAAGACCACAGAGGTGGGGAGAACGTCACGTGACTGCGCCAGGGAGGTACAGGTCATTGCAGTCCAGAGACAGTCAGTTGAGCTCAGTGAGCCATGCAGTCGAGCTCTGTAAGCAGAGGAGTCAAGTACAGTTAGCACGGCAGTCGAGGTCAGAGAACGAGCTGAGTGGGACATGCGCCGAGCGTATGGTTAAGGTCGCGCGGTGAGCAGCATTTGTCAGGAAAGTGAAAGCGACAGTTTTAACTTCATCAAGCAGCGAATGAAAAGTAGGTCATTGAGCCAGGCGGACAACCGCAGTAGGCAGCGTGAAGACCGGTTACAGAACCAGCTGTACGGGCCAGGCAAGCATAGAAGGCCGGGGTTTAGAACAGCACAGTAAAACGAGTAGTTGGAGAACTTTATTACAAGCTGCATTTGGAAACGCAGAACAGCATAGTAGAGCGACATGGCGAGGCCAGCTTTAGCGGAGATTATTCTAGCATTGCAGTAGGGGCGAGCGGGTTATTTCCAATTGTATACGCAAGCATTATGACAGAAGCTGAACTTCATTACAACATTGAGTTGGAACGTTTATTCAGCATTTGAATTATACAAGCAGATAGTTACGAGATACTGCAACTTTAAACTTCAAATGAACATAGTTTTTCTTAATGACATTACGACTATGCATTTCATAACGCATTCCAAGTAACATTAACGATTATAAGCAAATGAAATGGTACAAGCATATGCACTGATGAACATTAGCACGTGCATTAATGCAATTCTTTCTTATGCAGTGTTATAAATTACCGAGTATGAACACAGCTACAGGGTGTGTCATAAACTTAGACACTCTCATATAAAATTTTATTTTATGAAAGTGAGACTTAACATTTATTGGAAATTGAACTTTCAACACTCAAACCGAACATTGTATGGAACAGTGGCGTAACGTAGAAGAGGAATAGGGGGTCCGCTGTTTCTATGAACTTTTTCGTGAAGATTTGGACAGTATCCGCTATGGATAACCAGAAGTTCATCATGTCGGAGTAAACGCAGACAGAGACGCGATGGCACCACAGAGCGATGGATTCGATTCCTGACGAGGAGGAGGTCCACCAGCTGATTCACTTGGGATTCGAAGGCAATCGTCATTGCATGGATGGAATGATATTCACGCCGATCTTTCGAGAAATTCATTATATAAGGAAAATCGACGATCTTTGAAATGTAATAACAGCTGATTATGAGAAGGTACTGTAAGAGTTATAACTTTCTGATACGATTATTTTCATGAATACTGGGCACACATGTATATTTTTCTAATAGGAGTGATACGATTATTTAGACATAGCTTTGACTTTATATGCTTCGAATTTTGCTAGAATATGGCGTGACCATATGATATGGCAGGCATCATTATACGAAATTCTCACCATTGGTTGGCTTTATTAAGCAGATGTTTGGTCTTTTGGACATTTTTCCAGCAAGGATAGTTTTCATGAATAGTTTTTTTTGTGACGAGTATTTCGAACTCGTGATCTGCAATTGATTATCTAAATTACTTCGTCAGTTCATTGCATACTAGCGAGTGTGTATTATTCATCAGTAGGGATTTTTTTCATTGGATTGTTTGGAGATATTAAGATGTTATTCACTTTAGTGAATGAATATCGCTTTTAAATGACAACTAGAGACTTGTTGATTCCTATCTGATACATTCACTCATTTAGTCTTCGAGATGGGGTCTTTCGTATTTGTACGATTGTATGGTGGTTACTCATCTTACCCATCGCTCAGGGCACTATCATGTTAGTCAACGGGGCGAGGTCTTTCGTATTTATACGATTGTACGGTGGTTACTCATCTTACTTGCCATTGTGGGACTCATTTTAATCATCCGAGTGTACTTGAGATTGTAAGAGGATCAAACAAGGAACTACTAGTCACAAATCAGTCGAAATTTTGTTAAATAAAGTACAGATAAATGTCAGCAGGGTTACATTTTTAATTCTTGTTTGCCAATCCAATATTTTGTTGCTATACTCATTTGAGAGTACTTTCAGTTTAACAGCTGATACAGCTGATGCTTTTGATGATTTTTATAATTGTGTTTGATACCTTTGAGAAGGATTTAAAGTAATTGAATCTTGTAAGATGAATCATTAATGGTCAGATTTATTTTAAGGCAGATCAATATTGCAGATTTTGATATGAGTGATTATAGCACATTGGTGTTTTTCTGTGATGTGAATTATGAGAATTGTAAGAGAATTTATGCTATTTGAAAGCAGATCTTGAATTACTAAGGTAATAATTTTTCCAATTGTTTAAGAAGTTGTCTAGATGTGATCAGAGTAATTACAGTTATTGGAGATTGTGTGCGTTGATAATTTGAAGCCAGTTATATATTTTTTGTAGATCATGCAACATGGTTAAGTGAAGTTTGTGATAGGCATTTTGTGGAAGTTGCCAAGTGATAGTTGCAATATTGCTAATGTATTTTGAGGCAGACATGAGGTTGTCGAACCCAGTCTAGCGTAATTGTTGAGATTCAAGCTGTGTATGCTGAATATTTATGGAGTTTTGTGGAATAATTGTGGTATTCAAATGTGATATTTGAAGAAGTAAGGATATATAATGTAGTTGTGGATAGTCAGATCCAACGTGATGCCGTGAAGGCAATAATATTTTTTGGCATGATAATTTAATACGAAATATAACTTGGAAGTGATAAAACTGTAAGACAACGTTCTATAACCCATATTAAACAATTTGTTAGGAAATTAAACAAATAAATAAAGTTGATAATACAAGATTTTCTGATAATAATAATTAATGAAATAATAATCTGACATTTAAGCATAATAATGATCTGACCTAATGAAATAAAAATCAGAATGACGAGATGAAATAATAAAAATCTAAATAACCAGAAGAATAAAATTTAAATAAATTGATAAATTAAATTTTGGAATAAATCAATGAATTAAATAAATGGATGAATTAAAGATTGGATAAATAAACTGATTTAAATAAATTAATAGATGATTGGATAGATGATGAATAACTGAATTAGAAGGTGATAATTAATTAAAGAAGCTGATGATTAATGAATTTATATGGAATTAAATAAATTTAATTGAGATATAATTTGAGGAATTGCAACTTGAGTTGAGGAATTAAACAATTTATATTGATGATTTAAGATGATTTAGTCTGAAGGAGATAATAAAATAAGAATGTGTGAATAATTAGAAAGTATAATGAAGGGATGATAATAATTTTCATTTAAATGATTTAATGGTGATGAGTTAATGATTATGACAGGAATATGTTGAATTTTAAGATGAGAATTAATGTGAGAAATGTTTAACTTTGATGATGATGATGACCAATGAGCAGTGGATTTTCTGTAATTCACAAACAAGCAATTTGTAATGACAATGTAAATAGTGTAAATTAATTATTCGATGTTTAGGAGCATTTTACTAACATGTTCAACATTTAAATTATGCCATGCAAGCCATAAATTACGTGATATTTAAAATATGTGATTATAATATGTGTATGTTTAGACAGATTAATAATTTTTTTTTCAAATCCACATTTATGATGTTAAATTAAAGAGAAATTAGGTCTCAGGTATCACAAATGTCAGTGACGAAAGACATAGTGCTTCAGTGATCCTGAGAACCCAAGAGAACTTTAGAGATTTTTCTTGTTCTATGTGGATGAAATATTTTTGATTAGAAAGGAGATGGTTCGATTTTTGGACAATGACAATTTAACGTTGGCATTCGACCATGCTCTAAGGTAGGATGAATATTTAAAATGTCTGTCTGACTATCAAAGTGAAATAAATTTGTTTTTATCTTAGTTGTGATTTGATGATGGTGTGATTTTCCTTTTTCTTTCTTTGTCTTGATTAAGGCTTAACCGGAAAGGATGTGGTTTGCTAGGAATTCAGTTGATGGCGCCCATTTATATTTGCATTGTTTTTATTAAACTTAAGCCCGTAACGACCCTAGAGATACTTTGTCTCGTGTTACCCACTGCTTTTTCGATAACTCAGCTGAATTTCCGACACATTCCTTATTTGACTAGAGGTTCATTTAACTCCGCTCTGTCCTGGAACTCCAGGAATGCGATGTAATAGCAGATGGGTCATCGCATCCCCAGGACGAACGGGTACAGAGAGAGAGAGGGAGAATTGGCTTTACACATCTGTGGGGCTTCAATTTTGTTTATTCTATGGAATCACATCAGATTTAGATTACTGAGAGATTGATCTCAAGTTCATTTAAGTGTGTTACAAAATTTATTAAACTTAGTCAGACAATATACTTGTGTGCCCATTCCAGTGTTCATGTTAATCGTATTAGTATTATATCTTGTTAGTTATAAGTAATTTTCCCTATACCCAAGTGAATGCAGGAATTGAGACATTGTGATGTGTTGTTGTCTAACGTCTCTGAATAAAACGTCTATTGAAAATATAATTATGTTGCCGTAAGATTTATCTAAGGTGTTAGGAGAGTTACAGAGTGGTATGTCTGGTATTGCAGAAACTATTTCTAAAATGGAAACGGAAGTTAAAGAACAGATAAATAGTTCAGAAGCTAGGTTAGAAGCTAGATGTAAAGAAAATGTGCAAGAATTACAAACTAGTAATGAAGAAAATTTAAAGTCATTAGAGACCAGATTACAGTCCAGTAGTAGGGACGAGTTGAAATCATTACAGATTAGTAACGAAGCTAATATAAAATTATTACAGTCAACTAGTGAAGAAAGTTTAAAGTCATTAGAGACTAGGTTACAGTCAAATAGTGAAGACAATTTAAAGTCATTGGAGACAAGATTACAGTCAAATAGTGAGGATAATTTTATGTCATTGGAAGAGAAATTACAAGCTCGCAGTGAAGAAACTAACACAGAGTTAGAAAACAAGTTAACTAGGTTGGAGAATAGATTAACCTTAAAGAATAATGAAATGCTTAAGACTTTACAATTAGATATAATTGCAGTAAATATGAAAGGAGAGGAAAATGTTCAAATATTAAGAAAGAATATTATTGAATTAGAAAGTAGAGGAGAAGAAAACATTCTTACGTTAAGAACAGACGTTATGTCTATACAGAAAGACATTAAATCAGATGTATCGAAGTTGAGATTCGACATTGATGGTTTAGTGGCAGATGTAGGCAAAATTCAAGAGTGGTCTACCGAAGTATCTTTCGAAACTAAAATCAAAGGTCTAGAAATAAATCTAGGTAATGAGATTAAAGATTTAAAGTCAGTAATTGGGACCATTAAAGAGGAAGTCTTAGGAGAGGTTAATTCTAATTTAAAATCATTAGAGAATCAATTGCAGAAAGATATTAGGAAAATGGATGATGATATAGAGCAAAAGGTTAATGAAAACTTAGCTTTATTCAAAAATAGAGTCGGTGCAATCGTGGAAGAACGGTAGAGTGAGGTCGATGCCGAAGCAAAAGAAAAACGTGCAGGATTAGATGAGAAATTAATCGCAGGTATGGCGAACTTAGAAGCGAGATTTACGGAGAACAAGGAAGCGATGAAGATAGATTCAACTCTATTTAGGACAGATGTTGATCTGTTAAAGGAACAAGTCGCGTCAGTAAAGAATACATGCGAAGACAAGATAGACAAGTTGAAAAACGATTTAGACGCGAGTAACAAAACGCAGAATGTTACGTCGCTAGATGAGTTGAAGATTCAGGTCAAGACCGTAGAGAAATTGGCAGAAGATAGGATAACTAAACTAGAATCTATGATTAACAGTTTCACCAGTCAAAATATTACATCAGGGGAAATATCGATAAATCAGACACCGATAGACCGCAGTATGAGTAATCAAGAAGTTAGCATGGGAGAAGACCGTCAAACGCAACCGAATGTGAAATTCGAAAGGGCAACTTCAACCCCTCAGGATAATCCGAGTTCGAATAGGAGTACGTTGGGTACAAGTGAACGATACTCAGGTCCAGTTACCATTATCAGAAATCTGGATGACAAGCCGAGGAAGTTTTCTGGAAATACAGGAGTCACACCAGTCGAATTTCTGCGAGATATTCGAGACTACATGGCGGAACACAGAGTAGCCAAGGAGAGAGAACTAAGGATAGTCGAACGCGCCTTAGACGGGTCTGCGTTAACTTGGTTTAGGGCATTCAGAAGCAATTTTGCGAATATGGAGCAATTTGCAATGGCATTCTTAAGGAGATTTTGGAGTGCAGAGGATCAGCTGAAAGTAACAGCAGAAATGTACTCGAAGCGTTATTCTACGTCACATCCGACGCATTATGCCAATTATTTTACTTCACAATTGGCTAAATTACAGTTTCTGATTCCTCCATTGCCTGAAGAAGAGCTTTTGCAAGCTATAGCGAGACAGTTACCGATTGAGGTACAGCGATCACTCATAGCGTCGGGAGCAAACACACTTGAGCACTATGACGACATTTTACGGCGATTAGACTATACAAGCGCTCAAGTTACGCCTAGAAATGCAAGAAACGACAATCGAAACACGCAAGAGGTGAATGCGGTAGTCGTTGATAACGCAGCTCAGACGGACAGAAGAGATTCCTGGGAAAACAGAAGGAACGAAGGAAATCGAGGAAACATCCGTAACGTTCGTGGAAATGATCGATATAGAGGACCATATGAGAGGCCATACGATCAGGACGCAAGAGACAGCCGTTACAGAAATTATAATCAGAATTCCAGATATCAAGATAGGAATCGATACAACAATAGATATCGTGGTAGAAATAACTGGAGCCAAGGTCAACAGTATAATCGGAACGACAGGCAGGATGGCCGAAGAAATGAGCCAAATGAAAGACGAGATAATCGTGAATATGAGAGGTCGAGGCAAGAATGTAGACAGCCTAGTGCACCACCCGAGGAGACAGTCAGAGATGTCAATCGAGCAAGCACGAGTGGCGAAGGAAAAAAAACGTCAAATTAACTGCAGAGCAAGATGCTAATCATTGGGAATCGATCATCATTGTGGAAACGTATCAGGTCAAGGACGAGGATTTAATTGAAGAGGAAGACGTAGTACATCGAGGAAATAGACATGAATTGCCAGTTATCAGTGTGGAAGACATGGGAAAGGAAATAAAGACACTAGTAGACACGGGGCCTATGGTGAGCTTGATATCCATAGGTTGCCTGGATGAGTTGAAATTATCAGGAGAAATTACGATGTTGCCAACTGTTGTTAGCAAGATTCAAGGGGTGATCCCAGACAGAAGTATGAAATGTAAAAGTCAGGTACTTTTAGATGTTGGGATTGGAACCAGAAGTTTTGAACAGATGTTCCTAGTAGTGGGTCAACTACATTTTGACATGATCCTAGGAGTGGATTTCTTAAGTGAAAGTGGTCTGATCATAGATATGCAGAGTAGGCGCATGTACTTTCAAGAAGGGGTCATGGAAAATCAGGAATCTGAGATGACATTCTTTAGAGAGAATATATTGGATGAGATAGTATGCAGCATTGAAAGGTCTATAGAAGATAGAACTAGCATGACAAGTAAAATAAATCCAGAAATTAAGGAGCAGTTTGATCAAGTAATTTCAGAATATGACATATTCAATGACAAACCAGGTCTCATAGAAAATTTTACCTACAGCATCAAGTTGATGGATGACAAACCATACCATAAGAATTTATATCTCATTCCGGATAAATGGAAGGAAGAAGTTAGTACAATGATAAGCGATATGGAGAAAGATAGAATAATCAAGAAGATGCCAACTGCTTATTTGAATCCTTTAGCTGTTGTCAAGAAACCTAATGGTAAGCTGAGGATATGCCTAGATGCTAGAGCTCTTAATGAAAGAGTTCTTCCTGAACACGACACGCCACCTGTTATTCGTGAATTGTTACGCAGATTCAGAGGAAAGAGTTTCTTTTCGACAATCGATCTGACTAGTTCTTATTATCATGTTGAGCTAGCAGAAAACTGCAAACAATACACAGGGTTCTTGTTTGATCATAAAACATATGTATTCAATAGGTTACCTTTTGGAGTGAAAAATAGTGGTCCGGTGATGATCCGAGCACTAGATGAAAATTTGTCAGATGCAGTTAAGGAGCATGTGGTGAGCTATATTGATAATCTGATTATAGCGTCTGAGACAGCGGAAGAACATATCAGGCACCTTCGAATGCTTTTTGAAGATCTTAGGAGGACGAACTTCAAGGTGAATTTCAACAAATATCAGTTCTTTCATGAAGAAATTGAATTTTTTGGACATAGAATCGATGGAGATGGTTATAGGCCCAATCCAAAGAAGATTATGGCTATTTCAGAGTTTCCAACCCCACGAAAGATTAAAGAGGTACGGCAGTTTTTAGGCATGTGTCAGTTCTTTTCAACACATTGTCCTGAATATACTGAAACGATGGCACCTCTGCAGGATTTACTAAGAAAGGGAAATCGATGGAAATGGGACGACAGATGCAATCAAGCGTTTTTAGCGGCTAAGAATATGTTGATCCAAAATATCAAGCTTGAGTACCCAGATTTTACAAGAAGATTTTTTGTGGAGACAGACGCATCCAAGATAGGTATTAGTGGGATCCTATATCAGTTGGATGATGACAAGAAACATAGGTATTTAGCTTTCACCAGTCGCAAGCTCAGGAATTGTGAGAAGAATTATTATGCAACTGAGTTAGAGGCATTAGCAGTGGTTCATGCTCTTAAGACATGGAAGAAGGTGTTGTTTGGACATGACATAACAGTGATCACAGATCATAAAGCCCTCCAATTTATTATGAAGACAGACTTAGCGAGTGACCGCATCACCAGATGGGCTCTGTTCTTACAGCAATTCAACCCAACTGTTGTACATAGACCTGGGAAATTAAATCTGTTAGCAGATGTGTTGAGCAGAAACCCTTGTGAGGAAGTAATTGTCAACCATATGAATTTGATTCAAGAGGATAATGGTACTCTAGAAAAGTTGAGGATGTTAGCGCAAACTCAGAAGAGGTATGCACCTTTGCGAAGAATTTACCGTTTTTTGACACGCAGGATGGACAACGCTGATCCAGATTTTCGAAGAACTGAGATAGAAGCTAGAAAATATCATATTATGGGAGGTATTATATGCCAATATATCGACCAGGATCATACCAAACTTAGAGTAGTGATCCCACCCAAGCTTGTCAAACCAGTTATTTGGATGATACACCGAATTGCAGCTCATGTAGGTGTAGACAAGACTTTGGCTCTCGCTCAAGAAACCTTCGTTTGGAGACAAATGGGACAAACGATTCGCGACGTCATAAAGACCTGTGACAGTTGTCAGCGAAGTAAATATTCATCTAAGCTAATGAAAGAGGTTCCTAGATCAATATTACCCAGCAAGCCAAGAGAACTTTTCGCTACGGACATTTTCGGTCCGATTCCTCGTTCGACGAAAGGAAATCAGTTTGTTTTGGTAACAGTAGACGTATTTTCTAAATACGTATCTCTATGCCCTATCCAGAAAGCTACATCCAAGTACGTGATCAACAGATTAGAGAAAACAGTTATTCCAAGTATGGGGAAACCTGAAGTTTTGTTGAGTGACCATGGATCACAATTTACCAGTATGGAATTTTCTACTGCTATGGAACGTTTAGGAATAAGGCATGTGTTTAATTCTGTGCGGTATCCAGAGGGAAATCCAGCCGAAAGAATTATGCCGGAAATCAGTAAAATGTGTCGCTTTATGTGTCAAGGCAACACCATAGATGGATGGAAGTGATACCCATCATTAGTCAATGCTTGAATTCCACAGTACGTGAAAGCACAGGACAGATTCCGTCCATGCTTCATCATGGATTGAAACCTGATAGACCATGGGACCGAGTCGTGAGGGCACCAGTAGATCCTCAACCCACACAAGAAAGAAGAATCGAGATGGCAGGAGAGAGGCTCAGAAGACAGGCGGAGAAGAGGGCCAGGAGACAAGCAGGAAGGAGGTTCCACGAGCCATTTCATGAAAATGACGAGGTGCTAATTAGGAAGCCAGTCACTTCGAATCTTCAACTGAAGATCTACCATAAATTTGCGCCATTGTACGCTGGTCCATTCCGTATTGAAGAAACGTACCAGAATAATAGCTACAAAATTGTCAGAATGGATACTAATGAAGTTGTGGGAACTTTTAATGCAGCTAGCATTAGAAAGTACCATCATGCTGATTAAGTGGATTGTAGAGCTATCGTGTATATGTGTTATGTATAGAATGCCTGAGAGTTGAGCCATTTTTATGAGATATATAAGTTACTCCTTTGTGCCATTTTTATCTGACGTGATCAATGCACGCCTTTGTGAAACCTTGGCTGTGAAGCTATTAATAGCCCTCTGATGTCTTAATACCATATATGGACATATCTGCATCTTGTCCCCTTATTGGCCAGTGAATTATATTTTGGAAGGGGTCGTGACCAATCAAATTTTAGCACGCAGTTACCTTTGTGTTGCGTCGTCATTTGCTTTGTTTCGAGGCATTTCTTCCTTGCAGCCAAGTAGGCTAGACGTATTCCGATATTCTAGGGAAAGTGCCCGCGTTCAAGGTGAAACCATGGCGAGGTGTCTGTATGTCGTAATCAGTAATTGCTTTACTGTAGTTCTGTTTCATATTTCGGCAATTTAAAACTCTTATTCTGTGCTATTTTTCTTTTGGTCGCGTGTACTTGTCCCCTCCCGATATTTTCCCTCCGCCCTTTGTGTGCGTGTAATTGCTGGTAAGTTTTTGTTTTGTATGATAGTGTTATTTTTATTTATTTTGATAACGTAGTTTTTGTACTTTAAGGGTTGAAAGTCATGTATGTGGGCTTGTCTTCGCTTTACTCTGGTGTGCTTGACGGTTGGTTTGCCTACCTTGTAGGGGGCATCTTTGGGTCTGTCATCCAGAGTGTATCTTATCGTAGAACAACATAACGGGATTGGAGATTATTTTTTCTTGCTTCCCGTAATGCTTTGTTCTTTATCTTAAAGAGTTCACAAAAGGAGGTCTCGCCTTTGCTATTTTGCTGGTGACCTAACCTGTGATATTCTTGTGTCTGTGAATGCCCATATTTTGCGCATCACATATTTTCGTCGTCTGTGTGCCCTTATCTCCTACGCATACTTTCAATTTTTAAAGTATATTTTTGGCTTTGCCGATAATTTAATGTAATTTTTCCTTTTGTCTAAATTCCTATTTTTCTCGTAACTCACTAGATCTTGCATGTGCCTCCGCGTCTTTCTTCCTCATTCCTCCCCTCCCTCTCACCCCTCTCCACCCCTTTCTGAACCATTGTACCCCCCTCCTATTTTGTTCATCCCTTTTGACACGCTTTGTCTAAATTGGTAGAACGTATCTTGACTTCGTAGAGTGTAGTCGTTTCTGAGTTTTGTCTTTTTTATTTAATTGCGACATACTTACATTTAGTCATCGTTTCATCTTGCCTTGAACACGTTACCTTAACTTATCTTATTTTATTTCATTTTAATATAATTTAATTTAGTATATTTTCGATTTTCTTCCTAATTTGTACTTTTCTTGCGGTAAACTAATTTTGTGTTTAATTTGTTGGTCATTTCTCTTCTTGTTTTTAATATCTCTGGGATCGTTGTACATTGTGGTTCTTATTTAAATACATTTTATCTTTGCCTAAGTATCTCTGCTTTTGCGTCTCGCCTTATTTTAATTTTAGTTACCTTCTTCGAGTTTTGTCTGGTTTTTACTACATTTTGGTTTGTCGGTCTTATTAGCGTACTTGTGACGTTAATACGACCTACACGGCCTCTGATTTAAATTTGTTCATCTTTGGATTTTACTGTAGTTTAATCTTAATTAGCTTTCCCCCTTTCTTTTGGGATTGCTTTCTGGTTTGCCTTTTAAAATTTGGGCCCAGCGAAAGCCAAACAAGACTGCGATCTCCCCGTTTTTCTTTCTTCTATTTTATTTTTATTTTATATTTCTTCGGGGATAGGGGAAGAGCTTCAGCTACGTTTCCACTGACGTCTGCTGCGTACGTAAGTATATGTTTATTTCTATTACTTCATCTTAAGTTGCGTACAGAGTGTATTTTTTTCTCAATCCTGATAAAAAAGGAGATGTACGGGAGAGATGTACCCGATATCTAGTTGAGGCTATCGGCTACGCCAGCAGACATTAAGCCGTAGTTGAGATTATTGGAAGAGTTAAGAAAAGATAGCGCTCAGATCGAGTCAAGAGGAATGTCAGGATGACGTAGAAGGTCTAGGATTAAGAAGGCTCTGACGGCAGTCAGGCAGATGGAATTATGGATGGAATTATGAAGCTTTATTAAGATCTATATGGAACATGGTATTTAAACATCTCAGAAGAGGAGATATAACATGCATTATATGTGGTTATAATTTGATGGAAGTCAGATAACCCTTAAGATATTTTGTAACTTAATAGCCGAGATGATCGGGGTTCGAGATTATATTTGTGACGCAAGACCACAGAGGTGGGGAGAACGTCACGTGACTGCGCCAGGGAGGTACAGGTCATTGCAGTCCAGAGACAGTCAGTTGAGCTCAGTGAGCCAAGCAGTCGAGCTCTGTAAGCAGAGGAGTCAAGTACAGTTAGCACGGCAGTCGAGGTCAGAGAACGAGCTGAGTGGGACATGCGCCGAGCGTATGGTTAAGGTCGCGCGGTGAGCAGCATTTGTCAGGAAAGTGAAAGCGACAGTTTTAACTTCACCAAGCAGCGAATGAAAAGTAGGTCATTGAGCCAGGCGGACAACCGCAGTAGGCAGCGTGAAGACCGGTTACAGAACCAGCTGTACGGGCCAGGCAAGCATAGAAGGCCGGGGTTTAGAACAGCACAGTAAAACGAGTAGTTGGAGAACTTTATTACAAGCTGCATTTGGAAACGCAGAACAGCATAGTAGAGCGACATGGCGAGGCCAGCTTTAAGCGGAGATTATTCTAGCATTGCAGTAGGGGCGAGCGGGTTATTTCCAATTGTATACGCAAGCATTATGACAGAAGCTGAACTTCATTATAACATTGAGTTGGAACGTTTATTCAGCATTTGAATTATACAAGCAGTTAGTTACGAGATACTGCAACTTTGAACTTCAAATGAACATAGTTTTTCTTAATGACATTACGACTATGCATTTCATAACGCATTCCAAGTAACATTAACGATTATAAGCAAATGAAATGGTACAAGCATATTCACTGATGAACATTAGCACGTGCATTAATGCAATTCTTTCTTATGCAGTGTTATAAATTACCGAGTATGAACACAGCTACAGGGTGTGTCATAAACTTAGACACTCTCATATAAAATTTTATTTTATGAAAGTGAGACTTAACAGTTATTGGAAATTGAACTTTCAACACTCAAACCGAACATTGTATGGAACAGTGGCGTAACGTAGAAGAGGAATAGGGGGTCCGCTGTTTCTGTGAACTTTTTCGTGAAGATTTGGACAGTATCCGCTACGGATAACCAGAAGTTCATCATGTCGGAGTAAACGCAGACAGAGAGGCGATGGCACCACAGAGCGATGGATTCGATTCCTGACGAGGAGGAGGTCCACCAGCTGATTCACTTGGGATTCGAAGGCAATCGTCATTGCATGGATGGAATGATATTCACGCCGATCTTTCGAGAAATTCATTACATAAGGAAAATCGACGATCTTTGAAATTTAATAACAGCTGATTATGAGAAGTACTGTATGAGTTATAACTTTCCGATACGATTATTTTCATTTAACTCCGCTCTGTCCTGGAACTCCAGGAATGCGATGTAATAGCAGATGGGTCATCGCATCCCCAGGACGAACGGGTACAGTATATATACGCTCAATACTTGGAATTTATATTTATTTCAGTGTGCGTAGAATGGTGTAATTTTTGAAAGGCGTGTACATGAAATTGAGATTAGCCTTCTTGTTAGCTGAGCCATGGCCTAGATAGACAGCTTCGTGGGCAAATGAGTCTAGAATTAGACCGCCCATTTAGCTAACCATCTGGTGTAAGAGTGCTGGAGCAGCATCTCAGGGTGGTCGCGAGAAGCGAGGAGAAGTTGCCAAGTGAAGCTCAAACGGTGTTATTTGGCTAAAAGCATTCCCATAGTTGTACCAGGTGTACAGTAATTGTTGGTAATTTATCTTTGGGGCCCCATACCAGGTTCGTAATTGTAGTGTGTGTAATGTTATAAGCTAGTAGTAAGCACTGCTTTCGCTATTGGCTACATTGAGTGAGGTCTGGCGGGAATGGAGCGCTGTGATAGGCTGTTGTGTTAGTGAGGTGATTGGGTGGCGTGAGAAAAGGTATTTTATTGATTTTATGAATAATGAGAGGTGTATATTGTGTATTTGACAATTGTAATGCTTGGAGAATAGTTTAGTCGGACGTCCGTCGGTCATCCAGCGTCCAACCGCGGCCAGTGGGCCTTAACTGCTGTTTTGTACTGGTAGTGTTTTTTGATTGGTGTATGGTATAGTGAGGTTGAGTTATTGTTAATTACTATTTTTGTTGGCTGGGTGTACTGTGGTGTCCGTATTAGATGTTTGCGTTTTGTAGGATCTGTTTGAGTATTAGTAGCCTATGTATTTTGGTTTTCGTTCATTGGTAATGGTGCGATCAGGTTCATATCTGCCTAGTCGGCGTATGAGTGGATTGGTGATTAGGGCGGTTTGGAGGTAGAATTTTCGAGTGAGCTTTGCAACAAAGTCCAGGAGGTACGGGATCTTAGTGTTTCTGTGCATGTCTGTAATACGCAGTTTATATTCGGATCTTATGGCTAGGCGTAGATTGTAATCGTTTGAGGTCGGAGAATGAAAGAAAGCCCATTGCTGTGAATGCGGATGGGTCGGATGGGTGCAGTATATATGTGTGAGACATTTTTGGTGTTCAGTTTACTTTAGGGATTGATCAATTGGTATGAAGTTCTGATCTGTGGTTTGGAACATTGAATAGTCGTTTTACGTAAAGAATGGTCAAGGCTCAGGTATAGATTAAGCGGTAGGTTGGACCGCGCAGGGAACCACCGCACAGTGGGTCAAAATCGAAATCTAGGAGGACAACAATATTTTTACCCTTTAATCATGAATTTAGAGTGAAAGCAACGTATATAATTTGTTTACTTCACAATGGCTATCAGTTAAGGGAAGGAAGCCGACAACAATCTTCTTCTCGCAACAGTGCCTGAAAGGACCTACGAGATTAAGGACCTAAGATTGGAAACACCCCTAGGGAGTTCCGTGACAATTACTTCCTCGTTAGTACTGTATCTTCCCGAAAGATCCAGCCTCCTCATCAGGGCGAGCAAGCCTCATCTAGAAATACTCTCGTTCCTTAGGGCCCTCCTCCTTGATAAGAAACCCTCACTAGGACACTAAAAGAAGTAAAGTTTTCTAGAAAGAAAATTAGCCTTGGGGGGAGGGGGAACTGGCATATTTATCAGAGTCATATTTGGCCCGCAAGACAACCAAACACCATAATTTACCTCGCCTTAGTGACAGAGCCTCCTCACACGTCCGATGCAGAGTCACCGAATAAGTATTCGAACCAGGTCCTGGAAGAGTGAGATGAATACGTTAACATTCAGGATGTTACACTGCCACGAGAGGCTGAAGAGTCCTGTGAGCCTCTCAAGCAGCTGTTAAGGAGGAGTTTTAACCTGCATCTGTACCTCCCGGGTCACGAACCTAGCCATCCTACTTGAAATCTTAGACCCTTTTAAGAGGTCCCCTAAGTGTGAGAACACCTCTCTATTCGTTGTTTGTTTGTCCCAAGAACAATGATATGTTATATGAAGTGCATTTCTCTATTTTGGTTAAGTGTAATATAAGTAAGCACATATAATGAGAAAATGTATGACTAAGTAGAAGGATGAATGAATGAATGAGTGAAGGAGGGTGTCTAAGAACTGTCTAATTGATAATATTCCCACTAGCGTAGTTTGTAAACATTTGTAAACTCTCTAGTCATAAACTTATTAAAATAAATAAGAGCATATCTCTAAATGAAAGCACTTTGTAGTGCCTGTCTCCACTTACACTCTAGTAAAGCCTTCCACGCTTTACTATGACCAATTCTAATGGATTAGGAAACGAATTAGAGCATCTTCTAGGTTAGATCGAACATTCATTTAAGGCCTCGTTGGAAGAATACGTACAATGCGAGAGGTTTATTTTTACCGAGCAAGGTGATAGAAAACGACATAGGTATCTTAGACACGGACCGCATTGTAGTACCGAGAATTATTAAAATCGTTGCCTAAGAACTGACGTGTTAGAATTCAAATTTGTACCCACGAATACCGTTTACCTGAGCGCTCAGGTTTTATTTTCCAAAAGTTATATGTGGTTAATTTATCACTAATTGAACGGCCTTCTTTCTACGTGTATCATTAGCTGCTTTTCTCTGCCATGGCGTCATTTTTTTAACGGCAGAAATAACCGTCACAAGCAGTCATTACGAGCTTCTTTTTTGTTTGAATTATCGGCTACTAAAAACGCAATTTGAAAAGTCACCCACTATGAAGACAGGAATTTACGAGATCATCTAAGAAAAATCGATAAATAATGAGGTGGGTATAAAGTTTAATCTCAACCCCCCAAGTATAGACATGATTTGACACTGTAAAGCTTCAGTGCTTTGAAAACAAGGGTAAGTAACACTCACTTAACTGCGAGTATAATGCTATATTATGGTATAGCTCTCTTTAGTGGCAGATGGCCTAGCTATTCTGCCCCCATAATGCTACAATAATTGTTATTCTCTTCGCGGAAAGATCCTCGTAACCCTTTCTTTGTAAGCTCCTTCAGGGCCCTCAGGTCATCAGCCAGGTGCACTCGAGTAATGCTCAAACCAATGGTTGACCTCCGGAGTAGTATCTTGTCGGAAGGCCCTTTCTAATGCTTGCCTCTCCTCTCCCCCTCCTTTCCCCTCTGTGTAGTGGTTCTGTGTGTATGCGTGATGATAACCCGCTTTATTGCGGTGTCTGTGTATTTTGAAGTCAGGTGAGGATTGGGAAGGACGCACTGGCCTCATGTTAACACAGGTTATCAAACAAAATTACTTACACACAGCCTAGTTTAAGGAGCTAATCGTCCTCCTTAGTCGATGTCCCTTTCATAATAAATTTCAACTTCAAAGCTTGTAATATTATTATTGAATCCACTGTGGGCCGAATGGATTGCTTCTTTCTTTTTTTCTTTTTTTTTCATTTTTCACCCTCATAATATAAGCTTATAAATTCCTTGTCGCGTTGGCCGAGCAGTCTAAGGCGTTGGAATTATGTTCGAATTTCTTCATAGGGAGCGAGGGTTCGAATCCCTCACCCGACTGCTCAGCATGGGTTGGAAACAGTCAATGAACCTTCCCTTTTCTTCCGATAGATTGAGCCCTCATCTCTCCTCCGCTCAGCTTGCCAAAGCTCAGTACGAACAGCCCCAGAAAAAGGCTCGGCACGACTCAGCTTGAGGAGGAGGGGGCACGAATTGTCCCGAAAGAAGCCTTGGCTTGATTCGGCTTGTGGTAGGGGCACGAAGAGCTCCATATAAAGCCTCGTTAAGAGGAGGGGGCACTATGAGCCAGTATGCCGGCCACAACAGTCCGAGACCTCTTTGTCGGCTCCCCCTCCAGTCCCTTAAGCACGAGGATCTATGACCATTTGGATGACCTTGTGTTCCAAGTTAGAATCTTCTTAAAACTCAAGAATTTTTCTAGGTATATGCAGTGTCTTGGGTGGGGTTTCGCCTGGGAACACCAAGCTGGCTCATCAGCGGGCTCTTGGTGTCAGTTACCCGAACCTCACAGGAGTAGCGATCTGTGCACTACCTCCCTTCTTATGGAACGCACCTGTGCCTATTTACTGCGAGAGCTAAGAACTCAAGCAGCCTTTAACCTCCCTATAAAGGCTTCCAAAAATATGATATATTGTCTTTCACGACAAAGCAATTAAAACTCTAAAACTTGTCTATTGTTGTACCCCTAGGGTACGCTATACCATCCCTTAAGGAAAATACACAAATTCATAAAACTACAGACTTCTGATATAAGATTCTAATAAAATACCACCTACAAAATTACATGAAGAAGAACACAAGTAGCTCATTCAGGAAGTCAGGTAGGCTCGTACCAAAGGTAACGACCTGGGATAGGTGCACGACACGGGAGGAATGTAGGAATCCGCCGACCGTGCACACCAAAGCTATAAGAGCCCCCCAAAGGTCAAGGGCCAGGATCACTAATTACTCAGTCCTCTCAGTGCAACGACGTGCCGTACCGCTGCTGTCTTCAGGTCGGGTAAGTGTCTTAGCGATCCACACTCTAACCACTACACTACACACTCCCTTCCCCCTGTGCTTGGACTGTATTTTATTTATTATTATCCACTAGTCTGAACTGCTAGCTCTTTTAGTGCATCTCTCAATAGAGATACCCATTAAAACTCTAATTAACAGAAGCCACTGGTCTTACTCATTTATTTATTTAGTCAGTAGGTTCCTACCCTAATAGATTCCACTTAGGTAGGACTTAGAAATAGCTTTAGTGTTTATTTGCTTAATCGCTACTCTTGATCAGCAAGTGTCCTTGATACGTGCCGACCACAGCTAGCTCGCTACTTGCTCGCGTGCTTATAGCTCTCTGCAGACCGCGTGGCGCCGGCCTCGCGCTTTGGCTTACAACTTATTTGCTCTTACCAACTACCTCTTTACCTAGAACTACCCCGTTAAACAGCACCTTGGGGAGTTCTCCTGGCTGATCACTCAATCGATCTCCTTTCATAAAACAATCCCTACCTCTTACAAATTCGCCAAGCTACAACCCCAATTTAGATTAATTTCATCCCCTAGATTTAGTATTTGTATTGGCATCCCTCACAGATACCATACAAGTGGTGGAGGCAAGGGTACCGCGACGTTGATTTAAATCAACGTCTAAAGGGGTTCAAACAACGAACTTCCGCGGAAAAGATCCCTAAACCTCGTGCTAAGCCAAGCAAACGCCACCCACAATTGGGAAAACTTTTTGAGATCAGGGTCCAATTAAATTTATAAACCCACCCAAACCCGCCCTAATTGAGCTAATTTTAGTAACGCTACCCCTATCAAATAATTAGTCAATTGAGACCCCATATTTGCTACGCCCAGACAATAGATAATTCATATAGGGCCATATTAATTAATTGCCCACCCAATTCGGTCCCCAGTACCTCAGATAGTAATTTAATACGAATATTCCATTTATCTCCCACATTTTTAAACCATGGCACCTCATGCCGAAACGAATATTTTACAAGGGAGGATAAACCATAGCAATAGTCGGAGAACTTCCGAATTATTCTTTTTTCTTGTAAGAAGCCGACAAAGCCGGATGTACAGGGTACAATTCCGCATCCAAGCGATGCAGGCAAGGGTAAGTGCGGCACAAATTAGATACATCCGCGCCCCCACAAATAGGCGTAAAATACTCCTCACCCGGGCACATAAGAATTTACATACAATCCACAGGGTGTTACAGGAGAAGCATACAAAAACACTGAGAATCCATGCCAAAATGGACAGGGCATATGGGCACATCAGTTATACAGAACACTTGCAAAATATTAAGGCGCAGTATGCGAGGCTGGAGAACCAATTCGCACGGCTCATTGCCGAATATTGGCGGCTGAGCGCCCAATTAGTACGAATGTACCGTATTACTTCGGAATAAGAAATATAGCGGGCAGTATTAATAATTTTTTTCCCACACACAGTAACATGTCCAATAAAAATTGATAGCGGTATTTATTTTCACCTCTATGGACATATAATTGAAGTCACGTAGTACACAGCCCCTGTTCACAACTTAAGCTTAATGCCGCCACAGTGACTATAACGGAGCAAGCCAGGGTAGTCACCCGGCAATATGCCGAGATATGGCAACGCCTCCGTCACCTCCAGGCATAATGTATTACAATAAACTTACTCACACACCCACATGAACCAATGGAAGCAACCAATACAAAAAACATACCTAAAGCAATTCAAACATCCAATCCCGACATGCCCACTCCTATTAGGAAGGAGACGGACGTGGCTATGCCACATCCCAAGCTTAACATGGAAAACGAGACACGTGTAGACACAATCACGGGACCACGTCATAACATGGCAATCCCAAAGCTTCCATTAGGCCCTAGGACATTAGCGCCCATATCGGCTAGCAATAGTCTTAAGGAACGCCGAAAAGCCATACTAGTTCATCGCGTAATTCCAGTCACACTCCCCAAAATAGAGGGTAGAATCCATAAACCTAAAATTACCCTTCTACAAACGCCTCGCACGGAGAATGCATCCCTTGAGTGGATACCAGGGGCTAAAGCCGCTTTGACAATCCGAGGGAGACGAAGCTATCATTTGAGATAGCTCAGCAATAAAATAAATTCCCAAATAAAGAACACGTTATTTCTAAACAATTAAAATTACACTTTCTTAAAAATGTCAATTAAAAAGACTAAGCAATAGCCTAACGAATGGCATAAATTGCTTTTCTAGCCCATTTTTCTTTACCACACAGCATTTAGGTGTAGGTAAAAGATAAGAGATGTCGAGGTACACTTCACTCGCAGCAGTCCCACATAGGCTAGACATAATTTTACCAGTCCTTACAGCCATAAGAAATAAAAGCATTTCACCACCTTTCATAGGGAAATAAATAACATATTTCCCCCCAAATGATTTGAACCCAGGAATAGATAAAATATAACAAGCGCCCTATGCGCTAGGACATTTAATAGCTATGATAGTAACTAGCAATAACTGGTAATCTCCAATACTGCATGACAAGGGATTAATTATAAGATGCATGTTTAGCATAAGAGGTATAATAAAATATACCAGGTTATATTACATGTGTACTATATCATGATAAATTGATGAATTTTGTTAACACAAACTAGCTGCAAATAGCGCATGGCTAGACACATATTCAATACTACTTAGGCCCTACATTTTCCCATAGGTCCCCATAGCTCAAATACGCCATATAAGCCTTGGCAAGGGCGCCAAGTAGAAGGTGGCATATAGTAACCATACTCAGGAACAGGAGTCACCACCAAGTTTTAGTTGATCAAACAACATAACTGAACTTTCAGCCTAAAAATCCCCATAGGACATACTGACAGAGTAAGGTTGATAATAATTATACATTTATAATATAATAGGAGCACGAAAATTTTCATAGACAATACATGATAGATAGAATATTACACATGTCGTCTACAGCGTGCAGAAAGCGAGGTCACGACTCTGCCGTAGCAGGCGGAAGTAACAAGACACGAAGCGCGCGATCAGCGGAATACGCTCAGCCCATAGCAACAGGGATTTACGCAAAGTCACGTAAAAATGCCACACTTACACATGGCCGTGCGAAGCATGGGGTCATTTACCCACATATGGGCCATATGGCAGACAATAGCAGGATTTCTTTATTGTAGGGAAATGCCTAAACACTTTCTATAAATAAAAATTAATAATGGCGCACATTTTTATAAAACTAATCGCATTTAGATTCACATACAGACATAATCGCAAAACTTAGGTGAGCGAGCAAAGGTCTCATTATCTACCGTAAGGAAATATAAAATAACGGACCCTTGTCCTATAAACATACAATATCAGAACACAGTTCGATTACCATATTATAAACATTCATTATTTACAAATAGGCTACATCCCGATAGATATTATAAATAATAGCGACTCTATAAAATTCCAATAACGATTTGGGAAAGAACAACCTATAGATAATGAACACCTATAAGAGATTAACACGCATTTTTTTTATTGAACTATTTAGAAAGTGCACGGATTCCAACAGTTACCCCATATGCAAGAGGGATAACAGGCCGATACAATATAGGGCCACAGAATAGACTAAGAAATAACACATAGGACCTAATGTACTATACAACGATACACTGATACCAATTCTCAAACAAACGCCCTTACAACCGTGATAGCGAACATACATACAGTACAATAACACAGGTTAGCCGCAGTGCATAAACACGACAAACACAGATTGGCGGCATTTAGGGAAGCAAACGTAATACTTCTACACTCGTGCAGATGAACGACATGTCCCACACGGTTCAAGGTAGACACACAATAACACAGGTTAGCGAATTCCACTACAAAGGCAGAGTAACACTTGCAATAGGATATAGCAAGCATTGATACCATTACGCTCAGTATTGCGACAGTACACAGGTAGATTATTAATACCACAATCAATAGGAAGTGACACAATAACACAGGTTGTTAGAATATCACAGCGAACACCATATACAGTTCCGATAAACACACAAGTAGGAAACACGAGGAAAGGAGTTGACAAATACTTACGCGTAGTACAAAGAATCCAATAAACTATAATCCACAAGAGGTTTTTAATCATAAATGTTAATTTGCCTGACACAGACTTCTTGCTAAGGCAGTCTCCACACACATACTGAATCATGATCTGCAGACAAGGCGGCTGCATGCGTATACAGATTAACGACACCGGAGACGATAGTAGACCGCGACTCACGTGGTGAGCACAGCGCTTCCGGCGTTAAAACAGAATCTGTTCCACACTTTTTTACCAACATAGGGGATCTTTTTAGATATCTCTGCTTTCTAGAATTAAAGTGGATTTGACCACCAAATAACGTCATATAAGACAGACATAATGAACAGTTTTCACAAACTGTTCGTAATTGTCTACTTAATGACGAAATGATAGTCATCATTTTAACAAAATTAAATCAGCATTTCCATAACAGCCACAAGGCTCATTAAGGACCACAAATCCTTGCAGAGATCCCCTCTAGTTTACATATACACAATAGAGCAACAAGTAACAGTACAATCGTCGGTTGGCCAAAATAATTTCCATAAATTTCCTTTTGAGGCAACGTGATACGACATGGCACGTACAGATGTATGTCCATCAGTCACACAATAACGCAATGGCCCGTAGATGTCCTACAGTAGACCTCAGGTGTTCCATAAGACCAAAGCAGGTGTATGCTTACCTTCCTAGGTCAAAACACTGAAGGATAGATATCAGCCATGAGTGAATACATGTAAAAATATTCGGCAATAAATACGTTACATGGTCCATAGCTATTCTACGTTATCTCAGGCGTTCCGTAAGTCAAGAGCAGGTGTTTGCCTACCCTCCAGGGATAACGATAAGGAATAAGTATCGAGCATAAACATAATCATGCCGGATTTTATAGATAATATTTAGTAAAGGCCCGAGGATTCTCTTTAATATATAACAAGTAAATATACACTTAATTACACAAACAAGAATATACAGAATACGAAATATACTATCCTTAGACAAATACATCCGGTCAGGAAAATACAATGCGTTATTTTCAATGCTATATAGCAGAACACCCGATAAAGGTAGCCCATTATATTCCCCCACGAGCAATCTACCATGCGGAACGCAATCTTAGATGTCCATACACATATTGCTACACCCCGCCATATTTTTTCATTTTCCTGGAGTAGAAAGTGAAAACCACTGACACACCTTTCTCCACATTATTACAGAGAATTTTTATACCCATAGGAATGCGACATATGATTCCAAACATGTAAAAACACAATCCAGAATACTACATATATTTTCCTGGAGGAGACTGTGAAAACCACTGACACACTTTTCTCCACATTATTATAGAGAATTTTTATACCCATAGGTGCGACCTATGATTACGGACATACGAAATACACTCCAGAATACCACGTGTATACTAGATAGTAAACACATTACTAATATACATACTAATACTAATATAAATCGCACTTATCACATCTCGGCACGATGTAATGACAAAATAATCCCATTAGGATTTAGCCAAAGGAGGACATATATAGATTCCTAGAATACAGATGAATAGCTAATGACCTTTGCCCAGGGTGTACAACACGCCAGGTATACAGTCCAAACCGTGGGTAAACAATACATTAAACGCGTAACACGTGCGCTTGACAGTTCCTTCGCGGAGCGATAACAAAGCCTTAATGGTACCAACCCACTCTTGTCGCTCGCATCCAATCAGAGTACGAACATGATAAACACGACTTGCTCCAGTCGGACAGCCAATTACAGGATGCAGGTCACGCCCCACACTGACGACAGGTGATATCTCACATACACAAGCGTTATCTACGTACACGCCTCCCACGAGATAGATAACTTGCAAACGGCCATAATCCATTTAAGTCGCGTAGGGCGCGCCAAATTTAAACGGCACTAGATGACAGACAGGTAGTTATTACAATATAATTCAAACAATAGGGTAACCAAATGATTTTATTTTAGTTTACCCCTATCCTCCCTCAACCCTTTACGCCGGGATAACATATTTAACGGCCAGAAACCAATGTTCTCAGGGATATTTACACCGCGCCGCGCTTTACAATAAATACGCCACATTATATATACTAGCTAACTTTTGATACATTTTTGCCCTCAGATACACTATTATCTAAACACGCCAGCAAATACAGAACAATATGAACATATATCCATCACCAAATAGGTAGATAAATCCACTTTCCCATTAGGAGGTTTTAATTTATTTTATTTTGAAATACGGCGATATTATTTAAAACAATATCTTTCAGAGTTAGACCAATAGAGTTGTTCCAGGTGACAGGATGTCCATATAACCACCATACATTATCCCCCTTTTGAAACCCATAATTAAAAATCCACACTTAGGGATATTTATGGACATAGTTTACTAGATAGATGGCATTTATATATACCATTATTACAATTCAGAGGATAGCAATAAATACTTACGTACCCCCCCCATTTTCATAGGGTGATTAGCGTGTTATATTTTTTGCAGCGATCAACCCCATCAGAGGAGGGAATTACGACACATATAATGCGCTGCAATATAGCCTGGTTTCAGATACCTATATATAGGATCTATAATAAAAATCCATAGACAATATAAATAGATGAAATCTATAGCCAATAGCTCTAGATAAAATATATCTAGACAGCACACCTAGATACAATTTATACACGGCAGCTCTAGACAGTAGATATAGACGGAGTTTATAGCAAATATCTATCAGCAATAGCACTAGATAGTATAACTAGATAATACCACTAGACAATACCTCTAGTTAAGGAACCCTACTATATATAATAATAATAGATGACCAGGTTTTTTAAGATAGACTTTATAGACTATAAGTCTAATAAATATCATACGAGTATAAAAAGCAGTCACATATTATTATGGCGATAGATGCCATATATTACCCATAGTATGTCCATGCCACAGAGCACATTTACCTCCCATGATACACATTAAACATTATACAAATAACACAGATACACTTCTTCCCCTCTCCATGCGAGGCACTATGGTTATTATGCAAATACCAGGGTGTATACCATGCCTTATCGCTCATGGTTGGATGTTATTGAACACTCGGAACCTTAAAGCTAACAGCTAGCGTTCCAGGCATAACCGTCTAACACAAGTGCATGCTATGACATTTTTTTCACCAATGTTTTTGCCCTGCATGTTAACTAAAAGCATAAATGCTCACCCATATCCTTCAGTACGGTAATTAACAACCAAGACTGAATAACCAGATCCTACACAATAAAATCTTCACCTACACCGGTCGAGAGTTCCTACCCATTAACGTATCCATAAATCCCCGTAGGACCAAGATTCCGTGAACCTTTATTACCATCCCGTTACCAGTAATTAACAACTTTTTAACATACATACAATTACCCAATAACATGGGAATACCAGTCCACATCCCTCACTTACCTACTAACATGTGAGAAGGAAATATACGCAGCTGATATTAGCTGGAAATCCGATTAACCAGGCGCAACGATAATGCACCGTGCCACCACAATTGCCCCCCCCCGTATAACTACAACACCATAAAACAACATTAAAACGCTAGACACTTATTCTTCATGGTTTACGCACGGCGATGCGCTTGGAAGGATGTGAAATATGTTTTCCAGTTGAAAATAAATATTGAAAAATATTTTCCAGGCGAAAATATATATTAATGTGTCAATAAATTGTACCCTTGACATGACATGACAAGACGTCGACGATGACGATCGACGAGAGGTTATAATGGTGACACGCTAGGGAGGGCAAGCGCCTGTGTTGGGAGGAAGTACCTAGCCTGTCTCCTCTCAAGGCAGGGTCCGTTATACCGTTTTTTTTGCCCTAGCGTCGTCTAAACTATACCTGCGGACGGAGGAATAATACTTTCTCCTTCCCAAGACGACCCCTAGGACTAAACACTAGTCAATAAATAGAATTAAGTAGATGCTCTAGAGTAGGAGCAAACGCCTGCAGCGGCAGGTACATAGGAGTAAGATAAGTAGTGAGAAAAGATAATGCATTAAGGGTATAAGGAAACAAGGAAATAAGGAAACAGTAACAGAATGTGATAAGGAAAGAATATAAGGTAATAAGGGAATAATAACACAAGAAAGGAAATGAAATAATGAACAATTATATTCCGGGCCGAGGTATGTAGCACCGATGACCTCTTTGCTCATACCCCCGATGAACAAATATGCAAGCAGCAAATATATAATGAAAATACGATTCTTTTTCCCTGGCCGAGGTAACGAACATTATGTGCCCCAGGAAGGAGGATATTACACAAATATAAGGAAACTACGATTCTTTTTCCCTGGCCGAGGCAACATACACTACACATACACTATTATGCCCCAGGAAGAAGAATAATGATATAATATAAAACACAAACAGATAGGAACACAATACACTGAAGTTACACAACAAAATAAGTAAGAAAGAATAAATAAAAACAAAGATAAATACGATGATTAACGAACAAACAGAGATAAAGTAGAGCAATGGTATAAAACAGAAGTAAATAGGAGTACAGAACGGTGAAATAATAGGAGACAATGTGTAAGAAAGAATAAAGAGAGATAAAGGTAAATACAATAATGAAGGAACAAAGAAAAACAAAGATGAATACAATAATGAATACAATTATTAGTAGAGCAATGATATAAAACACAAACAGATAGGAACACTATACACTGAAGTTACACAACACAAAGAGTAAGAAAGAATAAAGAAAGACGGAGATAAGTACGATGATGAACAGAGATAAAGTAGAGCAATGCTATAAAACAGAAGTAAATAGGAGTACAGAACGGTGAAATAATAGGAGACAATGTGTAAGAAAGAATAAAGAGAGATAAAGGTAAATACAATAATGAAGGAAAATAATGATAGAGCAATGATATGAAACAGAAATAAGTAGGAGCAAAGTACCGTGAAATATTAGGAGACAAAGGGTAAGAAAGAATAAAGGAAGATAAAGGTAAATACAATGATGAAGGAAAATGATGGTAGAGCAATGATGTACAACAGAAATAAGTAGGAGCAAAGTACGGGGAAGTTACAAGGGATAGTGAATAAGAAGGAATAAATAGAATATGAATACATACCAAATAAGAGATAAAGATTGAAATAATACAAAGACATAGGAGACATATGAAGGTGAAAAAGTAAATATAAAGGTAAACAAAGAATTAATAAAACATGGCCAATAGCAGATAAGACTATAGATATGCTAATAATAAACATGTACTTCCATTTCAGCACAGGTTGCAAACCTGAGGCGCTGATCCCAGACAAAGTACACAGGATGGGGCACAATTTAAAAGCATACATCGGGAGTGGCTCCATTTTGGGCCGCTCACCGACAATAACAATGATCATGATAAAGGGTGATTTATAAACTACAAATAATGTGTTTATGTATGCTTCCACAGACAATAACAATGATCACAGGATAATTTATTAACTACAAATAATGTTTTTATACATGTTTCCACAGGATTAACTACGCAAAGGACGAGGGAAAATGCCCTCTGAAATAATCATTTTTATATTATGGATCCACAACAATTGTAACAAATTTTTTTTTAATGCACTAACCATGTGATTTTTTATTGTGTTACACAACTGCCCCACCCCCAAAAGTGTACACACAAATGCCCCATCAAACAGCCCCCCCCCCCCCTAGCACACAATACCCATTTTTCAGGCACATATCCAGACCACAGTAGAGATATACGTGTGGGATATCCTCCACTGAAGGTCGGATCACCGAATCAAATTAGCACCTAAAATGAGAGGTGCATTACGGCCACACAACTCGCGCCTATCTCTGTAAAGGACGAGTTGTGCAGCCAAGATGACTTCGCTCGCCCACAGGGAGCAAGCCATACATAAAAGATTCTGTAAACAACTAGTATATCACCTGCAGGTAATAGATAATAGATAATAAATAAGGGGTAATAGATAATAGATAATAGATTATAATTACATATTAAGTTAACAAATACAATCGAAGGAAAGGTAAAAGATGTTGAATACAGTATTCAAAGGAGTAGAATTGCGCAACTACAGTGATCACAAAAGGAGTATAAATAATTATGAGAAATTGGTTTATTTGTTGATACAGAAGGATAACACATAAATAAGAAAGAATAATTTTACTAAGTCCAGAAAGACAACACAGTTGAATGTATTTAATTTTGTTTTTATTGAAGATCGATGTGAATAAGAGAAATACATTTTGTTACTGTATTGATATAATTAATAGGATTTTTATTTCAGGTTTTAATGGTTTTAATGATGTTACACAATATGAAGACTAAATTTTTTTTAAAAACATTGTTGATATGTAACCGAAATATGAACACTTTGTAATACACATTATTTTTTTTCATTTCCACTCTTCTAAATTTCACATTGTAAAAGTGTCGCATTTCTCCCCACACAATAAAACACTTTGCAATTTAAACCTTTAATTACACCTTGCGACACTTATTTTTCTATCTCTATACTCTATTCCTTTTACACACATACAGGGCACGCGAGAGCAGTTTTTCATCCCCATTGGAGGCAAGTAATAACTATATATGTATCCATAACCTCCCCAATTAACCCTCGGATGTTTTTTTTCCTCTCGTGTGTTCCTGCAACCCTTAATTTACCATGTTACAAGTGAAAATTTTATAATATGTGATGATTTATCAAGTTATTCTGTTTATTATGTTTGTATGTCAAACACATCCAATAAGGGATCCAATTGACATCCCATCAGGTATACAAAAATAGTAAGCTTCACACCCCATTGTTGATTTTTCAGAAACGAATTGTAAAGAAATATTGTTCCCCTCACCACAAACAATTACACTTGATCGCTAAGCACACCCGGACATTCAACTAATAGAAAGCACAATTATTCAGCTTTCACTTTTCGACAATTAACAAGTATAGCACTAAATTTATATTTACCCCCTGACTTACCCCTATCTTCTACGAGGCTACCAAGCCACCCCCTACGACACCAACAATACAACGATGACCTAAATTAAAAGAAGAAAAGAAGAGAAGAGCAGAAGATAGAAGATTGTCGAGAAAGAAGATGATGACTTATTTTTTCAAAATACCACCCCCACGTTTTCGTCCAGTTATCGAGGTCGATAACTAACCCTACAGAGGGGGTTTTGTACCCCTAGGGTACGCTATACCATCCCTTAAGGAAAATACACAAATTCATAAAACTACAGACTTCTGATATAAGATTCTAATAAAATACCACCTACAAAATTACATGAAGAAGAACACAAGTAGCACATTCAGGAAGTCAGGTAGGCTCGTACCAAAGGTAACGACCTGGGATAGGTGCACGACACGGGAGGAATGTAGGAATCCGCCGACCGTGCACACCAAAGCTATAAGAGCCCCCCAAAGGTCAAGGGCCAGGATCACTAATTACTCAGTCCTCTCAGTGCAACGACGTGCCGTACCGCTGCTGTCTTCAGGTCGGGTAAGTGTCTTAGCGATCCACACTGTAACCACTACACTACACACTCCCTTCCCCCTGTGCTAGGACTGTATTTTATTTATTATTATCCACTAGTCTGAACTGCTAGCTCTTTTAGTGCATCTCTCAATAGAGATACCCATTAAAACTCTAATTAACAGAAGCCACTGGTCTTACTCATTTATTTATTTAGTCAGTAGGTTCCTACCCTAATAGATTCCACTTAGGTAGGACTTAGAAATAGCTTTAGTGTTTATTTGCTTAATCGCTACTCTTGATCAGCAAGTGTCCTTGATACGTGCCGACCACAGCTAGCTCGCTACTTGCTCGCGTGCTTATAGCTCTCTGCAGACCGCGTGGCGCCGGCCTCGCGCTTTGGCTTACAACTTATTAGCTCTTACCAACTACCCCTTTACCTAGAACTACCCCGTTAAACAGCACCTTGGGGAGTTCTCCTGGCTGATCACTCAATCGATCTCCTTTCATAAAACAATCCCTACCTCTTACAAATTCGCCAAGCTACAACCCCAATTTAGATTAATTTCATCCCCTAGATTAAGTATTTGTATTGGCATCCCTCACAGATACCATACACTATTTTTATGCCGTTTCATGTGTGGGGTTTGGCCTAGGAACACCAAACTGGCTCATCAGTGGGCTCTTGTCATGTTTCCTTCGCTCCTAGATCGAGCGCTCCATCAAGTGGCTACAGGCTCAGGTCTTCAGAAAAACAACAAACCCGCCCCGTTGCATTAAATAGTCAAAGCGAATTACCCAAAATGCCCAATAATTTTCCGAAATGTCTACTTTGTCTGTAATTCCACGCTTTGTATTCTTGCGATTCTTTTCGAGCACTCAATATCGACGATAGGAGAAAGCTCATTGCACAACATCATCGTTGTTTTAATTGTCTTTCGACAAAACTTTCTCCGTCTAATTGCCAATCCACTAGATTTTGTTTCCATTGCCAAAAACCGCATCACACTTTGCTACTTCGTCACGAGAATCTGAAGTCATCAGGCACTTCACCTTCTAAATCAAAACAAAGTGATGACGATGAAAGGTCGAATGCTTCCCGCTTCGTCCAGAATTCTAAATCTTGGCGCAGTGCCCAGGTACTTTTATCCACAGTTCAAGTGGGCCTTCAAGATAGGTTTGGTAATTGGATTCGAGCCAGAGGTCTTCTGGAATCCACCGCCACACACGACTTGATGTCAACGTCGTTAAAAGAATCTTGGTCCTCCCGTAATATCTACCTCCATAGAAGTATCTGGAGTTAAACCCAAGTGACGATACCATTCAAGTCATCATCATCATCATCTTGCGCAGTTTCCAGCCACTGGCCGGGTCTGTTTGGAACACAAGCCTCTCCAACGTCTTCTGTCTTCCCACCATCTCTCAGCCTCCACCCTTGTACAGTCTTCTCCTCTCTTCTTCACGCTATCTTCCACCCCCTTCAGCCACCTGTCTCTCGGTCTTCCTTTCGGTCTCTTTCCTTCCCACTTCGTCTCGTGTATTTTCCTGGGTATCCTCTTCTCCGCCATTCGTTTTACATGTCCATACCATCTAAGTCTAGATGTCTCTATACCATCCTGTAATGGTTCCTCCTTCATTAATTCTCTGGTCCTCTCATTTCTTATTCTGTCCATCTTTGTAGCTCCAATACTGCTTCTCAAGAACCTCATCTCACTGGCCTGTATTTTGCTCTTCTCCCTTCCTTTATTAACCCGGGTCTCCGAGGCATACGTCAGGATATGGACATAGTACGTCCGATATATGATCTTTTTGCTGTTCTGAGGGACATCCTTGCTCCATAACATGCTTCTCACACTCCTCCGAAATGCTTCTGCCTGCCACCCCCGCTAATTTATTTCTCTATCGTTTCTTCCATTATCTTGTATCAGGCTTCCCAGATACTTGAAACTCTCCATTTTCTTCAGCTGTTCCCCACCAATTGTTATTCCCGTTGTGGTTCTTTCCTTCTTCCTTGTTGTGATCACCATCTCACTCTTATTTATGCTAAATTTCATCCCATATCCTTGTAGTATTCCTTCCCACACGTCCAACTGTTCCTGTACCTCCTCTTCCTCCTTGTTTCCCCAAATCATCAAATCGTCTGCAAACACCATTGCTTTCATCTTTCCTTCCCCAATCACTTGTGCAACTCGGGTCATTATGTCATCCATCACCACAATGAAAAGTAACGGTGACAGTGCACTTCCTTGTTTCAGGCCGTTTCTCTGTTCCAACCAGTCTGATCTCTCTCCTGCCTCTTTCACACAGCTCACGCTTTCCTTGTACATCTCCTTTATCCTCTTTATAGTCCATTTCTCTACTCTTCTATCCTCCAGGGACTTCCATACTTTATTTCTGCATACACTGTCATATGCTTTTTCAATGTCCAGGAAGGCCATCAGTAGATCTGTTCCATACTCATAGTGCTGTTCTTGTAACTGCCTTACCGCAAAAATCAAATCCACTGTGGACCTTCCTGCTCTGAAGCCATGTTGTTCTTCCCTCATCCCTCCTTCTATCCTTGTCCTAATTCTCCTTTCCAAAACTTTCTCGAAGATCTTTGCACAATGACTCATCAGTGTTATTCCCCGATAGTTTCTGCAATCTGTTCTACTTCCTTTCTTGAAGATCGGGACAATTATTCCTTTTTTTCAGTCCTCTGGGGTCTTCCTTTCCTTCCATGCTGTCCTCATCACTCGGTACAAGCACTGTATCCACACCTCTCCTGCTGCTCTCACCGTCTCCACACTCAACTCATCCACACCCGGTGCCTTCCCTCATTTTATCTTGTTCACTGCATCTTCCACTTCTTTCCATGTTAAGTCCTTTTCTGTCTGCAGTTCATCTTCCTCTTCCCCGAGTTCTTCCTCCTCACCATCTTTTCCATTCGGGTTCAGAAGTTCTTCAAAATATTATTTCCACATTTTCTTCAGTTCTTCCCTATTTCCTATCTCTTGTCCCCTTTTGTTCACCTTTCTAACATAATCCGTAGGATCCTTCCGCCTCTTATTTTTTACCATCCCATACAGGACCTTTTTTGTACCTTCACTATCCTCCTTTATCATCTTTGTCCACTCTTCCATCCACTCTCTTCTCTCCTCAACCACTACTCTCTTCGCCTCCTTCTTTCTTTCCTGGTACGCTTCCCTTGTCTCTACCGTCCTATTTTGATACCACCTCCTAAAGGCTCTATTCTTTTCCCTTACTATATCTTTTGTCTTCTCATTCCACCATGGTGTTTCCTTCCACCTCTTCTTACTACGTGTCCTCCCACATACTGCTTCTGCTGCACCTACTAGTGTCTTCTTAAATCTAACCCATTCCTCTTCCACCCCTCTTTCTTCATCTGTTGGAATTCCTTCCTTTACCATTTTGAGGTACTCGACCCTTCTATCCCCTTCTTTCAGTTTCCATATCCTTATACGTCTTTCCTGGTTCTCAGTCCCTTTCTTCTCCTTACTCCCTCTCAGGTTCATTACCAGCAATCGATGGTCGCTATCCAGGTTCTCCGATGGTATAACCTTGATGTCCGTGATGTTCTTATTTAGTTCTTTCTCATACAGTATATAGTCGACCACCGACTTCCTGGTTGAGTCATCATTGTACCATGTGATTGTTTGGCTCTCTCTTTTCTTAAACCAGGAGTTCCCAACTAGCAGGCTGATCCTCTGGCAGAAGTCCAACAGTCTCTTTCCTTCCTCATTTCTTCCGCCCCAACCCTCTGGTCCTAGAACACTCTCATAACCTTGACTTTCTCTTCCTACATGGGCATTGAGATCCCTCATAACAATCATATTTCTTCATAGCAGCTGCTTCTGCAATTCCTCTTCAAACTCCTCCTTCTCTTCAGAGGCGCAGCCTACTTGTGGAGCATACACTTGCACTATTTCTACGGTCTCTCCCCTCAGTGCTACTTTCACTTTCATCATCCTATCACTTATTCTCCTCACTTCTTCTTTTAAACAATCTCGTACTACTACTCCCACTCCATTCCTCTTTCCCTCTTCGTTCCCACTCCAGTACAGTTTATTGCCTTTTCTCAGTTCTCTCCATCCTTCCCCTTTCCAATCTGTTTCTGCCAATCCCAATGAGTAGCTGGACAAAATCTAGTCAAGGCAGAATGCTTCAGGTACCTTGGATCTTGCCTTCAGAGTGATGGCAACTTCAATGATGAAGTAAGAGCCAGGGTAAGCGCAACCTGGTTGCGGTGGAAGGAGGTCACGGGTGTGCTTTGCGACAAGAAAATGCCACATCGTCTCAAATCGAAGATATATCGGACACTGGTACGGCCAGTTGCGCTGTATGGCGTTAAATGTGGACTATCCAACAAAATTTCGGAACGTCGCCTGCAAGCCATGGAAATGAGAATGCTTCTTTGGACAATTGGCATCTCCCTTATTGACCATGTCAGAAAGGACACAATTCGGGATAAAATGGGTGTCGCCCCAATTGTGGACAAAATGAGAGAGAAACGGCTCCGATGGTATGGCCATGCCCTGCGTGCAGCGCCTGATACTGTTGCTAACTCTGTCCTTCATTTTGAGGTTGAAGGCCTACGCCCCAGAGGACGACCAAAACAGCGTTGGCAAGACACTATAAATGGTGACTTAAAAATTACCGGCCTAAATCCAACTGACGCACGAAACCGGACAAAATGTAGGCCAGCTACCAAAAAAGCGGACCCTGCACCAGCGGGACAGCGCTAGGAAGAGGAAGAAGAAGATAGAAGTATCTGCCATTAATAATTCTAAAAGTCACGCTCTACAATTTTCGAAGTTGCAACTCAAAAACATCTGTCAGAGAAACACTTAAAATTAAATTGTCTCATCCTGCTCAACATAGGCGAGGATAACTGAAGTCGCTCTGTCGATACTAACAACTTAAACATTACTGCAAATTTGAGACCCATTGAATCCTATATTAATCATGCATTATGCTTACAAAAAGCTGGTTGTATATTGCCCAACTATAAAGGGTCAAACGGACCCCGCTTGCCCGGTTAAGTACCGTACACGAGACCGAAATTTGTACTTTGAATCGCAGGCCTATCTGAGGGCTCAAATTACAAAATTAATTTTGGCATTGTTTAACGCTTAAAAATGAACAAATTAATGGAATGTCTGTCCTTGCATGGCGATAGATTCCATAATGCCGTTATTCAAAAGTAACGGCAACTGGGTTCATCAGACTCTGATAAGGATTAAGAAATATCTTTTTCAACCGGAGAGGACGTGTGTCTATGAGCCAGGTACTTCTAAGTACATTTTGTTGTAGATCAGTGCGATAACGCTTGACAACATGGTAAGGCTACTGGTATCAAACAAGGTAGACGATTTTGTTCCGTCGGTATTCTTTCAAATGGTTGTCGTTAGACGATATTTTGCATTTAAATTTTGGATTGTGTAAATACTTGCAAATATAATAATTTTAATCTTGCTAAGTCAGGCATTTCTGCAGATAGATATTAATAGATGTTAACTTTTCTCCTAATTTCAAAATAGATATAGCCTACTCTTGCCTTATAGATTTTTATCCTACTTTTCACATTTTGCAAAAATGAGGAGAAAGTAGACTTATTAGATCGATCTCTCTGTCTGTGTGTGTGTGTGTGTGTGTGAGTGTGTGTGTCCCCGTATGATCTCCTAAACCGCTGCAGCAATCGAATCCAAATTTGGTATGAGTAAAGATCTATACCTGAATATCTCATGACCATATTTGAAAATTATGTCAGTGCTGCCAACTGCTGAAAAACAGCAATTGAAATTTGAGCTCCGTGTTATATATCTTGGAAGGTATGCATGGGAGCTATTTCAAAATTGGCACACGTATAGATAATAATATTTCAGTTTAATTTCCAGGGGCCATGCATGGCAGTGTTGCCAAAATGATTCTAAGCCTGCTGATAACTCCAATTTTAAATGCTTATAACTTCTATACTATCAAATTGGATTTCAACTACATTTTGTATGTAATATGTGTACATAAACAGATATGACTGAGCGTATTCTTAAGAGCCACAAGGGCTGCCAACTGTCAATAAATGATCTCTCTATTCTTTTATCCAAATACCAATATATATGAAAGTGGGCAAGCCGACAGCTTTAAACTACGCATACGTATAGTACCTGGCATTCTAGATTAATTTGGAGTAACTTATGTACGTCAGTGCTACCAACATTATTCTAAGCCAGCTGATCAGACCAATTTTAAAATACATGTAACTCCTATAATATCAATTGGATTTCAACCAAATTTCGTATGTGCTATGTGTACCATAACATATATGATATGCTTATTCTTAAGAGCAACCAGGGCTGCCAACTGATAATAAGTGCTGTCTCTATTTTTGTACCCAAATATTAATATATCAGGAAGTATGTAAGCCAATAGCTTTAAAATTTGCACACGTATAGTACCTAACATTCTAGATTAATTAGGAGAAACTAATACACGTCAGTTCTGCCAACATGACTCTAAGCCTGCTGATAGGTCCAATTTTAGAATACATGTAACTTCTATACTAACAAATGGATTTCATCCAAAGTTGGCACAACAAGAGATCATAATATTTCAGATTATTTCTGACCAACGCATGCATGACATTGTTGCCAACATGATTTTACGCGCGCTGTTAGATCCAATGTCTAACTGCATGTAACGGAATTCAACCAAATATTGTATTCTGTACCTTACGATACGGAACTAACGATATATTCAGTCGCCAGGGCTGCCAACTGTAGTGCTCTATTGGGCTACAGGTATATTTCGAACTAATTAGAGATTTCGATATTGCCAACTTAATTTCGCTATTTTTCTAGATAAGTCTATGTAGATTGGCAAAATCTTAAATTTGAAGAAAAGTAGGCTCTTTAGTTCGTCACGGAACCTAGTCTACTCAAGCAATTTAGAGTATTTCTCATGTGGTGAAAATCAACACAGCTCCAACCCATTAACGTACTGGTGGGTAAGACTTGAAAATGTGACCATAATCGGGATCGAACCTGCGTCTCTTGTGGCACGGTCAGGCACGCTAGGTTCATTGCATAAATGTTGATAGATAGACCATCATCAGCATCTAAAGGCTAAAAGCCTTGTCGTTGCAGCCATTTCTTACGGTCTTCAGCAGTTCTCTTCATATTGACATACGATTCACATTCCATTTCCTTGACAATGTTCTTGAGATACGATTGTCTTGGTCGTCTCCTTGGTTTCTTCCCCAACATTTTTCCTTCGAAAATGACCTGGAGGAGAGTGTCATGTCTGAGTACATGTCCCATGAATTTTGATTTCCTTTTCTTGATGGTGTTCAACAGGCATCGATTCTCCTGAATTTGGTTCAGAACAAGCTCATTTCTCTTTCTTTCCACCCAGCTTGTTCGGGTTATTCGTCTCCAAAACCACATTTCAGCTGCCTCAAGTTTTGATTCTTCTGATAGAAAGATAGATTTTATTAATTCCATTTGATCAAATACATGTATAAAATATGTTTTTGATATAGGGCACGTTAGAATTTACATCTATAAAATAAAAGTACTAATAGGTATTTAATACTAATACTATAACTATTTATAACTTATTATAATAACAGATCTTAAGAGATACAATCGTATTGGACAACTATTTACACCTTACTCTAATATCATAATATGAAAACTTAATTCTATAAATACAACAACTTACAGCTAGGTATTACAATTAAAATAGAAAAATAAAATATAATTATAGATTTCAACGCTCCTATACACTAAGATATTCAACTATAGAGTAAAATCAATGGCACTGCAGATAAGCTTTCAACATTCTATCAAAGGTTTTTATTTTTGGGGCAAGTTTTATATACTGGGGTAGTTTATTGTATAATTTAACTCCTGCATGAAAAGTTCCTTTTTGGTATGTGCTTGTGTGTGTGAAATATGAATGTTTTGGTTTTGTCTTGTGTTATGCCTATGAACATCATTGTTTGTTTTAAGAAAAACATCCTTATTCATTAAATTCTTAAAAAACCCATAATACTTTCAAAGATATATATGCAGGGCAGTGGGAGAATGTTTAAATCTTTAAACAGAGGTCTACATGATAGTCTAGTGTTTACATTTGCCATAATTCTAATCGCCCTCTTTTGTATCCTAAACGTGCTTAGTACATCTGGCGACATACCCCAATATATGACCCCTTATTTTAAGTATGAATGGAAATAAGCAAATTAAGTATTTCTTAATGTGTGCATGCTAGTGCAGGTTTTCAAAATACGTAACGCAAATCACATCGAGTTCAGTTTAGTATTCAGATATTGTATATGTTTATTCCATTTCAAGTCATGTTGTATCCATAGTCATAAAAACTTTGTTTCTGATTTATTTTCTATTTTATGACCATTTAATGTTATATTGGGCTTCGCGGGATTCCTATTCTTTATAGTGAGGAAATTTAGACATACTGTTATTTTATAGTTTATTATCTTGTGACCCTTCGGTTAACTCTCCGGTAACGGTGTCAGCAGACTACTGTATGACCTGTTTATTTTCACCTTTTATTACGAGTGTTGTATCGTCCACAAACAAAATTTCCTTACGTGAATGAACGTTCTGTGTTATATCATTGATATATAGAAGAAAGATTAGTGGGCCCAAAACCAATCCCTGTGGTGCTCCAAATTTAATAATTCCCTCATTGGACAATGTTTCATTAAGTAATTTGGTTCCATCATCCTTGTGTCTCAAGCTTACTATTTGTTTACGCCTTGTTAAGTAAGACTCTATCCATTTATTAGCTAGACCTCTAATACCATATTGATTTAGTTTTGTAAGGAGGATTTTATGGTAAACAACATCAAATGCTTTCGATAAATCCAAGAATAGGCCAGTTACATGTTCCTTATAGTCAATTAATTTCAGTATACCTATTAATACATTCATAAATTGCTGTCGGTGTAGATTTTTCCGTTCTGAATCCATGTTGTGAGTTTGATAATATTTTATTTTTTTCTATAAAACTTATCAGTCTCTTATACATGATTTTTTCCTGAATTTTTGCAATACCAGTTGGTAAGGTAATAGGACGATTGTTATCTAATTCATCTCTTAATCCGTTTCTGTGCACTGGAATTACTTTTGATAACTTCAAAATATCCGGGTAAGTCCCTGAGAAAATTGAATTCTTTATTAAGTGTGTAAGTGTATTTATTATATTTTCAGCACATTTCTTTAAAATTGCATCAGGGATGCCATCAATGCCAGCACAGAATTTATTTTTTAGCTCTTTTATAACTATTCTTACCTCTTCACTTGAGATATGATTTATAAATAAAGTATCTCTATATATATAAAAATGAAAGTTTGTCTGTTTTTTCAGCATTTCCACGGAAATATGCGTTATTTGCGCGTTTCAGACTTTTTGATGACGGATGCGCGCAAAAATATTTTTTGTCTGTCTGTCTGTTTGTTTGATTGTCTGTCTGTCTGTCTGTCTGTGGACAACTATGGGTCCTTATAACTTGAGAACGGCTGGGTGGATCAACGTAAAATTTGATACAGATATCCATCAGAGGGACGACACCAATCATTGATGTAACTCTTCTCCGTACCTCTCATAAAAGGGGCCCAACCCCCTTAAAATACATGCTGAAATAGGCATAGAAGGGTGAGACAAAGCTCATTTTAGCCCCTCAATGTGAGAAATAAAACTCGGGGGCCTTAAAGGTCCCCCGATAATTACATTTTAAGGCCCAAAAACCGACAGTTTTTGAGATATTCCAAGAAAATTAATTTCACTTAATAAATTAATGAAAGAATGCATGCCGATAACTATGGCAACTGAATCTCAGAGGTCCATCTATTTCTGAAAGACGCAAGGCAATCCCATTTATTACATTACTGTGAAGGTTTGCAAACGCCTATAAGGTTGTAACCGATCCAAATTAAGCTGAAACATTCATCAATACATACAATGCGCTTAAGGGGTCAAGGGGTACTCTAGATTTTTTTCACGCGATTTACACGTGTGGGTATGGTACGGAAGGTCTATTATATCCCTTCTCTATTATATAAAAATGAAAGTTTGTCTGTTTTTTCTCTCTGAATTTCCATGGAAATTTGCGATTTTTGTCCGTTTCAGACTGTTTTGTGATGGATGCACGCAAAACTAAATTTTTTGTCTGTCTGTCTGTCTGTTTGTCTGTGGACAATTTTTTGTGTGGCCTTATAACTCCAGAATGGCTGGGTGGATTAACGTAAAATTTGATACAGATATCCATCAGAGGCACGACACTAATAATTGATGTAACTCTTCTCCGTACCTCTCATAACATGGGGCCTACCCCCTTAAAATACATGCTGAAATAAGCGTAGAAGTGTGAGACAAAGCACATTTTCAGCCCCTTAATGTGAGTAACTAAACTCGGGGGCCCTAAAAGGACCCCGAAAACCACATTTTAAGGCCCTAAAACAAACAGTTTTTGAGATATTCTCAGAGAACTAATTTCTCTTAATAAATTAATGAAAGAACGATTGCCGGTAACAATGGCAACAGAATCTCAGAGGTCCATCTATTTCTGTAAGACGCAATGCAATTCCATTTATTACATTTCTGTGAAGGTTTGCAAACGGCTATAAGGTTATAACGGATCCAAATTAAGCTGAAATATTCATCAATATCAATACATATAATGCGCTTAAGGGGTCAAGGGGTACTCTAGATTTTTTAACGCGATTTACACGTTCGGGTATGGTACGGGAGGTCTATTATATTCCAATCCCTAAATTGTTATATTATTATTATTTTAATTATTAATGGCGTACAACGACGAGACAAAGCTCATTTTCAACCCCATGGTGTCAGAAACAAATCTCGGGGCCCCTAAAGAGCCATAAAGTGTCCCCGAAATCTATATTTTAAGGCTCTAAAACCAACAGTTTCTTAGATATTCCCAGAAAACTAATTCCATTCATTAAACTAATGAAGGAATGCAAGCCAGTAACCATGAAAACAGTATCTCAAGAGGTGACATACAACTTTCCATCTATTTCTGGAAGAAGTAATGCCCAATCCATTTATTACATTTCTGTGAATGTTTGCAAATGGCTATAAGGTTATCACGGAACCAACTAAAACTGTAAAATTCATCAATGCGCTTAAGAGGATCAAAGAGTATCCTAGATTTTTTCACACGACTTACACGTGCGATATGTCGTACAGAAGGTCTATTATATCTCCAAACAGCAACATTATTTAAAAAAAAATCTGATTTGAAATAGTACTCTATTTTTTGCTGATTTTAGGAATTTGGGACATTGGTGGCTAAAAAAACCTAAATTGTCATGCACCACAAACCTTTATAATTTATAAAAGAGATCTTCCTGTTGTTGGGCACTTGACACAACGCTTAGGGTCAGTTTGCATGTGACGTGTATTGCGATTCGTCTACGAGGTTTTGAATTTTATTTTCACGTCAGGAAGAACCCGTAGGTAAATTTAGTTTGAGAGCACATTTTAACTAATTAGTTTTCTTTGTCTACAAACAGGATCCAAGCCCCTACAATTGCAGCAGTAGCTCAATTGATAACGTATGGTTATTAATACCAAAGACCGTCCGAAGAATGGGTACTTCTGCTAGTCACTACATATATTTATTTTATAATTAGAATTTAGTGTATTTACCTGTGATTTATTTAATAATTTTTGTGGAATTTTCAGAAAAAAGTAATTAAAAGTGTTTGCTATTTCCTCTGGATTATTAATCACTTTATTATTTCTGGTCAGTGTAATGTTCCTTTGTATTTTAGCAGATTTTCCAGTTTCTTTCTTTATCACGGACCACATAGCCCTGTTTTTATTAGATGTTTGGAAAATAAAATTATCATTATGCATTTTCTTTGCTAGTCTTATTACCTTGTTTAATATGCTAGTGTATTTTTTGTAGTATAAATTGAATTCAGGTGCTGTGTGGTATTGTTTATATAATTTGTGTAGAATTTTTTTCTTTGACATGAATTTATAATCCCTGTTGTTATCCAATTGCTAGTTTTGTTATTTTGAACAGTTCTTTGTCTAAAGGGGAATGCTGTTTCAAGATAGTGTTTTAAGGTACTGTTAAATGCATTAAATTTATCATTTACATTTTCTAGTTTATACATTTCTGACCATGTTTCCTTATTTAATAAGTCATTGAAATATGTAACATTTGTTTCAGTGAATGACCTGCACTTTGATTTTACTCCATTATCATTATTATTGATTGTTTCGGGTACTTCAAATCTCAGTATTTGTCTATGGTGGTCACTAAAACCCGGACAATAGACTACTATTGAATGGTGATATTTATCTGTATTTTAAAAAATTTGATCAGGAGTGGTTTTACTAAATTTTGTTATTCTTGTGGGGTTACTGTAAGTTTCAGTCCATAGGAAATTAGTAACTGTGTTAATAATTCACAATTTCTATCAAATTTTAAGAAATCCACATTTACATCCCCACAAATTATTATATCGAAGTTTACTTTGCTCATGTTAGTAGGAGAGTGAGGCCGATTCTAACGAGTGTCATGGCCGCCGCGTGAGTCCAAGCCGATGTCTGGTGAACCCATGGTCAGATGTTGACAAATGAGGTGTCGTTGGCTTCGAGCTGACGCCCCATTTGCTATGGACCACTCGTTATATTTTCCAAAAATGTTTAGAAAATTTTTGTTTTTGTAAATATGCGATAGTTTAAAACCCAAACATGATAGAACGTTGTGCCATGGTTCAAACGAATGGTCTTTATTTCCTTTATTTTTATAATAAAACTTTTTTTATGTTTTTTTGAAAAGAGTCCAATTTTGAAATTCTTATATTTTGGAAACTAGGAAGTTTAAAAAAAGTTTGTTTGACGTAAATGAATGGTTCCTACCCCCTCTACCGCCAAAATAAATTTCAAATCTCTAGGATAAAAACTTGTATTAGTGGGATGAAGGCAATTCTGCTTTGAACCCTACTTTCATATAACTTTGCCGATATCTCCCGAACGCATGGTCGGATTTTAACGAACGAGGTGTTGTTGGCATTGGGGTGACGTTCTCTTTGCTATGAATGTATGTTGGTATTTTTAAAAAACATTTTTGAAGAGTTTTTTTTGAATAGGCGCTATTTTGGAAACGGTGAATTTTGGAAAAAAAGTTTGTTTGACTTTAATGTAAGGTGAGTATGCCCTCTAGGCAGACAGCAAGTTTCAAGAGTGTAGGAGGGGAAAAATGCTAGCCTACTTTCTCGCGAACATTGGCGATAATTGGCGAACGGATGGTCGGAATTTTTACAAATGAGGTGTCGTTGGACTCGAGCTGACGTCCTCTTCCCTAAAGACCTCACGTTATTTAAAAAAAAATGAAAGTTTTTGTTTTTGAAAGTAGGCGATAGTTTGAAAACCAAACATGATAGAACGTTGTGCCATAGTTGAAACGAATGGTCTCCATGACCTTTATTTTTTATAATAAACTTTTTTATTTTTTGAGATTTTTTGAAAACACTTAAATTTTGAATTTTTACTATTTTGGAAACTAACAAGTTTACAAATAAGTTTGTTTGACATAAATGATAGTTCTCTACCCCCTCTACCAGGAAAATAAAAGTCAAGTCACTAGGACAAGAACTATGCATTTTAAATGTTTTTTTTATATGAAAGAGTGTTTGTAGACAGAGAGCCGGTAGCGCTTGACGTATGTTACAACGAGGCTATGAGTGCCCATGGTGAATACAGGAAATGGCTATTTCTACGGGTCAGCAGGGCGAGGGAGCGCTTTTTGATATTTTGTTATAACGAACGAATGAAGGTGAATATTTTAAAAAAATCCCTTTTTACAGATATTTCCTATGATGAATATTTCAAAAATCCCTCATGGCGATTTCGATGACCGTGCCCGGAAGAAATGAATTGCTATTTTGGTGGGATGGCGGGGCAGCTTATTATGACGGTTGGTTTTGTGATATTTCCTATGACGGGTGAAGGCGAATAATTGAAAAATGCGTGAAGCATGCTAAGAATTTTTTACCCCTTAAGGGGATTTTAACATGCTAGTAAACGGTTATAAGCGAGACCATTGTCTGGCAGAGCGAATGGTTGTATAATATGGAAACCTATGACTTCGCTCGACCAAGCAATATACATGAATGCAAAGCGCCAAAACTGTAAGGTCATTCCCCAAAGATGTTATAAACTAAATATTGAAATGGATGAAGTGGCGTGTTATAGGGTGAAAGTATATGGTTAACATGGTCATGTATTGAGGATGGCCGCTTGCTAATGATTATTATTATTACAGTAAAATGTTTAATAATTATAATAATAATAATAAGACACACATGTTTTTCAATGCTAACTCACACACAGTCCTGCTCGCTGGAGACTGAATATTGTACCTAGCCAGAGGCTTCTTGAGAGCTGTTGCTGCTGCTGACGAGGCAGGAATGTCTACGTCAGCAGGAAGTGCGATATCAGCTTACTTGCCTCGTGGTGGCTAGCAGGTGAGAAGTTGAAGCAGCCGCCATGTTGGTTCTTATGCAGTAGTACGACCAATGTATAACAGACAGCCATTTTGGTTCCTTATTAAAACATGAAACTAGTATAAGGTACGCAAATCATATGGAGATTGAGGAATGTGGAGAGGCGTGGGAATGTGTGCGAGACAGACATGAGTTCAAGGTCAAAACGCTGAGAAAATGCAACTTTCTCTGTTGCTAAGCAGACTGATAAGGTTTGTGTTAGTAATACACTGACAGGACCAGCAAATAGGCGTATACAGTACAGTTCTGAACTGAACTTTGGAAGAAGAAAAAAACTCTTTGTTTTTGGTAAGTACCAATGAATGATTATTTTAATAATGTCATGCTAATGAACCTTAAATTTGTAGTTATTGATTAGGTAATTAATGATTTTTATTTATTTATTTGTTTGCAGATAACCGGTATACCTTACATGTCTGAGATACGAGAAACCATTGCACATTTGAGTCCACTAGAAGGAAACAGCAACAAGCCAGTGCAAGTGAAGGTGAGATTATTTTTTTAAACTAACTTGTTTCATATTTTGTTTGATATTATTTTATTTTAGGAAATGCATGTAATAACATGAATTTAGGTATTAATAGCGGTTCATTTTATTTATTTTCAGAAACATGGAAAGAAAAGCCTTACCGCCGAAGCAGTTGTTTCCAGGCAGTGATCTATTTAAAACTCAGGTAAGTCTAACATAAAATGCTATTCCATTTTGCCACTACTGAGAACTCGTAGACAAAAAATTCATTACCTGTACATGACTAGGACGATGATTGCTTTCTTGAATAATGGGCATGTATAACAAACGGTACAAGAATATATTGGTTGTTGACTGGGAAATGTTCAAGGCTATGTTGGATTTTCTACAAACAAAAATTTAAATTTAATTTATGGGTGGTTCCTTATGGACTCAACAAATATCCACAGGTTTGAACAAGATAATCTGAACAAAAAGATATGATATTTATTTTTGTTTATATATTTGTTAAAGGGAAATGTAAATGACTGCAGCTTTATAATAAAAAGTAGATGGGTTACTGTTAGTGCAGCCATACAGTTTATTTTTAGCCTACTTTTCACATTTTGCAAAAATGAGGAAAAAGTAGTCTTATGAGACCGGGTAAATGTGTGTGTGTCTGTCTGTCTGTCCTTCCGTCTGTCTGTCTGTCCTTCTGTCTGTCTGTCTGGCTGTGTGTGTGTCCACCCCTATCAACTCCTAAACGGCTGCAGCAATCGAAACAAAATTTGGTAGGAGTAAATATCTATACCTGAATATCTCACGGCCATATTTGAAAATGATGTCAGTGCTACCAACTGCTGAAAAATCGCAATTGAAATTTGAGCTCCATGTTGGATATCTTGGAAAGTATGAATGGGAGCTATTTCAAAATTGGCACACGTACAGATAATAATATTGCAGTTTAATTTTCAGGAGGCCATATATGGCAGTGTTGCCAAAATGATTATAAGCCTGCTGATAAGTCCAAATTTTAAATGGATATAACTTCTACACTATCAATTGGATTTCAACCAAATTTTGTATGAACTATGTGCACATAAACAAATATGACTGAGCGAATTCTTAAGTGCCACCAGGGCTGCCAACTGTTAATAAATGCTCTCAATTTGTTTTATCCAAATACTCATATATCAGAAAGTATGCAAGCCGACAGCTTTAAACTATGCACACGTATAGTACCTGACATTCTATATTAATTTGGAGTAACAAATATACGTCAGTGCTACCAACATGATTCTAAGCTTGCTGAGAGGTCCAACTTTAAATACATGTAACTTCTAAACTATCATTTGGATTTCAACCAAATTTCGTGTGTGCTATGTGTACCATAACATATATGACTGTGCTGATTCTTAAGAGTAACCAGGGCTGCCAACTTTTAATAAATACTGTCTCTATTTTTGTTACCCTAATATCAATATATCAGAAAGTATGCAAGCCAATAGCTCTAATCCTTTCACACGTATAGTACCTGGCATTCTAGATTAATTTGGAGTAACTAATATATGTCAGTGTTGCCAACATGATTCTAAGCCTGCTGATAGGTCCAATTTTAAAATGCATGTAACTTCTATACTAAATAATAGATTACATTCAAAATTGACACAACAATAGATCATATTATTTCAGATTATTTCTGACCAATACAATAATAATAATGTTATTGGTTTTACGTCCCTTTTAACTACACTGGCTTTTAGAGACGCCGGGGTGCCGGAATTTTGCCCCGAAGGGGATCTTTAACGTGCCAGTAAATCTACTGACACGGCTCCCTCGCATTTGCGCACCCTCAAATGCCAGCTGACTGCGCCAGGTTTCGAACCTGCAACCTTGGGCTCAGTAAGTCTGACCAATACATGTATGTCATTGTTGCCAACATGATTTTACGTGCGCTGTTAGATCCAATGTTTAACTGCATGTAACGTCCATGCTATCCATTGGACTTCGACCTAATTTTGTATTCTGGATCTTAAGAGATGGAACTAAGAATATATTCAGTCACCAGGGCTGCCAACTGTAGTTCTCTATTAGGCTACATTATGCCAGCTATAAAGTATTTCGAACTAATTCGAAATTTCGATATTACCAACTTAATTTCGTCATTATTCTAGATAGATACATATATATTAATCATTGGCATGAATCTTACATTTTAAGAAAAGTAGGCTCTTTAGTTCGTCACCGAACTTCTTGTTTTAAATATTTTTGATGGTGTTTTTATTTAATGCCAATTAACGTTAAAGTTTAATTACAAGTATTGCATGATTGATTGAGTGATGTTTTTTTTAGGTGTGGTCGTGCGCCATTAACATAGTGAACAGACAGTGAAAAAACCACACAGTGCTTTAAAGTACTCTGTGCAACGTTAATAACTTACAATTAGAAAAAGTTTTATTATAACACATGGCGTTAGTACCAAATACAAGAAATGAGTAAGTTGGTTTACCACGTGGGTTAAATTTAAAATCAGAACATGATCGTTGGTTAACATTTGAATCCTGGCCTGTAGGCGTTTTTCAACACATAAACTTGCAAAAGCCGCTTCTTTTACTTGAACCGAGAATATGTGGTGCGCTGTGTGTTTTGTCGTATTGAACTTTCACACTGGGAATAAGGGGATGATCCCTTTAGAGACCATTTGCGATGGTCTCCTTGTTGTCCTTACATGCTTGGAAAACAAGTGGGTAACCTACCAGTGTATCCATTTTACCGAACCACAAGGCCATTGGCTACTACTTACGTTGCTGAATCACAAATAAATAATAATAATGATGTATTACCAGCCAACAACGGTAGTGTCGATATATGTGGTCCATATGCCATAGACAGTGTTGAATTGGCGTGTGCTTGTGAAAAATGGGGAGTTTGTAAGACTAAAGCACTGGCACACCCTGAGTACACCTCTGTTGAAAAACGTTTAGAATCTTATAAAAATGTTTGGCCACTAATATTAAAACACCTTACCAAACAGCTAATTGAAGCTGGATTTTTATAATACTGGTGAAGAGGATAAAACAATAAGTTTTTACTGTGGATTTTCTTTAAAGGATTGTCAAATGACTGATGATCCTGTTGTGCAACAAGCTCGTTGGTTACCTAACTGTAGATACATGGTGTTGCTTAAAGGTAAGGAATTTGTGAACACTGTCCGTAAAGAAAACTTGATTGCAGCAAAAGATATATAAAAGTGCCTTTAGAGTTAGAACACGCGGAGCAAATACAGGAGGCTGAAAAAACAAGACTTTTCTCACGAACAGATACAAAAGTGTGACCAACAATTTTGTAAAATTTGTTATCATAATGAACAAGGTGTTGTATTTTTGCCTTGTGGACACATGATAGCATGTGTCAAGTGTCCATTAGAACTTAACACTTGTGCCCTATGCAGAAAAAGTAATATCTGCTACAGTTAGGGCATTTCATGCATAAATAGTATAATTTATTAGCAATGCATATGCAAAATACCTATAGGCACGATATTATTACAAGCTGTTTTAGAGTGTAATAGATATGCTTTTGTTTTGTTTATATACTACTACAATGAATGTTTTGAATGCTGTGGGACAATCATGTGGCTTAGAGACAAAGAAGCTCAGTGAATTGTCAACGCATATTCCATTCCGAATTATCAAGATTCGAAAATTGAAAACAGCATATGGTGATCGTGTACTTTGTGTATGTGAAAACTTTGAGACATTTCGGCCTACACGGTTTAATGATATGTCGGAGAGTATTTTTGATGAAGTGAATAATGCTGTGCAACCTGTACACTTAATTTATGAAGGTTTTAAAAACAATAAGTGCATAGTCCGTTTTAATTAAATTAATAAAAACTGTGTAATAATAATGGTAAAATATAAGTGATGACAATGGACTGAAAGAAAAAAAAATGTGTATAGAATAATAATGTTTTAGTTTTTAGTATTGTCTTAAGAAATATTATCATGAAACCAAAGAAATGTATATAAAGGTTGTAAATAAACGCAAATGATGTTACAATGCTGTTTTATTTTCTACAAAGTTACAATATTTAACATTGCAGAGTATACATGATTATGATAATAAATGCATACTTAATACAAGTCTTTGCCTTTACGATAGTGTGTTATAGTTTTAAAAACAAAGCTTGTTGTAGATATTTTTTCCACGGCGAACAATAGGTATAAAACGTCATTATCACTATTATAATCATAAGCAGCATAATTATTATCCTCAACATTATCCTCAACATTACTAAAACCAGTTAAAATTCCTGTTCCTCTTCCTGTTTCTGTTCCTCTTTCTCTTCCTTTACAGTGTCCTCATGTAGAGTCTGCGTGGCTTTTGATAATGTTAAGGGTTTTTTGAACATAGAATTATTTTCAGTAGTAATATTGTTTTGTAGCACTTGCTTTTTAGCATTTTTATGATTTTCTGTTGACAGCAACAATATTTCATGTAGTACACTACATTGATGATCACTGACACTTAAAACATCACTATTTTTACTTTTTAGTTCACTGCGGCATTGCTTTGAACGTTGATTTGAACAACGCCAAATAACAGTTCCATTTTTATTCGTTCGTTTCACAATATATGAATATCCTTTATAGAATGCATTAGGCTTACCATACCTAGTCACTGATACTTCCATATCAACTGTCAAGCATAGACTAAGCTCTAGTAATGACAACTTGGTAATAAGAACAATAGTTTAATGTGCGAGCATATATGGGTCCAAATGTGGGAGAAAAATAGTGGGAGCAAAAAGTGGGAGCAAAAAGTGGGAGCATAAAGTGGGAGCAAATATTGAGAGCAAAAAGTGGGAGCAAAAAAAAAAGTAGGAGCAAGTATGGGAGAAAATGTGAAAGCAAAAGCGGGAGCATATGTGAAAGCAAAAGTGGGTGCAAAAAAGTGAGAGGTAAAAGTGGGAGCAAAAGGTGTATGCAAAAGTGGGAGCAAATATGAGAGAAAAAAGTGGGGGCAAAAAGTGTAAGCAAACGTGGGAGAAAATATGTGAGCCAAAAAAGTGGGAGCAAATATGAGAGCAAAAAGTGGGAGCAAAAGGGGGAGCAAAAAGTGGGAGCAAAAAAGTGGGAGCAAAAAGTGTAAACAAAAGTGGGAGCAAACAAGTGTGAGCAAATATGAGAGCAGAAAGTGGGAACAAATGTGAAAGCAAAAGTGGGAGCAAAAAGTGAGAGCGAAAAGAGCAAGCAAAAGTGGGTGCACAAAGTGGGAGCAAAACGTGTGAGTAAAAAGTGGTTCAAATGTGGAGTTTTACTAAAACAATCTCACCTAACCTAACCTAACCTATCTTTTCCTAACATAATTTTATCCAACCTAACCTAACCTCACCTAACCTAACCCAACTTCACCTAACCTAACTTGACCTAACTTCACCTAACCTAATCTAACTTCACCTAACGTAACCGTCCAACTTTCAGATCAAGAATTATATTCTGGGCATAGTCGAGTTGGAACCGAAAACCTCTGGGATAACATCCAAGTATACTAGCCACTACACCGCGAGATAGGCTAATTATCATGTTACACAACACAAAAATAAAAGTTTTCTTTAGTGTAATTCATTGGCTGACAACCATAGTTGAGAATTCAAACCCATGACCTCTGGACTTTTATTTTGAACATTATCAGAAATATCATTCCATTTACATTTTGCTGCTGCTTATAGTTATAAGAGTTGGCATTAATATGGGATTAAAAGTGAGAGAAAAAAAGTGTGAGCAAATGTGAAAGCAAAACGCGGGAACAAGTATGAGAGCTAAAAGTAGGAGCAACCATGGCTGGTTGTTGAGACTTTCAAATCAACTAATACAGATGAATTAAAATTTAGTAAAGAGACTTGGGTAATAACAATAACAGTTAAAAAATATTGAAGTGGATTCATTTATTTTTGAAGGTGGAATTTCCAAAGTACCGTCAACAATAATAATTACATGAACAGTGGGAAATCAAACCCAAGACCTCAGGACTTTTGTTTTGAACATTATCTGAAATATTATTCCATTTACATTTTGCTGCTGCTCATAGTTATAAGAGTTGTCATTAATATGAGAGCAAAAGTGGGAGCAAAATTAAAGCAAAAAGTGGGAGCAAGCATGGCTGATTATTGAGACTTTCATATTAACTAATACACATAAATTAAATTTTAGTAAAGTGACTTGGTTAATAATAATAATAATAATTACTGTTTAAAAAATTCAAGGGGATTGATATTTTTCAAGGTGTAATTTCCAAAGTACTGTCAATAATAATAATAATTACATGAACATATTCCAAGAACTCTAGAGTGCTTTTAAGGTTAATGATTGGCTAGGAGTGAGATAGAGCTAGCTAAACTAAGTTAACTTCAGCTCACTTAACCTAACCTTGTCACATGACAAGTTCTACAAGTTTAGACTTGCTTTGAGACTGGCTATGACGTCACAGATGAATGGCGGTGGGATGCTGGACGTAACTTTTTATTACACAAAAACATTTTCCTTTTTGCCGGCCTCCCGCCGCCATTCATCTGTGACGTCATAGCCAGTCTCAAAGCAAGTCTAAACTTGTAGAACATGTCATGTGACAAGGTTAGGTTAAGTGAGCTGAGGTTAGATTAGGTTAGCTAGCTCTATATCACTCCTAGCCATTCATTAACCTTAAAAGCACACTAGACTTCTTGGAATCTGTTCATGTAATTATTATTCTTGACAGTACTTTGGAAATTACACCTTGAAAAATGTCAATTCCCTTGATTTTTTTACTGTTAAAATTATTATTAGCCAAGTCACATTACTAAAATTTAATTTATGTGTATTAGTTGATATGAAAATCTCAACAACCAGCCCTGCTTGCTCCCTCTTTTTGCTTTCACTTTTGCTCTCATATTAATGACAACTCTTATAACTATGAGCAACAGCCAAATGTAAATGGAATAATATATTTTATAATGTTGAAAACAAAAGTCCTGACGTCATGGGTTTGATTTCCCACTGTTCATGTAATTATTATTGTTGACGGTAGTTTGGAAATTCCACCTAAAAAAATGAATCCACATGAAAATTTTGAACTGTTATTATTATTATTAGTAATACCCAAGTCTCTTTACTGAAATTAAATTAATGTGTATTAGTTGATATGATAGTCTCAACAACCAGCAATGTTTTCTCCTACTTTTTGCTCTCGTATTTGCTCCTACGTTTTGCTTTCACATTTGCTCTCACTTTTGCTCACACTTTTTTTTCTGTCACTTTTAATCCCATATTAATGCCAACTCTTATAATGCCAACTATAAGCAGCAGAAAAATGTAAAATGGAATGATATTTCCGATAATGTTCAAAACAAAAGTCCTGAGGTCTTGGGTTTGAATTCTCAGCTATGGTTGTCAGCCAATGAGTTACAATACAGAACACATTTATTTTTGTGCTGTGTTGCAAGATAATTAGATCTTCTCGCGGTGTAGTGGCTAGTATACTTGGATGTTATACCAGATGTTTTGGGTTGCAACTCGACTATGCCCAGAATTTAATTCTTGATCTGAGAGTTGGAAGGTTAGGTTAGGTGAAGTTAGGTTAGGTTAGGTGAAGTTAGGTCAAGTTAGGTTAGGTGAAGTTGGGTTAGGTTAGGTTAGGTGAGGTTAGGTTAGGTTGGATAAAGTTTGGTTAGGAAAAAATAGGTTAGGTTAGGTTAGGTGAGGTTGTTTTAGTAAAACACCACATTTGCCCCACTTTTTACTCGCACATTTTGCTCCCACTTTGTGCACCCACCTTTGCTTGCTCTTTTTGCTCTCAATTTTTGCTCCCACTTTTGCTTTCACATTTGCTCCCACTTTCTGCTCTCATATTTGCTCACACTTGTTTGCTCCCACTTTTGTTTTTACGTTTTGCTCCCACTTTTTTGCTTCCTCTTTTTGCTCCCACTTTTGCTCCCACTATTTGCTCTCATATTTGTTCCCCCTTTTTTGGCATAAAAATTTCTCCCGCTTTTGCTTACACTTTTTGCCCCCACTTTTTTCTCTCACTTTTTGCTCCTCCCACTTATGCATTCACATTTGCTCCCACTTCTTACTCCCAACTTGCTCCTACTTTTTTTGCTCTCATATTTGCTCCCACGTTTGCTTTTACATTTGCTCTCACGTTTTGCTCCCATACTTGCTCCTACTTTTTTTTTGCTCTCATATTTTCTCCCACTTTTGCTTACAATTTAAGCTCCCACTTTTTGCTCCCACTTTATTGCTCCCACATTTGCATACATATAAGCTCGCACATTAAACTATTGTTCTTATTACCAAGTTGTCCTTACTAGAGCTTAGTCTATGCTTGACAGTTGATATGGAAGTATCAGTGACTAGGTATGGTAAGCCTCATGCATTCTATCAAGGATATTCATATATTGTGAAACGAACGAATAAAAATGGAACTGTTATTTGCCGTTGTTCAATACAACGTTCAAATCAATGTCGCAGTGAACTAAAAAGGAAATATAATGAGGTTTTATGTGTCACTGATCATCAATATAGTGTACTACATGAAACATTGTTGCTGTACAGAAATTCATAAAAATGCTAAAAAGCAAGTGCTACAAAACAATATTACTACTGAAAATATTTCAATGTTCAAAAAACCCTTAACATTATCAAAAGCCACGCAGAACCTACATGAGGACACTGTAGAGGAAGAGGAAGAGGAACAGGAACAGGAATATTTATCTGGTTTTAGTAATGTTGAGGATAATAATTATGCTGCTTATGATTATAATAGTGAAAATGAGGTTTTATACCTATTGTTCACCGTGGAAAATAGATCTACAACAAGCTTTGTTTTTAAAACTATAGTAGTGTGCTACCAGTATAGTAGTGTGTTACCAGTATAGTAGTGTGCTACCAGTATAGTAGTGTGCTACCAGTATAGTAGAGTGTTACCAGTATAGTAGTGTGTTACCAGTATAGTAGTGTGCTACCAGTATAGTAGTGTGCTACCAGTATAGTAGAGTGTTACCAGTATAGTAGTGTGTTACCAGTATAGTAGTGTGCTACCAGTATAGTAGTGTGCTACCAGTATAGTAGTGTGCTACCAGTATAGTAGTGTGTTACCAGTATAGTAGTGTGCTACCAGTATAGTAGTGTGCTACCAGTATAGTAGTGTGTTACCAGTATAGTAGAGTGCTACCAGTATAGTAGTGTGTTACCAGTATAGTAGTGTGCTACCAGTATAGTAGTGTGCTACCAGTATAGTAGTGTGCTACCAGTATAGTAGAGTGCTACCAGTATAGTAGTGTGCTACCAGTATAGTAGAGTGCTACCAGTATAGTAGTGTGCTACCAGTATAGTAGTGTGTTACCAGTATAGTAGTGTGCTACCAGTATAGTAGTGTGCTACCAGTATAGTAGTGTGCTACCAGTATAGTAGTGTGCTACCAGTATAGTAGTGTGCTACCAGTATAGTAGTGTGTTACCAGGTGAGTAGTGTGCTACCAGTATAGTAGTGTGCTACCAGTATAGTAGTGTGCTACCAGTATAGTAGTGTGCTACCAGTATAGTAGTGTGTTACCAGTATAGTAGTGTGTTAATAGTATAGTAGTGTGCTACCAGTATAGTAGTGTGTTACCAGTATAGTAGTGTGCTACCAGTATAGTAGTGTGCTACCAGTATAGTAGTGTGTTACCAGTATAGTAGTGTGCTACCAGTATAGTAGTGTGCTACCAGTATAGTAGTGTGTTACCAGTATAGTAGTGTGCTACCAGTATAGTAGTGTGCTACCAGTATAGTAGTGTGCTACCAGTATAGTAGAGTGCTACCAGTATAGTAGTGTGTTACCAGTATAGTAGTGTGCTACCAGTATAGTAGTGTGTTACCAGTATAGTAGTGTGTTACCAGTATAGTAGTGTGCTACCAGTATAGTAGTGTGTTACCAGTATAGTAGTGTGTTACCAGTATAGTAGTGTGTTACCAGTATAGTAGTGTGTTACCAGTATAGTAGTGTGTTACCAGTATAGTAGTGTGCTACCAGTATAGTAGTGTGCTACCAGTATAGTAGTGTGTTACCAGTATAGTAGAGTGCTACCAGTATAGTAGTGTGTTACCAGTATAGTAGTGTGCTACCAGTATAGTAGTGTGCTACCAGTATAGTAGTGTGCTACCAGTATAGTAGTGTGCTACCAGTATAGTAGTGTGCTACCAGTATAGTAGTGTGCTACCAGTATAGTAGTGTGCTACCAGTATAGTAGTGTGTTACCAGTATAGTAGTGTGCTACCAGTATAGTAGTGTGCTACCAGTATAGTAGTGTGCTACCAGTATAGTAGTGTGTTACCAGTATAGTAGTGTGCTACCAGTATAGTAGTGTGTTACCAGTATAGTAGTGTGCTACCAGTATAGTAGTGTGCTACCAGTATAGTAGTGTGTTACCAGTATAGTAGTGTGTTACCAGTATAGTAGTGTGCTACCAGTATAGTAGTGTGTTACCAGTATAGTAGTGTGCTACCAGTATAGTAGTGTGCTACCAGTATAGTAGTGTGTTACCAGTATAGTAGAGTGCTACCAGTATAGTAGTGTGTTACCAGTATAGTAGAGTGTTACCAGTATAGTAGTGTGTTACCAGTATAGTAGAGTGTTACCAGTATAGTAGTGTGTTACCAGTATAGTAGAGTGTTACCAGTATAGTAGTGTGTTACCAGTATAGTAGAGTGCTACCAGTATAGTAGTGTGTTACCAGTATAGTAGAGTGTTACCAGTATAGTAGTGTGTTACCAGTATAGTAGAGTGCTACCAGTATAGTAGTGTGTTACCAGTATAGTAGAGTGTTACCAGTATAGTAGTGTGTTACCAGTATAGTAGTGTGCTACCAGTATAGTAGTGTGTTACCAGTATAGTAGAGTGCTACCAGTATAGTAGTGTGTTACCAGTATAGTAGAGTGTTACCAGTATAGTAGTGTGCTACCAGGTGAGTAGTGTGTTACCAGGTGAGTAGAGTGTTACCAGTATAGTAGTGTGCTACCAGGTGAGTAGAGTGTTACCAGTATAGTAGTGTGCTACCAGGTGAGTAGTGTGTTACCAGTATAGTAGTGTGCTACCAGTATAGTAGAGTGCTACCAGTATAGTAGTGTGTTACCAGTATAGTAGTGTGTTACCAGTATAGTAGTGTGCTACCAGGTGAGTAGTGTGTTACCAGTATAGTAGTGTGCTACCAGTATAGTAGAGTGCTACCAGTATAGTAGAGTGCTACCAGTATAGTAGTGTGTTACCAGTATAGTAGTGTGTTACCAGTATAGTAGAGTGTTACCAGGTGAGTAGTGTGTTACCAGTATAGTAGTGTGTTACCAGTATAGTAGTGTGCTACCAGTATAGTAGTGTGTTACCAGTATAGTAGTGTGTTACCAGTATAGTAGAGTGTTACCAGGTGAGTAGTGTGTTACCAGTATAGTAGAGTGCTACCAGTATAGTAGAGTGTTACCAGTATAGTAGTGTGCTACCAGTATAGTAGTGTGTTACCAGTATAGTAGTGTGCTACCAGTATAGTAGTGTGTTACCAGGTGAGTAGTGTGTTACCAGGTGAGTAGTGTGCTACCAGTATAGTAGAGTGTTACCAGTATAGTAGTGTGCTACCAGTATAGTAGTGTGTTACCAGTATAGTAGTGTGCTACCAGTATAGTAGTGTGTTACCAGGTGAGTAGTGTGTTACCAGGTGAGTAGTGTGCTACCAGTATAGTAGTGTGCTACCAGTATAGTAGTGTGTTACCAGTATAGTAGTGTGTTACCAGTATAGTAGAGTGTTACCAGGTGAGTAGTGTGTTACCAGTATAGTAGAGTGCTACCAGTATAGTAGAGTGCTACCAGTATAGTAGAGTGCTACCAGTATAGTAGTGTGTTACCAGTATAGTAGTGTGTTACCAGTATAGTAGTGTGCTACCAGGTGAGTAGTGTGCTACCAGTATAGTAGAGTGCTACCAGTATAGTAGAGTGCTACCAGTATAGTAGTGTGTTACCAGTATAGTAGTGTGCTACCAGGTGAGTAGAGTGTTACCAGTATAGTAGTGTGCTACCAGTATAGTAGTGTGTTACCAGTATAGTAGTGTGTTACCAGTATAGTAGTGTGCTACCAGTATAGTAGTGTGTTACCAGTATAGTAGTGTGCTACCAGTATAGTAGTGTGTTACCAGGTGAGTAGTGTGTTACCAGGTGAGTAGTGTGCTACCAGTATAGTAGTGTGCTACCAGGTGAGTAGTGTGCTACCAGTATAGTAGTGTGTTACCAGTATAGTAGTGTGTTACCAGTATAGTAGTGTGCTACCAGTATAGTAGTGTGTTACCAGGTGAGTAGTGTGTTACCAGGTGAGTAGTGTGCTACCAGTATAGTAGTGTGTTACCAGTATAGTAGTGTGTTACCAGTATAGTAGTGTGTTACCAGTATAGTAGTGTGTTACCAGTATAGTAGTGTGCTACCAGTATAGTAGTGTGTTACCAGTATAGTAGAGTGCTACCAGTATAGTAGTGTGTTACCAGTATAGTAGTGTGCTACCAGTATAGTAGTGTGCTACCAGTATAGTAGAGTGCTACCAGGTGAGTAGTGTGCTACCAGGTGAGTAGTGTGTTACCAGTATAGTAGTGTGTTACCAGTATAGTAGTGTGCTACCAGGTGAGTAGTGTGTTACCAGTATAGTAGTGTGTTACCAGGTGAGTAGTGTGCTACCAGGTGAGTAGAGTGTTACCAGTATAGTAGTGTGTTACCAGGTGAGTAGTGTGTTACCAGTATAGTAGAGTGCTACCAGTATAGTAGTGTGCTACCAGGTGAGTAGAGTGTTACCAGTATAGTAGAGTGCTACCAGTATAGTAGTGTGCTACCAGGTGAGTAGAGTGTTACCAGTATAGTAGAGTGCTACCAGTATAGTAGTGTGCTACCAGGTGAGTAGAGTGTTACCAGTATAGTAGAGTGCTACCAGTATAGTAGTGTGCTACCAGGTGAGTAGAGTGTTACCAGTATAGTAGAGTGCTACCAGTATAGTAGTGTGCTACCAGTATAGTAGTGTGCTACCAGTATAGTAGTGTGCTACCAGGTGAGTAGTGTGCTACCAGTATAGTAGAGTGCTACCAGTATAGTAGTGTGTTACCAGTATAGTAGTGTGCTACCAGTATAGTAGAGTGCTACCAGTATAGTAGTGTGCTACCAGGTGAGTAGTGTGCTACCAGTATAGTAGTGTGTTACCAGTATAGTAGAGTGCTACCAGTATAGTAGTGTGCTACCAGTATAGTAGTGTGCTACCAGTATAGTAGTGTGCTACCAGTATAGTAGTGTGCTACCAGTATAGTAGTGTGCTACCAGTATAGTAGTGTGCTACCAGTATAGTAGTGTGTTACCAGTATAGTAGTGTGCTACCAGTATAGTAGAGTGCTACCAGTATAGTAGTGTGCTACCAGTATAGTAGTGTGCTACCAGTATAGTAGTGTGTTACCAGTATAGTAGTGTGCTACCAGTATAGTAGTGTGCTACCAGTATAGTAGTGTGTTACCAGTATAGTAGAGTGCTACCAGTATAGTAGTGTGCTACCAGGTGAGTAGTGTGTTACCAGTATAGTAGTGTGTTACCAGGTGAGTAGTGTGCTACCAGGTGAGTAGAGTGTTACCAGTATAGTAGTGTGCTACCAGTATAGTAGTGTGTTACCAGTATAGTAGAGTGCTACCAGTATAGTAGTGTGCTACCAGGTGAGTAGTGTGTTACCAGTATAGTAGTGTGTTACCAGGTGAGTAGTGTGCTACCAGTATAGTAGTGTGTTACCAGTATAGTAGAGTGCTACCAGTATAGTAGTGTGCTACCAGGTGAGTAGAGTGTTACCAGTATAGTAGTGTGTTACCAGGTGAGTAGTGTGTTACCAGGTGAGTAGTGTGTTACCAGTATAGTAGAGTGCTACCAGTATAGTAGTGTGCTACCAGGTGAGTAGAGTGTTACCAGTATAGTAGAGTGCTACCAGTATAGTAGTGTGCTACCAGGTGAGTAGAGTGTTACCAGTATAGTAGAGTGCTACCAGTATAGTAGTGTGCTACCAGGTGAGTAGAGTGTTACCAGTATAGTAGAGTGCTACCAGTATAGTAGTGTGCTACCAGGTGAGTAGAGTGTTACCAGTATAGTAGAGTGCTACCAGTATAGTAGTGTGCTACCAGTATAGTAGTGTGCTACCAGTATAGTAGTGTGCTACCAGGTGAGTAGTGTGCTACCAGTATAGTAGAGTGCTACCAGTATAGTAGTGTGTTACCAGTATAGTAGTGTGCTACCAGTATAGTAGAGTGCTACCAGTATAGTAGTGTGCTACCAGGTGAGTAGTGTGCTACCAGTATAGTAGTGTGTTACCAGTATAGTAGAGTGCTACCAGTATAGTAGTGTGCTACCAGTATAGTAGTGTGCTACCAGTATAGTAGTGTGCTACCAGTATAGTAGTGTGCTACCAGTATAGTAGTGTGCTACCAGTATAGTAGTGTGCTACCAGTATAGTAGTGTGTTACCAGTATAGTAGTGTGCTACCAGTATAGTAGAGTGCTACCAGTATAGTAGTGTGCTACCAGTATAGTAGTGTGCTACCAGTATAGTAGTGTGTTACCAGTATAGTAGTGTGCTACCAGTATAGTAGAGTGCTACCAGGTGAGTAGTGTGCTACCAGTATAGTAGTGTGTTACCAGTATAGTAGAGTGCTACCAGTATAGTAGTGTGCTACCAGGTGAGTAGAGTGTTACCAGTATAGTAGAGTGCTACCAGTATAGTAGTGTGCTACCAGGTGAGTAGAGTGCTACCAGTATAGTAGTGTGTTACCAGTATAGTAGAGTGTTACCAGTATAGTAGTGTGCTACCAGGTGAGTAGTGTGCTACCAGTATAGTAGTGTGTTACCAGTATAGTAGAGTGTTACCAGTATAGTAGTGTGCTACCAGGTGAGTAGTGTGTTACCAGGTGAGTAGAGTGTTACCAGTATAGTAGAGTGTTACCAGTATAGTAGTGTGTTACCAGTATAGTAGTGTGCTACCAGTATAGTAGTGTGCTACCAGTATAGTAGAGTGCTACCAGTATAGTAGTGTGTTACCAGTATAGTAGAGTGCTACCAGTATAGTAGAGTGCTACCAGTATAGTAGTGTGTTACCAGTATAGTAGTGTGCTACCAGGTGAGTAGAGTGTTACCAGTATAGTTGTGTGTTACCAGTATAGTAGTGTGTTACCAGTATAGTAGAGTGTTACCAGTATAGTAGTGTGTTACCAGGTGAGTAGAGTGCTACCAGTATAGTAGTGTGTTACCAGTATAGTAGAGTGTTACCAGTATAGTAGTGTGTTACCAGTATAGTAGAGTGCTACCAGTATAGTAGTGTGCTACCAGGTGAGTAGAGTGCTACCAGTATAGTAGTGTGCTACCAGTATAGTAGTGTGTTACCAGGTGAGTAGAGTGCTACCAGTATAGTAGTGTGCTACCAGTATAGTAGAGTGTTACCAGTATAGTAGTGTGTTACCAGTATAGTAGAGTGTTACCAGTATAGTAGTGTGCTACCAGGTGAGTAGAGTGCTACCAGTATAGTAGTGTGTTACCAGTATAGTAGTGTGTTACCAGTATAGTAGAGTGTTACCAGTATAGTAGTGTGTTACCAGTATAGTAGTGTGTTACCAGTATAGTAGTGTGTTACCAGTATAGTAGAGTGTTACCAGGTGAGTAGTGTGTTACCAGGTGAGTAGTGTGCTACCAGTATAGTAGAGTGCTACCAGTATAGTAGTGTGTTACCAGTATAGTAGTGTGTTACCAGTATAGTAGAGTGTTACCAGTATAGTAGTGTGTTACCAGTATAGTAGTGTGTTACCAGTATAGTAGTGTGCTACCAGTATAGTAGTGTGTTACCAGTATAGTAGTGTGTTACCAGTATAGTAGAGTGCTACCAGTATAGTAGTGTGTTACCAGTATAGTAGTGTGTTACCAGTATAGTAGAGTGCTACCAGTATAGTAGTGTGTTACCAGTATAGTAGTGTGCTACCAGTATAGTAGAGTGCTACCAGTATAGTAGAGTGTTACCAGTATAGTAGTGTGTTACCAGTATAGTAGTGTGTTACCAGTATAGTAGTGTGCTACCAGTATAGTAGTGTGTTACCAGTATAGTAGTGTGTTACCAGTATAGTAGAGTGCTACCAGTATAGTAGTGTGTTACCAGTATAGTAGTGTGTTACCAGTATAGTAGAGTGCTACCAGTATAGTAGTGTGTTACCAGTATAGTAGTGTGTTACCAGTATAGTAGTGTGCTACCAGTATAGTAGTGTGTTACCAGTATAGTAGTGTGTTACCAGTATAGTAGAGTGCTACCAGTATAGTAGTGTGTTACCAGTATAGTAGTGTGCTACCAGTATAGTAGAGTGCTACCAGTATAGTAGAGTGTTACCAGTATAGTAGTGTGTTACCAGTATAGTAGAGTGCTACCAGTATAGTAGTGTGTTACCAGTATAGTAGTGTGTTACCAGTATAGTAGAGTGCTACCAGTATAGTAGAGTGTTACCAGTATAGTAGTGTGTTACCAGTATAGTAGAGTGCTACCAGTATAGTAGAGTGCTACCAGTATAGTAGAGTGTTACCAGTATAGTAGAGTGCTACCAGTATAGTAGTGTGTTACCAGTATAGTAGTGTGTTACCAGTATAGTAGAGTGCTACCAGTATAGTAGTGTGTTACCAGTATAGTAGTGTGCTACCAGTATAGTAGTGTGCTACCAGTATAGTAGAGTGTTACCAGTATAGTAGTGTGCTACCAGTATAGTAGTGTGCTACCAGTATAGTAGAGTGTTACCAGTATAGTAGTGTGCTACCAGTATAGTAGAGTGTTACCAGTATAGTAGAGTGTTACCAGTATAGTAGTGTGCTACCAGTATAGTAGAGTGTTACCAGTATAGTAGTGTGCTACCAGTATAGTAGTGTGCTACCAGTATAGTAGAGTGCTACCAGTATAGTAGTGTGTTACCAGTATAGTAGTGTGTTACCAGTATAGTAGTGTGCTACCAGTATAGTAGTGTGTTACCAGTATAGTAGTGTGTTACCAGTATAGTAGTGTGTTACCAGTATAGTAGTGTGCTACCAGTATAGTAGTGTGTTACCAGTATAGTAGTGTGCTACCAGTATAGTAGTGTGTTACCAGTATAGTAGTGTGCTACCAGTATAGTAGTGTGCTACCAGTATAGTAGTGTGCTACCAGTATAGTAGTGTGTTACCAGTATAGTAGAGTGCTACCAGTATAGTAGTGTGCTACCAGTATAGTAGAGTGTTACCAGTATAGTAGTGTGTTACCAGTATAGTAGTGTGCTACCAGTATAGTAGAGTGCTACCAGTATAGTAGTGTGCTACCAGTATAGTAGTGTGTTACCAGTATAGTAGTGTGCTACCAGTATAGTAGAGTGCTACCAGTATAGTAGAGTGTTACCAGTATAGTAGTGTGTTACCAGTATAGTAGTGTGTTACCAGTATAGTAGTGTGTTACCAGGTGAGTAGTGTGCTACCAGTATAGTAGTGTGTTACCAGTATAGTAGTGTGCTACCAGTATAGTAGTGTGTTACCAGTATAGTAGTGTGCTACCAGTATAGTAGTGTGTTACCAGTATAGTAGTGTGCTACCAGGTGAGTAGTGTGCTACCAGTATAGTAGTGTGCTACCAGGTGAGTAGTGTGCTACCAGTATAGTAGTGTGTTACCAGTATAGTAGTGTGCTACCAGTATAGTAGTGTGTTACCAGTATAGTAGTGTGCTACCAGTATAGTAGTGTGTTACCAGTATAGTAGTGTGTTACCAGTATAGTAGTGTGTTACCAGTATAGTAGTGTGCTACCAGTATAGTAGTGTGTTACCAGTATAGTAGTGTGCTACCAGTATAGTAGTGTGTTACCAGTATAGTAGTGTGCTACCAGTATAGTAGTGTGCTACCAGTATAGTAGTGTGCTACCAGTATAGTAGTGTGTTACCAGTATAGTAGAGTGCTACCAGTATAGTAGTGTGCTACCAGTATAGTAGAGTGTTACCAGTATAGTAGTGTGCTACCAGTATAGTAGTGTGTTACCAGTATAGTAGTGTGCTACCAGGTGAGTAGTGTGCTACCAGTATAGTAGTGTGCTACCAGGTTAGTAGTGTGCTACCAGTATAGTAGTGTGCTACCAGTATAGTAGTGTGCTACCAGTATAGTAGAGTGTTACCAGTATAGTAGTGTGCTACCAGTATAGTAGTGTGCTACCAGTATAGTAGTGTGCTACCAGTATAGTAGTGTGTTACCAGTATAGTAGAGTGCTACCAGTATAGTAGTGTGCTACCAGTATAGTAGAGTGTTACCAGTATAGTAGTGTGCTACCAGTATAGTAGTGTGCTACCAGTATAGTAGAGTGCTACCAGTATAGTAGTGTGCTACCAGTATAGTAGTGTGCTACCAGGTGAGTAGTGTGCTACCAGTATAGTAGTGTGCTACCAGGTGAGTAGTGTGTTACCAGTATAGTAGTGTGCTACCAGGTTAGTAGTGTGCTACCAGTATAGTAGTGTGCTACCAGTATAGTAGAGTGCTACCAGTATAGTAGAGTGCTACCAGTATAGTAGAGTGCTACCAGTATAGTAGAGTGCTACCAGTATAGTAGAGTGCTACCAGTATAGTAGTGTGCTACCAGTATAGTAGTGTGCTACCAGTATAGTAGTGTGCTACCAGTATAGTAGTGTGCTACCAGTATAGTAGAGTGCTACCAGTATAGTAGAGTGCTACCAGTATAGTAGAGTGCTACCAGTATAGTAGTGTGCTACCAGGTGAGTAGTGTGCTACCAGTATAGTAGTGTGCTACCAGTATAGTAGAGTGCTACCAGTATAGTAGAGTGCTACCAGTATAGTAGAGTGCTACCAGTATAGTAGTGTGCTACCAGGTGAGTAGTGTGCTACCAGTATAGTAGTGTGCTACCAGTATAGTAGTGTGCTACCAGTATAGTAGTGTGCTACCAGTATAGTAGTGTGCTACCAGTATAGTAGTGTGCTACCAGTATAGTAGTGTGCTACCAGGTGAGTAGTGTGCTACCAGGTGAGTAGTGTGCTACCAGTATAGTAGTGTGCTACCAGTATAGTAGTGTGCTACCAGTATAGTAGTGTGCTACCAGGTGAGTAGTGTGCTACCAGTATAGTAGTGTGCTACCAGGTGAGTAGTGTGCTACCAGTATAGTAGTGTGCTACCAGTATAGTAGTGTGCTACCAGTATAGTAGTGTGCTACCAGTATAGTAGTGTGCTACCAGTATAGTAGTGTGCTACCAGTATAGTAGTGTGCTACCAGGTGAGTAGTGTGCTACCAGTATAGTAGTGTGCTACCAGGTGAGTAGTGTGCTACCAGTATAGTAGTGTGCTACCAGTATAGTAGTGTGCTACCAGTATAGTAGAGTGCTACCAGTATAGTAGTGTGTTACCAGTATAGTAGAGTGCTACCAGTATAGTAGAGTGTTACCAGGTGAGTAGTGTGCTACCAGGTGAGTAGTGTGCTACCAGTATAGTAGTGTGCTACCAGTATAGTAGTGTGCTACCAGTATAGTAGTGTGCTACCAGTATAGTAGTGTGCTACCAGTATAGTAGAGTGCTACCAGTATAGTAGTGTGTTACCAGTATAGTAGTGTGCTACCAGGTGAGTAGTGTGCTACCAGGTGAGTAGTGTGCTACCAGTATAGTAGTGTGCTACCAGGTGAGTAGTGTGCTACCAGTATAGTAGTGTGTTACCAGTATAGTAGTGTGTTACCAGTATAGTAGTGTGCTACCAGTATAGTAGTGTGTTACCAGTATAGTAGTGTGCTACCAGTATAGTAGTGTGCTACCAGTATAGTAGTGTGTTACCAGTATAGTAGTGTGCTACCAGTATAGTAGTGTGTTACCAGTATAGTAGTGTGCTACCAGTATAGTAGTGTGTTACCAGTATAGTAGTGTGCTACCAGTATAGTAGTGTGCTACCAGTATAGTAGTGTGCTACCAGTATAGTAGTGTGCTACCAGTATAGTAGTGTGTTACCAGTATAGTAGTGTGCTACCAGGTGAGTAGTGTGCTACCAGTATAGTAGTGTGCTACCAGGTGAGTAGTGTGCTACCAGTATAGTAGTGTGCTACCAGTATAGTAGTGTGCTACCAGTATAGTAGTGTGCTACCAGTATAGTAGAGTGCTACCAGTATAGTAGTGTGTTACCAGTATAGTAGAGTGCTACCAGTATAGTAGAGTGTTACCAGGTGAGTAGTGTGCTACCAGGTGAGTAGTGTGCTACCAGTATAGTAGTGTGCTACCAGTATAGTAGTGTGCTACCAGTATAGTAGAGTGCTACCAGTATAGTAGAGTGTTACCAGGTGAGTAGTGTGCTACCAGGTGAGTAGTGTGCTACCAGTATAGTAGTGTGCTACCAGTATAGTAGTGTGTTACCAGTATAGTAGTGTGTTACCAGTATAGTAGAGTGCTACCAGTATAGTAGAGTGCTACCAGTATAGTAGAGTGCTACCAGTATAGTAGTGTGCTACCAGTATAGTAGTGTGCTACCAGTATAGTAGTGTGCTACCAGTATAGTAGAGTGCTACCAGTATAGTAGAGTGCTACCAGTATAGTAGTGTGCTACCAGTATAGTAGTGTGCTACCAGGTGAGTAGTGTGCTACCAGTATAGTAGAGTGCTACCAGTATAGTAGAGTGCTACCAGTATAGTAGTGTGCTACCAGGTGAGTAGTGTGCTACCAGGTGAGTAGTGTGCTACCAGTATAGTAGTGTGCTACCAGTATAGTAGTGTGCTACCAGTATAGTAGTGTGCTACCAGTATAGTAGTGTGCTACCAGGTGAGTAGTGTGCTACCAGGTGAGTAGAGTGCTACCAGTATAGTAGTGTGCTACCAGGTGAGTAGTGTGCTACCAGTATAGTAGTGTGCTACCAGTATAGTAGTGTGCTACCAGTATAGTAGTGTGCTACCAGTATAGTAGTGTGCTACCAGTATAGTAGTGTGCTACCAGGTGAGTAGTGTGCTACCAGGTGAGTAGAGTGCTACCAGTATAGTAGTGTGCTACCAGGTGAGTAGTGTGCTACCAGTATAGTAGTGTGCTACCAGTATAGTAGAGTGCTACCAGTATAGTAGTGTGCTACCAGTATAGTAGTGTGCTACCAGGTGAGTAGTGTGCTACCAGTATAGTAGTGTGCTACCAGTATAGTAGAGTGCTACCAGTATAGTAGTGTGCTACCAGTATAGTAGTGTGCTACCAGTATAGTAGTGTGCTACCAGGTGAGTAGTGTGCTACCAGTATAGTAGTGTGCTACCAGTATAGTAGTGTGCTACCAGTATAGTAGAGTGCTACCAGTATAGTAGTGTGCTACCAGTATAGTAGTGTGCTACCAGTATAGTAGAGTGCTACCAGTATAGTAGTGTGCTACCAGTATAGTAGTGTGCTACCAGTATAGTAGAGTGCTACCAGTATAGTAGTGTGCTACCAGTATAGTAGTGTGTTACCAGTATAGTAGTGTGCTACCAGTATAGTAGTGTGCTACCAGGTGAGTAGTGTGCTACCAGTATAGTAGAGTGCTACCAGTATAGTAGTGTGCTACCAGGTGAGTAGTGTGTTACCAGTATAGTAGTGTGCTACCAGTATAGTAGTGTGCTACCAGGTGAGTAGTGTGCTACCAGTATAGTAGTGTGTTACCAGTATAGTAGTGTGCTACCAGTATAGTAGTGTGTTACCAGTATAGTAGAGTGCTACCAGGTGAGTAGTGTGCTACCAGTATAGTAGTGTGCTACCAGTATAGTAGTGTGCTACCAGTATAGTAGTGTGCTACCAGTATAGTAGAGTGCTACCAGTATAGTAGTGTGCTACCAGTATAGTAGTGTGCTACCAGTATAGTAGTGTGCTACCAGTATAGTAGAGTGCTACCAGTATAGTAGTGTGCTACCAGTATAGTAGTGTGCTACCAGTATAGTAGTGTGCTACCAGTATAGTAGTGTGCTACCAGTATAGTAGTGTGCTACCAGTATAGTAGTGTGCTACCAGGTGAGTAGTGTGCTACCAGTATAGTAGAGTGCTACCAGTATAGTAGAGTGCTACCAGTATAGTAGTGTGCTACCAGGTGAGTAGTGTGCTACCAGTATAGTAGTGTGCTACCAGTATAGTAGTGTGCTACCAGTATAGTAGAGTGCTACCAGTATAGTAGTGTGCTACCAGTATAGTAGTGTGCTACCAGTATAGTAGTGTGCTACCAGTATAGTAGTGTGCTACCAGTATAGTAGTGTGCTACCAGTATAGTAGTGTGCTACCAGTATAGTAGAGTGCTACCAGTATAGTAGTGTGCTACCAGGTGAGTAGTGTGCTACCAGTATAGTAGTGTGCTACCAGTATAGTAGTGTGCTACCAGTATAGTAGTGTGCTACCAGTATAGTAGTGTGCTACCAGTATAGTAGAGTGTTACCAGTATAGTAGTGTGCTACCAGTATAGTAGTGTGCTACCAGTATAGTAGTGTGCTACCAGTATAGTAGTGTGCTACCAGGTGAGTAGTGTGTTACCAGTATAGTAGTGTGCTACCAGTATAGTAGTGTGCTACCAGGTGAGTAGTGTGTTACCAGTATAGTAGTGTGCTACCAGTATAGTAGTGTGCTACCAGGTGAGTAGTGTGCTACCAGTATAGTAGTGTGCTACCAGTATAGTAGTGTGCTACCAGTATAGTAGTGTGCTACCAGTATAGTAGAGTGCTACCAGTATAGTAGTGTGCTACCAGTATAGTAGTGTGCTACCAGTATAGTAGTGTGCTACCAGTATAGTAGTGTGCTACCAGGTGAGTAGTGTGCTACCAGTATAGTAGTGTGCTACCAGTATAGTAGTGTGCTACCAGGTGAGTAGTGTGCTACCAGTATAGTAGTGTGCTACCAGTATAGTAGTGTGCTACCAGGTGAGTAGTGTGCTACCAGTATAGTAGTGTGCTACCAGTATAGTAGTGTGCTACCAGTATAGTAGAGTGCTACCAGGTGAGTAGTGTGCTACCAGTATAGTAGTGTGCTACCAGTATAGTAGTGTGCTACCAGGTGAGTAGTGTGCTACCAGTATAGTAGTGTGCTACCAGTATAGTAGTGTGCTACCAGGTGAGTAGTGTGCTACCAGTATAGTAGTGTGCTACCAGTATAGTAGTGTGCTACCAGTATAGTAGAGTGCTACCAGTATAGTAGTGTGCTACCAGTATAGTAGTGTGCTACCAGTATAGTAGTGTGCTACCAGTATAGTAGTGTGCTACCAGTATAGTAGTGTGCTACCAGTATAGTAGTGTGCTACCAGTATAGTAGTGTGCTACCAGTATAGTAGTGTGCTACCAGGTGAGTAGTGTGCTACCAGTATAGTAGTGTGCTACCAGTATAGTAGTGTGCTACCAGTATAGTAGTGTGCTACCAGTATAGTAGTGTGCTACCAGTATAGTAGTGTGCTACCAGTATAGTAGAGTGCTACCAGTATAGTAGTGTGCTACCAGTATAGTAGTGTGCTACCAGTATAGTAGAGTGCTACCAGTATAGTAGTGTGCTACCAGTATAGTAGAGTGCTACCAGTATAGTAGTGTGCTACCAGGTGAGTAGTGTGTTACCAGTATAGTAGTGTGCTACCAGTATAGTAGAGTGCTACCAGTATAGTAGTGTGTTACCAGGTGAGTAGTGTGTTACCAGTATAGTAGAGTGCTACCAGTATAGTAGAGTGCTACCAGGTGAGTAGTGTGCTACCAGTATAGTAGTGTGTTACCAGGTGAGTAGTGTGCTACCAGTATAGTAGAGTGCTACCAGTATAGTAGTGTGTTACCAGGTGAGTAGTGTGTTACCAGTATAGTAGAGTGCTACCAGTATAGTAGTGTGCTACCAGTATAGTAGTGTGCTACCAGTATAGTAGTGTGCTACCAGTATAGTAGTGTGCTACCAGGTGAGTAGTGTGTTACCAGTATAGTAGTGTGCTACCAGTATAGTAGTGTGCTACCAGTATAGTAGAGTGCTACCAGTATAGTAGTGTGCTACCAGTATAGTAGAGTGCTACCAGTATAGTAGAGTGTTACCAGTATAGTAGAGTGCTACCAGGTGAGTAGTGTGCTACCAGTATAGTAGAGTGCTACCAGTATAGTAGAGTGCTACCAGTATAGTAGAGTGCTACCAGGTGAGTAGTGTGCTACCAGTATAGTAGAGTGCTACCAGTATAGTAGTGTGTTACCAGGTGAGTAGTGTGTTACCAGTATAGTAGTGTGCTACCAGTATAGTAGAGTGCTACCAGTATAGTAGTGTGCTACCAGTATAGTAGAGTGCTACCAGTATAGTAGTGTGCTACCAGTATAGTAGTGTGCTACCAGTATAGTAGAGTGCTACCAGGTGAGTAGTGTGCTACCAGTATAGTAGAGTGCTACCAGTATAGTAGTGTGTTACCAGGTGAGTAGTGTGTTACCAGTATAGTAGAGTGCTACCAGTATAGTAGTGTGCTACCAGTATAGTAGTGTGCTACCAGTATAGTAGTGTGCTACCAGGTGAGTAGTGTGCTACCAGTATAGTAGAGTGCTACCAGTATAGTAGTGTGCTACCAGGTGAGTAGTGTGTTACCAGTATAGTAGTGTGCTACCAGTATAGTAGTGTGTTACCAGTATAGTAGAGTGCTACCAGTATAGTAGTGTGCTACCAGTATAGTAGTGTGCTACCAGGTGAGTAGTGTGTTACCAGTATAGTAGTGTGCTACCAGTATAGTAGTGTGTTACCAGGTGAGTAGTGTGTTACCAGTATAGTAGTGTGCTACCAGTATAGTAGTGTGCTACCAGGTGAGTAGTGTGTTACCAGTATAGTAGTGTGCTACCAGTATAGTAGTGTGTTACCAGGTGAGTAGTGTGCTACCAGTATAGTAGTGTGCTACCAGTATAGTAGTGTGTTACCAGGTGAGTAGTGTGCTACCAGTATAGTAGTGTGCTACCAGTATAGTAGAGTGTTACCAGGTGAGTAGTGTGTTACCAGTATAGTAGTGTGCTACCAGTATAGTAGTGTGTTACCAGGTGAGTAGTGTGTTACCAGTATAGTAGTGTGCTACCAGTATAGTAGTGTGCTACCAGGTGAGTAGTGTGCTACCAGTATAGTAGAGTGCTACCAGGTGAGTAGTGTGCTACCAGTATAGTAGTGTGCTACCAGTATAGTAGTGTGCTACCAGTATAGTAGTGTGCTACCAGGTGAGTAGTGTGCTACCAGTATAGTAGTGTGCTACCAGGTGAGTAGTGTGCTACCAGTATAGTAGTGTGTTACCAGGTGAGTAGTGTGCTACCAGTATAGTAGAGTGCTACCAGTATAGTAGTGTGCTACCAGGTGAGTAGTGTGTTACCAGTATAGTAGTGTGCTACCAGTATAGTAGTGTGCTACCAGTATAGTAGTGTGCTACCAGGTGAGTAGTGTGTTACCAGTATAGTAGAGTGCTACCAGTATAGTAGAGTGCTACCAGTATAGTAGTGTGCTACCAGTATAGTAGAGTGCTACCAGTATAGTAGAGTGCTACCAGTATAGTAGTGTGCTACCAGTATAGTAGAGTGCTACCAGTATAGTAGTGTGTTACCAGGTGAGTAGTGTGCTACCAGTATAGTAGTGTGCTACCAGTATAGTAGAGTGCTACCAGTATAGTAGAGTGCTACCAGGTGAGTAGTGTGCTACCAGTATAGTAGTGTGCTACCAGTATAGTAGTGTGCTACCAGTATAGTAGTGTGCTACCAGTATAGTAGTGTGCTACCAGTATAGTAGTGTGCTACCAGTATAGTAGAGTGCTACCAGTATAGTAGTGTGTTACCAGGTGAGTAGTGTGCTACCAGTATAGTAGAGTGCTACCAGTATAGTAGTGTGTTACCAGGTGAGTAGTGTGCTACCAGTATAGTAGAGTGCTACCAGTATAGTAGAGTGCTACCAGTATAGTAGTGTGCTACCAGTATAGTAGTGTGTTACCAGTATAGTAGAGTGCTACCAGTATAGTAGTGTGCTACCAGTATAGTAGAGTGCTACCAGTATAGTAGAGTGCTACCAGTATAGTAGAGTGCTACCAGTATAGTAGTGTGCTACCAGTATAGTAGTGTGCTACCAGTATAGTAGAGTGCTACCAGTATAGTAGTGTGCTACCAGTATAGTAGAGTGCTACCAGTATAGTAGAGTGCTACCAGTATAGTAGTGTGTTACCAGGTGAGTAGTGTGCTACCAGTATAGTAGAGTGCTACCAGTATAGTAGTGTGTTACCAGGTGAGTAGTGTGCTACCAGTATAGTAGAGTGCTACCAGTATAGTAGAGTGCTACCAGTATAGTAGAGTGCTACCAGTATAGTAGTGTGTTACCAGGTGAGTAGTGTGCTACCAGTATAGTAGTGTGCTACCAGGTGAGTAGTGTGCTACCAGTATAGTAGTGTGCTACCAGTATAGTAGAGTGTTACCAGTATAGTAGTGTGCTACCAGTATAGTAGAGTGCTACCAGTATAGTAGTGTGCTACCAGTAGAGTGCTACCAGTATAGTAGAGTGCTACCAGTATAGTAGTGTGCTACCAGTATAGTAGAGTGCTACCAGTATAGTAGAGTGCTACCAGTATAGTAGAGTGCTACCAGTATAGTAGAGTGCTACCAGTATAGTAGTGTGCTACCAGGTGAGTAGTGTGTTACCAGTATAGTAGTGTGCTACCAGTATAGTAGTGTGCTACCAGTATAGTAGAGTGCTACCAGTATAGTAGAGTGCTACCAGTATAGTAGAGTGCTACCAGTATAGTAGTGTGCTACCAGTATAGTAGAGTGCTACCAGTATAGTAGAGTGCTACCAGTATAGTAGTGTGCTACCAGGTGAGTAGTGTGCTACCAGGTGAGTAGTGTGCTACCAGTATAGTAGTGTGCTACCAGTATAGTAGTGTGCTACCAGTATAGTAGTGTGCTACCAGTATAGTAGTGTGCTACCAGTATAGTAGTGTGCTACCAGTATAGTAGTGTGCTACCAGTATAGTAGAGTGCTACCAGTATAGTAGAGTGCTACCAGTATAGTAGTGTGCTACCAGTATAGTAGTGTGCTACCAGGTGAGTAGTGTGCTACCAGTATAGTAGAGTGCTACCAGTATAGTAGTGTGTTACCAGTATAGTAGTGTGCTACCAGGTGAGTAGTGTGCTACCAGTATAGTAGTGTGCTACCAGTATAGTAGAGTGCTACCAGTATAGTAGTGTGCTACCAGTATAGTAGTGTGCTACCAGTATAGTAGAGTGCTACCAGTATAGTAGAGTGCTACCAGTATAGTAGTGTGCTACCAGTATAGTAGAGTGCTACCAGTATAGTAGTGTGCTACCAGGTGAGTAGTGTGCTACCAGTATAGTAGTGTGCTACCAGTATAGTAGTGTGCTACCAGTATAGTAGAGTGCTACCAGTATAGTAGTGTGCTACCAGTATAGTAGAGTGCTACCAGTATAGTAGAGTGCTACCAGTATAGTAGTGTGCTACCAGTATAGTAGTGTGCTACCAGTATAGTAGTGTGCTACCAGGTGAGTAGTGTGCTACCAGTATAGTAGTGTGCTACCAGGTGAGTAGTGTGCTACCAGTATAGTAGTGTGCTACCAGTATAGTAGAGTGCTACCAGTATAGTAGAGTGCTACCAGTATAGTAGTGTGCTACCAGTATAGTAGTGTGCTACCAGTATAGTAGTGTGCTACCAGGTGAGTAGTGTGCTACCAGTATAGTAGTGTGCTACCAGTATAGTAGTGTGCTACCAGGTGAGTAGTGTGCTACCAGTATAGTAGTGTGCTACCAGTATAGTAGTGTGCTACCAGGTGAGTAGTGTGCTACCAGTATAGTAGTGTGCTACCAGTATAGTAGAGTGCTACCAGTATAGTAGTGTGCTACCAGTATAGTAGTGTGCTACCAGTATAGTAGTGTGCTACCAGTATAGTAGTGTGCTACCAGTATAGTAGTGTGCTACCAGGTGAGTAGTGTGCTACCAGTATAGTAGTGTGCTACCAGTATAGTAGTGTGCTACCAGGTGAGTAGTGTGCTACCAGTATAGTAGTGTGCTACCAGTATAGTAGAGTGCTACCAGTATAGTAGTGTGCTACCAGGTGAGTAGTGTGCTACCAGTATAGTAGAGTGCTACCAGTATAGTAGTGTGCTACCAGTATAGTAGTGTGCTACCAGTATAGTAGTGTGCTACCAGTATAGTAGTGTGCTACCAGTATAGTAGAGTGCTACCAGTATAGTAGAGTGCTACCAGTATAGTAGAGTGCTACCAGTATAGTAGTGTGCTACCAGTATAGTAGAGTGCTACCAGTATAGTAGTGTGCTACCAGGTGAGTAGTGTGCTACCAGTATAGTAGAGTGCTACCAGTATAGTAGAGTGCTACCAGTATAGTAGAGTGTTACCAGTATAGTAGAGTGCTACCAGTATAGTAGTGTGCTACCAGTATAGTAGTGTGCTACCAGTATAGTAGAGTGTTACCAGTATAGTAGAGTGCTACCAGTATAGTAGTGTGCTACCAGTATAGTAGAGTGCTACCAGTATAGTAGAGTGCTACCAGTATAGTAGAGTGTTACCAGTATAGTAGAGTGCTACCAGTATAGTAGTGTGCTACCAGGTGAGTAGTGTGCTACCAGTATAGTAGTGTGCTACCAGTATAGTAGAGTGCTACCAGTATAGTAGAGTGCTACCAGTATAGTAGAGTGTTACCAGTATAGTAGAGTGCTACCAGTATAGTAGTGTGCTACCAGTATAGTAGTGTGCTACCAGTATAGTAGAGTGTTACCAGTATAGTAGAGTGCTACCAGTATAGTAGTGTGTTACCAGTATAGTAGAGTGCTACCAGTATAGTAGTGTGCTACCAGTATAGTAGTGTGCTACCAGGTGAGTAGTGTGCTACCAGGTGAGTAGTGTGCTACCAGTATAGTAGTGTGCTACCAGTATAGTAGAGTGCTACCAGTATAGTAGTGTGCTACCAGGTGAGTAGTGTGCTACCAGTATAGTAGTGTGCTACCAGGTGAGTAGTGTGCTACCAGTATAGTAGTGTGCTACCAGTATAGTAGTGTGCTACCAGTATAGTAGAGTGCTACCAGTATAGTAGAGTGCTACCAGTATAGTGGAGTGCTACCAGTATAGTAGTGTGCTACCAGTATAGTAGAGTGCTACCAGTATAGTAGTGTGCTACCAGGTGAGTAGTGTGCTACCAGTATAGTAGAGTGCTACCAGTATAGTAGTGTGCTACCAGTATAGTAGAGTGCTACCAGTATAGTAGTGTGCTACCAGTATAGTAGTGTGCTACCAGTATAGTAGTGTGCTACCAGTATAGTAGAGTGCTACCAGTATAGTAGTGTGCTACCAGTATAGTAGTGTGCTACCAGTATAGTAGTGTGTTACCAGTATAGTAGTGTGTTACCAGTATAGTAGTGTGCTACCAGTATAGTAGTGTGCTACCAGGTGAGTAGTGTGCTACCAGTATAGTAGTGTGCTACCAGTATAGTAGAGTGCTACCAGTATAGTAGAGTGTTACCAGGTGAGTAGTGTGCTACCAGTATAGTAGTGTGCTACCAGTATAGTAGTGTGCTACCAGTATAGTAGTGTGTTACCAGTATAGTAGAGTGCTACCAGTATAGTAGAGTGCTACCAGTATAGTAGTGTGTTACCAGTATAGTAGTGTGCTACCAGTATAGTAGTGTGTTACCAGTATAGTAGTGTGTTACCAGTATAGTAGTGTGCTACCAGTATAGTAGTGTGCTACCAGGTGAGTAGTGTGCTACCAGTATAGTAGTGTGCTACCAGTATAGTAGAGTGCTACCAGTATAGTAGAGTGTTACCAGGTGAGTAGTGTGCTACCAGTATAGTAGTGTGCTACCAGTATAGTAGTGTGCTACCAGTATAGTAGAGTGTTACCAGTATAGTAGTGTGTTACCAGTATAGTAGTGTGCTACCAGTATAGTAGTGTGCTACCAGTATAGTAGTGTGCTACCAGTATAGTAGAGTGCTACCAGTATAGTAGAGTGCTACCAGTATAGTAGAGTGCTACCAGTATAGTAGTGTGCTACCAGTATAGTAGAGTGCTACCAGTATAGTAGTGTGCTACCAGTATAGTAGAGTGCTACCAGTATAGTAGAGTGCTACCAGTATAGTAGAGTGCTACCAGTATAGTAGTGTGTTACCAGGTGAGTAGTGTGCTACCAGTATAGTAGTGTGCTACCAGTATAGTAGTGTGCTACCAGTATAGTAGAGTGTTACCAGTATAGTAGTGTGTTACCAGGTGAGTAGTGTGCTACCAGTATAGTAGTGTGCTACCAGTATAGTAGTGTGCTACCAGGTGAGTAGTGTGCTACCAGTATAGTAGTGTGCTACCAGTATAGTAGTGTGCTACCAGGTGAGTAGTGTGCTACCAGTATAGTAGTGTGCTACCAGTATAGTAGTGTGTTACCAGTATAGTAGAGTGCTACCAGTATAGTAGAGTGCTACCAGTATAGTAGTGTGCTACCAGTATAGTAGAGTGCTACCAGTATAGTAGTGTGCTACCAGTATAGTAGTGTGTTACCAGTATAGTAGAGTGCTACCAGTATAGTAGTGTGCTACCAGTATAGTAGAGTGTTACCAGTATAGTAGTGTGCTACCAGTATAGTAGTGTGCTACCAGTATAGTAGTGTGTTACCAGTATAGTAGTGTGTTACCAGGTGAGTAGTGTGCTACCAGTATAGTAGTGTGCTACCAGTATAGTAGTGTGCTACCAGGTGAGTAGTGTGCTACCAGTATAGTAGTGTGCTACCAGTATAGTAGAGTGCTACCAGTATAGTAGTGTGTTACCAGTATAGTAGTGTGTTACCAGTATAGTAGTGTGTTACCAGTATAGTAGTGTGCTACCAGTATAGTAGTGTGCTACCAGGTGAGTAGTGTGCTACCAGTATAGTAGTGTGCTACCAGTATAGTAGAGTGCTACCAGTATAGTAGAGTGTTACCAGGTGAGTAGTGTGCTACCAGTATAGTAGTGTGCTACCAGTATAGTAGTGTGCTACCAGTATAGTAGAGTGCTACCAGTATAGTAGTGTGCTACCAGGTGAGTAGTGTGCTACCAGTATAGTAGAGTGCTACCAGTATAGTAGTGTGCTACCAGTATAGTAGTGTGCTACCAGTATAGTAGAGTGCTACCAGTATAGTAGTGTGTTACCAGGTGAGTAGTGTGCTACCAGTATAGTAGTGTGCTACCAGTATAGTAGTGTGCTACCAGTATAGTAGAGTGCTACCAGTATAGTAGAGTGCTACCAGTATAGTAGTGTGTTACCAGTATAGTAGTGTGCTACCAGTATAGTAGAGTGCTACCAGTATAGTAGAGTGCTACCAGTATAGTAGTGTGTTACCAGTATAGTAGTGTGCTACCAGTATAGTAGTGTGCTACCAGTATAGTAGAGTGCTACCAGTATAGTAGAGTGCTACCAGTATAGTAGTGTGTTACCAGTATAGTAGTGTGCTACCAGTATAGTAGAGTGCTACCAGGTGAGTAGTGTGCTACCAGTATAGTAGAGTGCTACCAGTATAGTAGAGTGCTACCAGTATAGTAGTGTGCTACCAGTATAGTAGTGTGCTACCAGTATAGTAGTGTGCTACCAGTATAGTAGTGTGCTACCAGTATAGTAGTGTGCTACCAGGTGAGTAGTGTGCTACCAGTATAGTAGTGTGCTACCAGTATAGTAGTGTGCTACCAGTATAGTAGTGTGCTACCAGTATAGTAGAGTGCTACCAGTATAGTAGAGTGCTACCAGTATAGTAGAGTGCTACCAGGTGAGTAGTGTGCTACCAGGTGAGTAGTGTGCTACCAGTATAGTAGAGTGCTACCAGTATAGTAGTGTGCTACCAGTATAGTAGTGTGCTACCAGGTGAGTAGTGTGCTACCAGTATAGTAGAGTGCTACCAGTATAGTAGAGTGCTACCAGTATAGTAGTGTGCTACCAGTATAGTAGAGTGCTACCAGTATAGTAGAGTGCTACCAGTATAGTAGTGTGCTACCAGGTGAGTAGTGTGCTACCAGTATAGTAGTGTGCTACCAGTATAGTAGTGTGCTACCAGGTGAGTAGTGTGCTACCAGTATAGTAGAGTGCTACCAGTATAGTAGAGTGCTACCAGGTGAGTAGTGTGCTACCAGGTGAGTAGTGTGCTACCAGGTGAGTAGTGTGCTACCAGTATAGTAGAGTGCTACCAGTATAGTAGAGTGCTACCAGGTGAGTAGTGTGCTACCAGGTGAGTAGTGTGCTACCAGTATAGTAGAGTGCTACCAGTATAGTAGTGTGTTACCAGTATAGTAGTGTGCTACCAGTATAGTAGTGTGCTACCAGGTGAGTAGTGTGCTACCAGGTGAGTAGAGTGCTACCAGTATAGTAGAGTGCTACCAGTATAGTAGTGTGTTACCAGTATAGTAGTGTGCTACCAGTATAGTAGAGTGCTACCAGGTGAGTAGTGTGCTACCAGGTGAGTAGAGTGCTACCAGTATAGTAGAGTGCTACCAGTATAGTAGTGTGTTACCAGTATAGTAGTGTGCTACCAGTATAGTAGAGTGCTACCAGTATAGTAGTGTGTTACCAGTATAGTAGTGTGCTACCAGTATAGTAGTGTGCTACCAGGTGAGTAGTGTGCTACCAGGTGAGTAGAGTGCTACCAGTATAGTAGAGTGCTACCAGTATAGTAGTGTGTTACCAGTATAGTAGAGTGCTACCAGGTGAGTAGTGTGCTACCAGTATAGTAGAGTGCTACCAGTATAGTAGTGTGTTACCAGTATAGTAGTGTGCTACCAGTATAGTAGTGTGCTACCAGGTGAGTAGTGTGCTACCAGGTGAGTAGAGTGCTACCAGTATAGTAGAGTGCTACCAGTATAGTAGTGTGCTACCAGTATAGTAGTGTGTTACCAGTATAGTAGAGTGTTACCAGTATAGTAGAGTGCTACCAGTATAGTAGTGTGCTACCAGTATAGTAGTGTGCTACCAGTATAGTAGAGTGCTACCAGTATAGTAGTGTGCTACCAGTATAGTAGAGTGCTACCAGTATAGTAGAGTGCTACCAGTATAGTAGTGTGCTACCAGTATAGTAGTGTGCTACCAGTATAGTAGTGTGTTACCAGTATAGTAGTGTGTTACCAGTATAGTAGTGTGTTACCAGGTGAGTAGTGTGCTACCAGTATAGTAGAGTGCTACCAGTATAGTAGAGTGCTACCAGGTGAGTAGAGTGCTACCAGTATAGTAGTGTGCTACCAGTATAGTAGAGTGCTACCAGTATAGTAGAGTGCTACCAGTATAGTAGTGTGTTACCAGTATAGTAGTGTGCTACCAGTATAGTAGTGTGCTACCAGTATAGTAGAGTGCTACCAGTATAGTAGAGTGCTACCAGTATAGTAGTGTGCTACCAGTATAGTAGTGTGTTACCAGTATAGTAGTGTGCTACCAGTATAGTAGAGTGCTACCAGTATAGTAGTGTGTTACCAGTATAGTAGTGTGCTACCAGTATAGTAGTGTGCTACCAGGTGAGTAGTGTGCTACCAGGTGAGTAGAGTGCTACCAGTATAGTAGAGTGCTACCAGTATAGTAGTGTGTTACCAGTATAGTAGAGTGCTACCAGGTGAGTAGTGTGCTACCAGTATAGTAGAGTGCTACCAGTATAGTAGTGTGTTACCAGTATAGTAGTGTGCTACCAGTATAGTAGTGTGCTACCAGGTGAGTAGTGTGCTACCAGGTGAGTAGAGTGCTACCAGTATAGTAGAGTGCTACCAGTATAGTAGTGTGCTACCAGTATAGTAGTGTGTTACCAGTATAGTAGAGTGTTACCAGTATAGTAGAGTGCTACCAGTATAGTAGTGTGCTACCAGTATAGTAGTGTGCTACCAGTATAGTAGAGTGCTACCAGTATAGTAGTGTGCTACCAGTATAGTAGAGTGCTACCAGTATAGTAGAGTGCTACCAGTATAGTAGTGTGCTACCAGTATAGTAGTGTGCTACCAGTATAGTAGTGTGTTACCAGTATAGTAGTGTGTTACCAGTATAGTAGTGTGTTACCAGGTGAGTAGTGTGCTACCAGTATAGTAGAGTGCTACCAGTATAGTAGAGTGCTACCAGGTGAGTAGAGTGCTACCAGTATAGTAGTGTGCTACCAGTATAGTAGAGTGCTACCAGTATAGTAGAGTGCTACCAGTATAGTAGTGTGTTACCAGTATAGTAGTGTGCTACCAGTATAGTAGTGTGCTACCAGTATAGTAGAGTGCTACCAGTATAGTAGAGTGCTACCAGTATAGTAGTGTGCTACCAGTATAGTAGAGTGCTACCAGTATAGTAGAGTGCTACCAGTATAGTAGTGTGCTACCAGTATAGTAGTGTGCTACCAGTATAGTAGAGTGCTACCAGTATAGTAGAGTGCTACCAGTATAGTAGTGTGCTACCAGTATAGTAGAGTGCTACCAGTATAGTAGTGTGCTACCAGTATAGTAGAGTGCTACCAGTATAGTAGAGTGCTACCAGTATAGTAGTGTGCTACCAGTATAGTAGTGTGCTACCAGTATAGTAGAGTGCTACCAGTATAGTAGTGTGCTACCAGTATAGTAGAGTGCTACCAGTATAGTAGAGTGCTACCAGTATAGTAGTGTGCTACCAGTATAGTAGTGTGCTACCAGTATAGTAGTGTGTTACCAGTATAGTAGTGTGTTACCAGGTGAGTAGTGTGCTACCAGTATAGTAGAGTGCTACCAGTATAGTAGAGTGCTACCAGGTGAGTAGAGTGCTACCAGTATAGTAGTGTGCTACCAGTATAGTAGAGTGCTACCAGTATAGTAGTGTGCTACCAGTATAGTAGAGTGCTACCAGTATAGTAGAGTGCTACCAGTATAGTAGTGTGCTACCAGTATAGTAGTGTGCTACCAGTATAGTAGTGTGTTACCAGTATAGTAGTGTGTTACCAGGTGAGTAGTGTGCTACCAGTATAGTAGAGTGCTACCAGTATAGTAGAGTGCTACCAGGTGAGTAGAGTGCTACCAGTATAGTAGTGTGCTACCAGTATAGTAGAGTGCTACCAGTATAGTAGTGTGCTACCAGTATAGTAGTGTGTTACCAGTATAGTAGAGTGCTACCAGTATAGTAGAGTGCTACCAGTATAGTAGTGTGCTACCAGTATAGTAGAGTGCTACCAGTATAGTAGTGTGCTACCAGTATAGTAGAGTGCTACCAGGTGAGTAGAGTGCTACCAGTATAGTAGTGTGCTACCAGTATAGTAGTGTGCTACCAGTATAGTAGAGTGCTACCAGTATAGTAGTGTGCTACCAGTATAGTAGAGTGCTACCAGTATAGTAGAGTGCTACCAGTATAGTAGTGTGCTACCAGTATAGTAGTGTGCTACCAGTATAGTAGTGTGTTACCAGTATAGTAGTGTGTTACCAGGTGAGTAGTGTGCTACCAGGTGAGTAGAGTGCTACCAGTATAGTAGAGTGCTACCAGTATAGTAGAGTGCTACCAGTATAGTAGTGTGCTACCAGTATAGTAGTGTGCTACCAGTATAGTAGAGTGCTACCAGTATAGTAGAGTGCTACCAGTATAGTAGTGTGCTACCAGTATAGTAGTGTGCTACCAGTATAGTAGTGTGCTACCAGTATAGTAGAGTGCTACCAGTATAGTAGTGTGCTACCAGTATAGTAGTGTGCTACCAGTATAGTAGTGTGTTACCAGTATAGTAGTGTGTTACCAGGTGAGTAGTGTGCTACCAGGTGAGTAGTGTGCTACCAGTATAGTAGAGTGCTACCAGTATAGTAGAGTGCTACCAGTATAGTAGTGTGCTACCAGTATAGTAGAGTGCTACCAGTATAGTAGAGTGCTACCAGTATAGTAGAGTGCTACCAGGTGAGTAGAGTGCTACCAGTATAGTAGTGTGCTACCAGTATAGTAGAGTGCTACCAGGTGAGTAGTGTGCTACCAGGTGAGTAGTGTGCTACCAGTATAGTAGTGTGCTACCAGTATAGTAGTGTGTTACCAGGTGAGTAGTGTGCTACCAGTATAGTAGAGTGCTACCAGTATAGTAGTGTGTTACCAGTATAGTAGTGTGCTACCAGTATAGTAGTGTGCTACCAGTATAGTAGTGTGCTACCAGTATAGTAGAGTGCTACCAGTATAGTAGTGTGCTACCAGTATAGTAGAGTGCTACCAGTATAGTAGAGTGCTACCAGTATAGTAGAGTGCTACCAGTATAGTAGTGTGCTACCAGTATAGTAGTGTGCTACCAGTATAGTAGTGTGCTACCAGTATAGTAGAGTGCTACCAGTATAGTAGAGTGCTACCAGTATAGTAGAGTGCTACCAGTATAGTAGTGTGCTACCAGGTGAGTAGTGTGCTACCAGGTGAGTAGTGTGCTACCAGGTGAGTAGTGTGCTACCAGTATAGTAGTGTGCTACCAGTATAGTAGTGTGCTACCAGTATAGTAGTGTGCTACCAGGTGAGTAGTGTGCTACCAGGTGAGTAGTGTGCTACCAGTATAGTAGTGTGCTACCAGTATAGTAGTGTGCTACCAGGTGAGTAGTGTGTTACCAGGTGAGTAGTGTGCTACCAGTATAGTAGAGTGCTACCAGTATAGTAGTGTGTTACCAGTATAGTAGTGTGCTACCAGTATAGTAGTGTGCTACCAGTATAGTAGTGTGCTACCAGTATAGTAGAGTGCTACCAGTATAGTAGTGTGCTACCAGTATAGTAGAGTGCTACCAGTATAGTAGAGTGCTACCAGTATAGTAGTGTGCTACCAGTATAGTAGTGTGCTACCAGTATAGTAGTGTGCTACCAGTATAGTAGAGTGCTACCAGTATAGTAGAGTGCTACCAGTATAGTAGAGTGCTACCAGTATAGTAGTGTGCTACCAGGTGAGTAGTGTGCTACCAGGTGAGTAGTGTGCTACCAGGTGAGTAGTGTGCTACCAGTATAGTAGTGTGCTACCAGTATAGTAGTGTGCTACCAGTATAGTAGAGTGCTACCAGTATAGTAGAGTGCTACCAGTATAGTAGTGTGCTACCAGTATAGTAGAGTGCTACCAGTATAGTAGTGTGCTACCAGTATAGTAGTGTGCTACCAGGTGAGTAGTGTGCTACCAGGTGAGTAGTGTGCTACCAGTATAGTAGTGTGCTACCAGTATAGTAGTGTGCTACCAGTATAGTAGTGTGCTACCAGGTGAGTAGTGTGCTACCAGTATAGTAGTGTGCTACCAGGTGAGTAGTGTGCTACCAGTATAGTAGAGTGCTACCAGTATAGTAGTGTGCTACCAGTATAGTAGAGTGTTACCAGTATAGTAGTGTGCTACCAGTATAGTAGTGTGCTACCAGGTGAGTAGTGTGCTACCAGGTGAGTAGTGTGCTACCAGTATAGTAGTGTGCTACCAGTATAGTAGTGTGCTACCAGTATAGTAGTGTGCTACCAGGTGAGTAGTGTGCTACCAGTATAGTAGAGTGCTACCAGTATAGTAGTGTGCTACCAGTATAGTAGAGTGTTACCAGTATAGTAGTGTGCTACCAGTATAGTAGAGTGCTACCAGTATAGTAGTGTGTTACCAGTATAGTAGTGTGTTACCAGTATAGTAGTGTGCTACCAGTATAGTAGAGTGCTACCAGTATAGTAGAGTGCTACCAGTATAGTAGAGTGCTACCAGTATAGTAGAGTGCTACCAGTATAGTAGAGTGCTACCAGTATAGTAGAGTGCTACCAGTATAGTAGAGTGCTACCAGGTGAGTAGTGTGCTACCAGTATAGTAGTGTGCTACCAGGTGAGTAGTGTGCTACCAGTATAGTAGTGTGCTACCAGGTGAGTAGTGTGCTACCAGTATAGTAGAGTGCTACCAGTATAGTAGTGTGTTACCAGTATAGTAGAGTGCTACCAGTATAGTAGTGTGCTACCAGTATAGTAGAGTGTTACCAGTATAGTAGTGTGCTACCAGTATAGTAGTGTGCTACCAGTATAGTAGTGTGCTACCAGTATAGTAGTGTGCTACCAGTATAGTAGTGTGTTACCAGTATAGTAGTGTGCTACCAGTATAGTAGTGTGTTACCAGGTGAGTAGTGTGCTACCAGTATAGTAGTGTGCTACCAGTATAGTAGTGTGTTACCAGTATAGTAGTGTGTTACCAGTATAGTAGTGTGCTACCAGTATAGTAGTGTGTTACCAGTATAGTAGTGTGCTACCAGTATAGTAGTGTGTTACCAGGTGAGTAGAGTGTTACCAGTATAGTAGTGTGCTACCAGTATAGTAGTGTGCTACCAGTATAGTAGTGTGCTACCAGTATAGTAGTGTGTTACCAGTATAGTAGTGTGCTACCAGTATAGTAGTGTGTTACCAGGTGAGTAGTGTGCTACCAGTATAGTAGTGTGCTACCAGTATAGTAGTGTGTTACCAGTATAGTAGTGTGCTACCAGTATAGTAGTGTGCTACCAGTATAGTAGAGTGTTACCAGTATAGTAGTGTGCTACCAGTATAGTAGTGTGTTACCAGTATAGTAGTGTGCTACCAGTATAGTAGTGTGTTACCAGTATAGTAGTGTGCTACCAGTATAGTAGTGTGCTACCAGTATAGTAGAGTGTTACCAGTATAGTAGAGTGCTACCAGTATAGTAGTGTGCTACCAGTATAGTAGTGTGTTACCAGTATAGTAGTGTGTTACCAGGTGAGTAGTGTGCTACCAGTATAGTAGTGTGTTACCAGTATAGTAGTGTGCTACCAGTATAGTAGTGTGCTACCAGTATAGTAGTGTGTTACCAGTATAGTAGTGTGCTACCAGTATAGTAGAGTGTTACCAGTATAGTAGAGTGCTACCAGTATAGTAGTGTGCTACCAGTATAGTAGTGTGCTACCAGTATAGTAGTGTGTTACCAGTATAGTAGTGTGCTACCAGTATAGTAGAGTGCTACCAGTATAGTAGTGTGTTACCAGGTGAGTAGTGTGCTACCAGTATAGTAGAGTGCTACCAGTATAGTAGTGTGTTACCAGTATAGTAGTGTGCTACCAGTATAGTAGAGTGTTACCAGTATAGTAGTGTGCTACCAGTATAGTAGTGTGCTACCAGTATAGTAGTGTGCTACCAGTATAGTAGAGTGTTACCAGTATAGTAGTGTGCTACCAGTATAGTAGAGTGCTACCAGTATAGTAGTGTGCTACCAGTATAGTAGAGTGCTACCAGTATAGTAGTGTGCTACCAGTATAGTAGTGTGCTACCAGTATAGTAGTGTGCTACCAGTATAGTAGTGTGCTACCAGTATAGTAGAGTGCTACCAGTATACTAGTGTGCTACCAGTATAGTAGTGTGCTACCAGTATAGTAGAGTGTTACCAGTATAGTAGTGTGCTATCAGTATAGTAGAGTGCTACCAGTATAGTAGTGTGCTACCAGTATAGTAGAGTGCTACCAGTATAGTAGTGTGCTACCAGTATAGTAGTGTGCTACCAGTATAGTAGAGTGCTACCAGTATAGTAGTGTGCTACCAGTATAGTAGTGTGCTACCAGTATAGTAGAGTGTTACCAGTATAGTAGTGTGCTACCAGTATAGTAGAGTGCTACCAGTATAGTAGTGTGCTACCAGTATAGTAGAGTGCTACCAGTATAGTAGTGTGTTACCAGTATAGTAGAGTGCTACCAGTATAGTAGAGTGTTACCAGTATAGTAGTGTGCTACCAGTATAGTAGAGTGCTACCAGTATAGTAGTGTGTTACCAGTATAGTAGAGTGCTACCAGTATAGTAGTGTGCTACCAGTATAGTAGTGTGCTACCAGTATAGTAGTGTGTTACCAGTATAGTAGAGTGCTACCAGTATAGTAGTGTGTTACCAGTATAGTAGAGTGCTACCAGTATAGTAGTGTGCTACCAGTATAGTAGTGTGCTACCAGTATAGTAGTGTGCTACCAGTATAGTAGTGTGCTACCAGTATAGTAGAGTGTTACCAGTATAGTAGTGTGCTACCAGTATAGTAGAGTGCTACCAGTATAGTAGTGTGTTACCAGTATAGTAGTGTGCTACCAGTATAGTAGTGTGTTACCAGTATAGTAGTGTGCTACCAGTATAGTAGTGTGCTACCAGTATAGTAGTGTGTTACCAGTATAGTAGAGTGCTACCAGTATAGTAGTGTGTTACCAGGTGAGTAGTGTGCTACCAGTATAGTAGTGTGCTACCAGTATAGTAGTGTGCTACCAGTATAGTAGTGTGCTACCAGTATAGTAGTGTGTTACCAGTATAGTAGTGTGCTACCAGTATAGTAGTGTGCTACCAGTATAGTAGTGTGCTACCAGTATAGTAGTGTGCTACCAGGTGAGTAGTGTGCTACCAGTATAGTAGTGTGCTACCAGTATAGTAGTGTGTTACCAGTATAGTAGTGTGCTACCAGTATAGTAGTGTGCTACCAGTATAGTAGTGTGCTACCAGTATAGTAGTGTGTTACCAGTATAGTAGTGTGTTACCAGTATAGTAGTGTGCTACCAGTATAGTAGTGTGCTACCAGTATAGTAGTGTGCTACCAGTATAGTAGTGTGCTACCAGTATAGTAGTGTGCTACCAGTATAGTAGTGTGCTACCAGTATAGTAGTGTGTTACCAGTATAGTAGTGTGTTACCAGTATAGTAGTGTGCTACCAGTATAGTAGTGTGTTACCAGTATAGTAGTGTGCTACCAGTATAGTAGTGTGTTACCAGTATAGTAGTGTGCTACCAGTATAGTAGTGTGTTACCAGTATAGTAGTGTGCTACCAGTATAGTAGTGTGTTACCAGTATAGTAGTGTGCTACCAGTATAGTAGTGTGTTACCAGTATAGTAGTGTGCTACCAGTATAGTAGTGTGTTACCAGTATAGTAGTGTGTTACCAGTATAGTAGTGTGTTACCAGTATAGTAGTGTGCTACCAGTATAGTAGTGTGTTACCAGTATAGTAGTGTGCTACCAGTATAGTAGTGTGCTACCAGGTGAGTAGTGTGCTACCAGTATAGTAGTGTGCTACCAGTATAGTAGTGTGTTACCAGTATAGTAGTGTGCTACCAGTATAGTAGTGTGCTACCAGTATAGTAGTGTGCTACCAGGTGAGTAGTGTGCTACCAGTATAGTAGAGTGTTACCAGTATAGTAGTGTGCTACCAGTATAGTAGAGTGTTACCAGTATAGTAGTGTGCTACCAGTATAGTAGTGTGCTACCAGTATAGTAGTGTGCTACCAGTATAGTAGTGTGCTACCAGGTGAGTAGTGTGTTACCAGTATAGTAGAGTGTTACCAGTATAGTAGTGTGCTACCAGTATAGTAGTGTGTTACCAGTATAGTAGTGTGCTACCAGTATAGTAGTGTGCTACCAGTATAGTAGTGTGCTACCAGTATAGTAGTGTGCTACCAGTATAGTAGTGTGCTACCAGTATAGTAGTGTGCTACCAGTATAGTAGTGTGTTACCAGTATAGTAGTGTGCTACCAGTATAGTAGTGTGCTACCAGTATAGTAGTGTGCTACCAGTATAGTAGTGTGTTACCAGTATAGTAGTGTGCTACCAGTATAGTAGTGTGCTACCAGTATAGTAGTGTGTTACCAGTATAGTAGTGTGCTACCAGTATAGTAGTGTGCTACCAGTATAGTAGTGTGCTACCAGTATAGTAGTGTGCTACCAGTATAGTAGTGTGCTACCAGTATAGTAGAGTGCTACCAGGTGAGTAGTGTGCTACCAGTATAGTAGTGTGTTACCAGTATAGTAGTGTGCTACCAGTATAGTAGTGTGTTACCAGTATAGTAGTGTGCTACCAGTATAGTAGTGTGCTACCAGGTGAGTAGTGTGCTACCAGTATAGTAGTATGCTACCAGGTGAGTAGTGTGCTACCAGTATAGTAGTGTGCTACCAGTATAGTAGTGTGCTACCAGTATAGTAGTGTGTTACCAGTATAGTAGTGTGCTACCAGTATAGTAGTGTGCTACCAGGTGAGTAGTGTGCTACCAGTATAGTAGTGTGCTACCAGTATAGTAGTGTGCTACCAGTATAGTAGTGTGCTACCAGTATAGTAGTGTGCTACCAGTATAGTAGTGTGCTACCAGTATAGTAGTGTGTTACCAGTATAGTAGTGTGCTACCAGTATAGTAGTGTGTTACCAGTATAGTAGTGTGCTACCAGTATAGTAGTGTGCTACCAGTATAGTAGTGTGCTACCAGTATAGTAGTGTGCTACCAGGTGAGTAGAGTGCTACCAGTATAGTAGTGTGTTACCAGTATAGTAGTGTGTTACCAGTATAGTAGAGTGTTACCAGGTGAGTAGTGTGCTACCAGTATAGTAGAGTGTTACCAGGTGAGTAGTGTGCTACCAGTATAGTAGAGTGCTACCAGTATAGTAGTGTGTTACCAGTATAGTAGTGTGCTACCAGTATAGTAGTGTGCTACCAGTATAGTAGTGTGTTACCAGTATAGTAGTGTGCTACCAGTATAGTAGTGTGCTACCAGTATAGTAGTGTGCTACCAGGTGAGTAGTGTGCTACCAGTAGAGTAGTGTGCTACCAGTATAGTAGTGTGCTACCAGTATAGTAGTGTGTTACCAGTATAGTAGAGTGTTACCAGGTGAGTAGTGTGCTACCAGTATAGTAGAGTGTTACCAGGTGAGTAGTGTGCTACCAGTATAGTAGTGTGTTACCAGTATAGTAGTGTGCTACCAGTATAGTAGAGTGCTACCAGTATAGTAGTGTGCTACCAGTATAGTAGTGTGCTACCAGGTGAGTAGTGTGCTACCAGTATAGTAGTGTGTTACCAGTATAGTAGTGTGTTACCAGTATAGTAGTGTGTTACCAGTATAGTAGTGTGCTACCAGTATAGTAGTGTGTTACCAGTATAGTAGTGTGTTACCAGTATAGTAGTGTGTTACCAGTATAGTAGTGTGTTACCAGTATAGTAGAGTGCTACCAGTATAGTAGAGTGTTACCAGTATAGTAGTGTGTTACCAGTATAGTAGTGTGTTACCAGTATAGTAGTGTGCTACCAGTATAGTAGAGTGCTACCAGTATAGTAGTGTGTTACCAGTATAGTAGTGTGCTACCAGTATAGTAGTGTGCTACCAGTATAGTAGTGTGTTACCAGTATAGTAGTGTGCTACCAGTATAGTAGTGTGCTACCAGTATAGTAGTGTGCTACCAGGTGAGTAGTGTGCTACCAGTATAGTAGTGTGTTACCAGTATAGTAGTGTGCTACCAGTATAGTAGTGTGTTACCAGTATAGTAGTGTGTTACCAGTATAGTAGAGTGCTACCAGTATAGTAGTGTGTTACCAGTATAGTAGTGTGTTACCAGTATAGTAGAGTGCTACCAGTATAGTAGTGTGTTACCAGTATAGTAGTGTGTTACCAGTATAGTAGTGTGTTACCAGTATAGTAGTGTGTTACCAGTATAGTAGTGTGCTACCAGTATAGTAGAGTGTTACCAGTATAGTAGTGTGTTACCAGTATAGTAGTGTGTTACCAGTATAGTAGTGTGCTACCAGTATAGTAGTGTGTTACCAGTATAGTAGTGTGTTACCAGTATAGTAGTGTGTTACCAGTATAGTAGAGTGTTACCAGGTGAGTAGTGTGTTACCAGTATAGTAGAGTGCTACCAGTATAGTAGTGTGTTACCAGTATAGTAGTGTGTTACCAGTATAGTAGTGTGTTACCAGTATAGTAGTGTGTTACCAGTATAGTAGTGTGCTACCAGTATAGTAGAGTGTTACCAGTATAGTAGTGTGTTACCAGTATAGTAGTGTGTTACCAGTATAGTAGAGTGCTACCAGTATAGTAGTGTGTTACCAGTATAGTAGTGTGCTACCAGTATAGTAGAGTGTTACCAGGTGAGTAGTGTGCTACCAGTATAGTAGTGTGCTACCAGTATAGTAGTGTGCTACCAGTATAGTAGTGTGCTACCAGTATAGTAGTGTGTTACCAGTATAGTAGTGTGCTACCAGTATAGTAGAGTGTTACCAGTATAGTAGTGTGCTACCAGTATAGTAGTGTGCTACCAGGTGAGTAGTGTGCTACCAGTATAGTAGTGTGCTACCAGTATAGTAGTGTGCTACCAGTATAGTAGTGTGCTACCAGTATAGTAGAGTGCTACCAGTATAGTAGTGTGTTACCAGTATAGTAGAGTGTTACCAGTATAGTAGAGTGTTACCAGTATAGTAGTGTGCTACCAGTATAGTAGTGTGTTACCAGTATAGTAGTGTGCTACCAGTATAGTAGAGTGCTACCAGTATAGTAGTGTGTTACCAGTATAGTAGAGTGTTACCAGTATAGTAGAGTGTTACCAGTATAGTAGTGTGCTACCAGTATAGTAGAGTGTTACCAGTATAGTAGTGTGCTACCAGTATAGTAGAGTGTTACCAGGTGAGTAGAGTGTTACCAGTATAGTAGAGTGTTACCAGGTGAGTAGTGTGCTACCAGTATAGTAGAGTGTTACCAGGTGAGTAGTGTGCTACCAGGTGAGTAGTGTGTTACCAGTATAGTAGTGTGTTACCAGGTGAGTAGAGTGTTACCAGTATAGTAGTGTGCTACCAGTATAGTAGTGTGCTACCAGTATAGTAGTGTGCTACCAGTATAGTAGTGTGCTACCAGTATAGTAGTGTGTTACCAGTATAGTAGTGTGCTACCAGTATAGTAGAGTGCTACCAGTATAGTAGTGTGTTACCAGTATAGTAGAGTGTTACCAGTATAGTAGAGTGTTACCAGTATAGTAGTGTGCTACCAGTATAGTAGAGTGTTACCAGTATAGTAGTGTGTTACCAGTATAGTAGAGTGTTACCAGTATAGTAGTGTGTTACCAGTATAGTAGTGTATTACCAGTATAGTAGTGTGTTACCAGTATAGTAGAGTGTTACCAGGTGAGTAGTGTGTTACCAGTATAGTAGTGTGTTACCAGGTGAGTAGAGTGCTACCAGTATAGTAGAGTGCTACCAGTATAGTAGAGTGCTACCAGTATAGTAGTGTGCTACCAGTATAGTAGTGTGCTACCAGTATAGTAGTGTGTTACCAGTATAGTAGTGTGCTACCAGTATAGTAGTGTGTTACCAGGTGAGTAGAGTGTTACCAGTATAGTAGTGTGCTACCAGTATAGTAGTGTGTTACCAGTATAGTAGTGTGCTACCAGTATAGTAGTGTGCTACCAGTATAGTAGTGTGCTACCAGTTGAGTAGTGTGTTACCAGGTGAGTAGAGTGCTACCAGTATAGTAGAGTGCTACCAGTATAGTAGTGTGCTACCAGTATAGTAGTGTGTTACCAGTATAGTAGTGTGCTACCAGTATAGTAGTGTGCTACCAGTATAGTAGTGTGTTACCAGTATAGTAGAGTGTTACCAGTATAGTAGTGTGCTACCAGTATAGTAGTGTGTTACCAGTATAGTAGTGTGCTACCAGTATAGTAGTGTGTTACCAGTATAGTAGTGTGTTACCAGTATAGTAGTGTGTTACCAGTATAGTAGAGTGTTACCAGTATAGTAGTGTGCTACCAGTATAGTAGTGTGTTACCAGTATAGTAGAGTGTTACCAGTATAGTAGAGTGTTACCAGTATAGTAGAGTGTTACCAGTATAGTAGTGTGCTACCAGTATAGTAGTGTGTTACCAGTATAGTAGAGTGTTACCAGTATAGTAGAGTGTTACCAGTATAGTAGTGTGCTACCAGTATAGTAGTGTGTTACCAGTATAGTAGAGTGTTACCAGTATAGTAGAGTGTTACCAGTATAGTAGTGTGTTACCAGTATAGTAGAGTGTTACCAGTATAGTAGTGTGTTACCAGTATAGTAGTGTGTTACCAGTATAGTAGAGTGTTACCAGTATAGTAGAGTGCTACCAGTATAGTAGTGTGCTACCAGTATAGTAGAGTGTTACCAGTATAGTAGTGTGCTACCAGTATAGTAGTGTGCTACCAGTATAGTAGTGTGTTACCAGTATAGTAGTGTGCTACCAGTATAGTAGTGTGCTACCAGTATAGTAGTGTGCTACCAGTATAGTAGTGTGCTACCAGTATAGTAGTGTGCTACCAGTATAGTAGTGTGCTACCAGTATAGTAGTGTGCTACCAGTATAGTAGTGTGCTACCAGTATAGTAGTGTGCTACCAGTATAGTAGTGTGTTACCAGTATAGTAGAGTGTTACCAGTATAGTAGAGTGTTACCAGTATAGTAGAGTGTTACCAGTATAGTAGAGTGTTACCAGTATAGTAGAGTGTTACCAGTATAGTAGAGTGTTACCAGTATAGTAGAGTGCTACCAGTATAGTAGTGTGCTACCAGTATAGTAGTGTGCTACCAGTATAGTAGTGTGCTACCAGTATAGTAGAGTGCTACCAGTATAGTAGTGTGCTACCAGTATAGTAGTGTGTTACCAGTATAGTAGTGTGTTACCAGTATAGTAGAGTGCTACCAGTATAGTAGTGTGTTACCAGGTGAGTAGAGTGCTACCAGTATAGTAGTGTGTTACCAGGTGAGTAGAGTGCTACCAGTATAGTAGAGTGTTACCAGTATAGTAGAGTGTTACCAGTATAGTAGTGTGTTACCAGGTGAGTAGAGTGTTACCAGTATAGTAGAGTGCTACCAGTATAGTAGTGTGTTACCAGTATAGTAGTGTGTTACCAGTATAGTAGTGTGTTACCAGGTGAGTAGAGTGCTACCAGTATAGTAGTGTGCTACCAGGTGAGTAGAGTGCTACCAGTATAGTAGTGTGTTACCAGTATAGTAGTGTGTTACCAGTATAGTAGAGTGTTACCAGTATAGTAGAGTGCTACCAGTATAGTAGTGTGTTACCAGTATAGTAGTGTGTTACCAGGTGAGTAGAGTGCTACCAGTATAGTAGAGTGCTACCAGTATAGTAGTGTGTTACCAGTATAGTAGTGTGTTACCAGGTGAGTAGAGTGCTACCAGTATAGTAGAGTGTTACCAGTATAGTAGTGTGTTACCAGTATAGTAGTGTGTTACCAGTATAGTAGAGTGTTACCAGTATAGTAGAGTGCTACCAGTATAGTAGTGTGTTACCAGGTGAGTAGAGTGCTACCAGTATAGTAGTGTGCTACCAGTATAGTAGAGTGCTACCAGTATAGTAGTGTGCTACCAGTATAGTAGTGTGCTACCAGTATAGTAGTGTGCTACCAGGTGAGTAGTGTGTTACCAGGTGAGTAGAGTGCTACCAGTATAGTAGTGTGCTACCAGTATAGTAGTGTGCTACCAGTATAGTAGAGTGCTACCAGTATAGTAGTGTGCTACCAGTATAGTAGTGTGTTACCAGTATAGTAGTGTGCTACCAGTATAGTAGAGTGTTACCAGTATAGTAGAGTGCTACCAGTATAGTAGTGTGCTACCAGTATAGTAGTGTGCTACCAGTATAGTAGTGTGCTACCAGGTGAGTAGTGTGCTACCAGTATAGTAGTGTGCTACCAGTATAGTAGTGTGCTACCAGTATAGTAGTGTGCTACCAGTATAGTAGTGTGCTACCAGTATAGTAGTGTGCTACCAGTATAGTAGAGTGCTACCAGTATAGTAGTGTGCTACCAGTATAGTAGTGTGCTACCAGTATAGTAGTGTGTTACCAGTATAGTAGTGTGCTACCAGTATAGTAGTGTGCTACCAGTATAGTAGTGTGCTACCAGTATAGTAGTGTGCTACCAGTATAGTAGTGTGCTACCAGTATAGTAGTGTGCTACCAGTATAGTAGTGTGTTACCAGTATAGTAGTGTGCTACCAGTATAGTAGTGTGCTACCAGTATAGTAGTGTGTTACCAGTATAGTAGTGTGCTACCAGTATAGTAGTGTGCTACCAGTATAGTAGTGTGCTACCAGGTGAGTAGTGTGCTACCAGTATAGTAGTGTGCTACCAGTATAGTAGTGTGTTACCAGTATAGTAGTGTGCTACCAGTATAGTAGTGTGCTACCAGTATAGTAGTGTGCTACCAGTATAGTAGTGTGCTACCAGTATAGTAGTGTGTTACCAGTATAGTAGTGTGCTACCAGTATAGTAGTGTGCTACCAGTATAGTAGTGTGTTACCAGTATAGTAGTGTGCTACCAGTATAGTAGTGTGCTACCAGTATAGTAGTGTGCTACCAGTATAGTAGTGTGCTACCAGTATAGTAGTGTGCTACCAGTATAGTAGTGTGCTACCAGTATAGTAGTGTGCTACCAGTATAGTAGAGTGCTACCAGTATAGTAGTGTGCTACCAGTATAGTAGTGTGTTACCAGGTGAGTAGAGTGCTACCAGTATAGTAGTGTGCTACCAGTATAGTAGTGTGTTACCAGTATAGTAGAGTGTTACCAGTATAGTAGAGTGCTACCAGTATAGTAGTGTGTTACCAGGTGAGTAGAGTGCTACCAGTATAGTAGTGTGCTACCAGTATAGTAGTGTGCTACCAGTATAGTAGAGTGCTACCAGTATAGTAGTGTGTTACCAGTATAGTAGTGTGCTACCAGTATAGTAGAGTGCTACCAGTATAGTAGTGTGTTACCAGTATAGTAGTGTGCTACCAGTATAGTAGAGTGCTACCAGTATAGTAGTGTGCTACCAGTATAGTAGTGTGTTACCAGTATAGTAGAGTGCTACCAGTATAGTAGAGTGCTACCAGTATAGTAGTGTGCTACCAGTATAGTAGTGTGCTACCAGTATAGTAGTGTGCTACCAGTATAGTAGTGTGCTACCAGTATAGTAGTGTGTTACCAGTATAGTAGAGTGCTACCAGTATAGTAGAGTGCTACCAGTATAGTAGAGTGCTACCAGTATAGTAGAGTGCTACCAGTATAGTAGTGTGCTACCAGTATAGTAGTGTGCTACCAGTATAGTAGTGTGCTACCAGTATAGTAGTGTGTTACCAGTATAGTAGTGTGCTACCAGTATAGTAGAGTGCTACCAGTATAGTAGAGTGCTACCAGTATAGTAGTGTGCTACCAGTATAGTAGTGTGCTACCAGTATAGTAGAGTGCTACCAGTATAGTAGTGTGCTACCAGTATAGTAGTGTGTTACCAGGTGAGTAGAGTGCTACCAGTATAGTAGTGTGCTACCAGTATAGTAGTGTGCTACCAGTATAGTAGTGTGCTACCAGTATAGTAGTGTGCTACCAGTATAGTAGTGTGCTACCAGTATAGTAGAGTGCTACCAGGTGAGTAGTGTGTTACCAGGTGAGTAGTGTGCTACCAGTATAGTAGTGTGCTACCAGTATAGTAGTGTGCTACCAGTATAGTAGTGTGCTACCAGTATAGTAGTGTGCTACCAGTATAGTAGAGTGCTACCAGGTGAGTAGTGTGTTACCAGGTGAGTAGTGTGCTACCAGTATAGTAGTGTGCTACCAGTATAGTAGTGTGCTACCAGTATAGTAGTGTGCTACCAGTATAGTAGTGTGCTACCAGTATAGTAGAGTGCTACCAGTATAGTAGTGTGCTACCAGTATAGTAGTGTGCTACCAGTATAGTAGTGTGCTACCAGTATAGTAGTGTGCTACCAGTATAGTAGTGTGCTACCAGTATAGTAGTGTGCTACCAGTATAGTAGTGTGCTACCAGTATAGTAGTGTGCTACCAGTATAGTAGTGTGCTACCAGTATAGTAGAGTGCTACCAGTATAGTAGTGTGCTACCAGTATAGTAGTGTGCTACCAGTATAGTAGTGTGCTACCAGTATAGTAGAGTGCTACCAGGTGAGTAGTGTGTTACCAGGTGAGTAGTGTGCTACCAGTATAGTAGTGTGCTACCAGTATAGTAGTGTGCTACCAGTATAGTAGTGTGCTACCAGTATAGTAGTGTGCTACCAGTATAGTAGTGTGCTACCAGTATAGTAGTGTGCTACCAGTATAGTAGTGTGCTACCAGTATAGTAGTGTGCTACCAGTATAGTAGAGTGCTACCAGGTGAGTAGTGTGCTACCAGTATAGTAGTGTGCTACCAGTATAGTAGAGTGCTACCAGTATAGTAGTGTGCTACCAGTATAGTAGTGTGCTACCAGTATAGTAGAGTGCTACCAGGTGAGTAGTGTGCTACCAGTATAGTAGTGTGCTACCAGTATAGTAGTGTGCTACCAGTATAGTAGTGTGCTACCAGTATAGTAGTGTGCTACCAGTATAGTAGTGTGCTACCAGTATAGTAGTGTGCTACCAGTATAGTAGTGTGCTACCAGTATAGTAGTGTGCTACCAGTATAGTAGAGTGCTACCAGGTGAGTAGTGTGCTACCAGTATAGTAGTGTGCTACCAGTATAGTAGAGTGCTACCAGTATAGTAGTGTGCTACCAGTATAGTAGTGTGCTACCAGTATAGTAGTGTGCTACCAGTATAGTAGTGTGCTACCAGTATAGTAGTGTGCTACCAGTATAGTAGTGTGCTACCAGTATAGTAGTGTGCTACCAGTATAGTAGTGTGCTACCAGTATAGTAGAGTGCTACCAGGTGAGTAGTGTGCTACCAGTATAGTAGTGTGCTACCAGTATAGTAGTGTGCTACCAGTATAGTAGTGTGCTACCAGTATAGTAGTGTGCTACCAGTATAGTAGTGTGCTACCAGTATAGTAGTGTGCTACCAGTATAGTAGTGTGCTACCAGTATAGTAGAGTGCTACCAGGTGAGTAGTGTGCTACCAGTATAGTAGTGTGTTACCAGGTGAGTAGTGTGCTACCAGTATAGTAGTGTGCTACCAGTATAGTAGAGTGCTACCAGTATAGTAGTGTGCTACCAGTATAGTAGTGTGCTACCAGTATAGTAGTGTGCTACCAGTATAGTAGTGTGCTACCAGTATAGTAGTGTGCTACCAGTATAGTAGTGTGCTACCAGTATAGTAGAGTGCTACCAGGTGAGTAGTGTGCTACCAGTATAGTAGTGTGTTACCAGGTGAGTAGTGTGCTACCAGTATAGTAGTGTGCTACCAGTATAGTAGAGTGCTACCAGTATAGTAGTGTGCTACCAGTATAGTAGTGTGCTACCAGTATAGTAGTGTGCTACCAGTATAGTAGAGTGCTACCAGTATAGTAGTGTGCTACCAGTATAGTAGAGTGCTACCAGTATAGTAGTGTGCTACCAGTATAGTAGTGTGCTACCAGTATAGTAGTGTGCTACCAGTATAGTAGTGTGCTACCAGTATAGTAGTGTGCTACCAATATAGTAGTGTGCTACCAGTATAGTAGTGTGCTACCAGTATAGTAGTGTGCTACCAGTATAGTAGAGTGCTACCAGGTGAGTAGTGTGCTACCAGTATAGTAGTGTGCTACCAGTATAGTAGTGTGCTACCAGTATAGTAGTGTGCTACCAGTATAGTAGTGTGCTACCAGTATAGTAGTGTGCTACCAGTATAGTAGTGTGCTACCAGTATAGTAGTGTGCTACCAGTATAGTAGAGTGCTACCAGGTGAGTAGTGTGCTACCAGTATAGTAGTGTGTTACCAGGTGAGTAGTGTGCTACCAGTATAGTAGTGTGCTACCAGTATAGTAGAGTGCTACCAGTATAGTAGTGTGCTACCAGTATAGTAGTGTGCTACCAGTATAGTAGTGTGCTACCAGTATAGTAGTGTGCTACCAGTATAGTAGAGTGCTACCAGTATAGTAGTGTGCTACCAGTATAGTAGTGTGCTACCAGTATAGTAGTGTGCTACCAGTATAGTAGTGTGCTACCAGTATAGTAGTGTGCTACCAGTATAGTAGTGTGCTACCAGTATAGTAGTGTGCTACCAGTATAGTAGAGTGCTACCAGGTGAGTAGTGTGCTACCAGTATAGTAGTGTGTTACCAGGTGAGTAGTGTGCTACCAGTATAGTAGTGTGCTACCAGTATAGTAGTGTGCTACCAGTATAGTAGTGTGCTACCAGTATAGTAGTGTGCTACCAGTATAGTAGAGTGCTACCAGGTGAGTAGTGTGCTACCAGTATAGTAGTGTGTTACCAGGTGAGTAGTGTGCTACCAGTATAGTAGTGTGCTACCAGTATAGTAGTGTGCTACCAGTATAGTAGTGTGCTACCAGTATAGTAGTGTGCTACCAGTATAGTAGTGTGCTACCAGTATAGTAGTGTGCTACCAGTATAGTAGTGTGCTACCAGTATAGTAGAGTGCTACCAGGTGAGTAGTGTGCTACCAGTATAGTAGAGTGCTACCAGGTGAGTAGTGTGCTACCAGTATAGTAGTGTGCTACCAGTATAGTAGTGTGCTACCAGTATAGTAGTGTGCTACCAGTATAGTAGTGTGCTACCAGTATAGTAGAGTGCTACCAGGTGAGTAGTGTGCTACCAGTATAGTAGTGTGTTACCAGGTGAGTAGTGTGCTACCAGTATAGTAGTGTGCTACCAGTATAGTAGTGTGCTACCAGTATAGTAGTGTGCTACCAGTATAGTAGAGTGCTACCAGGTGAGTAGTGTGCTACCAGTATAGTAGTGTGTTACCAGGTGAGTAGTGTGTTACCAGTATAGTAGTGTGTTACCAGGTGAGTAGTGTGTTACCAGTATAGTAGAGTGCTACCAGTATAGTAGTGTGCTACCAGTATAGTAGAGTGCTACCAGGTGAGTAGTGTGCTACCAGTATAGTAGTGTGCTACCAGTATAGTAGTGTGTTACCAGGTGAGTAGTGTGCTACCAGTATAGTAGTGTGCTACCAGTATAGTAGAGTGCTACCAGGTGAGTAGTGTGCTACCAGTATAGTAGTGTGCTACCAGTATAGTAGTGTGCTACCAGTATAGTAGTGTGCTACCAGTATAGTAGTGTGCTACCAGTATAGTAGTGTGCTACCAGTATAGTAGTGTGCTACCAGTATAGTAGAGTGCTACCAGGTGAGTAGTGTGCTACCAGTATAGTAGTGTGTTACCAGGTGAGTAGTGTGTTACCAGTATAGTAGTGTGTTACCAGGTGAGTAGTGTGTTACCAGTATAGTAGAGTGCTACCAGTATAGTAGTGTGCTACCAGTATAGTAGTGTGTTACCAGTATAGTAGTGTGTTACCAGGTGAGTAGTGTGCTACCAGTATAGTAGTGTGCTACCAGTATAGTAGAGTGCTACCAGTATAGTAGTGTGTTACCAGGTGAGTAGTGTGCTACCAGTATAGTAGTGTGTTACCAGGTGAGTAGTGTGTTACCAGTATAGTAGAGTGCTACCAGTATAGTAGTGTGCTACCAGTATAGTAGAGTGCTACCAGTATAGTAGTGTGCTACCAGTATAGTAGTGTGCTACCAGTATAGTAGTGTGCTACCAGTATAGTAGAGTGCTACCAGTATAGTAGTGTGCTACCAGTATAGTAGTGTGCTACCAGTATAGTAGTGTGCTACCAGTATAGTAGAGTGCTACCAGGTGAGTAGTGTGCTACCAGTATAGTAGTGTGTTACCAGTATAGTAGTGTGCTACCAGTATAGTAGTGTGTTACCAGTATAGTAGAGTGCTACCACTATAGTAGTGTGCTACCAGTATAGTAGAGTGCTACCAGTATAGTAGTGTGCTACCAGTATAGTAGTGTGTTACCAGTATAGTAGTGTGCTACCAGTATAGTAGTGTGCTACCAGGTGAGTAGTGTGCTACCAGTATAGTAGAGTGCTACCAGTATAGTAGTGTGCTACCAGTATAGTAGTGTGCTACCAGTATAGTAGTGTGTTACCAGTATAGTAGAGTGCTACCAGTATAGTAGTGTGCTACCAGTATAGTAGTGTGTTACCAGTATAGTAGTGTGTTACCAGTATAGTAGAGTGCTACCAGTATAGTAGTGTGCTACCAGTATAGTAGTGTGTTACCAGTATAGTAGTGTGCTACCAGTATAGTAGTGTGCTACCAGTATAGTAGTGTGTTACCAGTATAGTAGTGTGCTACCAGTATAGTAGAGTGCTACCAGTATAGTAGTGTGCTACCAGTATAGTAGTGTGCTACCAGTATAGTAGTGTGCTACCAGTATAGTAGTGTGTTACCAGTATAGTAGTGTGCTACCAGTATAGTAGAGTGCTACCAGTATAGTAGTGTGCTACCAGTATAGTAGTGTGCTACCAGTATAGTAGAGTGCTACCAGTATAGTAGTGTGCTACCAGTATAGTAGTGTGCTACCAGTATAGTAGTGTGCTACCAGTATAGTAGTGTGCTACCAGGTGAGTAGTGTGCTACCAGTATAGTAGTGTGCTACCAGTATAGTAGAGTGCTACCAGTATAGTAGAGTGCTACCAGTATAGTAGTGTGCTACCAGTATAGTAGTGTGCTACCAGTATAGTAGTGTGCTACCAGGTGAGTAGTGTGCTACCAGTATAGTAGAGTGCTACCAGTATAGTAGAGTGCTACCAGTATAGTAGTGTGCTACCAGTATAGTAGTGTGCTACCAGTATAGTAGTGTGCTACCAGGTGAGTAGTGTGCTACCAGTATAGTAGAGTGCTACCAGTATAGTAGTGTGCTACCAGTATAGTAGTGTGCTACCAGTATAGTAGTGTGCTACCAGTATAGTAGAGTGCTACCAGTATAGTAGTGTGCTACCAGGTGAGTAGTGTGCTACCAGTATAGTAGTGTGCTACCAGGTGAGTAGTGTGCTACCAGTATAGTAGTGTGCTACCAGTATAGTAGTGTGCTACCAGTATAGTAGTGTGCTACCAGTATAGTAGTGTGCTACCAGTATAGTAGTGTGCTACCAGGTGAGTAGTGTGCTACCAGTATAGTAGTGTGCTACCAGTATAGTAGAGTGCTACCAGTATAGTAGTGTGCTACCAGTATAGTAGAGTGCTACCAGTATAGTAGAGTGCTACCAGTATAGTAGAGTGCTACCAGTATAGTAGTGTGCTACCAGTATAGTAGTGTGCTACCAGTATAGTAGAGTGCTACCAGTATAGTAGTGTGCTACCAGTATAGTAGAGTGCTACCAGTATAGTAGAGTGCTACCAGTATAGTAGAGTGCTACCAGGTGAGTAGTGTGCTACCAGTATAGTAGTGTGCTACCAGGTGAGTAGTGTGCTACCAGTATAGTAGTGTGCTACCAGTATAGTAGTGTGTTACCAGTATAGTAGTGTGCTACCAGGTGAGTAGTGTGCTACCAGTATAGTAGAGTGCTACCAGTATAGTAGTGTGCTACCAGTATAGTAGTGTGCTACCAGGTGAGTAGTGTGCTACCAGTATAGTAGTGTGCTACCAGTATAGTAGAGTGCTACCAGGTGAGTAGTGTGCTACCAGTATAGTAGAGTGCTACCAGTATAGTAGAGTGCTACCAGTATAGTAGTGTGCTACCAGTATAGTAGAGTGCTACCAGGTGAGTAGTGTGCTACCAGTATAGTAGAGTGCTACCAGTATAGTAGAGTGCTACCAGTATAGTAGTGTGCTACCAGTATAGTAGAGTGCTACCAGGTGAGTAGTGTGCTACCAGTATAGTAGTGTGCTACCAGTATAGTAGAGTGCTACCAGGTGAGTAGTGTGCTACCAGTATAGTAGAGTGCTACCAGTATAGTAGAGTGCTACCAGTATAGTAGTGTGCTACCAGTATAGTAGTGTGCTACCAGTATAGTAGTGTGCTACCAGTATAGTAGTGTGCTACCAGTATAGTAGTGTGCTACCAGTATAGTAGAGTGCTACCAGGTGAGTAGTGTGCTACCAGTATAGTAGTGTGCTACCAGTATAGTAGTGTGCTACCAGTATAGTAGTGTGCTACCAGTATAGTAGTGTGCTACCAGTATAGTAGAGTGCTACCAGGTGAGTAGTGTGCTACCAGTATAGTAGTGTGCTACCAGGTGAGTAGTGTGCTACCAGTATAGTAGTGTGCTACCAGTATAGTAGTGTGCTACCAGTATAGTAGTGTGCTACCAGTATAGTAGAGTGCTACCAGTATAGTAGAGTGCTACCAGGTGAGTAGTGTGCTACCAGTATAGTAGTGTGCTACCAGTATAGTAGAGTGCTACCAGGTGAGTAGTGTGCTACCAGTATAGTAGAGTGCTACCAGTATAGTAGAGTGCTACCAGTATAGTAGTGTGCTACCAGTATAGTAGTGTGTTACCAGTATAGTAGAGTGCTACCAGTATAGTAGAGTGCTACCAGGTGAGTAGTGTGCTACCAGTATAGTAGTGTGCTACCAGTATAGTAGTGTGCTACCAGGTGAGTAGTGTGCTACCAGTATAGTAGAGTGCTACCAGTATAGTAGTGTGCTACCAGTATAGTAGTGTGCTACCAGTATAGTAGTGTGCTACCAGTATAGTAGTGTGTTACCAGTATAGTAGTGTGCTACCAGTATAGTAGTGTGTTACCAGTATAGTAGAGTGCTTCCAGTATAGTAGAGTGCTACCAGGTGAGTAGTGTGCTACCAGTATAGTAGAGTGCTACCAGTATAGTAGTGTGCTACCAGTATAGTAGAGTGCTACCAGGTGAGTAGTGTGCTACCAGGTGAGTAGTGTGCTACCAGTATAGTAGTGTGCTACCAGTATAGTAGAGTGCTACCAGGTGAGTAGTGTGCTACCAGTATAGTAGTGTGCTACCAGTATAGTAGTGTGCTACCAGTATAGTAGAGTGCTACCAGGTGAGTAGTGTGCTACCAGTATAGTAGAGTGCTACCAGTATAGTAGAGTGCTACCAGTATAGTAGTGTGCTACCAGTATAGTAGTGTGTTACCAGTATAGTAGAGTGCTACCAGTATAGTAGAGTGCTACCAGGTGAGTAGTGTGCTACCAGTATAGTAGTGTGCTACCAGTATAGTAGAGTGCTACCAGGTGAGTAGTGTGCTACCAGTATAGTAGAGTGCTACCAGTATAGTAGAGTGCTACCAGTATAGTAGTGTGCTACCAGTATAGTAGTGTGTTACCAGTATAGTAGAGTGCTACCAGTATAGTAGAGTGCTACCAGGTGAGTAGTGTGCTACCAGTATAGTAGAGTGCTACCAGTATAGTAGTGTGCTACCAGTATAGTAGTGTGTTACCAGTATAGTAGAGTGCTACCAGTATAGTAGAGTGCTACCAGGTGAGTAGTGTGCTACCAGTATAGTAGAGTGCTACCAGTATAGTAGTGTGCTACCAGTATAGTAGAGTGCTACCAGTATAGTAGAGTGCTACCAGGTGAGTAGTGTGTTACCAGTATAGTAGAGTGCTACCAGTATAGTAGTGTGCTACCAGTATAGTAGAGTGCTACCAGGTGAGTAGTGTGCTACCAGTATAGTAGTGTGCTACCAGTATAGTAGAGTGCTACCAGGTGAGTAGTGTGCTACCAGTATAGTAGAGTGCTACCAGTATAGTAGAGTGCTACCAGTATAGTAGTGTGCTACCAGTATAGTAGTGTGTTACCAGTATAGTAGAGTGCTACCAGTATAGTAGTGTGCTACCAGGTGAGTAGTGTGCTACCAGTATAGTAGTGTGCTACCAGTATAGTAGTGTGCTACCAGTATAGTAGTGTGCTACCAGTATAGTAGTGTGCTACCAGTATAGTAGTGTGTTACCAGTATAGTAGTGTGCTACCAGTATAGTAGTGTGCTACCAGTATAGTAGTGTGTTACCAGTATAGTAGTGTGTTACCAGTATAGTAGTGTGTTACCAGTATAGTAGAGTGCTACCAGTATAGTAGTGTGCTACCAGTATAGTAGAGTGCTACCAGTATAGTAGTGTGCTACCAGTATAGTAGTGTGCTACCAGTATAGTAGTGTGCTACCAGTATAGTAGAGTGCTACCAGTATAGTAGTGTGCTACCAGTATAGTAGAGTGCTACCAGTATAGTAGTGTGTTACCAGTATAGTAGAGTGCTACCAGTATAGTAGAGTGCTACCAGTATAGTAGTGTGCTACCAGGTGAGTAGTGTGCTACCAGTATAGTAGTGTGCTACCAGTATAGTAGAGTGCTACCAGGTGAGTAGTGTGCTACCAGTATAGTAGAGTGCTACCAGTATAGTAGAGTGCTACCAGTATAGTAGTGTGCTACCAGTATAGTAGTGTGTTACCAGTATAGTAGAGTGCTACCAGTATAGTAGAGTGCTACCAGGTGAGTAGTGTGCTACCAGTATAGTAGAGTGCTACCAGTATAGTAGTGTGCTACCAGTATAGTAGAGTGCTACCAGGTGAGTAGTGTGCTACCAGTATAGTAGTGTGCTACCAGTATAGTAGAGTGCTACCAGTATAGTAGTGTGCTACCAGTATAGTAGTGTGCTACCAGTATAGTAGTGTGCTACCAGTATAGTAGAGTGCTACCAGTATAGTAGTGTGCTACCAGTATAGTAGAGTGCTACCAGTATAGTAGTGTGTTACCAGTATAGTAGAGTGCTACCAGTATAGTAGAGTGCTACCAGGTGAGTAGTGTGCTACCAGTATAGTAGAGTGCTACCAGTATAGTAGAGTGCTACCAGTATAGTAGTGTGCTACCAGTATAGTAGTGTGTTACCAGTATAGTAGAGTGCTACCAGTATAGTAGAGTGCTACCAGGTGAGTAGTGTGCTACCAGTATAGTAGTGTGCTACCAGTATAGTAGTGTGCTACCAGTATAGTAGTGTGCTACCAGTATAGTAGTGTGCTACCAGTATAGTAGTGTGTTACCAGTATAGTAGTGTGCTACCAGTATAGTAGTGTGCTACCAGTATAGTAGTGTGTTACCAGTATAGTAGTGTGTTACCAGTATAGTAGTGTGTTACCAGTATAGTAGAGTGCTACCAGTATAGTAGTGTGCTACCAGTATAGTAGAGTGCTACCAGTATAGTAGTGTGCTACCAGTATAGTAGTGTGCTACCAGTATAGTAGTGTGCTACCAGTATAGTAGTGTGCTACCAGTATAGTAGAGTGCTACCAGTATAGTAGTGTGCTACCAGTATAGTAGAGTGCTACCAGTATAGTAGAGTGCTACCAGGTGAGTAGTGTGCTACCAGTATAGTAGTGTGCTACCAGTATAGTAGTGTGCTACCAGTATAGTAGTGTGCTACCAGTATAGTAGTGTGCTACCAGTATAGTAGAGTGCTACCAGTATAGTAGTGTGCTACCAGTATAGTAGTGTGCTACCAGTATAGTAGTGTGCTACCAGTATAGTAGAGTGCTACCAGTATAGTAGAGTGCTACCAGTATAGTAGAGTGCTACCAGTATAGTAGTGTGCTACCAGTATAGTAGTGTGCTACCAGTATAGTAGTGTGCTACCAGTATAGTAGAGTGCTACCAGTATAGTAGAGTGCTACCAGTATAGTAGTGTGCTACCAGTATAGTAGTGTGCTACCAGTATAGTAGAGTGCTACCAGTATAGTAGTGTGTTACCAGTATAGTAGTGTGCTACCAGGTGAGTAGTGTGCTACCAGTATAGTAGTGTGCTACCAGTATAGTAGTGTGCTACCAGTATAGTAGTGTGCTACCAGTATAGTAGTGTGCTACCAGTATAGTAGAGTGCTACCAGTATAGTAGTGTGCTACCAGTATAGTAGTGTGCTACCAGTATAGTAGTGTGCTACCAGGTGAGTAGTGTGTTACCAGTATAGTAGTGTGTTACCAGTATAGTAGTGTGTTACCAGTATAGTAGTGTGTTACCAGTATAGTAGTGTGCTACCAGTATAGTAGTGTGTTACCAGTATAGTAGTGTGTTACCAGTATAGTAGTGTGTTACCAGTATAGTAGTGTGCTACCAGTATAGTAGTGTGTTACCAGTATAGTAGTGTGCTACCAGTATAGTAGTGTGTTACCAGTATAGTAGTGTGTTACCAGGTGAGTAGTGTGCTACCAGTATAGTAGTGTGCTACCAGTATAGTAGTGTGCTACCAGTATAGTAGTGTGCTACCAGTATAGTAGTGTGCTACCAGTATAGTAGAGTGCTACCAGGTGAGTAGTGTGTTACCAGTATAGTAGAGTGTTACCAGTATAGTAGTGTGCTACCAGTATAGTAGTGTGCTACCAGTATAGTAGAGTGCTACCAGTATAGTAGTGTGCTACCAGGTGAGTAGTGTGCTACCAGTATAGTAGAGTGCTACCAGTATAGTAGTGTGCTACCAGTATAGTAGAGTGCTACCAGTATAGTAGTGTGCTACCAGTATAGTAGTGTGCTACCAGGTGAGTAGTGTGCTACCAGGTGAGTAGTGTGCTACCAGTATAGTAGAGTGCTACCAGTATAGTAGTGTGCTACCAGTATAGTAGTGTGCTACCAGTATAGTAGTGTGCTACCAGTATAGTAGTGTGCTACCAGTATAGTAGTGTGCTACCAGTATAGTAGTGTGCTACCAGTATAGTAGTGTGTTACCAGTATAGTAGAGTGCTACCAGTATAGTAGAGTGCTACCAGTATAGTAGTGTGCTACCAGTATAGTAGTGTGCTACCAGTATAGTAGTGTGCTACCAGGTGAGTAGTGTGCTACCAGTATAGTAGTGTGCTACCAGTATAGTAGTGTGCTACCAGTATAGTAGAGTGCTACCAGTATAGTAGTGTGCTACCAGTATAGTAGAGTGCTACCAGTATAGTAGTGTGCTACCAGTATAGTAGTGTGCTACCAGTATAGTAGTGTGCTACCAGGTGAGTAGTGTGCTACCAGTATAGTAGAGTGCTACCAGTATAGTAGTGTGCTACCAGTATAGTAGTGTGCTACCAGTATAGTAGTGTGCTACCAGTATAGTAGTGTGCTACCAGGTGAGTAGTGTGTTACCAGTATAGTAGTGTGTTACCAGTATAGTAGTGTGTTACCAGTATAGTAGTGTGCTACCAGTATAGTAGTGTGTTACCAGTATAGTAGTGTGTTACCAGTATAGTAGTGTGTTACCAGTATAGTAGTGTGCTACCAGTATAGTAGTGTGTTACCAGTATAGTAGTGTGCTACCAGTATAGTAGTGTGTTACCAGTATAGTAGTGTGTTACCAGTATAGTAGTGTGTTACCAGTATAGTAGTGTGCTACCAGTATAGTAGTGTGTTACCAGTATAGTAGAGTGCTACCAGTATAGTAGTGTGTTACCAGTATAGTAGTGTGCTACCAGTATAGTAGTGTGTTACCAGTATAGTAGTGTGCTACCAGTATAGTAGAGTGTTACCAGTATAGTAGTGTGTTACCAGTATAGTAGTGTGCTACCAGTATAGTAGTGTGTTACCAGTATAGTAGTGTGCTACCAGTATAGTAGTGTGTTACCAGTATAGTAGTGTGCTACCAGTATAGTAGAGTGTTACCAGGTGAGTAGTGTGTTACCAGGTGAGTAGTGTGTTACCAGTATAGTAGTGTGTTACCAGGTGAGTAGAGTGTTACCAGTATAGTAGAGTGTTACCAGGTGAGTAGAGTGCTACCAGTATAGTAGTGTGTTACCAGTATAGTAGTGTGCTACCAGTATAGTAGTGTGTTACCAGTATAGTAGTGTGCTACCAGTATAGTAGAGTGTTACCAGGTGAGTAGTGTGTTACCAGGTGAGTAGTGTGTTACCAGTATAGTAGAGTGCTACCAGTATAGTAGTGTGCTACCAGTATAGTAGTGTGTTACCAGGTGAGTAGTGTGTTACCAGGTGAGTAGTGTGTTACCAGTATAGTAGAGTGCTACCAGTATAGTAGTGTGCTACCAGTATAGTAGTGTGTTACCAGTATAGTAGTGTGCTACCAGTATAGTAGTGTGTTACCAGGTGAGTAGTGTGTTACCAGGTGAGTAGTGTGTTACCAGTATAGTAGAGTGCTACCAGTATAGTAGTGTGCTACCAGTATAGTAGAGTGCTACCAGTATAGTAGTGTGCTACCAGTATAGTAGTGTGTTACCAGGTGAGTAGTGTGTTACCAGGTGAGTAGTGTGTTACCAGTATAGTAGAGTGCTACCAGTATAGTAGTGTGCTACCAGTATAGTAGTGTGTTACCAGTATAGTAGTGTGTTACCAGGTGAGTAGTGTGTTACCAGGTGAGTAGTGTGTTACCAGGTGAGTAGTGTGCTACCAGTATAGTAGTGTGTTACCAGTATAGTAGTGTGTTACCAGTATAGTAGTGTGTTACCAGGTGAGTAGTGTGTTACCAGGTGAGTAGTGTGCTACCAGTATAGTAGTGTGTTACCAGTATAGTAGAGTGCTACCAGTATAGTAGTGTGCTACCAGTATAGTAGTGTGTTACCAGTATAGTAGTGTGCGACCAGTATAGTAGAGTGCTACCAGTATAGTAGAGTGCTACCAGTATAGTAGTGTGCTACCAGTATAGTAGTGTGTTACCAGGTGAGTAGAGTGTTACCAGTATAGTAGTGTGTTACCAGGTGAGTAGAGTGCTACCAGTATAGTAGTGTGCTACCAGTATAGTAGAGTGTTACCAGGTGAGTAGTGTGTTACCAGGTGAGTAGAGTGCTACCAGTATAGTAGTGTGTTACCAGGTGAGTAGAGTGCTACCAGTATAGTAGAGTGTTACCAGGTGAGTAGTGTGTTACCAGGTGAGTAGAGTGCTACCAGTATAGTAGTGTGTTACCAGGTGAGTAGTGTGTTACCAGGTGAGTAGTGTGTTACCAGTATAGTAGAGTGCTACCAGTATAGTAGTGTGCTACCAGTATAGTAGTGTGTTACCAGGTGAGTAGTGTGTTACCAGGTGAGTAGTGTGTTACCAGTATAGTAGAGTGCTACCAGTATAGTAGTGTGCTACCAGTATAGTAGTGTGTTACCAGTATAGTAGTGTGTTACCAGGTGAGTAGTGTGTTACCAGGTGAGTAGTGTGTTACCAGGTGAGTAGTGTGCTACCAGTATAGTAGTGTGTTACCAGTATAGTAGTGTGTTACCAGTATAGTAGTGTGTTACCAGGTGAGTAGTGTGTTACCAGGTGAGTAGTGTGCTACCAGTATAGTAGTGTGCTACCAGTATAGTAGTGTGCTACCAGTATAGTAGAGTGTTACCAGTATAGTAGTGTGTTACCAGTATAGTAGTGTGCTACCAGTATAGTAGTGTGTTACCAGTATAGTAGTGTGCTACCAGTATAGTAGAGTGTTACCAGGTGAGTAGTGTGTTACCAGGTGAGTAGTGTGTTACCAGTATAGTAGAGTGCTACCAGTATAGTAGTGTGCTACCAGTATAGTAGAGTGCTACCAGTATAGTAGAGTGTTACCAGGTGAGTAGTGTGTTACCAGGTGAGTAGAGTGCTACCAGTATAGTAGTGTGTTACCAGGTGAGTAGTGTGTTACCAGTATAGTAGTGTGTTACCAGGTGAGTAGTGTGTTACCAGTATAGTAGAGTGCTACCAGTATAGTAGTGTGTTACCAGGTGAGTAGAGTGCTACCAGTATAGTAGTGTGTTACCAGGTGAGTAGTGTGTTACCAGTATAGTAGAGTGCTACCAGTATAGTAGAGTGCTACCAGTATAGTAGAATGTTACCAGGTGAGTAGAGTGTTACCAGGTGAGTAGTGTGTTACCAGTATAGTAGTGTGTTACCAGGTGAGTAGTGTGTTACCAGGTGAGTAGTGTGTTACCAGTATAGTAGAGTGCTACCAGTATAGTAGTGTGCTACCAGTATAGTAGTGTGTTACCAGGTGAGTAGTGTGTTACCAGGTGAGTAGTGTGTTACCAGTATAGTAGAGTGCTACCAGTATAGTAGTGTGCTACCAGTATAGTAGTGTGTTACCAGTATAGTAGTGTGCTACCAGTATAGTAGTGTGTTACCAGTATAGTAGTGTGCTACCAGTATAGTAGTGTGTTACCAGTATAGTAGAGTGCTACCAGTATAGTAGAGTGCTACCAGTATAGTAGTGTGTTACCAGTATAGTAGTGTGCTACCAGTATAGTAGTGTGTTACCAGTATAGTAGAGTGCTACCAGTATAGTAGAGTGTTACCAGTATAGTAGAGTGCTACCAGGTGAGTAGTGTGTTACCAGGTGAGTAGTGTGTTACCAGTATAGTAGAGTGCTACCAGTATAGTAGTGTGTTACCAGTATAGTAGAGTGCTACCAGTATAGTAGAGTGCTACCAGTATAGTAGTGTGTTACCAGTATAGTAGTGTGCTACCAGTATAGTAGTGTGTTACCAGTATAGTAGAGTGCTACCAGTATAGTAGAGTGTTACCAGTATAGTAGAGTGCTACCAGGTGAGTAGTGTGTTACCAGGTGAGTAGTGTGTTACCAGTATAGTAGAGTGCTACCAGTATAGTAGTGTGTTACCAGTATAGTAGAGTGCTACCAGGTGAGTAGTGTGTTACCAGGTGAGTAGTGTGTTACCAGTATAGTAGAGTGCTACCAGTATAGTAGTGTGCTACCAGTATAGTAGTGTGTTACCAGTATAGTAGTGTGCTACCAGTATAGTAGTGTGTTACCAGTATAGTAGAGTGCTACCAGTATAGTAGTGTGTTACCAGTATAGTAGAGTGCTACCAGGTGAGTAGTGTGTTACCAGGTGAGTAGTGTGTTACCAGTATAGTAGAGTGCTACCAGTATAGTAGAGTGCTACCAGTATAGTAGTGTGTTACCAGTATAGTAGTGTGCTACCAGTATAGTAGAGTGCTACCAGTATAGTAGAGTGCTACCAGTATAGTAGTGTGTTACCAGTATAGTAGTGTGCTACCAGTATAGTAGAGTGCTACCAGTATAGTAGTGTGTTACCAGTATAGTAGAGTGCTACCAGTATAGTAGTGTGCTACCAGTATAGTAGTGTGCTACCAGTATAGTAGAGTGCTACCAGTATAGTAGTGTGCTACCAGTATAGTAGAGTGCTACCAGTATAGTAGTGTGCTACCAGTATAGTAGAGTGCTACCAGTATAGTAGTGTGTTACCAGTATAGTAGTGTGCTACCAGTATAGTAGTGTGTTACCAGTATAGTAGTGTGCTACCAGTATAGTAGAGTGCTACCAGTATAGTAGAGTGCTACCAGTATAGTAGTGTGCTACCAGTATAGTAGAGTGCTACCAGTATAGTAGTGTGTTACCAGTATAGTAGTGTGTTACCAGTATAGTAGTGTGCTACCAGTATAGTAGTGTGCTACCAGTATAGTAGAGTGCTACCAGTATAGTAGTGTGTTACCAGTATAGTAGAGTGCTACCAGTATAGTAGAGTGCTACCAGGTGAGTAGTGTGTTACCAGGTGAGTAGTGTGTTACCAGTATAGTAGAGTGCTACCAGTATAGTAGAGTGCTACCAGTATAGTAGAGTGCTACCAGTATAGTAGTGTGTTACCAGTATAGTAGTGTGCTACCAGTATAGTAGAGTGCTACCAGTATAGTAGTGTGTTACCAGGTGAGTAGTGTGTTACCAGTATAGTAGAGTGCTACCAGTATAGTAGAGTGCTACCAGTATAGTAGAGTGTTACCAGGTGAGTAGAGTGTTACCAGGTGAGTAGTGTGTTACCAGTATAGTAGTGTGTTACCAGGTGAGTAGTGTGTTACCAGGTGAGTAGAGTGCTACCAGTATAGTAGTGTGTTACCAGTATAGTAGTGTGCTACCAGTATAGTAGTGTGCTACCAGTATAGTAGTGTGTTACCAGGTGAGTAGAGTGCTACCAGTTTAGTAGTGTGTTACCAGGTGAGTAGAGTGCTACCAGTATAGTAGTGTGTTACCAGGTGAGTAGTGTGTTACCAGGTGAGTAGAGTGCTACCAGTATAGTAGAGTGCTACCAGTATAGTAGAGTGCTACCAGTATAGTAGTGTGTTACCAGGTGAGTAGAGTGCTACCAGTATAGTAGAGTGCTACCAGTATAGTAGAGTGCTACCAGTATAGTAGTGTGTTACCAGTATAGTAGTGTGTTACCAGGTGAGTAGAGTGCTACCAGTATAGTAGTGTGTTACCAGGTGAGTAGAGTGCTACCAGTATAGTAGAGTGCTACCAGTATAGTAGAGTGCTACCAGTATAGTAGTGTGTTACCAGGTGAGTAGTGTGTTACCAGGTGAGTAGAGTGCTACCAGTATAGTAGTGTGTTACCAGGTGAGTAGAGTGCTACCAGTATAGTAGAGTGCTACCAGTATAGTAGAGTGCTACCAGTATAGTAGTGTGTTACCAGGTGAGTAGAGTGCTACCAGTATAGTAGTGTGTTACCAGGTGAGTAGTGTGTTACCAGTATAGTAGAGTGCTACCAGTATAGTAGAGTGCTACCAGTATAGTAGTGTGTTACCAGGTGAGTAGAGTGCTACCAGTTTAGTAGTGTGTTACCAGGTGAGTAGTGTGCTACCAGTATAGTAGTGTGCTACCAGTATAGTAGTGTGCTACCAGTATAGTAGTGTGCTACCAGTATAGTAGTGTGTTACCAGTATAGTAGTGTGCTACCAGTATAGTAGTGTGTTACCAGTATAGTAGTGTGTTACCAGTATAGTAGTGTGCTACCAGTATAGTAGTGTGTTACCAGTATAGTAGTGTGTTACCAGTATAGTAGTGTGCTACCAGTATAGTAGTGTGTTACCAGTATAGTAGTGTGCTACCAGTATAGTAGTGTGTTACCAGTATAGTAGTGTGCTACCAGTATAGTAGAGTGCTACCAGTATAGTAGTGTGTTACCAGTATAGTAGTGTGCTACCAGTATAGTAGTGTGCTACCAGTATAGTAGAGTGCTACCAGTATAGTAGAGTGTTACCAGTATAGTAGAGTGCTACCAGTATAGTAGTGTGCTACCAGTATAGTAGTGTGCTACCAGTATAGTAGTGTGCTACCAGTATAGTAGAGTGCTACCAGTATAGTAGAGTGCTACCAGTATAGTAGAGTGCTACCAGTATAGTAGTGTGCTACCAGTATAGTAGAGTGCTACCAGTATAGTAGAGTGTTACCAGGTGAGTAGTGTGCTACCAGTATAGTAGTGTGTTACCAGTATAGTAGTGTGCTACCAGTATAGTAGAGTGCTACCAGTATAGTAGTGTGCTACCAGTATAGTAGTGTGCTACCAGTATAGTAGAGTGCTACCAGTATAGTAGTGTGCTACCAGTATAGTAGAGTGCTACCAGTATAGTAGTGTGCTACCAGTATAGTAGTGTGCTACCAGTATAGTAGAGTGTTACCAGGTGAGTAGAGTGCTACCAGTATAGTAGAGTGCTACCAGTATAGTAGTGTGCTACCAGTATAGTAGAGTGCTACCAGTATAGTAGTGTGTTACCAGTATAGTAGTGTGCTACCAGTATAGTAGAGTGTTACCAGGTGAGTAGTGTGCTACCAGTATAGTAGTGTGCTACCAGTATAGTAGTGTGTTACCAGTATAGTAGTGTGCTACCAGTATAGTAGTGTGCTACCAGTATAGTAGTGTGCTACCAGTATAGTAGTGTGCTACCAGTATAGTAGTGTGCTACCAGTATAGTAGTGTGCTACCAGTATAGTAGTGTGCTACCAGTATAGTAGAGTGCTACCAGTATAGTAGAGTGTTACCAGGTGAGTAGTGTGCTACCAGTATAGTAGAGTGCTACCAGTATAGTAGTGTGCTACCAGTATAGTAGAGTGCTACCAGTATAGTAGAGTGTTACCAGGTGAGTAGTGTGCTACCAGTATAGTAGAGTGCTACCAGTATAGTAGTGTGCTACCAGTATAGTAGAGTGCTACCAGTATAGTAGTGTGTTACCAGTATAGTAGTGTGCTACCAGTATAGTAGAGTGTTACCAGGTGAGTAGTGTGCTACCAGTATAGTAGTGTGCTACCAGTATAGTAGTGTGTTACCAGTATAGTAGTGTGCTACCAGTATAGTAGAGTGCTACCAGTATAGTAGTGTGTTACCAGTATAGTAGTGTGCTACCAGTATAGGAGGCGTAATGGTTCTATCCAAGTATTATTCCGATTCCTAAGATAGGAAGTCGGACCTCATTTTGTCATCTGCAGTTCAACTCAAGGTCGAATAAATCCATTTATGTAGTATTTGAATGTAGGCATGCTTTGAAAATATCCGAAGTAGCGTTTTCGACACCTGGCTTTAGAATCTAGTTGTTGCATTTTGGAGTTGTTTTACTATTTTCGGCATTGTTGATATTGTTTAAATTTAATAATTGTTGAAGTGGATTTTCGTTTAGGATTGGAATTTCAAATTTGAGCTACGTAATATATTCTCATATTTCAATTGATGATCGTTTCTAAAGTTTTGGAGTTGACATTATTTTGGTGATATCTGGAATTTATATAACTTGTGCTTTAAATTTATTTTATTTAATTTTCGTAATTTATTGGTGACGATCGTTCGTTGACCAGTTCACTTAACTGAATTTCAAGAGCTGATATTATTTTAAACGGATGTCAGATTTTTGAAAAACCTGCTAACGGGGATATCAAGAATACCGGTAATTATGGTTAAGTAATATTTTTTTAAAGTCTGAGTAAAGATTTCTTATACTTTGTGGAAAAGATTAGAAAAAATTAGTAAACATATTGAAGTAATCTATAAACCGAAGATATATGGCGGGGAAAAAGTTGAAAGGCAATTATTGCATTTTAGAACCTTTGATAATACAGCTAATGTTATTATTAATCCAAATTGCAATTCAGAAAGGATCTAAGATTCGTCATGAGGTGGACAGTTATTAAATATATTTGAGCATAGTTGTATTTTCTGAACGTATATAATGGGTCTACGTAGAATTTTTGTAATATTAATGAAGCTGGTATACAAATTGATTTTGTAGAGATAAGACTATTCAATTTTTCCGCCTATTCAAATCTTCATTTTATGGTTTATGGAAAGAGATCGTACTCGACACAAAGACAATTTTATAATGTATTAAACAAAGTTATGTTAATGATCTTTACATAATACTGCCAATACGGAACCTAAAATGTATGCTCTTTCTAATAATACAAATAGATTTGTAAAAATTATTAATGGGCTGAGGAATGATATTACAGCTTGGTAACGCATAAGTTTGTTGTGTTGAGTGGTAGTGGCAATGTGTGTTTTAAACATTGTTCCACGATTTATGAGTAATAATTAGGAGTTGATAATACGTAGTCTATAATCATCGACGTGTGTGCGTTATATTCAATGTAAATATATGCGTATTGGAAGAGTTTATCTTTATTATGGAATGATAGGTCGGGTGTCTATCACGATCAGCTGTTTATGTCATATTATTGGTTTTTGCCCAAATCTTCATTTTATGGTTTATGGAAAGAGATCGTACTCGAATCAAAGGCAATTTGATAATTTATTAAACAAAGTTATGTTAATGATATTAGTATTTCTATTTGGAAAAGAAAAACGTTCTTGTGGACACAATTTTAATCTAGGCTTAATTGCACAGGTTATTAATACCGATGTGTGACAATAACAATGACATAGACTGAAGTTTTTTGGCAAGATTCAAAGATTGGTAGCTAATTGTAAAATAAAGGGGGGGGGGGAAATATAAATAGATTGTTAATACTTTGCAACAAATATAATAATAATTATTATGATTATTAATTTTGATATTAGTTTTAATATTTATAATTATTTTGGAATAGGGTTAACAATATTTAAGGAGTTCTTGTATAGAGTTCAGTGGAGTCATGTACTAGCGAAATTTATTTGAATTAGGTAACATTTAAATATTTCTCTTTATCTCCTTAAATTAGGGTAGAGTTCGATTCAATTATAATTTACTTATTGAGGTTAATCATTATTGCAAGTCAGTTTAATTATGCTATTAACTTAGCGATTACTGGAAGTAATAGAGCGTCATTTATTTTGTGGTACGTTTTGATTAAATAAATTAATGCAGGCACGTAGTTGCGTGTTACTAACGTTCTATATAATTTTTTTATTTTTATTTCCATTTATTTAGGGAAATATTGTGCTATAGTGGAGATAGGACACATGAGCCCACAATTTACCCAATCCTCGAGTATTTGATAGTGTTTCTCACCATTAAAGCTACACAGCAGGGCAAGCAACAACGAAAAGAAAGTCAGCGACACAATGAAACGATGGAAGCCATTGCTATGGGGGCTAGAAATGCGAATTTAAAGCCAGCCTTTTATCAACAAGGATTTGGGATTTCACCACTTCGATATATTAAAAAAAATAACCTCAGCCATAACAAGACATGCCCTGACGAATCAAAAAGTGGAAAGCTATGCTAAACAACTAATGCTTTCTCATTTTCGAGGTGTGTTTACGCGGAACCAATTACCCCCACGACCCTGGAAACAGGAATGTGCTGTTGTCAATTTGGATGATCACCGAGGACCAGGAACGCATTATGTAGCTTATGTCGAAGAGGGATCCACCGTATGGTACTTTGACACTTTTGGGAATTTGCCCCCGTCCATGGAACTAGTGACCTATTTTGGAAAAAGGATCAAGATATATTATAATGTGAAACGTGAGCAAACGTTTAACAGCCAACAGTGTGGACGTTTGTGTTTATTTTTTTTTACATAAGACACAGCATAAGCAAAACCTTTCACAATATGTCGGCAGAAAGTAAAACGTTTACACTGCATGGACGTGGACCCGAAGTCAGCCTAGACTTTTACCCGCCTATCGAATTGAGTGAAAGACCTTATGGTTTGGGACTTGTTTCACTTGAAACGTACAATCGAATATACAATATACGTGAAAATGTGAACAACAAGTTTTACTATGATGATTCTGTGCTCTCCCTGAACTGTGGTGGATGCACGATCGATGATATTTATGAACACATTTATGTGGTGTTGATCAATCAATATGGTTTAAAGTCATTTCTCGATGGAACGCGCAAGTTTGAACTTGTAGGAAATACCAACACTCATCGCTGCAGTATTTTCTCTACATTCAAAATTGACTTTAAAACACGCCGCGATTCCATTGGCCCATTACTAGGATTTAAACCACGCGTGTTAGAGCCCAACAAAAACATGAATCAGACCATGGAGTGAAATTCATTGAAGACCATCTTGTGTCGGTGCCGTGTAATATTATTAGCCAAGTGTACTCCAATCAAGAACCATCGCATTCGCTTTATGACTTTATTGTGACATCGCCCAATGGCTATATTATTCATGAAAACCCTCCAGAGGTGCTTTATCATTCTGTGGCTGTCGATGGTATTAGTAATATAACATTAAGACTGATCAATAGAAAACAACAACTCATTGATCTAGATTCTACCACACCAGTGACTTACAAGTTGGTGCTAAAGCCACTATGAAGTTTGTGTATAAAGCAACAACACCGTCTAGGAATGGTGTTAGTTGTTTGCCACGTGAATACTCGTTAACATTTCAAGACAAGCAGATTTTACAGCTTTTGGGTTACCACATCAACCCCCATGATGAATTATATCCTAGAGGTAGCGAACCGCATCGAAGAGCAACCAGAAGTGGTAAGAATTGATCTCCATTCTTATCAAGCTCAAACACCTGGACTCAATAACAATGATGAAATTCAATTTGTTTTCAACAACCAAGATATTTACACCCTACCGCATGAAAGTGTCATTCAGATTGAAGATCGGCTCACCAAAGCCGATGGCTCCACACCCACCACATCCAAGTTGGCCAACCATGCTTTTGCCTTTCTGTTTTCTGAGGTGCGGTATGTCATTAACGATATCATGGTGGATAGCACTCGAAAAGTGGGTATTTCCAGTGTCATGAAACTATACACCTCTTATAGTGAGGAAGAAGCCAAAACGCTTTGCATGGCGCGTTGGTGCCCTGACTCGACCAATGACTGGATGGTACACACCGATGGGACCTTTAATGGATATTTACCTCTTAAACTGATTTTAGGCTTTGCCGAAGATCACCAGCGCATTGTGGTCAACGCAAGGCAGGTGCTTTATCTGGTGAGAGACAGGAGTGTTAATAATGCACTCAAGGGAGTCGACAATGCCCCCATAGATTCAAAAATTCAACTACAACGCTTGCTATGGAAAGTGCCCCATGTGACCCTTGACGATAGCAAAAAACTGGACATACTCAAGATGGTAAAGAGAGATATGCCTCTACCCATGGAATTTAGAAGCTGGGCACTCCTTGAGTACCCGCTATTGCCCACCACCAACACACACAGTTGGTCTGTAAAACAGCTCGCTATACAGAGAGACCTCTCTACATGATCGTGGGTTTTCAAACAAATCGCAAGTATCAACAAACCAAAGATGCCACGCAATTTGATCACCTGCAATTGAGAAATGCACGTCTTTTCATCAACGGAGCTGTGTTTCCCTATGAAGGACTGGATTTCGATTTTTCAAAAAATAAGTTTGGCCTCCTGTACGACTTGTTTTGTAAATATCGGTGGTCGTATTATCAAAAAGAGAACGGCCCCATGCTGCTACCCCAAGCGTCTAAGGCAAGGGCGCCACTGATTGTCTTTGACTGTTCTTACATGGAAGAGTCTGCCAAGCCATCCAATATTGACATTCGACTAGATTTCGTAACGCATGACAATGTACCAGCCAATACGACGGCCTACTGTTTGATTATTCATCACAAAACAAGTCAACTATTATCCACAGTCCAACCAAGTGACGAGTGTATAAATAACAGGTCAACCCACGTGAAGCCGCTCATTCATGCCTTGCTCTAAAGCCTCAAGAGAAGTCACATCCATGAATTTAAACTCTGAGGAACAACGTTTCAAGACTTTTGCAACATGGCCAGTGCCTTTCATAAACCCTCAAACCATGGCGGTCGCTGGATTCTACTATTTAAAAACAAGAGGTGAAGTGAAATGTGCCTTTTGTCCCATCATCATGGACCAAAGGCAAGAGAACGATGAACCAATGCAGGAACATCAGCGCTGGTCACCTGCCTGCCTCTAGCTATGCAGAATGAAGGTGGGAAATATACCCTGTCATTTCTAGCTACCCCTCACTCGTGCCTCTGGGTGATGAAAAAACAAGTTACGATACGTGTGGACTGTATCGTGTCAACGGTGCTTCGGAGAGCAGCTCACCGTCAAAAACGCCTAGTTGAGAAATTGGGACATCATCGGTGTTATGGACGTTACAAACACAAGAGGCTATATTGTTGTATCAGTTGGTATCGTCCTTATCCCAAAATGACAAAAGCCTGTAGGACGTGTTATGATAATAAAATGATGTAATTCTTAAATTCTTATTTTTTCATGTCTCCCTGTCCCATTCTAACCTCAATTTTTTTTTCAAACTAGCATGGCAGGTAAGTCCATGTCATGACCACACCTTAGTCATTGATTGTCAGTCAGTCGTCAGTTGAACTAGGTCCAGGCAAGCGGCAACATGTTGCGCACACTCATTGTGGATTGCCAAGATTTAACATTGGTGACAACAAATTTATATTTAAACAAGTGGCCATTATCGATTGTACCACTTTCTGGATATCGCAAGCTACACATTTGCTATTTAAACCACCCTATGCTTTTGATTTGTTGTGTGAAAAAGACCGTAAACAAACCGAGTGGATTGAAAATCATAGGCATTTAGACTGGAATCAAGGAACCATTTCCTATAAATATTTGGACGTGGTCATGAAAGCACACTTGTCCTAGGCCAATGTGGTATTTGTGAAAGGTAATGAAAAACGTGAATGGTTGCAAAATTTTCTGGCGTATTACTGTCAATGTATCGACCTCATGGACTTAGGCTGCCCCTCCCTGCAAACGCTGATGGATACTTGTTCCTGTGGCAACATTACCCATACAGCCCTAGCGCATGCGTGGCATCTCCTTCATTGGTTAACCACCCATGCCTGCTGGGAGTTGTTAAATAAAATTATAAATCAAGATTTACCTGTGAGTGACGCTAGTGAGATTTCTACAAGCGACGTGTAAACATCTACAAACGTGATACCATGGAGAAAGGCAATGCTACGGACAAAGCAATCGGCAAGTTCTTTGTGTGCAAAAAGAAATTAGACACTTTTACCAAAGAGGAACTCTTAGCGCTGCCCAAGTAGTTCATTTATTATGTGGCCACCAACGCGGTGAAAGAAATCTGGCAACATGTACCAAAATCGTGGACTCAAGACCCTGTGTTGAGTGAATTTCAACCCTGTACGGATTTCGATCACCATTAGCAAGTCGTCATGGGAAAAATACCCTCTATGCGTCAGTGCGTGACTTGTCAGCTAGTGAAACTGTGTCACGGTCATAAAAGTCCGTGTAAAGACTGTGTTGAATTATTCCACGGGTGTCATGGCGAGAAAAAGCAACAACAACAGCAACAACAGCAAACACAAACATCGTCCACAGAAGAAGAGGAAGACCAAACCTTATTACCATCCATGGAAAAGGATATGCCAGACCTGTACTGGCAATGGCGTCATTGACAAAGTAATTCAATACTTACCTTTTGAAATCCATCTTCCAGGTTATCGTTTTTGTGGCCCTGGAACTCATCTTGAAAAACGTTAGCAGCGTGGTGATGAACCCATTAATCTTTTGGATCAAGCATGCAAAGAACATGACCTTTCTTATCGCCATAGTCATCCTGGATTAAGACATGTGGCAGATAAATTGTTATTGAAAAAAGCTAAACAACGTTTCACATCCTGTGATGCCTCAGTGGGTGCAAGGATGGCGGCCCTGATTGTGATGAGTGCTATGAAAGGAAAGTTGATAATGCTTGGACATCAACATTGAGGAATTCAGGAGTGAATAATTGGGATTTGTTTGTATTCTATTTTCTTTTGTCAATTCCCTATGGTTATGAAATAAAAACAAAAGGTTTACCAGAGCACGATGTATTTGTTCTAATTTTAAAAAATCATGAAGTTGATGGGCTGATCTTTCATTTTCACATTTCACACATGATGAATTCACACATTACTATTTGCCAATTTGCAATTTACAGATTTAAGAAAATGTCTGTTTCAAGTTTTGTGTTTTTGATTATATGGATTTTCCATTCTGTTGATTATACTTTTTAAACAATATCCGTTTGAAGTTATTCTAAATTTTCATATTTCACACTTGGCCCTTTCCAGTTTTTTTAAATGTATGTTTGAAGTTTTGCGTTTTTTGAATTTTGGTGATATCGAAACATGGATTTTCCATTTTTCTGTTTACACATTTTTCCATTTGGCGTATGTTGAAACTTCAGATTTGTTAATGATGTTGATGCGAGTGCTTGACCATGACGATGCTGCAGTGAGTTTATGAGACTGAGGAAACGTGGAGGTCAACGACTAGTGCAGGTAAGACTGTTTTTACAAAAATAGTGTCTATTCACCGCTACATTTCAAAGAAAACAAAACTAATGACAAAACAAAATGACTATATAAGTGACAATTTCCCCCTCCCCACCCACCCTACCTCACCGTGTTTGCTCTGGTCATACATACACACCAGCTTTCTCTCTACTCATACATTCACACCTGTCTTTGGGAACAAACACAACCACTTTATTTATTCCCTAAAGCAGACTCTCTACATGCACACTCATCCCAAAAGAACTTTTTAGTTTACCATTTACATAACAAAAAAATATAAATACTAGTCATTAAAGTTACTAAAAAGATACTATTACTCATTTCATATTTACAAAAAACAACAACAACTTTGTACAGCTTTAAAGAATTAAACTATATACCATTTTCCAATTCCCAACTCTGTTAAGTTTAAAATAAAAAATAAAAATGAGGTTGCATAGAACTTTTAAAAGAGAAAAAGGTCCAAGTGAGTTGTCACTATTTACAAAATCTACTATTTACAATTGCAAAAAAATATTTACAAAATACTATATCTACAAGTTACAAAAAACCATGTCCCTAAACGAAGAAACAGAAAAATCACACCTCCTCCTCCTTGCTGTCATAACCCCACGGCAGGCTGGTGAGCAGGTCACCAGCCCACACACGTTTGTTATCCAAGGAGGCGAGGGTGCGTTTTCTCTGTTCCACAAGATACAAATGATGGTTGCTGGATTGTATCCTGCACTGTGTATGAGACAGAGCTTTGCCAGTGCGTAAAAACGCCAGGTAGTCATTTATACGTAGCGATTTTACCACTGCCCTACCTACACCTTTTGCTCTTTTGGCTTCTTAACAGTCTAAAGTGCGATAAGCTACATTTTTGAGGCCAAACCTACGAATTCCGTCATCAAGGAATCACCGCATTCATCTTTTAAAACGCCCATTTCCTTCTTGTTTTGTATAGGCAGCTGAAACACGTTGTCAGCGCTATAGGAAGAAGTGTCGAACCAGTCACTATGCTGCCTCATGACGTCATACGGGTTGCAGTGGCGAATGTGACAAATGAATGAGTCCGTATCCATATACAAAAGAGATACGTCCTCAAAATGGCGTTTGGCAAACTCATAGTGGAATCGATACTTGACCGATTTAGAAAAGTCTAAAATGACTTGGCCCAAGTAAATGGGCTTATCCATGGTCACACTTGTCCTACTCATTTCAATAGTGGCCAAATCCTCATCGATAATTTTGATCGATTTGAAATTTGGCTTCGTAATGTACCGCCGGGCACCCCACTGCCCCTCCCAGACATTCACCAATTTAATGTCGCGGTATTTGCGGACATTCTCCAATGACTTGCCATAGATGCAGTTGTTAATTAATTTTAAAAAAAGAATTTCAAACTGCTGTGTTGCCATTTGTCGGTGCTCTGTGTTGAGTTGCATGTATGGCTTGAGCCATGGTTTTTGGGCAAAGGAAATACCCCTATGGATTTTCTTTAACACCAAGCCTTGGGCTAGACATTGCACCATCATTTGGATATGTAACACATACCGATTTTTGCTGTAAAGTGTGCCCATGGGTTTTTCAATTTTCACTTTACAGTCGGGGGGAACCATTTGCTCAAGGCAGAATGGGAAATCAGCATGTTCATCATACAAGGATGAGGGATATTCAATATCCACTTCTAGCACATATCCTCGAACTGTTTCTTGGCTAGCCATGTTCACATCAAATTCTGACACTTGTTTCTCTGTCAGCCAAGCAAACTTCCCATTGGGCAAAGGCTGACTCATGGCGTAGCCGTACAAATTATTCACTTCATAGTACATTATGTACGATTCCGGTTTGTCTGGTGAATAATTAGGCATGTAGACATTGTTCGCTTCGGCATGGCGCTGGTTAAGGGACACTGGGACTGAAATTTTAGTGAAATTTGTGGAAAATGTCGATTTTTTGTTTTTTCCATATTAATACACCCCTATCCCCTGCGGATCATATAGCGGTGTTTTATCCGAATTCCGCCATTTTTAAAGCCCTGGCGTAGCTTTAAAATGCACGGTTTGTCCTTTAAACGCCGCAGCACAGTAAGTGTCCTGAAGGTTCTGAGTCTTGGTGTTTCTACAATCGAAGTATCGCAGCTGGTTAAACACCACAGAGTCATGACAAAATGGCTGTAGAACTTTAAGAACCCTTAGTTGTCAAGATTATGCCTATTAATCAAAGGCTGGTATCAGATGAGCTACTATCCAGATGCATCCGTGGTGCTACTGAAAATCAGAATGAGTCTCTGCATTCTGTTATCTGGAGGAAGTGCCCAAAAGTGATTTTTATTTCACGGAAGATACCTGAAATTGCTGTTTGGAATTCTGCAGCAGAATTCAGCATGAGGTGTAGTGCAACAACAGAGTTGAAATCAGGAATAAGACTAACTTCAGTATCTCATGTCACAGCACAAACACTTGAAAGATGTGACAGTCGCAGGAAGTATGTAAGTCCGCGGTCGTAATTGGAGAAGCGAAAGGCATGTCGACGGAAGGTGAAACTGACAGAAACGAAGGAGGAGGCTGCAAAACAGAAGAAGGAGGGTGTCACCTATGCTGTAGGACAGTCCTAATGTCATTGGTAAGTTGAAACCTTGTAAATTGTGCATCATTTTAGAAAATTGCTGTTTTCTCGGATTCACTTTTTCAGGCATTCAAAATGTTATTCGCGTCATAAATCTTATGATATTGCTTTGAAAATGGGAATTTATTATCTTCATTGCAATGACTATAAACCTGCGGATCGTTTTTTAGATTGCACTTTTGGTTTGGCCGCAAAAAAATCAAACTGGAAAAAATACGATTTTTTTGTAGAAAAAAAACTTGGATATGAAAAAAAAATATCTTGACACTCATTAATGCAATTCAAAATCGGATCCGTAGGTTTCGTCCAATTGTTATAGTGCAATAGAATATTACCTAAAAGTTACACTATCTTGTTTTTTTAACGCGGCTGACCTTTATAAAACTTGAATAATTAGCACAATAAATGTGCAAAATAATTAATATCTGGAGAACTAATCCACTTACAATGTTCACGTTTTCCACAGTGGTTTATAATATCACTATTCGTAACCATATAAAATTTCAAAGATGTACCTCAGTTTATATAGAATTTGAAAATTTCAGTGTTAAAGTGATACAAAGCCACCGCAAATGCCCTTTTCAAAGAATAGAACCATGTCTATATCAGTAAGTAAATCCAATTCCACTTGAGTGTATTTTAAAGCGGCCTCAAACGAGAGCCCAGGACTCGTATAATAGTGAGCCGGGTCAAGACCATAAATGTGCTGACACAACTCGTGAAGTTTTTCAAACATATCGGTGAGCAGCAATATATCCAGTTTTAGGTAATGCATAGCACATTCACCTAGCGTCTTGGTATCAATCACTCGCCAAACTTGACATTCTTGTGCATAGTCTTCATCGGAAGCGGTACTTCGTGTTAGTTTCGAGTAAGATTTCTCTTGTGGTGGGAATTTTCTTTGCTTTAACACGTCCCAGCTGTTGCAAAAATCATACGGGAATATACCTTTCCGAATGCACAATAGAATTTGCTTAGGATAGTTAAAATGCATTCTGGTATTTTTTAATTCCTCTTCATGCAAGCCATTCTCAAGACGTCTAGCGGGGATGCCATAAACTTAAAGGAATCCAAAAATCGAATGCTTAAGTTGCTCAACCGCCATGTTAGGGCTGTAAAACGCTCATGGTTTTGGGCGATAATGGTAAACGAGCCCTTGTTGACATGACCCAATTCACGAATCAAAAACTGAATGCCATAATTCGCCAGATTGTGGAAAAAGACACTGATGAAACGAGGAGCTGGAAAGTTCAAATTGCATTTACTATGCGCAGCTCCACCAAATTCTCCCGTAAAGTGCGAGTGATCACGAACGGTGTCTTCAGCACTGATGAAACGAGGAGCTGGAAAGATGAATGTGGTGTCGTTTCGGTTCTTTTGTGGTATAAAAAGGATCCTCAATCTCATTACTATCAAGGCCATACACCATGAACGAAAAGTCCTGGTTGTCTTGTTCAAACCTATGGATTTCCGTTAAGTCCATAGGAAACGATACTCGAGTTAAATTTAAAGTTTGTTTCAATTCATCAAACTTGGCCTTGTAATTTGCTGGTCTGTTAACATGACGTTGAGCTGGCTGCAAATACGCAGCCACAGCCCACAGAAAACATTCATCATCAACATTTTCAATATTCACCACAGCCTTTTTTGAAGCTATTGCTGGTGGTGTTTTAATATAGCTAGACCCAGCATTCAACGGATTGAAATGACGAAAATGTTGATTTGAAAATAATGAATTTTATCTAACGCTAAACCACTGGGTCCTTGTTGCAGTTTATCAAATTTTGTTAGCAAGGCGTTAATCACGTTGGATTGATACCACTCGTTCAGATTATCGGCTATCAGAAGTTCTTGCATTTTACTGCTAATATAAAATGGTTTTTTATGCTCACCGTTCTTGTTTTTATATATGAAATCGCACACGAGTTGTGTATTGACCTTTAAAGCCGTATGCAACCTTTGCGCTGTACAAATTTGTTCTTTAAAAATGTCGAAACAAGATTCCATAAAGTCTTTTGCGATTAAACTCTCACTAACATTGATAACGCGGCCAGAGCAGACACGTGACTTGAAACAGGACTCGAGAGGCTCCCAAGTTAAGCTATCTGCAGTGGCAAAAGACATTATTAATATAAAAAAAACAATCTCACCAACGTTTTCAGCCGTAGAATGCTCGGTAAACAATGGTCTCGAACACACACGTTCCTGGTTTTCAGCAGTGGTCAAGCGTTTACCAAGACACACTACAAAGAAATAAAATAAACCACTATGAGTATATCCAATCCAAATAGCACCTTTCATAAACAAAATGAAATAAAATAAAATATAAAAAACAGGTTTTATATATATCATTTTAAAAATCTTACCTTGCTTTGTAAAAAAGCCCTGCGTTTGCCTTCTCCTAGGTTCGAGTGGAATGAGGTTTCTGACTCCCCCAACAGGTATGCAGATTATCTAAAACAAACAAAATAAAAACAATCCATCAATCAAATGGTAAACCAATAATAATTTATTCATTCATTAGCATAAAAATAAACTAAACAGAGTTAATCTCACACTTTCCTCAAATATATAATGTATCGAATATAGTAACCAACTGGGGTTGAGCACACGAATGCAATTAATTTTATACACATACGACACAGCCTATGTTTACACTGCAAAGCTTAAAACAGTAATGACTGACTGTGTGTCATATCATGATCAACACTCTAAAAACCCCTGCCCTCCTCTCCTCCCCAGCCCCTCGCCCTGTTTCCCTCTTACCACAGCTGTTAACATCGCTCTTGCCCTGCAATTGGCTATGGCAATGGTAGGGGGAGGAGGAGTTATACTCGCTTACTGCATTATTTCTCTGACGTCGTTGCGATATTCGACCTTCAACTCACCTCTACGTCACTGTAATTTTCCATTGGCCTGTTGTCCCGTCCGCTTACATTCCTGAATCGCGATAACATGTTACATCCTGTCACCCAGCCAGCCAGGCTCCAAGCAGACCTCTCGAGCTGATATTCTGTTTTTCTTTCTTGGCTGCCAGTCAGACATAGGAAAACAAGTTCTGTTGTTGTCGACTATAAAAAGCCTTGCTTTTTTTATTCGTCTCATAGCATTATGAATTTGTTAGGTTACTGGTCAGTGTTTACCAACATGTTTAAAGATCACCATGAGGGATTTTCGAAATATTCGCCTTCATTCATCTGTCATAGGAAAATATCGAAAAGCGACCCCTCGCTTTTCCATACATCGCCCCGTCGAAATAGCCATTTCCTGTATCCACCATGATCAGTCATAGCCTCGTTGTAACATGTGTCAAGCGCTACCGGCTCTCTGTCTACAAACACACTTTATTTTAAAAATATTAAAAAAACACAGGTTAAAAAAAGTTTCAACATGCATAGTTTTTTGTTCTAGAGACTTGACATTTATTTTCATGGTAGAGGAGGTAGAGACCTTTCATTTATGCCAAACAAACAATTTTGTAAAATTCATAGTTTCCAAAATAGTAAAAAAATCAAAATGTAGGTATTTTCAAAAAATCTCTAAAAATACAAAGTTTTTTAATAAAAAAAATAAAGGTCATAGAGGCCATTCGTTTCAACTATTGGACAACGTTCTATCAAGTTTCATTTTCAAACTATCATCCACTTTCGGAAACAAAAATTTTCTAAAAAACATTTAAAAATATAATACATGATCCAGTGCAAAGCGCCCATCAGCTCGATCAACGACATCTCATTTGTTAAAATTCGACCATCCATTCGCCAATTATCGCCAATGTTCACGAGAAAGTAGGCTATCTTTTATTTCCTCCTACACTCTTGATACTTGCTGTCCACCTAGAGGGCATACCCCCCTTTCATTAACGTCAAACAAACTTTTTTCCAAAATTCATCGTTTCCAAAATAGCGCCAATCCAAAAAACAAACATTTTCTGAATTTAAAAAAATACCAACACACATGCTTAGCAAAGAGGACGTCATCCCAACGCCAACAATACCTCGTTCGTTAAAATCCGATCATGCGTTCGGGAGATATCGGCAAAGTTCGTAGGAAAGTAGGCTGTGGAGCAGAATTGCCCTTACACACTACTGTCAAGTTTTTATCCTAGAAACTTGAAATTTATTTTGGGGGTAGAGGGGGTAGGGACCTTTCATTTATGTCACACAAACTTTTATGTAGAATTCCTAGTTTCCAAAATATACGAATTTCAAAATTACACTTTTTTCGTTTTAGCTATTGCACAACGTTCTATCATGCTTGTTTTTTTACTATCGTCTATTTTCAAAAACAAATATTTTCAAACAATTTTTCAAAAATATAACGAGTGGTCCATAGCAAAGCCCCCGTCAGCTCGAGTCCAACGACACCTCATTCGTAAATGTCTGACCACGGGTTTGGGAGTTATCGGCTCGCATTGGGAGTAGTAGTGGGGTGGGGGGGGAGGTTAGAACCATCATCACTCCCCTACTTGTACGCCCTGTTAACAGCTTTGAAATGATGGCTCTATATTTTATAGATTTATTGGCGTTAACGTCTTCAGACGGTTTAGACTCTCTTTTGTGAGCATTCGTTTCCAATAAAATGGATCTATATTTGATACGGTCGTCAGACGTATAATCGTTTCAAGAAGGTGTTCGGGAAAATAACAGCTTTAACAGACCTGGAGTTAATTTATACTTTATTATTTTAATGATGACACTAGTACGAGTAAATTTAATCGAAGAACCACCAATTATAAAACAATCATCTTCATAGCGAAAACCGTAAGTAGTATCTGCCTTTCCAGTAAATAGATCTGTCAGAGAGGGTGCCAGCTGCCATCCATAATGTTTTATTAAAATATGTTTTAATTCAGCATTATTTTGAGGCGTGGATAAGAGTTCTGACAACGTAGGCCGCCTGGAAATGGAAGGTGTTTCAGCAATGACATGTTTTTTTAAACCGTGGAATGGCTGGTGATTTTGTTGGTGTAAACACTTCATTATCATCTTCAACACTAGTATCCAATTCCTCTTGTTCCTTTTCCACAGGGACCTCCTGAAGAGTCAGCGTTCCTTGTGAAGCAGTGTGTAGCTTTTCAGATGGCTTGGAAGATGGTTGAAACATGGCTCTTATAGGAGGCGCTAAATGTTTTTGAATAAACAAAGCATTATCCGCACGTAATCGTTTCAATTGACGAAACTTTTGGCGGATATTATTTTTGCTTTAATGGTTACTAAAGCAAAAATTATAATTATAATATGCTTTTCGAATTCACTCTCTGCTGTAGCCATGGTGTCACGACAAATGACTTAAGAGGAAATGAAATGATCCAACTCTAAGCGATACTGGCCTTGGTGAAGTTCACTTTGTTTGTCAATAACAAGACAGGCATGGCAATGCGTACTCCAGCACTTGGCACACAATTCAGTAAAAGTTTGAAAGGTCATATCCGGATTGACATGTTTATTAAAAATGTGGCGACTATTCCGCTCATACTGGCGAAATAAAACAATGACATTGGCATTGTCACGAATAAGTTGTTTGGACATTTTAGAATACGTTTGTCCAAGATAAAAGCAATCGATATATTTGTGACGACCCATGCTGATATAGCTTTGAATGATGGCTTGTCGTTCAGCGGGTATATCATCGAAAATCATCAGTGAATCAGGCCTCACAGCATCCGGGGCAATATTATTTTTTTGCATGGAAAACGTAAAATAACCCATATTCTCGGTCCGGAATTCAGACATGACCTGATCCAGGAACACGTAGGGTGGTTGGTACAGAGATTTAGCAAAAATATAAATATTTTGAAAACGCAGACCATTTGGCGCTGTGATGAGCGTGAGAAAAATATTTGTCTTTCCACATCCTGAAGGCCCCACCATGATGCAGTGAATGGAAGACGGAAACAGTGAGCCGTGTCGTTGTTCACGTGATGTGGGATAGAGATGGGAAACCATGTCCCCCACTGGGAATGACTCTTGCTGCTTAATAATCTGCATATCAATGATGATGATGATAATTGTTGTTTGAAGGGGCCTAACATCTAGGTTATTGGCCCCTAATGATCTGGGTGATAGCGAAAATGACAATGAAATGTAAACCAGAACGAAAATTAAGTGAGATGGAAAATACATGTACTTACAAAAAGGAACACAGATTGAAACAACTCACAAAATGTTCTTACAAAAGGGAATTTAGAACGAAAAGATTCACAAAAGGAATAGATTGAAAAATACGCACAAAATGTAGACTAGGGTCAAAATACTTACAAAATGCAAAGCATAGTCGAAATACCTACAAAATGCAAATGAGATCGCAAAAACGTACAAAATGCAATTGAGGTTCAAAATACTCACGAAATGAAATTGAAATTGAAAATACACAATACAATTCAGATTGAAAGATCCCATTTCCAATCCAAAATATTCACAAAGGGCAATTGAAATTCAAAATACTTACAAATTGCAAATTAAATTGAAAATGCTTACAAAATTCACGGTTGATTCAAACTACTCATTTGGATTGACAATAATTACAAAATGCAATTTAGATTGAAAATACTTCACAAATTGTAATTTAGATTCTAAATACCCTCAAAATGCAATTGTGAATCAATATACTTGCAAAATGCCCACCACACAAAATGCAATTGAGATTTAAGATTCTTGCGAAATGCGGTTTTGGTTGAAAATACTTACAATGCAATTGACATTCAAAATACTCACTAAAATGCCCTGCTCCTACATTGAAAGACTTACTAAATAGCAATTTAGATTGTCAATCTTTACAAAATGCAATTGAGGTTGAAAACAATCGCGAAATGCAATTTAGATCGAAAAAACTTACAAAATGCAACGTAGATTTAAAAATTCTACAAAATGTAGTGTAGATGAAAAAGAAATCGCTAAAGGGAATTCATATACACGGGGAGCCAAGTAACAAAAACAGTACGGGAATCTTAAAGAGAAAAGGAAATATAATGAAAAGAATACAAGAGGTCTGACCCCTCCAAGGAGGAGTGATCAGGAAAGATGAGACAAGAGCCAATTAAGGCGGGAAAGTGAATGACTCCCTAGGCCTCGGATACCTTAATACCGTCGGGGACGGAAAAGAACAAGAGTTGACCAAGGAAGGTCGACAGGAAAGAAGGCGGAGAAGAGCTGATCTGCATATCAACTAATGGTAAAAGAGGCTAGTAGGCTGTCTATATACATGGAACCAAGCCTTGTGACAGAAACAGTACGCCAATACTACATCGTAACGATGGATGTGTTTGGACGTGCGTTAATGGCCAAGCCCAAGACTGTCCCATTGGGGCCGATAACCTCGATGTTAGGCCCCTTAAAACAACAATTATCATCATCATCATTACATGATCATTAACAAAAGACAGACCCTGCCAATAAACACTATGTGGATAGGTCACTGATGCCACTCAATAAACAGGGAGTTTATGACTTTAATGGAAAGCGGTTAACCTACGTCAAACATCCTCAAGTTTCTACTGATGCCACGACAAAAAAAGTATGTGGATAACAAGGTGCGGGAGTTATATGACAAAGTGCCCAAGCTCACTACCGATGGCTATACGGCTAATGATAACCCAAGAAGAAGATGATGTTTGCACAAAACGGTACCTCACATGGCAAATGAAAAGGCTTTATAAATTCGTGCCATCCATATTTTTCGTTTACCTTACCAATCAGAGGCTGTGAATGACATGAACCATTCCCCACTAGTGAAATACAACCTTACGCATGTGCTTTCTTCGTGTTTAACACGTTATCGATTACATTATGATGGAACCATTCATATTTTGCAATCTATGCCTGATGAGAAACATTTACGAATACAAATAAACAGTCATAGGCTGTTGGTACACAAATATCAAACAGTGAAAACGGGTGACGAATTATCATTCCATCTGAATCTAACGTTGGATGAAAATAATGCAGGGAAAATTGTCCAGCTTCATGTGGACTTGAATATACAGTCATGAAATAATCACCACACGTTAATTGTCACTCAAACTTTCTTGTGCAAGGTTGTTCACCATCATGGTGTAACAAACATACGTGGGGAAAAAGACTAAATAAAAGACCCAGTCGTCACAAGAGAATGGGGTATAAGTATTTGTTGACAATCCCTCACGAAATGGAAAAAAAAGTGTAAGCTATTAAGAAAGCACTCTGAGCAGCACAGAGACGTGCCAATCCAAAAAGTAAACGGCAGGTTTAAAAACAAGTTCGGGTCAATCCTAACCCGAATCGAGCTGGGTTTTTACCGCCTTTGTTTGCTGGCCTTGCAGCCCTGGGTTCAGTGTTAGGTGGGGCCAGTGCTGTTGCCAAAACGATAACATCTGTAAAACAGAGCAAGCAACAATTGAAAGAGAGTCAACGACACAACGAGACGATGGAAGCCATTGCTATAGGGGCTAGAAATGCAAATTTAAAGCCAGCCTTCTATAAACAAGCACTTGGTATTTGCGTATCACCAAAGAAAAACAAAACAAAATAACAACAGCCTTTCCAAGACATGCCCTGACCCATGAAGAATTTAAAGACTATGCAAATCAACTAATGATTTACTATTTTCGAGGTGTGATTATGCCAACCAATTACCACCACGACCATGGAAACAGGAATGTGCCATCATTAATCTAGGTGATCACCGAGGAACAGGTACCCATTATGTAGCTTATGTAAAACAGGTTTCCACGGTGTGGTACTTTCACAGTTTTTGCAATCTCCCTCCGCCCATGGAACTATAAAACTACATAATATTATATAAAATTTCATGAAAATATAATCTCAAGCACACAGAGGTTCCCTTTCTTTTCGTTCCATTTCTCATTTCCATATCCCCTTATTTGCTGTTTTCACATGAGCCTTGTTTGGAGAACTCTTTTGTAAATCACTGCACATTGTAACCATTATTCCACTGAATATCATGCAAGTAGAAATTAGACGTAATAATATTTAACAAAACTTGACCACAGATAACAAAATACAACACAGCTAATGGCAGTAAGGAGGAATCCTGGTTAATGCAATTTTATGTGCTGATTGGCTGAAAGCGACATGGTGGGTACTGAAACTAACAATGGCAAGAGTTCAATTGGTTATAGCGGATATTAAAATTCACCCTAAGTTTGTCCACCATCTTGATACGGAAATAGCATCTTTTGTAGGAAAATCATGGCCCCATTAAACTGCCCGCGAGCGAAAACCACTTGCATTTTACCACAAATAAATTTCTCATTATGTTCCAATTCATTCTTTTTGTATACAAAATCGCACATGAGTTCCGTATTCACCTTTAAAGCTGTGTGCAACCTTTGAGCTGTATAAATTTGCTCGCTAAAATTTGCAAAGCAAGATTAAAATATTATTTGGGAATCAAACTTTCATTAACAATTACCACGTGACCGGAACAAACACGGGATTTGAAACAACAATCAAGGGGTTCCCACGTTTAACTACTTGCAGCGGTAGATTGGGACATTCTTTGTAAGTTAGTCTTACCTGAGTTTTCAGCCGTAGGCTGCACAGTAATGGTTCCACTTATACAACACCTCGTGGTTTTCAGCAGCTACAGTGCAAGCTCCGATCCTGCAACCTTGGCCACAGCAGTCGCCAATCACGTTTTATTCCAAAATATTCGTCTGTAAAGCAAACCATCAAAAGAAATTCATTAGTTATGTACACTACTGATTGTAGAAAGTGAAACACCCAGACCAAGAAATGTGACCACTTTGCACTTTATAACACAGATTACGAACATGATAATACATTACTGATTAGAAGGACAGTTCGGTACATGCACGTTGAGGATCGATCTTCAGTACGGCGTCGCGCCACCACGTGCTGCACTCAGAGCTGCTAGACGTCGTGGGATGGAATCATACAGCGCTTGAATACGCAGCTGGGGAATACCGTCCCACGCGGTTTGTAGGCGCGTCCACAAAGCATCAACAGTGGCGGCAGGTGGACCTGAACGAACGAGTTGCCGACCGACCATATACCTGGCATGTTCGATGGGCGACATGTCGGGTGAACGGGCAGGCCAGGGAAGCAGAGGAATTCGTCGTTCTGCGAAGGTTTGCACATTCCTCGCCACATGTGGGCGGGCATTGTCCTGCTGAAATGTGGCATGGGGAACGGCCTGCAAATGGAGCAGTGCCACGAGCCGTAAAACTTCCCTGATGTAGCGGTTACTGCTCATATTGCCCGCAAGACGTACAAGGCGCAATCGCCTGTTATGGGCAATTGCGCCCCAAAGTGTTACACGTGGCTATGCCACTTAAAATACAGTCTGCCTGATTGCGTTCTCCACGGCGACGACGAACGCGTATGCGGCCATCACTGTAGGACAGGATGAAGCGGGACTCGTCCGAAAACACTACATTTCGCCACTCAGCCTGCCAGTGTCGGCGTGCACATGCCCATTGTAGTCGGAGACGTTGGTGGTTTCCAGTCAATGGAAGCCGACGCAGTGTCATGCGTGCTACCAGTACAGCCCTCAAAGACGGTGCCGCACTGACGATGCAGATATTTCCACCCCCGTTGCAATGCTGCAACGTCGAGCCAACACCGAGAACGACGCTGTACTGTCCGATACGGCCATGTGGAGAAGGTGGCGGTCGTCCCGCGCTGGGGTCACATTGCGTCGTCCTGTACCCTGTTGTCGCTGTGTACGGCCTTCCTCTCTCCACTGGATCCTCAAACGCCTTTCTGTTGTCGCAGCTTGCCCTGTACGAGCCGCTAAGTCCCGGAACGACAGACCCGCCTCCCGGAGCCCAACAATTCTGCCCCGTTCAGGCGCACTCACATGCTGATAGTCCACCCTGTAATGTCGGCGAGGCATCGTTGCACTTGCTTACACGTTTCCACTAGGTATGACGGCCCAACGCCGACAGAGCCGTGTGGAACACTGACCTGTCCGGTCCCACGACAGAGGGCACTGGTGGGCCAATGTGCACGCCATCTCTCTGCGATTTCAATCAGTATGGTACCGCAGGCCTACACGACCCCTGTACTGGGAGTGTCTCCGACCATTTGTTCTGGGTGTTTCACTTTCTACAGTCAGAAGTGCATATAATACAGTAAATACTTCGTTTTCAATAAACAACACACGTATTCTTTGCGCTCTATAAAAGTGACAATTGATTCTTTTTAACGTATCATTACATACAATAATAAATAATCAGAAACGGAAAAAAGGTGTTTCTAACAAAATCAAAACATAGGTTGGTCACACTCACACACAGTCAGGAATAGCAAGCTTAGTTATCAAACAAAGGGTAAAGGACAAGAACTATAGAGGTAGACCAAGGTTACAATAGGTTAAACACACTGACTTGGATAAAGACAGGTTAGTATAACACTTCCCACACACACACATACTCACACAGTCAGGAATAACAAAGTCAGTAAAAAAATACATCCATAGCTTACCTTTTAATAACTCAGACTGTGCCTCAGTCGTTAAGCTGGTTAATATTATCACTCTCTCTCTGTCTCACAAAGAGAGCAGGTTCCTCGTTTCAACGTTATTAAAAGATAATAAATCTACAGCAAAAAAAGTAACCACCGTTACTAGAAACATTAATTAAAAATATAAATCATACATCATTGCAAAATACTAATCCTAAACAACCATCTAGAATTACCATTAAACATAAACAAACCTGTAAATAAATAGTGGTTACTGCTGCTTGTTTGTGATTGGCAATCATCACCTTACACACGCAGTGTATGTAATAAAATCTTCTCTGAAAATAAATAAATAAATAAATAAATAAATAAATAAATAAATAAATACTGTAAGTAAATAAATTACCATTAAATAAATCAATAGCATGAAACCATGAATAAAGTATAAGACAATGATATAACTTATCAATAGTTTAAAGTTGATCCTTTTCCATTAACGTCACTGACAAGCAAACACTTCCGTCACCATCAAATAAATAAAGATTAATGTCTGTCTCTTCATCCACAACTTCATATATAAATCCATTAGTTCTAGTTCACACAACCCATCAGGGTAGGTGTATTAGTAGTAGTAGTGGGGGTCAAGTACACATTTCATAATACTAATCCTAAACAACTATATAGAATTACCATTAAACATAAACATAAACAGCACCAGTGGTCCCAGTTGAGCTCAGCGCATTCCTAAGATTACACTTATCAGGTTATAGAAGGGGGACTGGCTGACTTTCAGCTGCCCTGTGTCTCTCACGCTAGCCCAGGAGTCGTATCTTCTTTCATGCTTTGAGCAAATACGATTCGCAGACACCCTTCTTGCTACTGTACATAGCCTGCCTGTTTCTCGCTCCATCGACAACACACACACATACAAGTTCCAAGTACCTTCAACTCATTCTCCCCATCACAGAATTATAATTTCCATATACCGCTGTTACTTGCATCCTTTCACATCGCTTGGTCGACCGAAAGTTATAGGTTCATATCCTAGCACAGTCCGCTAACCTAAGGAGGGGTATCAATGCCACAGAGTTCAAGTGCAATTATTGGTTCGCAAAACATCAGTGAAACCAAAGTCAATGACCTTGCTGTTTTGGGTCTTTTCGGTAAATGAGTGTGCCATAGGAAATATCAAAAAATATCCTTAAAACAAACAGTCACATCACCTTGTCCGATCAAAGGTTTGTGAAATATCGATTGATCTATTGAGCACACCCACCGTGGACAGCAAGATGTTTGCTTAAACACAACCGGTACTGTCTCTCTCTACCACCAATATTAAATAAAAATAAAATAAAAATAAACAAATCTTTTTTTTCCCTTCAAAATGTGTCGTTAGGCTTGTCAACATTTTGCAAAATAAATAATTAATTCAAAAGGGGGCGTCACTCCAATTCCTTGGACACCTCGCACAAGTCTCTATCATTATTGGTTTTCGAGATAATACCAAAAATCTAAAAATCATGTTTTCCCCCAAAAATCCGTTCCCCACATTTTCATAAATCTTGTCCGTCTTCATGCATCATGATAAAGAGGCAAATATGCTAAAAATGATATGTCACACGTCATTGTAGCATCATTCCTTCCTTCACAAAGCCACCAGGGGCTCACAACTTGCTAAATGGGGCAACTCCCGCCAAACTCAACTACTATTAGTTTTTGTCCGAGAGACCAGGGACTTGTTTTGGGGGTAGAGGCGGTAAACACCTTTAATTTAAGTCCCACACACTTCTTTGTAAAATTCGCAGTTTATGATATATAGCCAATTTTGAAATTGAACCTTTTTTGAAAAAAATATAAAGATTTGTTCTAACCATAAAGAATATAGAGACTTTTCGTTTAAGCCATTTCAGAATATTCTACACTCAATAGTTTTGAGACTATAACGTACTTTCAAAAACAAAAATGTTCAATTAAGAAATATATATATAACGAGTTCTTATTAGGAAAGGCGGCATCACCCCAAGTCCTACAACATGTCACATGTCCAAATCCAACCATTGGTTCGCGAGATATCACAAATATTACATAGCTGAGGCGTAGTAGTGAGGTAAGGATTGTTCTAAATTGGCTCAGGATAGCTGTAGACCGTCTACAGATGGTCATTAATACGTACGCATGCGCGGCCCGCATAATCCAGATCTACCATCTACCGTGATGTATGACTGAAAACAAACGACAAGTTTTGTGCATAAACAACCGCGGGATATTCGGAAAATGTGTAATACGTGTCATTAAGTGAAAGCAAGATTATAGTTTGATATTTTGTTTACTTGAGGTGATAATAGGTGATAGAATATTTAATCGTGTGCAGTCGTTTTCTTTTCATAGGGCAACATTATTTGATGTTTAATATAAACGTGATTTTGGTACTGTGTGGATATGTAAAGAAGTGACATTGTTTTGTAAACTATTTCACAACGGCTCAAAATAGTCGTATAATTGTGAGAAACATAAGAGAACAACAATGACCAACAGTCAAATGCTTGCACTCTAACCTTGTAGAATCTCAGTAAGAATAGCAAACAATGTACGGTAAGGAAAAGGTTCTTGAAACGTGCTATGACATATTCATTTTCAACTAGATTTTCAACATTAGATGTTTAAGTAAAACAAATACAACGTAATAAATCTACGCCGGAAACAGTTATATGTATGCTGTGAAATATTGAGCGCCTTGTGAGCTATTTAAATGCTGAAACGTGAGACATTCGCTAGTGGCTAACAATGATATATCAATCGACGTGTCAGTGCTGTGAAGACTATTGTTAAGTAACGAATGTTATAATGAACTCGTTCAGTAGCGAATAAATTAACTGCGTAGCAAATTTCAAATCTCAAGGAAATAGTGTTCAGTGATGTGATGTATGCTTATCTGTAGAAAATTACGGACATATGAATATTACAGGTTCGCATCCATAATAGTAACCTATTCCTAACTCTTCTCTACGTAGCAAATTATCAAGGAATAAACCTTTTCAAAGTGTTTCCATCGCGGTATTTCACAGTCAAGAGATTTGATCAGAAGGCTGCCATAGAGAAAGCAGAATCGAATACGGATAACATGGCCGCCAATAGTAATTTGACATCACATAACCCTTCATCAGATAGAGAAGAATCGTGCGGAACATGCAAAAAGGTCTTTGACAGGGATTGTGACGCAATTGAATGCGAGGGACCATGTAACTCCTGGCATCACTAAATCTGCTCGAAATTAACAAACGGAGAATTCGACTTAATGAAGAGATCCAAATGTGGACTCTTTTGGTTCTGCGACTCATGTAGTCCAATAATATTAAAGCCAAAAGAGAGAAATGACCTGAAGGATTTGAACTAAAAAGTGGAAAACATTATCAATTTTCTGGAAAACGACATGAATAACATGATCACGAAGACAGTTGAGAAGGTGCTCCATCTCAAGGCAAAGCCGACAGCGAACAAAGAAGATAATAAAAGGATAGATCACCCTGTACCCAGACAGACACAAACTTTTGAAACACTACAACAAGCAAAATCACAAGAATTAAATATCCAAGAAATGCCTACATCTCGCCAGGAGCAAAGACCCGAGCCAGAAAGAGGGCTCGGGACCTATGCAGGTGCAGCCAGAAGCCCACGAAATTCAAGAGAACCCCAGAAAATAATCGGAACTCAGGACCCAGTTGAAGGAGAACTTCATGCAGGTCCTCGATATGCATGGCTGCACATTGGGAAACTACACCGTGATGCCACAAAAGGAAAAATCGAAAGGCATTTACAAAATCTAGGCGTTAACGAGGTGAGTGCGTGGAGCTATCAACATTTGGTTACCTAAAGGCCTTCCGTGTAGCCATACCAATGAAAGATCTACAAAAAGCAACTGACGAAAACTTCTGGCTAAGAGGAGTTACAGTCAGACGTTTTCGTTTTCGTCGGTACACAGGAACAAGATATGACTAGGAAGATCCCAAACCCAACGAACCAAAAGAACAAAAATTCACTAAAACTACTACTATGGAATGTTGAGGGACTAAAGAACTTATGAACAGCAACCCCAACCAACTTTTGGAACAATTTTGACGTAATAATAGCCACTGAAACTTTCCTCTTAGAACCAATCAATGATCCTCTCTTCTACAATACACATGCACTAGCAAAATCAAAAGAACGTGGTAGACCAGAAGGAGGTGTAACCGTCATGTATAACAACATCGTAGGAAAACTCAAATTAAAACACACAGAAGAAAACACAGTCATAATAAAAACGGTTAGACTCACTATCATAGGACTCGACACAAGCCCAGCTCAATCAATTGAAGATACAGTTGAACAAATAATTAATGCAATTTCAATAACAAGGGAAGAAGAAAATGTGATCTTGGCATGAGACCTAAACTGCAGACTGGACAAGCCTGACAAAAAAAACAGCTCTGGTTTTGGAGATTTTACAGGAAGAAGGGTTCACCCTAGTCAATAAAAAGGAAGAAAAGACTTACCTTGCACCCAACGGATCCAGTACAATAGACCTGATCTTTTACAGAGGAAAACACATTAAAATAAAATCACAAGTAGTGTTGGACCGATCAACAGTCGCCCCACTGAAAAAACACCTTCCAGTCCGCACCATATTTGCCTTATCAGAAGACTCCGTATCAACGAAAACCTGTCGCTCTCATTTGATCTCAAGGAAGCTGAACAATGATACATTAAAAAGGGAGAAGAACTTCTAGGAAATGTTCCTAGTCTAATAGAAGAAGGTCTGCTCCAACCAGCACTGGACTCCATGCTGTTGTATATACATAATGCACAATTGCCAAAGAAAACACGAACAGCTCAGCCATGGTTTGACAAAGAATGTTATCGTACGAGAAAAGAAGCCCTTCATCTCCTTCATAAGGCGAAACAAACAAATACACCCGACGATTTGAAAACATATGCACAAAAGAGGAAAGAATACAAGAAGCTAATTACGCTCAAAAAAGCAAACTACACAGAAGCAGATGCTCAAAGACAAGCGGAAGAAGCCCTATGTGACCCCTTTATTGCAATCAAGAAGAGATCCAGAGCAGGAGTGACAGGAATCCCAATGGATGTTTGGGAGCAACACTTCACCCAGATTTACAACAAGAACAATCTAGAACAAGCTTACGAAAAAGAAGAGACATCAGACTTAGAATTTGAACCAATAACCGAGGACGAAGTAAGATGCACAATCCTTGACACTAAAAAAGGAAAAGCTACAGGAGCAGACGAGGTGTTCAACGAAAACCTCCAAGACACTCTTGAAAAACTCGCCCAGCTGTGGACGAAGATGTTTAACAAATGCCTTACGTCCGGAAAAATACAAGAGGACTGGAGAAAGTCGAACATCATCTTGTTATACAAAGGAAAGGGAGACATAGAGGACCTCAACGCATACAGAGGAATCGCACTCGACAACACCATCTTTAAGATATTCTCCAAACCCCTGACGGAAAGACTCGACTCACTCACAGACGCCTTCATACCGGAAACACAGTTTGGTTTCAGGAAGGGAAGAGGAACCCTCCATGCGGTTGGCAACCTCCTGGAAGACATTCAAAACACTCTAAAACACACTTCTCGGAAATTCTACGCAATTTTCGTAGATTTTACAAAAGCCTTTGATCAACTGAGCAGACATATAGGCCTACTCATGAAGAAATTTGAAAATATGACAGGAAAGGATAACCCCACAACAGCTGCTATCAAAACCCTGCTAACTTACAATGAAATCATAATCAAGGATGGCGTATCGACCTCAGGAAACATTAAACAGACCAACGGTGTTTTACAAGGAGAGCCGATTAGTCCTACCTTATTCAACATCATCATGTCTGACGTCACTGACTTATTACAAAAGGATTCAGTGAAAATGTACCTCTATGCAGATGACATAGTACTAGGCTCGCATGATAGGAAGGCCCTGCAAGACACTCTAGATAGGTTTCAGGAATGGGTCGAGAAAAACCAACTCCAGCTGAATACCGACAAGACAGTGCAAATGATTTTCAGAAGCGGAGGAAGATCATCCGTAAAAGACAAATTATACTACAGAGCAGAAGAGCTAAAGATTGTAAATTCCTTCAGGTATCTGGGAATCACTCTACAACCATCAGGTTCATCGTACAGAATTCACATACAGGAGAGGGCAGCAGCTGCTATCAAAGCTATCTACGACATTAAGAATCCGACAAGACTAGCACTAGACACTGCAATAACACTTTTCTACGCAAACATAATGCCTGTCTTGACCTATGGCATTGAACTAATATGGAACAACCTGACAAACAGAGACCTACTGACCCTCGAATGTGTTAAAGCAAGATACCTTAAGAGAATTTTAGGCATATCAAAATACACTCCTTCAAGACTGGCTTATGAGCTTGCAAAAACGTGCTTCCTCGTAGAAGATTTGAGGTTCCGAAAACAGCTACCAGCGACCAAACAAGAGTCAGACCTACTTCGGGACAGACAAAGCAAGAGATCGGACATCTGGCTCGATTTCTATACAGCAGACGCGATGCTGGATAGGAACTGGACGGGAGCAAACAAGGACCTACGAAGCGCCATAACTAGGCTCTCAGTGCACGGTATCCATCACAAAATATGCACGAGAAACAGTTTTCACGATCCCTCACCAATGTGTGTATGCATCCTCTGCGGGAAGGCCTGTGAGCGCTACCATTTCACTGTGTGCCAAAAGCGCACAAAATCACTGAAGGAATACAGCAAAGAATAATGATATTTACATGCACATGTAATCTAAACTGTTATACTCTATGGTCGTTCGACTGCAATAAAGTTTTATATTAATACATACCACTCTGTTTTATGCCTTATCAGATAAACAGCAGAAAAACAACCTTTGTACATTCCCTAGCCAAACCAGTCCAACGGCGTCAGTTAGAGATCACACCTCGTCGCCGAAGAATGTAACGTTTCAATATGTCTTTCGTAACACGAATGGTATAACGGTTTTCATACGCCGTGACGGTTTATTGAGCATATTAGGTATTAAGGAAGACAGGCTCAATGGTGTTCAGAAAATACATTACGTGACCGGTGGAAAAATAGCCTAGGAAACAAGAGATGGTGATAGGATAATCTTCCAAAATTGTGACCATAGAAAATCTTCCCAAAGTATATACAAAGGTTCAAGGCAACTTAATCCCATACTGCTCGAGGTAAATCCATTTGCTGAAAATATTTCCCCCCAGATCTTAATATTAAGAAGATGTGGGTTATGTCAATAAGTCTGCCAGGTGATCTACAAGATAAACAATCTTTCTTTGGAAGTATACTAGTAGGGGATTACAAAATTGGATTTGGGACCCTTAAAATGGATGTCTGTTCCTACTTTATTCAAGAAGGTATGGAAAAGATACAAATGAAGAAAAGTGCGCATCATGGGAAACAAAGAAACGAGTACATAGGATGAAAGCTGATGCGTTTCATGGCTTCCTCAAGAAGGACAAACAAGAACATCTGACGATATCTTTTGGTTGTCAAAATAATCTCATGCTTCCAAAACTCGCAGATCAGTCAATATAATTATTTCAGTCGCCAGATGAGTTTGCACAACTTCATTGCTGTTACAGGTATCTAAACTACATACAGGCAATGTACACTGTTATACGTCAAATGAGAGCGAATATGGTAAAATTTCCAATGCTAGGCCTACCATCAGGATGATAACTAGCTGGTTTTCCAGGAACACCACAGGAGGAATACCTAAAAGAACAATATGTACTTATTTTAGCATTTATAGGTTAATTAGTACAATATTGTAGTTCTGTAAATAATATTATATGGAATTTCATGAACATATAATCTCAAGCACACAGAGGCTCCTTTTCTTTTCGTTCCATTTCTCATTTCCATTTCCCCTTATTTGCTGTTTTCACATGAGCTAAGCTTGGAGAAATCTTTTGTAAATCACTGCACATTGTAACCATTATTCCGCTGAATATCATGCAAGTAGAAATTAGACGTAATAGTATTTAACAAAGCTTGACCACACATAACAAAATACAACACAGCTGATGGCAGTAAGGAGGAATTCTGTGCTGATTGGCTGAAAGTGACATGGTGGGTATTGAAACTAACAATGGCAGAAGTTCAATTGGTTATAGCGGATTTTAAAATTCACCCTAGATTTTGTCCGCGATTTCGATAGGGAAATAGCGTCTTTTGTAGGAAAATCATGGCAACATTAAACTGCCCGCGAGCAAGTTCATAAGAAAACAACTTCATATCATTTTTCATGTTTGATGGGCTTGGCGGGTTTTTATTCGAGGCGCATCAGTATTTTGATAAATCGGAGCACACATAACTATCAGAAAACATGCCTACATATGGTTGGGAGACGCCATCACGTGTATCGTATGCATAGCTATTTGTACTTGTACAAGAGATTTAAACGCTCATGGTAATCAATAGTAGAGAGGGAACATTTATATTTCATACGGGAATCCAAAGCAGATAGAAGACATAATCATGTTAAATATGAGAAACCAACTTTCCTTAATGATAAAAAATTGATATTACTCCAGGAAGGTTATTTGTTCATTAAGCATATCCGTAGACAAAATACTATCAACGACGCGTTGATGACACGCATGTTATCCCATAGTAGCAGGACGGCATATTCATGTAGTATATGTGAAGGCAAACAGGTCAGGGAAGACAATTGAAGAGTCAAATTTGAATTTTTGTGGTTAAAAACTTGTTCATGTACTGTACCCGTTTGTCTACCAGTGCTGGGTAGCGCTCCGGCAGATAACACCGGACCAGTGACCACATGCGAGGAACCATGAAAACAATATAAGAACGAGGTCCTGATCTCCGGCCGTCCTGGGTTTTGCCGACTAATACATTGAACACTGTCCTCTTGTCCCACTTAAAGGATAAGAGGGAAACGTAAACACAACCACAAGAAAACCGAATCCAAAATTTTAAATATTTATTCGCATTTTTATTGAATAAAAAGAGCTAAAATAAACGCACACCTGCGATCGCCGTGCTCACCACTGTACTTGCCTGCTTAAAGGCATCTGATAAATTCATTATATGAAGGATCTTCCTACCCTATTTTGAGAAATGCATCTCCACAAAGAAAAATAAACATAGTCTTCTCGAGTGTCTAATAAAGTGGTTATATTTGACTATGTTGAAAGCACACTTCTAAAGAAATCTATATACGTTGAATGCATTAATTAATGAAAATAGTAATTCAAATACTTATCTGTTCTTTTTCACATGTTTTATCATGTTTGTCTTTAAGTCGTTGTCAGATCCATGCAATAGGTCCCCTTCATTAAATATTGAATGTTTCAAAAATGGATTCTTCCAGAGCGGTTTTTCATCACATAGGTTTCTTACATAACATAAACAAATGTAGCTTTTGCCTCTGGTGGTAACCCCTTAATAATATTCTTTATTTGAAACACTGTGACTTAATTAATTTAAATATCACGCTATCACTTTTGACGTAGCATCATGGAACATTTTTTTTTTCATTTTTATAAGGTGTGCTTACAAATAATTATTACAAGTAGGTTAATCTTTTATCATTTTTAGTTGATCCTGAAAATACTACTTTTCGTGGTAGTCTATTTTTTTCGAGGTGAAAGATAAATTTCCATGTATTCACAAGCTTTTCAACGTTATTACAGAGTTGCCTCTACTGCAATCTGTCCATATAATGGGCCAACCACTTTTCCATCTGAGTTCTACTGCCCAAGTATTATTCATTGAATAAGGATATAGAGTCTGCAGTTGATCTCTATTCCTAACAAATATTTTTTCTTAAATAAATTTGCTTCTTTTAATTTCAAGTTAATAATTATAATAATCAAACAACCACACTCATTAAGAGCTCCAGGATTGTAGGCAATCCCTCACTCCCAAACAGTAAAATGACAACTATTATTAATTTTACCGAACCAATCGGTGTTCTCAATTTTCATATATTTTACGTTGTTCTAATATTCAAAAAGTTAATATCATTCATGAAGATAAAATATTATAAAATGTATAATGAGCCTGCATGTGAATTTCACTTGACAGTAAAATTCTACTGCCACAGAAAAAGTGGCAATCCTCCTATTATATTAACTCCCTCATGAAGATAAATGGTGAAAAACTGAGGATCCTGCCCATCTTCTCGTTCAATAAGAATTAATGAATAATGCATCAATGATGATGATGAATCGATCAAATACTCAACGAAGTACGAGAAATACGCTGGAGTACAGAATTTGGAAACTCATGGCTACTAGATGTCCATATATGTTGATTCGTGCACGGTACCACGATTCCTCATGGTACTCCGTCCTTAGCTAGGTCCTCTCACAGCATTCTCTTGGATCGATGGACGCTGGCATAGCAGCTAGCCTGTGGTGGTGTCGATTTCACGATTCAATTGACATCTGGTATCCGGTCCGTCATCACCTCCTTCTTAGGCCATCATCTTCTTAAAGTTGTAGACGTCATACGGTCCCATTAATCGATTCTTATTTTAGTGTCAGTTTATAACGGTAATTTTTTCTAAAAAAAAAAAATCATAAGAAATAGTCTTCCAAGTCCAAAAAATTTTATGTTTGACAGACATTTGTTCAAGAATTTTCTAGTAACAGCCTTTGTTTACACTGCACATATGTTGTTAGTTCAGTTCACAATATTTACACACTTTAACCTTAAAGACTTCAATTCTTGTAAAGTCGGGTACTACCAATCGGAGTATCAGCGCCATGATGACTGTCACTGATATCAACTTATTATCTTAGCACTTTGTTCGCCGTAGCACAGCTCAAGCAAAGCGTAAAACACAAACTCAGTAAATTTGAAGAAAGCTCCGCAATCGTGGAGTAAGATCCGTAATTAATCTCCATAACGTTGAAGGTAACATTGCTGTCCGATTCTCGCCTTATTTAGTTCCTGCCTGCCGTCATTCCGCATTATGTAATGAAATAACGTCATTTCAGTTTCAACCTGCTACTGGCCTAGACATTAATAATTCAATACCTATCTTCGGGCGTTATAGATTATTTTGAATTTTTTAATAGAGCTTCTTGATTATGTCTATTTCCTCAAACATACATTGATTTCAATAGTTATCTCAATTTTCAAAGATTTTTCAAGTTACTGGCGTCCTGATTGGCTCCGAACCCGCACCCTGAAGTCAGTTGCTTTGTGGCAAGACAGAGTACGTCCTATGTTACACTTTCTCGCACTGAATTCAACTATAACAAATGCAACAGCAATGCCAGATCTCATAGTACTTGGTACTGAAGAACATTATTGTCAAGTATGATGTTGATGACATTTTAGTATATCATATTGCCGAGAATGCAAACTCGTGTAGTTGAAGTCAAAGATAATTCGCTGGAGCAGGAAGTTTAACGAAGCAAATTTAAGTTTAGTATATTATTGTGGAGGCTAGAATGAATTCATGCGGGGAAGCAGATAAATTCGAGTAACATTTGAGGAGTTGTATTTGCTTAGAAGTTAATCACTGTATAATCTTACTCCATCCTTACTATCAATTCCAAAAACAACGTTTTAAAACAAAACAATTTGCCATGAAATTGCCATAGGAATTGTACTATGATTATAATACATGCGGGTACTGGAGTTAAAATTACATTCGCTACTTTAGAGTGTTCATAACACATATTTTCCAAAAAAGCAATAAAAAACAAAGTATGCCTATATGTTAAAGACTCTAAAGGCTCATTTCCATGTATTCCAAACATTTACTTTGTGGCCTCAACGATCCTCTATCGATCTTATTTACTAATTATTAACGTGGTTGCTTACAAACGCCGTTTTAATGTGTATCGTCGGCAGGTATTCAGTGACCGCTACGTACAAAGAAATTAGTAGTTCTTAATTAATTTTAAGGTAATAGTATCATTTTTTACATCCGTGAGATTTCTGACGGCTATGAACTAGCATATGTCTCTTCAAGTGCCCTTTTAACAGAAATGCCCGTCTACATGTTCCACAAGTATACGGTTTATTGCCACCATGAATTCGATTATGAGCTCTCAAACTATCCTTAGACTTAAACGCCGGAGAACATACGTCACATACGTGAGGTTTATTGTCACTATGGACTAACATATGCCTCTTTAAATGTCTTTTAAACTGAAAATTCTTATTGCACACCTTACAACCATGTGCCCTTATACCACTATGAATCAGCATGTGCATTTTAAGATCTCCCTTCCTGGCAAACGTCTTTTGACATGTGAGGCATGAGTGTTCTTTTAAACCACTATGGAGGAGCATATGATTCATCAAATTCCCTTTCATTACAAACGAAACTCTACATATGACACAGGCGTATTCCTTTTGGTTTCTATGAATACGCATGTGAGTGTTCAAAGTACATTTGCGTTTAAATGCCACCCCACATGTTTGACAGGAATGGGGGTTGCGAGCACTATGAGTGAGTGAATGTATGCTTAAATCACCTTTCGTAATAAACTTCTTTTGACATACATTACAACTGTGCGCTTTCTGTCCACGGTGAATGAGAATATGTTGTCGAAGGTAACCTTTGGATTTAAAGTTTCTTCCACATAATTCACAAATGTATGGTTTGTTTTCACTATGAACTGACCTATGTCTCTTCAAATTGCCTTTACATGAGAATTCCTTGTTACAAGTTTCGCACACATGTGATTTTTGAACATGAAATGACATATGTAGCTGCAAACTACCTTTCCTGGCAAAGTTTCTCTGACATATGTCGCAAACGTATTTCTCACGGTCATGATGCCGTAACATATGCTTCGTTAAGTCACTCCTGTCTGTAAAGGCCTTTCCACATGATTCACAGGTGTTGCGTTTGTAGCCAGCATGAAAAAATACTGGGCGTTTAAAATTCCTTCCGTTACTACATTGAATAGAAGGACCCGATTTTAGGGTGGACACATTCCTGAAAATAGTAAATACATTTTCTGTAAATGAGAAGGCTTCTTTAATATTGTACACAGGTACGTAACCTCTGATATTAAGTTCAAAAGTGAACAATACAACTCAAATGATCATTTAAAGCTTAATGATTATATTCTTGAAGGCAGAAGTAAATAGTTAACTTAATTGGCTTAACAGGAACGCTGAAAAAACTGCTAGGATTCTACCTTAAAAGCAAGTCGAATCAACCGTTTTTATGAACATTACATCTTTAGTCTCTTCAGCAAGTATCCATATATAAGTTGTATTTCTAAAAGGACTGAGTAACGCTCACGCATGAATTTTTGAACAAAATATATTTACTAACAACAAAGTCACTGGAATTTATGATTATATTTGTTGTTTTAGGAAGCTTAACAAAGGGAACTTATATAAACAGTGGATTTTTCCATTTGATGAATTATCTTCAATACTAAACAATGCCTAATTTTACGAAAGAAGTGAACATTAACATCAAAAATGATAATGAATATAGAAAATCAGGTAAATATGTTGTTTATCAAATTAGAAAGGAATGGAATTCTAAAATACGCTCTAATAGGTCTATTTTCTGAACCTTTACAAATAAAGTAAAATATAGCTCTGTCTCTTCTTAACAAACATACGTATTTATGTGTAAAAATAATTAGCATCTCTATCCAAACGCAAAATGACGACATTAGCCAGTAGAAAAAAATGGTAGAATTAACTACTTTGATATATCTACATTCAGTTAATTCCAGTGCGGGCTGACAAGTGCAATGGTAGAACTTACGTAAGGGAATAGTCACCAACTTGCCTACCTATATCAATTGTAAGTTAATCGGAACTAGTTGCTTTGACGATGTTTGTTATAGCATGCATCATAGCAGGCCATGTAACCTCCCTTATTTGGGGTTGCATAGCAAACTCTTGAAATCCATATCCAAATGATATTTTATGTAGCAGGGAACATGAGTTCATAGACCGTACTAGACGATGAAAAATTAGACAAAGCGAGCAGCCTGGCAAACCAAAGTGGCGTATTTTGCACCAAATTAACTTTTGACTCGTTCATTAACATCATGGACGCGGTCTACCTACATATGATTTTGCCGTTTCTAAACGAATTTGTGTTTGAACGTTTTGAGATTAGGATCATACATCTAATATATAAAAGTGAAAGTCTGTATGTACACACATCAAAAAAAGTTTTGCATCACCTCGGTTCCCAGATCTCCGGCATATAGACGTTGACTGTGTATATTGTATCCAAGATACAGTCCCTTTGACTGTTCATAGATGTCACTAAAACTGCTCAAAGATGTAAACAACCATGCATGAGCAGGGCCTATTAGACGGAGGGGGTACGACAGCCGATCAGTTCCAGTCATTCCACCAGGACGAAGGTACGCTGCTCATGTTGTCTGTAGTTCTACCATGCCTAGAAGGTCAATACCGCAGTTCGATCGCGTCCGCATTGTTACTTTGTGTCAAGAAGGGCTCTCAACAAGGGAAGTTTCCAGGCGTCTCAGAGTGAACCAAAGCGATGTTGTTCGGACATGGAGGAGGTACAGAGATACAGGAACTGTCGATGACAGGCCTCGCTCAGGCCGCCCAAGGGCTACTACTGTAGTGGATGACCGCTACTTACGGATTACCGCTCGGAGGAACCCTGACAGCAATGCCACCATGTTGAATAATGCGTTTCGTTCAGCCACAGGACGTCGTGTTTCAACTCAAACTGTGCGCAATAGGCTGCATGATGCGCAACTTCACTCCCGACGTCCATGGCGAGGTCCAGCTTTGCAACCCCGACACCATGCAGCGCGGTACAGATGGGCCCAACAACATGCTGAATGGACCCCACGGAATTGGCATCACGTTCTCTTCACCGATGAGTGTCGCATATGCCTTCAACCAGACAATCGTCGGAGACGTGTTTGGAGGCACCCTGGTCAGGCTGAACGTCTTAGACACACTGTCCAGCGAGTGCAGCAAGGTGGTGGTTCCCTGATGTTTTGGGGTGGCATTATGTGGGGCCGACGTACGCCACTGGTGGTCATGGAAGGCTCCGAAACGGCTTTACGATACCTGAATGACATCCACCGACCCATAGTGCAACCATATCGGCAGAATATTGGAGAGGCATTTGTCTTCATGGACGACAATTCTCGACCTCATCGTGCACATCTTGTGAATGCGTTCCTTCAAGATAACGACATCGCTCGACTACAGTGGCCAGCATGTTCGCCAGACATGAACCCTATCGAACATGCCTGGGATATGTTGAAAAGGGCTGTTTATGGACGTCTTGACCCACCAACCACTCTGAGAGATTTACGCCGAATTGTCGTTGAGGAGTGGGACAATTTGGACCAACAGTGTCTTGATGAACTTGTGGATAGTATGCCACGGCGAATACAGGCATGCATCAATGCAAGAGGACGTGCTACTGGGTATTAGAGGTAGTGGTGTGTACTGCAATCTGGACCACAAATGCTGAAAGTCTAGCTGTATGATGGTACAACATGCAATGTGTGGGTCTCATGAGCAATAAAACGAGCTGAAATGTTGTTTGTGTTGATCTCTATTCCCTTTGTATTTAACGGTTCCGGAACTCTTGGAACCGAGGTGATGCAAAACTTTTTTTGATGTGTGTATGTATGTATATTTGTTCCGTATACAAATCCACACCGTTCCACCAATCTCAACCAAATTTTGCATACACATAGTTTAAGACCCAGAAGGCACGGCTGGCTACATGGTTTTTTTCGATAGTCTTTTTCATTCTTCTGATTTCGGCCTTTTTACACTCGGGTAAAGGCTAATTAAGTCAGAAAATAACCTGATAAAGTAATGGCAAGGCCGGCATCTCCATGGCAACAATAGCTCAAGACGGGACCACCAAGTTTCCATCTATCTCGGTAAGAGGCCATGCTACACCCACTGCCAGCATGATCGCATCCCTCCAAGCTGCTTTAAACTGCCTGTCCATTCAACACAACATAGGTTGCAGCATCAACCGACTGTGATCGCCGCGTTGTTTTCACTCCCGGCTGGATCGCATCCCTCCTGGCTGGTTTAAACTGCCTGCCAATTCAACACTCAGACGTGTACAGGATAAACGGTATATTAATTCACCGTTAGGTTGCAGCGACAACCTACTGCGGTATTTTAAGGGGACGATACCTGAAACGAAGGGTTTTTAACTTTGGAGGCTTAATATCGAGAATGAAAAAAAACGTGAAAATATGGCATTATGTTAGTTCTTTTGTTATTCAATCAGCATCAAATATCTGATATTAAATCGGACACATAATTACGGGCAAATTTTCAGTATAAAGGAGAGCGAAAACTACAATACAAAGTGTATTTAACTTTGAAGGCTTAATATCGAGATTGAAAAAACGCGAAAACATGGCACTAAGTTTGTTCTTTGTTATTCAGTCAGCATAAAGAATATGATATTAATTCACACACATACTTACGGGAAAATTCTCAATTTATAGGAAAGCGAAACATACATGGAGGTGGAGGTAATTGTTTTCAAGGGGCAAAATGTATACCTCACTTGCCCGTATCTATACGGTAAGGATGATAATTAAAATACAACTACTTCCAACTAATTTAAATCTAACTTACATACTTGACGAGATGAAAAGAAAAGAATAAGGACAATAATAGACAGGGAAAAGAAATGCCTCCAGCCGCCGAAGAATGGGAAGTTGATTAATTTAGGGGCTTTGCAACATCGTGCTAATGTAGCCCCGTGTACTTGGCTGTGAGTTGAATTTATCTGAAAACCCGTCTTATTGTGATGACTGTATTAGTGCGTGTATTTATAAGTCAAGTGAATTGTCCGATGGTAACTCATGAAATGATATTTCTCGTCATTCAAACTTGCCCTGTTCTGATTTACAAAAGCGCACAGAGCAGTACGCCATCATAAAATAAAAAACACAACTTCACCATTAACATCAATACAAAACAAATGTCTGTAACAGTGACTTCAAAAAGCGGCGATCATAGAGGGTTGGTGCTGCTCTTAGCGTCTATATCTGGAAACGAGGTTTTACGCATAAATCAATATTGTAATCGTTTAATGGGCAGGCTATTAAAACAGCCAGGATACCCATGTAAGCATAGTTGCAGTAAAATTACCATCGTGGTGACCTAAAGACTCCCTAATATACCAGTGAAGTGTAAATAGTGTTGTACATATAGTATTCTCATGTGAATCAAAGACGCCAAGAACGCTGCAATGCTGCATACCAATAAACCAACCAACCCTCATACCAAGCAACCAACCAGCCAATCATCCAAACACGAAAAACGCTCCACTTACGCTAATGGACTCAATCAGGCCAGCAACAACGAATTACAATCGACGTATGAGATTTCTGAACTGTTTTCAACAGTAGCCAACTCAACTCCAAGGGGGTTTGGCGTGGCGGTAGTAACACAGTTTGCCACCAGGCCAGGTGTGGCAGTAGTAACACAATTTGACACCAGGAACCGCCATGGGCAGAGACCATCCAAAGACATTACGGGGGCTCAGAATAACAAGGTTCTATTTGACTTTTCATAAATTTTACAGGAGAGCATTTTTAAAGTTTGACTGCTTATCCAGTTCACATTAATTAAGGGATTCTTCAGTAGTGAGGTTTGAGTTTTTGACTAGTATATCCTTTATCTATTTAAGTGAAATGAGCACTTATTATAAGCATTTGGCAGGTGGGTGATGTGAATTAGTCAATCATGTCATCAAATGGAACCTTGTCATTCCAAATGGTAGGTAAAGTGTGGTTGATTTGAGAAGTGTAGGAATGATATAAAAGGATGTTTTACTATGGTTTAATGCTTGAAATAATAAGGAATGCATAAAACAGACTGTACATGGCCAGTAAATTATATATTTCATTTCCCCCCAGGGGCTCACGACTAGTGGACGTGGGTTGGCGACCACGGGGCCCCAGCTGAGTTCGGCTCTACTTCCACTTCCTTGTGCCGTGCTCATTTCTGTCATCTTTCCTATCGACCTCCCTTGGTCAACTCTTGTTCTTTCCCGACCCCGACGGTATGAGGGTATCCGAGGCCTAGGGAGTCTTTCACTTTCCCGCCTTAATTGGCCCTTGTCTCATCTTTTCTGATACCCTCATCCTTCGAGGGATCAACCTTCTTTCTCTTTTCATGATATCTCCTGCTTTCTGCTCAAGGCCCTTAAGGAGGCAGGGTGTTTGTAGCCCCACCACTTCTGGTGCACCCTCGATATAGCTATACCCTCAAGGCTCACGACTGGTGAGTTCGGAAGTTGGCGACCCTGGGGGATTCCTGAGCTGTGTCTAGTTTTCCCCCTTTTCCATCGCCTCTGTGGCAGACCCTCTCCTCTTTCACTTTCCTATTTGCCTTTCATGGCTCTTCTTCCTTCCAAGTCCCTCAATCCTCATTCTTCGAGGGTTGAGGGCATTTCGTTTTCTCCTGTCCTTTATTTGCCTTATTCTCTTATTGTTTTCCATTTCATCTTCTAGTACATAAGTTGTAGTTAGTTTTAGTTATAGTTTTACATTTTATTATCATCTTCACGATCACCCAAACCATTAAGGGCCGATAACCTAGATGCTAGGCCCCTTAAAACAACAATTTTCATCATCATCATATATTTCATTTCAAATGAACCATGTTAAGATTAATTAACATTACTTGCACATTTTTACATAGGAACTGTAGTACATATTTTGCTCACAAAACGATCCCCCTACATTTGAACTCACTGTGATATTATGATGTTCATTCTGACATCCTTCGTTAAAAACTCTTAAAATAAAAAAAAAATAGTTCGCTGCTTTAAAAACCTAGCGTTCCTTTAACAAAAGTGAAATCACGGTCTTTCTGCCCGTTTAAACAACTGTTTCGTAAAAATATAATGAAATCAGATTCTTCCGAAGTTCACTAAAATATAAATGATGGAACGGAGGAGCTCTGCAGAGAATGTAACATTGGAATGATCATGAATATTTTAAATAGGAACTGAAGAGTCATTTGAAGTTTTTGGATAGGAACCATAATGCTTAAAAATAGACTCATAGTAGGTTTTATCCAGGAGTGGCATCCACTTGTACATTGACCGGATGTCACAAATTCTCTCTTTACTCAGCTTTCGCTGAATGATGGCCTGTAAATCGGCAAATTAAATTCATTTCATAATATATGCCTGTAAATGGATATTTTAACTGGTTCCAATCATTCTGTCTCACACTCTTTTACGTACAATTCATACATTTTTTGTCAATTTAGATTAGTAGCAAGGTACAATTTCTTAATATTAGCTCTACAGTAGTGCGATTCACAAGTAGGAAAAGATTGTATATGATTCCTAACTTTATCCTTCCTCTTTTTGAGACTTTATCCCTGGTACACCTGCCTCTTTCATCAGACTTTGGTGTTCCTGCACTACTTTTGCACTTATGGGCGTTATATACAGGTTTCTGGCTTACTGCTAGAGTGCCCCCCCAAAAAAAGACTTATATACACGTATTATACAATCATTTTTTATAAAATGATGTTTGAATGCCTTAGTGCGTTTTGAACCTTTCACAGCTCTCTGTGTCAATACTGTCTGTGTTCTATATTAAGAAATAATGTTTTTCTTTCAGGATTAACTCATAATACGACGAATTAAAGATATCAAGTTTTTCATCTTCTGTAAAGTTGGAAGCACAATGGAACATACAAGCATTTGCACAGCCTTTTAGTGTTAACACCGATTTCCCTTTCACCAGCTTACCCCTTCTGTATACATATTCCTTTTCATGTTGACGACAGACTTTCCTTACCATACTTTTCCACTGAGACGGGTGATGTTGCCTAGTCCTGGTTCGACGTTTCTTAGTAGGTGTTTTCTCACTTCCTAATTCACAAGATGAATCTGAATATCGAACTAGCCGTAAAGGGTCTCACAGTTTTTCACTTTTAGGCTGATCGGAACTCTCGATATTTTTACTGATATTGTCCTCAGTGCCGGGAAGGTAGCACTCAGAACCATTTTGATTTGTAAACAGTCAGCTTCGATATATTAATCTCTCAAACGGTGAAGAATGTAAAATTTAAATAATAATTCGTGCTAACAACCTTAAAGTAATTTATGAAGAAACTACAGTTTGGAAATAAACCTAAATTAAAACTAGCTTCCTCATTGCTGTTAAAAAGTAACAAGTGTACTTACTTCCTTTTACAACTCTTCTCAATCGGGAAATTTTCCACACTTGCAGTACCGGTACATTCAGTAAACAGAATGATACACTTTTCAGTTTCCAAAGAATGATGAATAAGCAATACAGACGAAACACTGTCTAGCTGGCCAGAATATTACTTAAACACAATTTGCTTTCTTCTGAATTAATGACGACGCACTGAATTACTGTTTTACTTCTAAATTGTTGTAAATTAACGTAAATGCAATTGGATTTAGTGAAATGTCATACTGAAAAGTCTTGTATACCAAGTTATTTGTTTATGTTAACAAAACTAAAAACAGTTGGAATATTCAATTAGAACTTTGTCATTCTTAAGTAGGAGCACAATATGCAATTAGAACTTTGTCAAAATGACTTTACTGCCCACAAAAATTATAATAACTGTATGAAACCAATAGTACATATAAATCTTGCAGTGTTCCACCCTCTGAAATAAAAATCACATTTTTTTTTTCAAAAAAAAGAAGTCAAATAGATCTTTGTCATTCTGAGCCCTCGATTAGTGTTGACTAAGACCAGCGTTTGCCATGAGTACAGTTTGTTGGTTGACAAACGAGTTCTGATCTTTGTACATGTATCTGATCTTGGCTCTCAAAATAAATTGTGTTCATCCCACAATGCATTTGCATAAGAATACGATACATTGTATAGTTCGTTTCTGTTCGTTCACGTGTATTTTTCCTATGTATTAGCCATTTTAGTGCTTACTCACGAATGATATTGTATAATGGTGTAGTTATCACGAATTCTATACACCTTGAACTCCGCTATAGCATTTTAGAGATCATTACGGTATGGGTTAAGAAAATATATTTCTTAGCTTACGAAATACTTTAGGGGCTAAAGAAGCCCAATGTGTTCTCAATCAATGCATCTTATTTGACATTATACTGGGATTATATGATGCTGCATTTACTTTAACTAGGTGAGATAGGTTGGTTGGTTCCTCTGTCTGGGGGCCGCGACGACGCGGTCATGCAGGCCCGTGTACTTTGGATGTGTGTAGAATCTGCCTGACAACCCGTGTTAATTGTGATGACTGTATTATTGTGAGTTATACGTAATTAACGTAGGGACTGCAGACAGTCAGTTTTAAGTAGTTCCTACTTTTGCTACCAAATGCTACCGTCATCGACACTTAGCTACAAACTTGGCTAATAGATATCACCGCAACCAGAACCTGACAGTGAACGATGGAACTTAATAGCGTTAATCGAATTTAACCTACAAATTTTACCTTCACACGAGTGTACTTAGTGGAAGGTTCTTTTACATCACATAAATCTATGACATGGGCCCACCGGCTTAACTTCCCCTCCGAAGGAAGGCATACTGAGGGATTTTAACACTCTTCAAAATTCGATGACTTCGGCCGGGTTTGAACCCGCGATCTAGGGCATAGAGGCTCAGCATCTACCAAATACGCTACCAAAGCCGCCCAATATGAGATAATAGGCATTTAAATACAGCAATACTATTCCCTAATATGCAGCTATAATAGCCTACACACTGACTTATGTACATGAATAAGCCATTTTTAATCAATCACACCATTTGTGCGGGGTTAAAAATAGTAAGTATATTGGACTTAAAAATAATGACTTTATATTCAAAACATAGAATAATTTAAATATTGTTTCCTTTCAAAAAGGTAGATGCAACAATTTATATATGAAAGAGGACTGTGTGAACAAGACGTCTAAATTACACCCATCACAACAAAAATAAAGACTCTCAGGAAAGTACTGTAATTATCAGACTTGGTCCTTGAGAAATGTGCATATACAGCCCTCATTGTTATTGATGCATTCTCTACTACAGTACGTCTTCCATGACAGTATGTTAGGTGCACATCTGCTCGCAGTTATATTGAAGAATCATTGAAAATGAAGATCATATTTCAGTTAAAAGTGAGTATAAGTGATGTCTAAGTATACATACTTTTGACTTGTACTTGTGGTCGCTACATTAGTTGGTTTCCTGATAAAAGAATACTAAGATTAGTGCTTGACCAAGCAGGGCTAAGAGTTAGGTTAGAAGGTTGCTCCATAGATTGTACGATATAAGACAAGGTATACAATTCCTACGATTGGAGTGACGGCCAGGTAGACTGTGCTTCAATAATGGTCACGTCATACTTGCACTCGTATTAACTATAGCTCATTTGTTGTTGCAGAAATATTCTAAGGTTTTTTTCACTGCCGTATATGTTCACCGTCGTTTCCCTTATATTTGACCGTAGCTAGGCGCGACCTCTCCGACAACCTAATTCGCGTCTCCCGCATTATACTTGCGTTGGAGTTACACGTCTTCACTCTTCCAGCATTCGTGACAAAAAGACCTCGTTCGAAGGCACGCTCATCCCCTCGTTATCAAAATTTGATAGCGTCCCTCTCGTAAATAGGCGGCTAAGAGTTCATTTCACATGCAAATACCTGCGTTATTTGCATTCAACTCAACAATCTATTAATACTGGCATGCCCATTTCAATTCCCATTTATTTTCATATCTTCCAATTACTTCTAAAAGTATTCCAGAGTAATTATTATATAATTGCTTCTCATGTATTTATAATATTCTGATTGGCTATCAACTCTCCGCGTGACCTCTTTTCGTGGATCTGAGCTTACCTGACGCGCGCCGAGGCACGCGCCGTCTTGCATCTCCCCCTGCATTGCACACGACCCGATTGAAACCGGTTCTTGCATGCGAGGCTTCACTAACAAGTTGAAATTTTGCTGTTTCCAGGTCGTCAAAATATATATCATTGGCCATTGTATAACATTCATTTATATAAAATCTTACTTTTCTTCTCTTATAAATGAGCCGATATAATTCTTTCATCTTTATTCTCACCTACCAATCTATGCTGAATGCTTGTATGAGAATCAGGGTGCCTATCTCTCCCCTTTAAATTGAAACATAAAATCATCCCGCGAGTACAGTTTCGATCCTCACCTCGTGACTTACTCTGAGCTTCTTAAATACGGGTTCAGTACCTTCTGCATGATTGCAGATTTTCTTTTTTATAATATGACTAGATATTTTACCCGGCGTTGCCCGGGAGGTGTATTTACATGTTATAGAACGATACTTGCCAATATATTACGCAAAGTATATTCACTTTGCCCCTAATTGAGTTTAAAACATAGTTCTCCTGGGCTCTGAAATTAATCAAGTGCAATATTAAGTCACTTTAAATCTAGGCGTACTGTGGAGTACAATAACCTAGCTTTTTTACGACGGGTTGTGGGAAATCTGCTTCCAGACGCTTGAAGAGGGTCCGCACTCTTCATGTGTGTGGGGCTCTTACCCACTAAAACCCACACACCCTTCTCCCACGACGTGTATATCCGCCCCAGAACCGCTCTTGCATTACTTCGTTTATGAAGCATCTGATGCTCCTTCTTCCTTCAGTTCATCTTTAATATTGGCCATAAGCGTCTAGATCCCGCTTCTTTAGGCGCAAAGTACTCTCAACATACACTGCAAACTGATCCCAGCATTCCTGCGTCAAAAAGTTATTAGCAGTTATTCACCTCTGCATATTTGCCTGTAGAATCTGCATAACTTAATTGTGTTGTTTGGCCTTTTCAAGAGCTTCACGAAACAAGATGCACTCACCTGTGCCAGGAGCGTATCTTCGCTTCGATTCTTCAACATTTCTGTTTGTACAAAGCATGCACCGTGGATTTACTTTGCTGCTTACTGCCTTGTGACCAGCTTCTCCGCACTTAAAGCAAAGCTTGCTTCTGTCCGCACCTTTGCAGTTACGTGCATGATGCCCTTACGATAGACATCGAAAACAGCGAGGCACTAACGTTTTCCTTCGCACTCTACAACAGAGCCATCCTATTTTAATTTCACCGATATCCAATAATAACCGGGCCTGGCTCTCGTCTATCTCTACAACGGCAAGCTTCTGCCCCCTACTTTTCGGGTTTAGTATCGAGACTTTCAGTTTTCTATTAACACTCTCAAGATCCCGTCTTACAGCTTCCTCCACATCTACAACAGTAGTGACACTGTCCATATCCCTGATTTCTAGAGAAGTGCGAGGAACCAAGGCCTTCACATCCCCGTCCTGTCTGAGAGCATCCCTAAGAGATTTGCTGAAAACGTCCCTATTCTCGTTTTCTGTTGCTTTATTCAGTTCGAGAAGAATTTCTCCAGCTGTGGTTTTTCTAATGGATCGAATGCTCACCCCCATTGTCTTCTGGCTTTACCTTGTACCGGATATCTTTCAAAACATCAGATAAGGTCTTCCCATTCAAAGGTTTAATGGCTACAGCTTCTGGGTGGTTCTTCAATACATTGCGTTTCTGTTTTCCAGACGTCATTGGTCGTTCATTAACGTCTATTCTGACATCAGATACTTCTAGCGTGGATGGGACACCTTCAACATTTTTCTTCTTCTCCTCCATTCTCTTTTTCTTAGACACAACCCGTATCCATTCCTCCTTGTCTTCTTTTCTATTTGCTTCTAATGACGACATGGGAACTCAACCTTCTCTGTAGAGCCTCCTCCAGTTTCTTTAGACCGTGCTGAATTTCCAATTTTAGATTCTTTTGCTGAATAGTCGGGATACTCTTCAGCAAATCCGTGGCAATCTCAAGGTGCTCATCCTCTTTAATCTGATTCTCCGATAACTGTTGACTGATATCGGTAATTAGATTCGCTTCGTCACTCCCCCTTATGTTTACATCTGGTACGGCCATGCGATTCATTGGTTTCACTGCTTCACCGCCATCATGATCAACTCCTGTCTCACTATTCCTAGATGTCTGTAAAACTCCGTAGGATCGCATTGAATCTCTGCATCTGGCATCATGTCTACGTGAGTTATTGGAAAAATAAATATTATAATATTTTACTCGAGCAACGTTTACAATTGAACATTTCGAAAAATATTACAACAAATTCGAACTACAAAAATTAAGGTGGGTACAAAAATAGAGTCGACGAGGATGCTACTTTCGATTACTTTGAAGACGACTGAGATGGCACACTAAACGCTGAGTGGGAAACTAGCCTTTGACGATGTGTGGATTCCCGGAGTAACATAAACGCCAAGGAAGTCAAGGATGGTTCAGTGGATATATAACAGCACAGTCTACTAGAATCACGACAGTGACCAAGTACAGAAATGAATTTCGAACACCATTCTGGAAATCTCGTTGAATATAAATTTCTAATCTACGATGTGTACCAACGGGAACTTCCAGAGAGCTGTCGTATGAAGAATGAACAACAGGCTCATCTGAGTCAGAAGCGAACGAGAGATGGCAGATTCCAGACTAATGGAGGGGCTGCATAGAGTGAGATCAGCCGATTTCATTCTACCTAACCCGCAGCCAGCGGGAGTCTAGGATCAGCTGTGCGCCTCAAGCACACTCGATCAGCTGTTTCGCAAGGAGGGAAGATTTCGTTTCAAGCATTTCAGAAGAACAAGGTTTGAAGATGAAGATACGGGCAGAAGGTTGATAAAGCGATGTGTTATATTATATTTGTAGATTGATTACAGTATGGATATTTATGACTTGACCAATTTTGACAGCTATTTGACGATGTTTAATTTTTGATATTTCATTTTCGTTAAATTAATCTCAGTCATTTTAGACGTTCTCGTATTTCGATTTTTACGTATAGTAATTTTATTCTTCGACGCATTTTTAATATTTTTAATTCTTCGTTTTATTCGAATACGTATTTTCTTAATGTGGGATAGTTCATGATATATTTTATATGTAAGTCGTTGGATTTAAGAAATTAATATTGATTGGGTTCGATGTAGATCAGCAATATTTTATGAAAATCGATGTAGTAAACTAATTAAGTATATTAAAGTCATTTTAGAAGGATTCTAGTTTGTTGTGAGACAGAATTCATGACAACTCTAGACCAGCGATAATTAAGTATATACACGATTGTAATGGAATGTATCGTCTCGTCCCATAATTGTGAAAGAAATAATGTTGAAATATAAAGTAATGGAAAGAAGGAATTATTATTCCATAATTTTAAACACTGAAAGGGAGGAAAAGAAATGTATTAATATTAAATGTGATATTTATATTCAGACGATAATCTTCAATTTAAACACGTAACGAATATAAGCAACAGAGTGGTTATTTAATGAAATTAATATTGTACTGTCATATTCGACACAGTAAGTTGACGGAAGTCGTTAATGAAAAGTATTTAAGGTGAGAAGTATTTAACAAGCATTATGGTATCGAATGTACGAGAAATAAATAATTCAAGCACGATGAAATGTATAATGATGTATAATAGTCCAGTCAATAGAGGCTCAAAAAGGGGGTTCACCTTACATCAGATGCGAGATCGTTTTTTTAATTTTTGGATGTTGTTTAGGACCATTAGGTAGTTATTAATCCAAGTTTCCGTCATCCCCACCCTGTTGCTTCGTCCGCCATCTTGAAAAATCTGTCAGAAATCGGCACTTTTTTCAATTTTTGGTCTCCAGCTCATTCCCAGCTCATTTGTTTGAAGATATGTCTAAATAAGGAAATGTAGATTACTAAATTTCCAACAACGTTGATGGGGAAGTTTTTTTTGTAGGACGAAGCGTATTCCACCTACGAGAAGGCGAAAAAGGGAAAATAATAGGCGATTCGGCAAATTTTTCTCTTGCGCTCCATTTTCCATCGCAATAACAGGGGGAAGACTTGTTCTCAGAAAAACGTTTATTGAATGAAAGTTGTTGAGAATTTACTTTCCTTGGAAACTCGTTTATCAGAAAAACAATTACGAGCGATGGGTAGGAGTGGGGGTAAATTAAAAAAAAACTAGAGGAAACGCGTTTTTTGTGATTCAGCGCTGGAGCGCCGTGTTGGTGAATGTTTTTCGTTTTCATTATATTACAACCATATTTTGAACACAGCAATGCATCTAAATAATACTTGAAACATTTTTGGTACAATGTAACCATACACATACACTCACTCTCTCACACACGCATATATATTCTTTATCAGTTGATGTTCGTACCTCCAGTGTTCACATCGGGTTTAGTCAACGTGCTTGGAAAGAGTTTTCCTGTGGAGTGAGTTGTAGTGGTGAAGGAGAGCTTCTTCATCTCAAACACCGGACAGTGAGTGCTTCATATGCGGGAAGAGTTTGGACGAAGGAGTTGTTATTACTGTGAAGAAGAAAGGAGTTCAGACTCTATTAAGCGCAAGTGTTCGAAGGGGGTGAAACGACCACAGCCAGATTTTGAAGAAAAGAGGTGAAATTGAAGTTCACAATGCCTGCTCAAAGAATTACACCGATCCAAGACGGATAGACGTAGCCTTACGCTCAGAATCCCCTACACCTGGACCATCTTCAAAGCTAAGGTTAGTAAGTGAGGCGTTTATTTTCAAGGGCCATTACTTTCTATGTGCGGAAAAAAATGAAGAGGATTATATAATAAAACAGAAAAAGCTCCCCTTGATTTCTCGAAATCCAGTTCGCTTGGAGGAGAACTTGTTGCTAGCAGCTCGGGCACGCGGAGATGAGTGGGCTCAACAAATAATTAATCGTGTTCCCCCAGACTTAGATCTTATTTCTGCTGACGGTCAGTACCACGATGCTTGTATGAAAAGGCTGTACCGACCACCGAGAGCTGGAGGAGGGGCATGAGGATACAGAACACACCCCAGAGTTGATGAAGCAATGGAATGTGTTTATGCTTTTCTGGAAAGAAACAAAGAAGAATGCCAATTCTCATTTGATCAATTGATGGGGGCCCTTAAGGAAGGATGTGAACTTGACTGGAGAACAGTAAAATCCCGTTTGCTGAAAATGTACGAGGATGACATCATGTTCGTTGAAACAGGCAATAAATCGACGGTATGTTTCAATAATATTGGTTATAAGATATTGAATGACACTATGTATGCCAATATAAAATCGAATCCTGAGGAAGAAAGAATGAGAATGGTGAAAGCAGCTGCAGAGATAATTACAGAGGATATTCGCTCCCGTGTGTACAATACCACTGACTATCCACCCCGTGATAAATTTTTGAACAGTGTCGAGTTGGACATTCCACCAACGTTATTGACAATGGTCCAAACAATTGTGCTAAAAAACAAACAAGGAAGTTTGGATAAATGGAAGAGGATCAGTATTACCATTTCCCATGCAATCATTGCTGCTGCACGTCCTCGGTCGTTCCTTTCCTCCCTTCTTAAGGGATTGAGTGTATTCATGTACCGAACATTTGGATCCAAACTTCTAATAGGCATGACGTAATCTCTTGGATTTTCTTCCAGTCACTATGAGGCACAGCTGCTTGAGGCATCAACCTCAACCAGGCCTTATCAAACTAGATGCTCTTGGTTTTTGTCAGCTTTTTTTTGACAACGCTGACTTTAATGTCAATACAATAGACGGCTGCGGAACAATCCATGCGACGGGAGGAATCATATGTGTGACTCCATTTGATGCAGCAGGGGAAAGAGACAACATTAAGCGTTCAGCGTGGATGAATGCCCCCCAGTTGGTAGCAGTTGCTGGTTCAAAGATTTGTGAAGAACCCACAAGGTGGCTTGAAATCAGTTGTTTTCAAGGATCTTGATTGCCTGCCCTTGGCCCCTACTGACGTTATATCTCAGTCCACTGCAGACATCTTGTGGCTTCAAGGGAAGTCAACTGGTAGACATTTGCCAGGATGGAATGGTTACGTGGAAAATGCCACAGCAAACAAAGAATTCCAGCGATCTAAAATAATATATCTGCCATTGATCAATGCCCCTCCAAACCATGATGACATTGTCTACACATCCTTGCTCAGGCTCGCTGAGAATGCGATAGTGTCAAGCAAAAAACCTGCTTTGTGACGTTCGACCAGCCACTATATATGAAGGCACAGGAAATTCTCCACTACGGCGGCACACAGCCACTATTGAAAAATGTCATAGTAAGACTTGGGGGCTTCCACTTGCTCATGTCATTCATGGGAGCTGTTGGCACAATCATGAGCGGCAGTGAAATCTTCGAGATATTTGCCACCATCTATGCCGTGCATGGCCATGCCTATTCTCGAGCTGTGAGGGCTCATTTATTGACACATCAAGCATTGGCCAAACTGATTCTGGGCAGATTGAATTTACCAACGACGAAACAACTGTTGTCAACAGAGGTGGACCAGTCCAGGGTTCTGGAAGCAGATGATTTTGAAGAAATATTGATGAAGCCACAGTTAAGACAACTCCTCAAGACAAATTTCTGTCCAATGAGAGCAATAAAAACGAGTTGTTGCCCTCCTCAGAACAACACTTTAAGCGTCCAACGTCAAGAACAAGCAAGCTGAGGAGGATTCTGACGTGCTCGTTGTGACCACTGCAACATCGATGGCTTATTCGTACGACACTGTAATTATTGTGGGGGAAGACATCGATTTATTAGTCATACTCACTGGGACAGCAAATACGACGAACAACGTGTACCTTAAAAAACCAGGAAGAGGCAATTCACCTGACGTCATGTACTCCCCCTCATCATTTATGTATGACTTCGCCGAGTACCTACTACTCATCCACTCCATCAGCGGGTGTGACACAACCTCAAACATTTATGGGTTCCGTAAAACCAAATTTTGTTCCCTGTTCTGGAGTAAACCATTATTGTATGAGATAAGTGATGTCTTCATGAACCCAGAAGCCACATTAAAGGACATCTTCAAAGCAGGAGAGCAAATATTGGCGCCCTCTATGGTGGGAAAATCGACCAATCACTTTCTGACCTCCGACACACTCAATTTGTTGCCACCACGACAAACTTGAACCAGGAAAAGCTGCCCCTAACCTCCGATGCAGCGCGATACCACTCCTTGAGAGTATACCACCAAGTGATGTCCTGGATGAGCAGGAAGAAAGACCCGATCATCATTGGCTGGACAAGAGGAAGCAGGGGCTAGATTCCGACAACAACCACCAGCGATGCTGCTCCTCGTACCATGCTGAAGACGGTATCATGCAGGTGTGTCACCGGCTGTTCCGCAGCATATGGATGCAGAAAAGCTGGTATGCATTGCTCCACTTTCTGCAAATTCTGCTGCGGCGGAAAGTCCTGCGACAACCGTCCCTTAATAGCCGCTGACGAGGAAGAGGAAAACATCGACGACCCGTCCATACCATTCGACGAAGACCCTGTCGAAGAGTTAGCCCTACCGACCCCCCTTGCGAAACGTCTCCGGTTACCCGTTACCCCCACCCGTCATCTATTTTAAAGTTTTATTTTAGTGTGTTCATTATTCCCTAATATGTAAATAATTAATATATAAAACGCATTGTATTATAATCTATATTTTGTAAATACACACCAACTTTTTTAAATAACTGTGTAACGAATTTGTTCTTTCCCATCTATTCATATTTATAAAAAAATATATTATTTAGATGCACTGCTGTGTTCAGAAAATGGTTGTAGTATAATAAAAACGAAAAACTTTCACCAACACGGCGCTCCAGTGCTGAATCACAAAAAACGCATTTCCTCTAGTTTTCTTCAATTTATCCCCCACTCCTACCCATTGCTCGTAATTATTTTTTGATACATGAGTATCAAAGGAAATAAAATTCTCTACAACTTTCATTTAATAAACGTTTTGCTGAGATCAAGTCTTCCCCCCCCCCCTGTTTTTGTGATGGAAAGTGGAGCAAAAGTGAAAAATTTGCCGAATCGCCAATTTTTGCCCTTTTACGCCTTCTCGTATCTCGAATATGCTTGGTCCTACAAAAGAAACTTTCACATCAAAGTTGTCGGAAATTTAGTAATCTACATTTTCTCATTCAGACATAACTTCACAAAAATGAACAGGAAATGAGCTAGAGGCCAAAAACTGAAAAAAGTTCCGATTTCTGACAGTTTTTTCAAGGTGGCGGACGAAGCAAGAGGGAGGGGATGACGGAAACTAGGATTAATAACTACCTAATGGTCATAAACATCATCCAAATAAAAAAACGATCCCGCATCTGATTTATGGCGAAGTTCGTCTATTGACTGGACTATAATAGGAAGGAACATTATTGTGGAAATAAGTATGTGGAAGGAGAAATGGTATTATTGGCGTGGTGGTATTGTAAACATTACGTAAATATGTGTAACACGATTGGGTGTAGAATTCCGTGCAGCATTTTAAGTCGACGAGGAAGGAAGTGTATTGAGGAAGTATTATGCGTTTAATAAGATGTAATGTAAGACTTGTTGTTATGGATATTAAGTCAATCTCTCTCTCTATATATATATGAAAATGAAAGTTTGTCTGTTTTTTCTGAATTTCCACGGAAATTTGCGATATTTGCGCGTTTCAGACTGTTTTAAGACAGCAGAGAGTTTAGTGACTAGTGCCAACTAGGATCTCTATGGTGATTCCGGCAGGGGGCTTTGCCCAATGAAGTTAATTCTCTTATATGATCATTTTATGATGGTGTATTTTTTTCTCTTCTTATTCTTATATTCTTATAGTCCATAGTTTCCTCAACAGTTGAAGAAGGTCACATGAGTGGCGCAACAATCTTAGCGCGTTTTCCAGCAGATGACAGTGCAGCAATGAATGAAGTAAGATTGTCGTTCGAACCACGCAAGGCCGTATTGAAGTGGTAAGCCTACTGGAAATACGAAAAGTACACTTAAAATGGCAATTCATTTTTTGTAAATTAATAATAACTTTTAGATGTCCCGTTTTCAACTTGTTACATTATAGACACTCTGCGAGTATCCCACAAAACCATGCAAGGAAGAATATGCAAAGCTCCTTATAACAGAACACAAAGTTTGTATATTAGTTCGCTTACATTATGTATTGGCTTGTTTGTTTATTAGTTCGCTTATATACTAATTGGTTTGTTTGTTTATTAGTTCGCTTATATATATGTATTGGTTTGTTTGTTTGTTTATTAGTTCACTTATATATTTATTTATTGTTTTGCTTGTTTGTTTGTTTATTAGTTCGCTTATACATTTATGTTTTGGGGATGGTTATATTTGTGGTGTCCCGGGATTTCAAGTATTACAATGTCTTCCATTTCCTCTTCTAGAATGTACAGTAAGTATGTTGTTAGTTTTAGTTGTAAGTATGTAGTTAGTTTGTTTATTAGATATGTGTCATTGTTCTATTAGACTTGGGTGTGTGTGTGTGTCTGGTGGCAGGTGCATTGTTTATTAGATATAGTTCATTGTTTCATTAGACTGTGATGTGTGAGGGTGCATGTGAGTGTGCCTGTTGGCAGACTGTTTTAGTGATAGTATTTGTTGTTGGTGGAACTTAAATATTTTTCGTTGGTAGAATTTTGGTATTTATTTGTCAGTAGAAGGTTAGTATTTTTGTTTGTAGAATTGCTCTATTACTTATTCTGAAAGGGAGTAGCAGCCTTTCAGAATAAATCAATTCATTACTTGTCTTATAGACGGTTAAGATATTGATAATATAAGCCAACTAATGGCTACACTGCGTTCTGCTGCACGGCTGAAAGCAACGGGAAACTACAGCCGTAATGCTCTTCCCGAGGATATGCATAATTACATGTGATGACGGCCTCCTCCCTTGTAAAATTTCAATCCGGAAGTAAACTAGTCCCCCGTTCGGATCTCCGGGTGGGGACTACTCGAGAGGGGGTTAACATCACAGAAGTGACAAAGAGGAAATCTGACATTCTACGGATCGGAGAGTGGAATGTTAGAAGTCTGCTAGGAAATGGAAGGTTAGAAAACTTAGAAAGGGAAATGGATAGGTTGAGGTTGGATTTGGTTGGGATTAGTGAAATGGGCTGGCAGGAAGAACAGGACTTTTGGTCAGGTGACTATAGGGTCATTAGCACTAAATCAAACAATGGACAAGCAGGGGTTGGTCTCATATTGAGTAGGAAACTTGGACAGCGGGTGGAATATTATGAGCAATATAGTGAACGGATTATTGTAGCAAAAATCAATACTAAACCTACGTGCACCACAGTGGTACAAGTCTATATGCCTACCAGTCAAGCAGATGATGAAGATGTTGAAAAAGTCTACGAAGAAATAGATGAATTTTTGAGGTATATCAAGGGTAATGAAAATGTTATAGTAATGGGAGATTGGAATGCTGTGGTAGGAAAAGGGAGAGAAGGGAAGATAGTAGGAGATTTCGGATTAGGAGAAAGGAATGATCCAGGAAGCAGGCTGATGGAATTCTGCACCGAGCATGAGTTGGTCATAGCTAACACCTTATTCAATAACCACAATAGAAGAATATACACATAGATGAGACCAGGTGATAAAGGTCGTTACCAAATAGACTTCATTATGGTCAAGCAGAGGTTTCGAAACCAGATTTTGGATTGTAAAACATATCCTGGTGCTGACATAAACTCTGACCACAATCTGGTTGTTATGAAATGCAGGTTAAAGTTGAAGAAACAGAAGAAAAGTCAAAAGCCAAAAAGGTGGCCAATAGACAGACTGAAAGTGAAGGATGTAAACGAAAGATTCAAGAAGAGTATAAAGGAAGGACTAATGAAAAACCCTAAACAAAACTTCAATTGCAGACGAATGGGCACTTTTGAAGAATGAAATAACAAAATCCGCAGAAGAAAACATTGGTAGGAAAGAAAGTATAGGTAGAAAACTGTGGATCACTCAGGATATACTAGAATTGATGGATGAAAGGCGGAAACGCAAGAATGTAAGAGAGGAAAAGGGGAAAGCAGAATACAGACGTCTGAGAAATGAGGTTAACAAGAAGTGTAAGGAAGCGAAAGAGGAATGGTTGAAAGAGAAATGTTCAGGTATAAAAAATTGTCTGAAATTAGGAAAAGTAGACACAGCTTACCGAAGGATTAAGAATACTTTTGGGGAAAAGAAGACTAAGTGTTGTAATATTAAGGACACAAATGGAAAGCCTCTAACAGATAGGGAACAAAAGGTTGAGAGATGGATAGCTTACATAGAGTGTTTGCATAAGGGAAAGGAAATAGAGAATCATGTAGTGGAAAGAGAGGAGCAAATTGATGAGGATACAAAGGGAGATTTAATATTGAGATCAGAATTGGACAGAGCATTGGAGGACTTAAGCAGGAACAAAGCACCAGGCATAGATAATATACCGATTGAGTTGCTCCGGTGCATATGAGATGAAGGTCTGATCAGGTTATTTCACTTGGTGTGTAGGATTTATGAGAAAGGCAAGGTACCCCCTGATTTCAAGAAGAATGTTATCCTCCCTATACCAAAGAAAGTGGGAGCTGACAGATGTGAATATTACCGTACAATCAGCTTGATTACTCATGCTTCAAAGATCCTGTTTAGAATAATTTACAAGAGGATGGAAAGCCAGATAGAAACGGAGTTGGGTGAAGACCAGTTTGGTTTCAGGAGAAATGTAGGAACAAGGGAAGCTGTACTAAGTCTTAGGCTGATTTTGGAAGGTAGAATAAGGAACGATAAGAGAACGTTCATGGCATTTGTAGACTTAGAAAAGGCTTTTGATAATGTTGATTGGACTAAATTGTTTGACATTTTGAAATCTATTGGAATAAAGTACATGGATAGGAGGGTGATATACAATCTATACAGAAACCAGACAGCAGTCATTCGAGCTGAAGGACATGAGAGAGAAGCTGGTATTCAGAAAGGTGTAACGCAAGGCTGCAACTTATCACCCATACTTTTCAATCTTCACATTGAACAAGCAATGAAGGAAATTGGAGAAACATTTAAAGTGGGAGTGAAGATTCAAGGAGAAATAATTTCAACTCTGAGATTTGATGATGAAAATCAGATGGGTCGATAGGGTTACAAGCGAAGAGGTATTAAGACGAGTGGGAGGGGAGAGATGTTTCTGGCGACTGCTAATGAAGAGAAGAGATAGGTTAGTAGGACACATACTAAGGCACCCCGGAAAAGCAAGCTTAGTTATGGAAGGAAGGGTTGAGGACAAGAACTGTAGGGGTAGACCAAGGTTAGAATATGTTAAACAGATTGCCTCGGATGTATGGTGTGGTAGCTATGTAGAGATGAAACGATTAGCTCAGGACAGGGAGGCATGGAGGACTGCATCAAACCAGTCAAAAGACTGAAGACTCAAGCAACAAGACGGAAGCGCGCAAAAATAAATTTTTGTCTGTCTGTCTGTGGACAATTTTTTGTGTCCTTATAAGTCGAGAACGGCTGAGTGGATCAACGTAAAATTTGATACATATATCAATCAGAGGCACGACACTAATCATTGATGTAACTCTTCTCCGTACCTTTCATAAAAGGGGCCCAACCCCCTTAAAAGACATGCTGAAATAGGCGTAGAAGGGTGAGACAAAGCTCATTTTCAGCCCCTCAATGTGAGAAACGAAACTCGGGGGCCCTTTAGAAAAATAATTTCACTTAATAAATTAATGAAAGAATGCATGCCGGTAACCATGGCAAATGAATCTCAGAGGTCCATTTATTTCTGTAACACGCAAGGCAATTCCATTTATTACATTACTGTGAAGGTTTGCAAACGGCTATAAGGTTATAACGGATCCAAATTAAGCTGAAATATTCATCAATACATACAATGCGCTTAAGGTGATCCCTGGGAATATCTTAAAAACTGTTGGTTTTAGGGCCTTAAATGTGGTTTCCGGGGTCCTTTAGCCCCCCCCCCCCCCCCCCGAGTTTCGTTTCTCACATTGAGGGGCTTAAAATGAGCATTGTACAGTTCGTTTCTGTTCGTTCACGTGTATTTTTCCTATGTATTAGCCATTTTAGTGCTTACTCACGAATGATATTGTATAATGGTGTAGTTATCACGAATTCTATACACCTTGAACTCCGCTATAGCATTTTAGAGATCATTACGTTATGGGTTAAGAAAATATATTTCTTAGCTTACGAAATACTTTAGGGGCTAAAGAAGCCCAATGTGTTCTCAATCAATGCATCTTATTTGACATTATACTGAGATTATACGATGCTGCATTTACTTTAACTAGGCGAGATAGGTTGGTTGGTTCCTCTGTCTGGGGGCCGCGACGACGCGGTCATGCAGGCCCGTGTACTTTGGATGTGTGTAGAATCTGCCTGACAACCCGTGTTAATTGTGATGTCTGTATTATTGTGTGTTATACGTAATTAACCTAAGGACTGCAGACAGTCAGTTTTAAGTAGTTCCTACTTTTGCTACCAAATGCTACCGTCATCGACACTTAGCTACAAACTTGGCTAATAGATACCACCGCAACCAGAACCTGACAGTGAACGATGGAACTTAATAGCGTTAATAGAATTTAACCCACGAGTGTACTTAGTGGAAGGTTCTTTTACATCACATAAATCTATGACATGGGCCCACCGGCTTAACTTCCCCTCCGAAGGAAGGCATACTGAGGGATTTTAACGCTCTTCAAAATTCGATGACTTCGGCCGGGTTTGAACCCGCGATCTAGGGCATAGAGGCTCAGCATCTACCAAATACGCTACCAAAGCCGCCCAATATGAGATAATAGGCATGTAAATACAGCAATACTATTCCCTAATATTCAGCTGTAATAGCCTACACACTGACTTATGTACATGAATAAGCCATTTCTCATCAATCACACCATTTATGCGGGGTTAAAAATAGTAAGTATATTGGACTTCAGAATAATGACTTTATATTCAAAACATAGAATAATTTAAATATTGTTTCCTTTCAAAAAGGTAGATGCAACAATTTATATATGAAAGAGGACTGTGTGAACAAGACGTCTAAATTACACCCATCACAACAAAAATAAAGACTCTCAGGAAAGTACTGTAATTATCAGACTAGGTCCTTGAGAAATGTGCATATACAGCCCTCATTGTTATGGATGCATTCTCTACTACAGTACGTCTTCTATGACAGTATGTTAGGTGAACATCTGCTCGCAGTTATATTGAAGAATCATTGAAAATGAAGATCATATTTCAGTTAAAAGTGAGTATAAATGATGTCTAAGTATACATACTTTTGACTTGTACTTGTGGTCGCTACATTAGTTGGTTTCCTGATAAAAGAATACTAAGATTAGTGCTTGACCAAGCAGGGCTAAGAGTTAGGTTAGAAGGTTGCTCCATAGATTGTACGATATAAGACAAGGTATACAATTCCTACGATTGGAGTGACGGCCAGGTAGACTGTGCTGCAATAATGGTCACGTCATACTTGCACTCGTATTAACTATAGCTCATTTGTTGTTGCAGAAATATTCTAAGGTTTTTTTCACTGCCGTATATGTTCACCGTCGTTTCCCTTATATTTGACCGTAGCTAGGCGCGACCTCTCCGACAACCTAATTCGCGTCTCCCGCATTATACTTGCGTTGGAGTTACACGTCTTCACTCTTCCAGCATTCGTGACAAAAAGACCACGTTCGAAGGCACGCTCATCCCCTCGTTATCAAAATTTGATAGCGTCCCTATCGTAAATAGGCGGCTAAGAGTTCATTTCACATGCAAATACCTGCGTTATTTCCATTCAACTCAACAATCTATTAATACTGGCATGCCCATTTCAATTCCCATTTATTTTCATATCTTCCAATTACTTCTAAAAGTATTCCAGAGTAATTATTATATAATTGTTTCTCATGTATTTATAATATTCTGATTGGCTATCAACTCTCCGCGAGACCTCTTTTCGTGGATCTGAGCTTACCTGACGCGCGCCGAGGCACGCGCCGTCTTGCATCTCCCCCTGCATTGCACACGACCCGATTGAAACCGGTTCTTGCATGCGAGGCTTCACTAACAAGTTGAAATTTTGCTGTTTCCAGGTCGTCAAAATATATATCATTGGCCATTGTATAACATTCATTTATATAAAATCTTACTTTTCTTCTCTTATAAATGAGCCGATATAATTCTTTCATCTTTATTCTCACCTACCAATCTATGCTGAATGCTTGTATGAGAATCAGGGTGCCTATCTCTCCCCTTTAAATTGAAACATAAAATCATCCCGCGAGTACAGTTTCGATCCTCACCTCGTGACTTACTCTGAGCTTCTTAAATACGGGTTCAGTACCTTCTGCATGATTGCAGATTTTCTTTTTTATAATATGACTAGATATTTTACCCGGCGTTGCCCGGGAGGTGTATTTACATGTTATAGAACGATACTTGCCAATATATTACGCAAAGTATATTCACTTTGCCCCTAATTGAGTTTAAAACATAGTTCTCCTGGGCTCTGAAATTAATCAAGTGCAATATTAAGTCACTTTAAATCTAGGCGTACTATGGAGTACAATAACGTAGCTTTTTTTACGACGGGTTGTGGGAAATCAGCTTCCAGACGCTTGAAGAGGGTCCGCACTCTTCATGTGTGTGGGGCTCTTACCCACTAAAACCCACACACCCTTCTCCCACGACGTGTATATCCGCCCCAGAACCGCTCTTGCATTACATCGTTTATGAAGCATCTGATGCTCCTGCTTCCTTCAGTTCATCTTTACTATTGGCCATAAGCGTCTAGATCCCGCTTCTTTAGGCACAAAGTACTCTCCAGATACACTGCAAACTGATCCCAGCATTCCTGCGTCAAAAAGTTATTAGCAGTTATTCACCTCTGCATATTTGCCTGTAGAATCTGCACAACTTAATAGTGTTGTTTGGCCTTTTCAAGAGCTTCACGAAACAAGATGCACTCACCTGTGCCAGGAACGTATCTTCGCTTCGCTTCTTCAACATTTCTGTTTGTACAAAGCATGCACCGTGGATTTACTTTGCTGCTTACTGCCTTGTGACCAGCTTCTCCGCACTTAAAGCAAAGCTTGCTTCTGTCCGCACCTTTGCAGTTACGTGCATGATGCCCTTACGATAGAAATCGAAAACAGCGAGGCACTAACGTTTTCCTTCGCACTCTACAACAGAGCCATCCTATTTTAATTTCACCGATATCCAATAATAACCGGGCCTGGCTCTCGTCTATCTCTACAACGGCAAGCTTCTGCCCCCTACTTTTCGGGTTTAGTATTGAGACTTTCAGTTTTCTATTAACACTCTCAAGATCCCGTCTTACAGCTTCCTCCACATCTACAACAGTAGTGACACTGTCCATATCCCTGAATTCTAGAGAAGTGCGAGGAACCGAGGCCTTCACATCCCCGTTCTGTCTGAGAGCATCCCTAAGAGATTTGCTGAAAACGTCCCTATTCTCGTTTTCTGTTGCTTTATTCAGTTCGAGAAGAATTTCTCCAGCTGTGGTTTTTCTAATGGATCGAATGCTCACCCCCACTGTCTTCTGGCTTTACCTTGTACCGGATATCTTTCAAAACATCAGATAAGGTCTTCCGATTCAAAGGTTTAATGGCTACAGCTTCTGGGTGGTTCTTCAATACATTGCGTTTCTGTTTTCCAGACGTCATTGGACGTTCATTAACGTCTATTCTGACATCAGATACTTCTAGCGTGGATGGGACACCTTCAACCTTTTTCTTCTTCTCCTCCATTCTCTTCTTCTTAGACACAACCCGTATCCATTCCTCCTTGTCTTCTTTTCTATTTGCTTCTGATGACGACATGGGAACTCAACCTTCTCTGTAGAGCCTTCTCCAGTTTCTTTAGACCGTGCTGAATTTCCAATTTTAGATTCTTTTGCTGAATAGTCGGGATACTCTTCAGCAAAGCCGTGGCAATCTCAAGGTGCTCATCCTCTTTAATCTGATTCTCCGATAACTGTTGACTGATATCTGTAATTAGATTCGCTTCGTCACTCCCCCTTATGTTTACATCTGGCACGGCCACGCGATTCATTGGTATCACTGCTTCACCGCCATCATGATCAACTCCTGTCTCACTATTCCTAGATGTCTGTAAAACTCCGTAGGATCGCATTGAATCTCTGCATCTGGCATCATGGCTACGTGAGTTATTGGAAAAATAAATATTATAATATTTTACTCGAGCAACGTTTACAATTGAACATCTCGAAAAATATTACAACAAATTCGAACTACAAAAATTAAGGTGGGTACAAAAATAGAGTCGACGAGGATGCTACTTTCGATTACTTTGAAGACGACTGAGATGGCACACTAAACGCTGAGTGGGAAACTAGCCTTTGACTATGTGTGGATTCCCGGAGTAACATAAACGCCAAGGAAGTCAAGGATGGTTCAGTGGATATATAACAGCACAGTCTACTAGAATCACGACAGTGACCACGTACAGAAATGAATTTCGAACACCATTCTGGAAATCTCGTTGAATATAAATTTCTAATCTACGATGTGTACCAACGGGAACTTCCAGAGAGCTGTCGTATGAAGAATGAACAACAGGCTCATCTGAGTCAGAAGCGAACGAGAGATGGCAGATTCCAGACTAATGGAGGGGCTGCATAGAGTGAGATCAGCCGATTTCATTCTACCTAACCCGCAGCCAGCGGGAGTCTAGGATCAGCTGTGCGCCTCAAGCACACTCGATCAGCTGTTTCGCAAGGAGGGAAGATTTCGTTTCCAGCATTTCAGAAGAACAAGGTTTGAAGATGAAGATACGGGCAGAAGGTTGATAAAGCGATGTGTTATATTATATTTGTAGATTGATTACGGTATGGATATTTATGACTTACCAATTTTGACAGCTATTTGACGATGTTTAATATTTGATATTTCATTTTCGTTAAATTAATCTCAGTCATTTTAGACGTTCTCGTATTTCGATTTTTACGTAGAGTAATTTTATTCTTCGACGCATTTTTAATATTGTTAATTCTTCGTTTTATTCGAATACGTATTTTCTTAATGTGGGATAGTTCATGATATATTTTATATGTAAGTCGTTGGATTTAAGAAATTAATATTGATTGGGTTCGATGTAGATCAGCAATATTTTATGAAAATCGATGTAGTAAACTAATTAAGTATATTAAAGTCATTTTAGAAGGATTCTAGTTTGTTGTGAGACAGAATTCATGACAACTCTAGACCAGCGATAATTAAGTATATACACGATTGTAATGGAATGTATCGTCTCGTCCCATAATTGTGAAAGAAATAATGTTGAAATATAAAGTAATGGAAAGAAGGAATTATTATTCCATAATTTTAAACACTGAAAGGGAGGAAAAGAAATGTATTAATATTAAATGTGATATTTATATTCAGACGATAATCTTCAATTTAAACACGTAACGAATATAAGCAACAGAGTGGTTATTTAGTGAAATTAATATTGTACTGTCATATTCGACACAGTAAGTTGACGGAAGTCGTTAATGAAAAGTATTTAAGGTGAGAAGTATTTAACAAGCATTATGGTATCGAAAGTACGAGAAATAAATAATTCAAGCACGATGAAATGTATAATGATGTATAATAGTCCAGTCAATAGAGGCTCAAAAAGGGGGTTCACCTTACATCAGATGCGGGATCGTTTTTTTTTTAATTTTTGGATGTTGTTTAGGACCATTAGGTAGTTATTAATCCAAGTTTCCGTCATCCCCACCCCGTTGCTTCGTCCGCCATCTTGAAAAATCTGTCAGAAATCGGCACTTTTTTTCAATTTTTGGTCTCCAGCTCATTCCCAGCTTATTTGTTTGAAGATATGTCTAAATAAGGAAATGTAGATTACTAAATTTCCAACAACGTTGATGGGGAAGTTTTTTTGTAGGACCAAGCGTATTCCACCTACGAGAAGGCGAAAAAGGGAAAATAATAGGCGATTCGGCAAATTTTTCTCTTGCGCTCCATTTTCCATCGCAATAACAGGGGGAAGACTTGTTCTCAGCAAAACGTTTATTGAATGAAAGTTGTTGAGAATTTAATTTCCTTGAAAACTCGTGTATCAGAAAAACAATTACGAGCGATGGGTATTAGTGGGGGTAAATTGAAAAAAAAACTGGAGGAAACGCGTTTTTTGTGATTCAGCGCTGGAGCGCCGTGTTGGTGAATGTTTTTCGTTTTCATTATATTACAACCATATTTTGAACACAGCAATGCATCTAAATAATACTTGAAATATTTTTGGTACAATGTAACCACACACATACACTCACTCTCTCACACACGCATATATATTCTTTATCAGTTGATGTTCGTACCTCCAGTGTTCACATCGGGTTTAGTCAACGTGCTTGGAAAGAGTTTTCCTGTGGAGTGAGTTGTAGTGGTGAAGGAGAGCTTCTTCATCTCAAACACCGGACAGTGAGTGCTTCATATGCGGGAAGAGTTTGGACGAAGGAGTTGTTATTACTGTGAAGAAGAAAGGAGTTCAGACTCTATTAAGCGCAAGTGTTCGAAGGGGGTGAAACGACCACAGCCAGATTTTGAAGAAAAGAGGTGAAATTGAAGTTCACAATGCCTGCTCAAAGAATTACACCGATCCAAGACGGATAGACGTAGCCTTACGCTCAGAATCCCCTACACCTTGACCATCTTCAAAGCTAAGGTCAGTAAGTGAGGCGTTTATTTTCAAGGGCCATTACTTTCTATGTGCGGAAAAAAATGAAGAGGGTTATATAATAAAACAGAAAAAGCTCCCCTTGATTTCTCGAAATCCAGTTCGCTTGGAGAAGAACTTGTTGCTAGCAGCTCGGGCACGCGGAGATGAGTGGGCTCAATAAATAATTAATCGTGTTCCCCCAAACTTAGATCTTATTTCTGCTGACGGTCAGTACCACGATGCTTGTATGAAACGGCTGTACCGACCACCGAGAGCTGGAGGAGGGGCATGAGGATACAGAACACACCCCAGAGTTGATGAAGCAATGGAATGTGTTTATGCTTTTCTGGAAAGAAACAAAGAAGAATGCCAATTCTCATTTGATCAATTGATGGGGGCCCTTAAGGAAGGATGTGAACTTGACTGGAGAACAGTAAAATCCCGTTTGCTGAAAAAGTACGAGGATGACATCATGTTCGTTGAAACAGGCAATAAATCGACGGTATGTTTCAATAATACTGGTTATAAGATATTGAATGACACTATGTATGCCAATATAAAATCGAATCCTGAGGAAGAAAGAATGAGAATGGTGAAAGCAGCTGCAGAGATAATTACAGAGGATATTCGCTCCCGTGTGTACAATACCACTGACTATCCACCCCGTGATAAATTTTTGAACAGTGTCGAGTTGGACATTCCACCAACGTTATTGACAATGGTCCAAACAATTGTGCTAAAAAACAAACAAGGAAGTTTGGATAAATGGAAGAGGATCTGTATTGCCATTTCCCATGCAATCATTGCTGCTGCACGTCCTCGGTCGTTCCTTTCCTCCCTTCTTAAGGGATTGAGTGTATTCATGTAAGGGATTGAGTGTATTCATGTACCGAACATTTGGATCCAAACTTCTAATAGGCATGACGTAATCTCTTGGATTTTCTTCCAGTCACTATGAGGCACAGCTGCTTGAGGCCTCAACCTCAACCAGCCCTTATCAAACTAGATGCTCTTGGTTTTTGTCAGCTTGTTTATGACAACGCTGTCTTTAATGTCAATACAATAGACGGCTGCGGTACAATCCATGCGATGGGAGAAATCATATGTGTGACTCCATTTGATGCAGCAGGGGAAAGAGACAACATTAAGCGTTCAGCGTGGATGAATGCCCCCCAGTTGGTAGCAGTTGCTGGTTCAAAGATTTGTGAAGAACCCACAAGGTGGCTTGAAATCAGTTGTTTTCAAGGATCTTGATTGCCTGCCCTTGGCTCCTACTGACGTTATATCTCAGTCCACTGCAGACATCTTGTGGCTTCAAGGGAAGTCAACTGGTAGACATTTGCCAGGATGGAATGGTTACGTGGAAAATGCCACAGCAAACAAAGAATTCCAGCGATCTAAAATAATATATCTGCCATTTATCAATGCCCCTCCAAACCATGATGACATTGTCTACACATCCTTGCTCAGGCTCGCTGAGATTGCGATAGTGTCAAGCAAAGAACCTGCTTTGTGACGTTCGACCAGCCACTATATATGAAGGCACAGGAAATTCTCCACTACGGCGGCACACAGCCACTATTGAAAAATGTCATAGCAAGACTTGGGGGCTTCCACTTGCTCATGTCATTCAAGGGAGCTGTTGGCACAATCATGAGCGGCAGTGAAATCTTCGAGCTATTTGCCACCATCTATGCCGTGCATGGCCATGCCTGTTCTCGAGCTGTGAGGGCTCATTTATTGACACATCAGGCATTGGCCAAACTGATTCTGGGCAGATCGAATTTACCAACGACGAAACAACTGTTGTCAACAGGCTACTAACAGAGATGGACCAGTCCAGGGTTCTGGAAGCAGATGATTTTGAAGAAATATTGATGAAGCCACAGTTAACACAACTCCTCAAGACAAATTTCTGTCCAATGAGAGCAATAAAAACGAGTTGTTGCCCTCCTCAGAACAACACTTTAAGCGTCCAACGACAAGAACAAGCAAGCTGAGGAGGATTCTGACGTGCTCGTTGTGACCACTGCAACATCGATGGCTTGTTCGTACGACACTGTAATTATTGTGGGGGAAGACATCGATTTATTAGTCATACTCACTGGGACAGCAAATACGACGAACAACGTGTACCTTAAAAAACCAGGAAGAGGCAATTCACCTGACGTCATGTACTCCCCCTCATCATTTATGTATGACTTCGCCGAGTACCTACTGCTCATCCACTCCATCAGCGGGTGTGACACAACGTCAAACATTTATGGGTTCCCTAAAACCAAATTTTGTTCCCTGTTCTGGAGTAATCCATTATTGTAGGAGATAAGTGATGTCTTCATGAACCCAGAAGCCACATTAGAGGACATCTTCAAAGCAGAAGAGCAAATATTGGCGCCCTCTATGGTGGGAAAATCGACCAATCACTTTCTGACCTCCGCCACACTCAATTTGTTGCCACCACGACAAACTTGAACCAGGAAAAGCTGCCCCTAACCTCCGATGCAGCGCGATACCACTCCTTGAGAGTATACCACCAAGTGATGTCCTGGATGAGCAGGAAGAAAGACCCGATCATCATTGGCTGGACAAGAGGAAGCAGGGGCTAGATTCCGACAACAACCACCAGCGATGCTGCTCCTCGTACCATGCTGAAGACGGTATCATGCAGGTGTGTCACCGGCTGTTCCGCAGCATATGGATGCAGAAAAGCTGGTATGCATTGCTCCACTTTCTGCAAATTCTGCTGCGGCGGAAAGTCCTGCGACAACCGTCCCTTAATAGCCGCTGACGAGGAAGAGGAAAACATCGACGACCCGTCCATACCATTCGGCGAAGACCCTGTCGAAGAGTTAGCCCTACCGACCCCCCTTGCGAAACGTCTCCGGTTACTTGTTACCCCCACCCGTCATCTATTTTAAAGTTTTTATTTTAGTGTGTTCATTATTCCCTTATATGTAAATAATTAATATATAAAACGCATTGTATTATAATCTATATTTTGTAAATGCACACTAACTTTTTTAAATAACTGTGTAACGAATTTGTTCTTTCCCATCTATTCATATTTATAAAAAATATATTATTTAGATGCACTGCTGTGTTCAGAAAATGGTTGTAGTATAATAAAAACGAAAAACTTTCACCAACACGGCGCTCCAGGACTGAATCACAAAAAACGCATTTCCTCTAGTTTTCTTCAATTTATCCCCCACTCCTACCCATTGCTCGTAATTATTTTTTGATACATGAGTTTCAAAGGAAATTAAATTCTCTACAACTTTCATTTAATAAACGTTTTGCTGAGATCAATTCTTCCCCCTGTTTTTGTGATGGAAAGTGGAGCAAAAGTGAAAAATTTGCCGAATCGCCAATTTTTGCCCTTTTACGCCTTCTCGTATCTCGAATATGCTTGGTCCTACAAAAGAAACTTTCACATCAAAGTTGTTGGAAATTTAGTAATCTACATTTTCTCATTCAGACATAACTTCACAAAAATGAACAGGAAATGAGCTAGAGGCCAAAAACTGAAAAAAGTTCCGATTTCCGACAGTTTTTTCAAGGTGGCGGACGAAGCAAGAGGGAGGGGATGACGGAAACTAGGATTAATAAATACCTAATGGTCATAAACATCATCCAAATAAAAAAACGATCCCACATCTGATGTATGGTGAAGTTCGTCTATTGACTGGACTATAATAGGAAGGAACATTATTGTGGAAATAAGTATGTGGAAGGAGAAATGGTATTATTGGCGTGGTGGTATTGTAAACGTTACGTAAATATGTGTAACACGATTGGGTGTAGAATTCCGTGCAGCATTTTAAGTCGACGAGGAAGGAAGTGTATTGAGGAAGTATTATGCGTTTAATAAGATGTAATGTAAGACTTGTTGTTATGGATATTAAGTCAATCTCTCTCTCTCTCTATATATATATGAAAATAAAGTTTGTCTGTTTTTTCTGAATTTCCACGGAAATTTGCGATATTTGCGCGTTTCAAACTGTTTTAAGACCGCAGAGAGTTTAGTGACTAGTGCCAACTAGGATCTCTATGGTGATTCCGGCAGGGGGCTTTGCCCAATGAAGTCAATTCTCTTATATGATCATTTTATGATGGTGTATTTTTTTTCTCTTTTTATTCTTATATTCTTATAGTCCATAGTTTCCTCAACAGTTGAAGAAGGTCACATGAGTGGCGCAACAATCTTAGCGCGTTTTCCAGCAGATGACAGTGCAGCAATGAATGAAGTAAGATTGTCGTTCGAACCACGCAAGGCCGTATTGAAGTGGTAAGCCTACTGGAAATACGAAAAGTACACTTAAAAGGGCAATTCATTTTTTGTAAATTAATAATAACTTTTAGATGTCCCGTTTTCAACTTGTTACATTATAGACACTCTGCGAGTATCCCACAAAACCATGCAAGGAAGAATATGCAAAGCTCCTTATAACAGAACACAAAGTTTGTATATTAGTTCGCTTACATTATGTATTGGCTTGTTTGTTTATTAGTTCGCTTATATACTTATTGGTTTGTTTGTTTATTAGTTCGCTTATATATATGTATTGGTTTGTTTGTTTGTTTGTTTATTAGTTCGCTTATATATTTATGTTTTGGGGATGGTTATATTTGTGGTGTCCCGGGATTTCAAGTATTACAATGTCTTCCATTTCCTCTTCTAGAATGTACAGTAAGTATGTTGTTAGTTTTAGTTGTAAGTATGTAGTTAGTTTGTTTATTAGATATGTGTCATTGTTCTATTCGACTGTGGTGTGTGTGTGTGTGTCTGGTGGCAGGTGCATTGTTTATTAGATATAGTTCATTGTTTCATTAGACTGTGATGTGTGAGGGTGCATGTGAGTGTGCCTGTTGGCAGACTGTTTTAGTGATAGTATTTGTTGTTGGTGGAACTTACATATTTTTCGTTGGTAGAATTTTGGTATTTATTTGTCAGTAGAAGGTTAGTATTTTTGTTTGTAGAATTGCTCTATTACTTATTCTGAAAGGGAGTAGCAGCCTTTCAGAATAAATCAATTCTTTACTTGTCTTATAGACGGTTAATATATTGATAATATAAGCCAACTAATGGCTACACTGCGTTCTGCTGCACGGCTGAAAGCAACGGGAAACTACAGCCGTAATGCTCTTCCCGAGGATATGCATAATTACATGTGATGATGGCCTCCTCCCTTGTAAAATTTCAATCCGGAAGTAAACTAGACCCCCGTTCGGATCTCCGGGTGGGGACTACTCGAGAGGGGGTTAACATCACAGAAGTGACAAAGAGGAAATCTGACATTCTACGGATCGGAGAGTGGAATGTTAGAAGTCTGCTAGGAAATGGAAGGTTAGAAAACTTAGAAAGGGAAATGGATAGGTTGAGGTTGGATTTGGTTGGGATTAGTGAAATGGGCTGGCAGGAAGAACAGGACTTTTGGTCAGGTGACTATAGGGTCATTAGCACTAAATCAAACAATGGACAAGCAGGGGTTGGTCTCATATTGAGTAGGAAACTTGGTCAGCGGGTGGAATATTATGAGCAATATAGTGAACGGATTATTGTAGCAAAAATCAATACTAAACCTACGTGCACCACAGTGGTACAAGTCTATATGCCTACCAGTCAAGCTGATGATGAAGATGTTGAAAAAGTCTACGAAGAAATAGATGAATTTTTGAGGTATATCAAGGGTGATGAAAATGTTATAGTAATGGGAGATTGGAATGCTGTGGTAGGAAAAGGGAGAGAAGGGAAGATAGTAGGAGATTTCGGATTAGGTGAAAGGAATGATCCAGGAAGCAGGCTGATGGAATTCTGCACCGAGCATGAGTTGGTCATAGCTAACACCTTATTCAATAACCACAATAGAAGAATATACACATAGATGAGACCAGGTGATAAAGGTCGTTACCAAATAGACTTCATTATGGTCAAGCAGAGGTTTCGAAACCAGATTTTGGATTGTAAAACATATCCTGGTGCTGACATAAACTCTGACCACAATCTGGTTGTTATGAAATGCAGGTTAAAGTTGAAGAAACAGAAGAAAAGTCAAAAGCCAAAAAGGTGGCCAATAGACAGACTGAAAGTGAAGGATGTAAACGAAAGATTCAAGAAGAGTATAAAGGAAGGACTAATGAAAAACCCTAAACAAACTTCAATTGCAGACGAATGGGCACTTTTGAAGAATGAAATAACAAAATCCGCAGAAGAAAACATTGGTAGGAAAGAAAGTATAGGTAGAAAACCGTGGATCACTCAGGATATACTAGAATTGATGGATGAAAGGCGGAAACGCAAGAATGTAAGAGAGGAAAAGGGGAAAGCAGAATACAGACGTCTGAGAAATGAGATTAACAAGAAGTGTAAGGAAGCGAAAGAGGAATGGTTGAAAGAGAAATGTGCAGGTATAAAAAATTGTCTGAAATTAGGAAAAGTAGACACAGCTTACCGAAGGATTAAGAATACTTTTGGGGAATAGAAGACTAAGTGTTGTAATATTAAGGACACAAATGGAAAGCCTCTAACAGATAGGGAACAAAAGGTTGAGAGATGGATAGCTTACATAGAGTGTTTGCATAAGGGAAAGGAAATAGAGAATCATGTAATGGAAAGAGAGGAGGAAATTGATGAGGATACAAAGGGAGATTTAATATTGAGATCAGAATTTGACGGAGCATTGGAGGACTTAAGCAGGAACAAAGCACCAGGCATAGATAATATACCGATTGAGTTGCTCCGGTGCATATGAGATGAAGGTCTGATCAGGTTATTTCACTTGGTGTGTAGGATTTATGAGAAAGGCAAGGTACCCCCTGATTTCAAGAAGAATGTTATCCTCCCTATACCAAAGAAAGTGGGAGCTGACAGATGTGAATATTACCGTACAATCAGCTTGATTACTCATGCTTCAAAGATCCTGTTTAGAATAATTTACAAGAGGATGGAAAGCCAGATAGAAACGGAGTTGGGTGAAGACCAGTTTGGTTTCAGGAGAAATGTAGGAACAAGGGAAGCTGTACTAAGTCTAAGGCTGATTTTGGAAGGTAGAATAAGGAAAGATAAGAGAACGTTCATGGCATTTGTAGCCATAGAAAAGGCTTTTGATAATGTTGATTGGACTAAATTGTTTGACATTTTGAAATCTATTGGAATAAAGTACATGGATAGGAGGGTGATATACAATCTATACAGAAACCAGACAGCAGTCATTCGAGCTGAAGGACATGAGAGAGAAGCTGGTATTCAGAAAGGTGTAAGGCAAGGCTGCAACTTATCACCCATACTTTTCAATCTTCACATTGAACAAGCAATGAAGGAAATTGGAGAAACATTTAAAGTGGGAGTGAAGATTCAAGGAGAAATAATTTCAACTCTGAGATTTGCTGATGACATCGTCATCTTGGCCGACACGCCTGAGGATTTGAATGAGTATTTGAATGGTATGGACTCCGTCTTACGGAAAGAATAGACGATGAAAATTAATAAATATAAAACAAAAATACTGGAATGCAGCCGAAATAAATCAGAAACCTCTATGGACATCAAATTGGCAGGTGAAAAGCTGAAGGAAGTAGGAGACTTCTGTTACTTAGGAATCAAAATAACAAGTGATGGACGAAGCAAAGAGGATATAAATAGTAGGTTGGCTCAGGCAAGGAAAGCATTTCTACAAAAAAGGAATCTGTTGACATCGAATATAGATTTAGGTATTAGGAAGTCGTTTTTGAAAGCCTTTGTCTGGAGCGTGGCTCTCTATGGAAGTGAAACTTGGACTATTGGTGCAGCAGAAAAGAGGAGAATTGAAGCATCTGAAATTTGGTGTTACAGGAGAATGATGAAAATCAGATGGGTCGATAGAGTTACAAGCGAAGAGGTATTAAGACGAGTGGGAGGGGAGAAATGTTTCTGGCGACTGCTAATGAAGAGAAGAGATAGGTTAGTAGGACACATACTAAGACACCCCGGAAAAGCAAGCTTAGTTATGGAAGGAAGGGTTGAGGACAAGAACTGTAGGGGTAGACCAAGGTTAGAATATTGTTTTAGATCCCTTATTTGGGGGTGGTAGGATCTAAAACGGAAGAGTTATTGTGTTGATTTAGAAGAAGGTGTCTAAAAGGGGGTAGCTTCCCGCAGTCGGGCAAGCTGACCAGTGTAGAGTGTTGTTTTAGTGTTGGGGTGCTCCTATAAATATTGTAGGAGTGTTTTAGGGGATGGCACTCAAAGCAAGGGTCACTGTGCTGGTCGCCCAGCTGTCTGGTTAGATAATCGACTTGTACGTGTCAGCTATATGGCGCGGGCCGCCTCTAGCAAGCAGGCCGATACGGAATACAAGGATGCTTACACTAGCAAGTATCTGGCTACCACAAGTCACGTCTTATAGTGACGGGGAGTTCAGGAAGGGAATTAGGGCGTAAAGAAGCGTGTAAACAGTAATGCAGGTGTAAGAAACTGACCAAGTGTTTATTGGTCAGTAATAATGTATATGTGAGTCCCTTTTAAGGGATGTAGTGATGTTACAATGTATAAGTACAGTCTGTGGATAAAGGTTACAAATGTAGGAGATCTGAACACTTGCTGACTCACTCACCTGATGATACCAGCGTAGCCTCCGGCCGTCCCGTTGAAGCACTGATAATTGAGAGATCCTCTGACCTCCTTAGGACCCCTTTATATATTCTTCGGCGCTATGCTGTCAGCATTGTGACGGCATAGCTGCCCTAGTTAATAATGTGTCGCTGTGTGTAATAATTGTGCAAGGATTGAGCTGCTTTCTAGAATGGCAAGCTGTCCTTGCGGCGTTGATGGATGTTGGTCTGACTTTACAATGGTTGTCAGTTAGGAGATTTAGATAGATGACGGGGGGATGGTCTCCAAGGGGTGCATACCCCTGGGGTACTGTACAAGCCTCTTTCCCTATTTAGTTCGCGTCCCCGCGAACGGGAACGGAACTTGGGGTTGGGATGTCGATGTTATGGATGTAGTCGATGTTGTTTTTGAAGTCCCGTCGTATCTTCCGTGGATGTCTTCCTCGTCGTCGTGATGTCGTATTGATGTGTGTGCGTGAGATCAGTTCGTGTTCAGAGGGGAGGGTTATGGGATATACATATATACATAACATTGCCATTGGCATAAAAATATTGTAACAGAAATTGACATTTGCATAAAAAATATTGAAACAGAAATTGACATTTGCATAAAAAATATTGAAACAGAAATTGATATTTGCATCTTTGAAGTGTGATGGAGAGAAAAAAAAACATGGTACTGATGGTACATTGTTGTGGAGGGAGGAAAAAAAACCCAGGGCCGAACGGATGATTGTGTCGTCCGCCCTATCTTGGGGAAAAAGTGCTCCCTGCAATAAGAAAGGTAGAAGAAAATAGAAAAAATGGGTGTTCCAGGGTATAATTTAAGGGAAATATTCAAAGTATTTATTGGTTTGGGCTAAAACGGAACACCCTGACAAATGGGGAAGTTAGAAGAGTAGAAAGGAAAAAACAAAACCGTGTATTCAGTGTTGCCATTATGGCAGTGTTGAATGGCGTGACATATTGTAAGTATACGTGCATAGGCGTACACTTGAGCATTAATATATATTTGTGTACGCTTTGGGTTTACATTTAATTTACAAGTATGATATAATATAAAAAAATAATAATCTTATTACTAGACCGGTTTGCTCATGAGCCTGGTACCTCGTCTCATTCTCTAGGCCTTCTGTAGCGCTCTCCTCTGTCGACTCATTCTCCCTTCATTTTGCTATTCGCTGAGCAGTAGGTACCTCTTACCTATGGCTGTAGGTTAGTGGTCATGCCGTTAACCTTACCTGTCGCAAATTTTCCCCGTGGGTGGAAAAATTCACCTTGGCAGCGAGGGTAGGTGCTCACAATCTCTGCACCGCCCCTGGCTACCGTATACCGCTTATTATTGAAGCGTATTCATACGTGTGTTTGCGTCAGCGTCGCTCGGTGCCCCACGTCACCTTACGTCGCTGATCGCGGCGCCGTCACCTTATTGGCGCGACTGAAAAATGATGAGGAGTAGTGTGTTTGTGTGACAGAGATAAGGGTATGTGTAATTTGGTGTGGGAAATATATTTACAATAGACATGCTCATGCTCCTTGCTATATGTAAAAAAAATGTATTAATGGCAACACTTTTTCTGTTGTGTCTATCCGTGGACGCGTTGCTCCCTGGGTTTCCTGTGTTTGGGAAAACGGATTAGTTGTTATCAATACATGACAATACATTACAATATATTATATATGACATTTTCGTGGCAGCGCTTAATTTATAGAATTAAGTGTGGCGCCACTGAAGTCTAATTTACTCCTAGGTTAGCCTATGTTAACCTATCTTAGCCTAGTGTTGTCGGGCTTACCTTGGTAACGGATTTTTAGTCACCAAGTGCCGAGATATTCTACCGCAATCCATATATATAATAAAAAAATTGCCTTAAATGTAGGCTTATGCTATATTACAACGAATTATCATGACTTATCATGAGTTGTCGGACTTACCCTGATGCCGGGTTTGTGGGTCATCAGGCGCCGAACGGCGTTACTTAACGCTATCTATGTTAATTATGGTCTAAATAAAAAAAAATATTTCTAAGCCGAAATGGTGGCCTTATTCTAATGCCGAAATGTGCTGTGCCATTACCTGGCACAGCGGTTAATAAATTTGCTTAATCCTAGGTTGCGTGTCAAATGCAACCGTCTTACAGCTAAATTTGGACCAGAACGATCGCCTGAGGCAATTTACTTCCTCAGGACACCACCCGCACGATTCCAGAAACACCGGTTGTCTCTAGAATCGCTGGATTCCGTTCCCTTAATTCTAGGTGTCGACGCTTATCACTAGTATTAACCTAGTCGCAGGCGGCTTACGGTGCCACTAAGCAAACCGTTTCGCCTGCCGTACCATCCTGCTCGTTGCCATTGTTGTCGATATGTTGTCATAGTTGAGCCGCCCACTTTGGCTCCTATGAGGTGCCCGCAATGCCCCTCTCTTAATGCCCATTGGTTGCCCACTGCGTCGCCATTTATGTGGGCATTGGACATTGTCGTCCAATGGCATAATATTATCTTCGCCTTTATCGGCAATCGCAGTCTGCTTTTCGCAGTAATATTCGCCTCTATCGGCCGCAGTAGTATGCTTTTCGCATTAATATATCATTTCGCCTCTATCGGCCGCAGTAATATGCTTTTCGCATTAATATATCATTTCGCCTCTATCGGCCGCAGTAATATGCTTTTCGCATTAATATATCATTTCGCCTCTATCGGCCGCAGTAATATGCTTTTCGCATTAATATATCATTTCGCCTCTATCGGCCGCAGTAATATTTCGCTCTAACGCACAGGAGTCTGGCTTCCCGCTATAGAAGCCCTACCTAACTTAAATTTAACTAGAAGTCTAGTCATAATGGGGTCGTCTCTAGGGTTGTCTCCTGAGTTCGGCGCGGAGTGAGCTATTTCTCCCACCATCCTCAGAAAGTCTTCCCTGCAGGTCTTGGCTTCGACGACCGTGGCACAGAGTGGGTGTAGCATCCCTTCCTCCCAGGGGCAGTTTACGCGCACCTAGGATTCCAGAGCTTGCCCGGCCAGGTCGCGAGTGCCTTAACCTTACGTGGTTCGTCTGTTTGGTCGGGTCGTTAAGTGAACTAGGGTAGGCTCAACATCGCCTTACCCGCTCTCAAAGTGTGGTGCCTTTGACCTTTGGCTTATGCCGTTATCATCAATCAGAGTGTTTCAGATTCCTTTGTAAAAAAATATGTGGGTGTAACCTGTGTAAATAGTTTAATCTTTGTGTAAAATGTAAAATATTTCCAGTGTTGTGGGGTTATAGATCTTCTAAGTACATAGGCTACTTCTGGTCTACCATTGCTATGTCAGCTTTCCAGCGATAATGCTCTGTTAACCCTTCATGGAGGTGTTAGTAGGGTCTGTGATGTCAGGTACCCTGTTATTAGGATCTGGGGGTAGTTATTTGTAGAGTGGGTTTAAAGTATGGTAGGAAGGGGATGTGCATCTTTGGGCTCAAAGAAATGGTGGCCTTGAGCCGGTAATGCTACTAGGATTGCTCCTATAATGAGTGGACTGGGGCAGGTAATTCCCGGGATTGCAAAAATATGAAAATTCCATGCAGGTTTGATATTAATATCCCTGGTGAATGGATGGGATATTCATGCATGTATCTGGATATGAGGCGTCTGCACTCATGTACGGATAGGTGTAGGTTGAGGCATAATACCAATATATTCCTGTCATGCGGGAGTATTTAATTAACAAAAAGTGGTTAATATATATAATTGTGGCCTCATCTCTCATTTGGAGATGCGCATTATGCTTATTTAATGTTTGCCGACCCACCCCTAATACTCAGGTGGTAGCATCGTGATCCAAGGCGTAGCATGCCTTCTCTTTAGACGCATGAAGTCTATCAACCCCTTGTGTATACTCTGTAATGTAGTGTAGCTGTTTTGGTCGTGTTCATGTGTCTGCGTTGGTTATGTTGGACGTGAGAAGGTTATGGGAAGGGAGTAAGGTGGTACGCTGGTAGCTTGTTCTCCTGTCATCCTCCCTTGGTCCATGTTGGATTTCTATCCGCGCCTTGGGATAGTAAAGCTTCACGACCTAATCTGGTCTGCCATTTGTAGTGTGAATGTGGCCAGTGGTCGTAGTGCGACTGGCCATGTCATAATTGCCTGTAATAATTTTTGAAAACTGAAATCCAGAAAGGAAGTTATTGGGGGGGGAGGTCTTGTTTCCTCAGAGCCCCTGTCTGTGTTCGCTTCTAATTAGTGAGCGCGTGTGTGTGTGCCTATGTTCCGCTACGCCACGCGGACGGTTGGTCTGTTGCAGTCTAAGTCGTAATATGTATCGCGTTTATGGGCAGAAGGCGTCCGTAGCCTGTCAACGTCTGTGCGAACGTGCTCCTATGGGCCCTAGGTAAGTTCCGATCTGTCACGTCTTGTCCATTGCTAAATGTTTTTGCAGTGTTAAGAAAAATGTATGGTGTTGTCATTGTTTTGCGTTCGTAACTTCATGGTCAATGTTATAAACAATAGTGTCTTGTCACCAGCGATATTGCAATGTGACGACGTCTGCCAGTCAGCAGTTTGTATGTGTAATGTCAGGCTGGGATGTTATTGTTCTAGATTCCTGGCGGCCTTAATGTGGCAATTCATATAGTTTGCTAATACCATTGTGTGGTCACTATTCCGTAAGACCTTTGTCTTATGAAATTATCCTGGCTGTGTCTGGGAAATGTATTTCCCATGTCAGGTGTATTTTGATATGTTATGCCCGGTTTTTGGCGGGAGGAAATGTGGTATTCCCTGTTCATGTATCTGTATGGGCCAATTTCGGTGTGGTTGGAAGCCTGGATGATTGCCCCCCTTGGTGTCTAATGTTTACTGGGATTGGAACCCGTGATCTGTGTAATTCTGTGTTATTATGTCTGCGTTGTTCATGTTTTGTGCGCTCCTTGTATGTATTTTGATTGTGTTCCCCGTACCAAAAATACCGTTGGATAGTTAGTTTTTGGTACGAGCGTGGTGTGTGATCATGGGTTCGGACCCGGTTGCCTGTAAAGACTTGTCACGACGGTATTTGTGCCGTCCATATTATGGCACGTTCCCCGTGTATGTGCACTGCGCAAATGAAAGTACGCATACCTGTGCAGAGTTTGTATGTTTTTGGACTCTCCTCGTAGTGAAATTTTGAAAGTTATAGGGTCCTTGGATCGGACGTGAATGATGCGTTTATTCCTGTTCACTAGGAGTTGGCTTAGTTCGTCTGTATGCGTGAAGGTCAGCCAGTCATGCGTGCGTTATCACTGACAGTGTAGAATTACAATGTCGTGAGCTCTTATTTGTTTTATGTTCTGTCCATGCTCTTGTGTCCGGCACGCGTATGTGGGAACTTGATTGCTCTCTGTGTAATTGTGAGTAGTGCTTCTCGCACTGTAAAAAAAAAGAAGGAAACTTGTAGTTTAGCGTGCCCGTTGATCTGTAGATCATGAGCCACGGGTCCTCCGTTTTACGTGGAGTCCAAACCACAGGCCATGGCATTTCACTTCGGAAATCGCACATGCCTTGGCCGCACCATAAAAGAACCTTCTATTAACTACCTTTGTGTTCCCAAGTGTTGTGTTGACTTGTAACGTGGGTCAAGTATATTCCTATCCATTGTTCAAAATGTCGTTATACACGAGTGTCTCCGGGCCGCTAGTCGCGTGTTTGGTGACTAGATGCCGGAGGCGATTTTGTTGTTTTCCATTTATGACCATTTGTTAGTGGAACTGTCCCAATCTATTTTAGCTTCCTAGTCTTCCACCCTAGACCTGGATAGCTACCCGACCTTATATTCCTGGTATTCAGAAGGTTGCGGGTTTTGAGACCGTCTTTTACCCAGAGTAATTGTTTCTGGCACTATTCAGGTTGTGTCTCCGGGACAGTTCTGGTGAGTGTTAGGTTCGTATCCCGGTTCGGTTAGTGAGGCTTGAAGGCTATTTCTTGGCCTTCTTTCCACGTCTGCCAGCGGGATCATTTCCTTTTCTTTTAGTAGTGTGCCCGCCTGTACGTGTAGGTGTGTGAGCTTGGCGTGTATGATATGCCTTCATCCGGCGGGCGTGAATAGTGTATTTAATGAGTTTTCTCCCATGGCGCACGCTGACTATGTAATTTAAGTCAGATACCTTCCTGCTGACTTTGAAGGGACCTGACCAGCGTGGCAGGAGAAACTCGGACACGTTTTTCTTACGGGCAGAATTGGAGACGATGACCAATTGCCCGGGTGTGTATTCCACGGTTTTCCTATTCCGATCGTACCGCTCTTTTTGTTTCTTTTGAGCCTCGGCTATGTTTTTTCTAGCGTCCATGCGGGCTATCTGCAAATGCTCTAGCCGGGCCGCATTGTCCGTGTAGGCGTCCTGTGGGATACATATATTGTCTATGGGACTTCTGGGTGTGTATCCGTGCAGTAGGAAGTGTGGAGAGTGTTTCGTAGCCGTAGATACAGAGGTATTATAACTAAAAGTAATGGCTTGCAGGTATTCATCCCAGTCTGTTCCTCCGTCCTCTGTAAATTTGGCCAGCGCTATTCCGAGTATTTTGTTCATACTCTCCGTGAGTCCGTTGGTTTGCGGGGAAAAACTCGTGGTAGTATATGCCTTAATCCTGAGTATCTCCAAAAACTGTTGGAGCACTCTCGAGGTGAAAATAGTACCTCTGTCGGATAATAAGGTTTGGAATAGGCCGTATCGTGTAACTATATCAAATAGAAATTCGGCTATTCTGTTCGTGTCTGCTTTGGGAACGGCCTTTGTAATCATATATCGTGTGAGATACTCGGTGGCCACCAGGATATATTTATTACCTTTCTGACTTGTCGTAATGGGGCCTTTCACATCTATCCCGACTCTGTGAAATAACTCTCCCACGGGAATTGGGTTGAGTAGTCCATGAGGCTTGCCAGGTCTTGCTTTGAATCGTTGGCAAGTGTGACATGTCTTTACAAAGGTATCTATGTCGGCCTTCATGTTTACCCAATAGTACTTGTCACGGATTCTAAGGTATGTTTTATGCGTACCTAAGTGTGCCCCTGCCAGTGGGCTATTGTGGTGTCCGATCATGATATTTTCTCTCAATGATTCCGGAACCGCTATAGGTGCGTTATCGTGCATGGCCGTGGGCTTAAATTTCAGTACCCCGTCTTTGTCTAGGAAAAATCTCCTAGACAGCCGTGCTGTCTTGGAGTCCACTTTATCCAAGTCTTCTAGTGCCAATAGAATCTGTTTCAAGTACGGATCACTTTCTTGCTCCTGTTTGATGTTAATCACCGTCAGGGCAAAGGTGGGCATATCGTCCCAGTCGTGGTCCTTACTGTCATCCGGGGGATCGGCTACTGGCAGCCTAGACAACCCATCTGCGTCTAGGTGTGTAGCGCCTTTCTTGTGTTTGACCACGAAGTCATATTCATACAGGCAGAATATAAACCTTTTGAGCCGCGAATTTGGGTTTTTAAATTTGTCCCAAAAAAGCAAGCTCGCGTGGTCAGTCACTACCGTGAACTTGATACCATAGAGGTATACTCTAAAATAGTTCACTCCCCACGAAAATGCCAGCATTTCCCGCTCTGTGGCAGAGTATCTAGTCTCAACGGCCGTTAGCTTCCTGCTAGCGTAGGCGACGGGCCGTTTGCGCCCTTCTGCGTCTTCCTGCAATAGGGTCGCCCCCAGCCCATACAGGCTGGCATCCACGTGTAAAAATGTGGGCCTATCACTGTGGAAGTGTTGCAGTAATGGAGGTGAGGTCAATAGTTGCTTCAGTGTGTTGAAGGCATCTATGTGTTCCTGCTTGATGCTGAAGGGCGTTTTTTCACGTGTGAGCTCAGTTAGGGGATGGGCGATGTGCGCAAACCTGTAGATATACTTCCGGTAATACGATGCCAAACCCATAAAACTGCGCAATTGTTTCAAATTTGTGGGCATCGGGATGCCCGTTATTGCGTCAGTCTTGGCTGGGTCAGGAATAATGCCCTCCTTGTTGACAATATGGCCCAATATGTTAATTTGCTGTCTGGCAAATTGACATTTCGCAGGTTCAAGCCTTAGTTTAGCTTCTCTGATCCTTGCGAAAGCCTCCTCCAAATGTACGATGTGTTCGTCAAAAGTGTTGGAGAAAACCGTTATATCATCCACGTACACTAATACGGAACGCCACTTAAGTCCTGAAAATGTCTTATCCACTAGCTTTTGGAAGGTTTGGCTGGCGTTACGGAGACCCATCGGTAAGCGGGTGTAGGTAAATAGTCCGTTCTCTGTAACGAACGCCAGCTTGTGCCTATCTGGTTCATAGACGGGGATTGAATAGAATCCACTATAGCAATCCATCGAACTGAACCAGCTAGCTCCACCAAGGGCGTCCAAATAGGTGTCTGCCCTTGGTAGTGGATAACTATCATTTTCGACTAACTTATTGAACCTCCTGTAGTCAGTACAAAACCTGTGCGATCCGTCCTTTTTTTTGGTCAGCAGAACCGGTGAGCTGTAGTTAGAGATAACGGGAACGATGACCCCTGTCTCGAGCATCTCTGAGATCTGAGCGTCGATGGCGTGTCTCTCCTTCTGGCTCACTCTGAAGGGAGGCTGGTGTACTGGCCGGTCACTAGTGAGTGTGACATGGTGTTCAATGAGGTCTGTTACAGCGAGATCCTTCATTGAATGGGCAAAAATATCTCTGTTGGTCTCCAGGAGCTCCGTGAGCCTTTTATTTTGCTCCGGAGTCAGGTCCTGCCTGTGGTTCTGGTTGGCCGCCTTATCTGTGTGTGTGTGTGTTGGCTGATAGTATGTAGTGCAGAGGCCTGGTGCTCATGATTTTCTCGCTCCGCTCGAATCCCGTCTTTGTTCCTGGTGTATATCATGGGATGTGTGGTGAGCCTCTGGTCGTGCTTTAAAAGCATCTGACCACTAGCGAAATTTATGCTAGCCTCATATCTAGCGAGAAAATCCATGCCAATTATGGCTGACGCAGAAAGGTGTTCGATAACGAACATGGGGTGCGTTGTGGCAAAATGGTCTATCCTAAGATGTATGTTTGCCACCCCCGCGTTTGCTAGCGTCTGAGCATTGGCCGCTACCAGCCGGATGTCACTCGTGACGTCGTGTATTTGGGCTTCGGTAACGTGTCTCCTATTAACACAACTTACGGCTGCCCCGGTGTCAATTAGGGCCTGCACTCTGTGGCCATTTATGGTGGCGTGTATCGCGAGGGCCGATACCTGAAATCCGCCGTGCTGCACCGATGTATTGTGTAGGATGTATGTAGTTGTTGTTGTTGTTGTTACCGGAGTGACATGTGTACTGGGAAGGTATGGAGTGGGCCGCTTATCGTACCTGGCACGCTTCGCCTCTCGGCTGACTTCCTGTCCTGAGTACTTTGGCTCGGTCAGCAAAGTGCGCTCAGCAAGTACATTGCCAGCTCTCTTAATCGCTCGCGCTGTGGAAATAGAAGTCTGCTGGCGAATGTTTAATGCATTGACCGTTCCCAGCTTTTGTGTAGGCGTACTGTTGTTTCCTTCCTCTTGGGAAGGTGTGTCTGCGAATGTGACCCTGAGCTTGCCCTTGTTACCCCCGTTTTTTGTTCCAGGCGGTCGCGAGTTCGACTCCTGTTGCTGGCTTCCCAGTGCCGAGCGAGCTCGCGTCCTGCGCCTGTGTGTGGTCAATTCCCACGCTGTGTTGTGGTGAAGGGGGTAGGGTTTTCTGTTTGGAGGGTGTGGGCGTGTTCTCAGGCTGTTTGCTTATGATTGTGAGGGGTGTGTAATGTCCCGCCTTAGGGTTTCCTGTAAAAAGTACATGTAGGTCCCTATCGAATCCCGCAGTTGAGAATAGCGGAGGCGAGTGCACATCAGTGTATACATGGATGTTGGCTTGCAGCACCTTGCCGAGAGCGGTCACCTCTACGGCACTGCCATAGGTGCCGTCCCTGCCCATGTATTTTCGGTAATCCGCCCCGGTCTGGAATGGGTTTTCCCGCTCGTCCGACACAAAGTCTCGGTACTCTTTCCAGTTGGCCAGGATATGTTTGACCGTTTTCTGTCTGTAGTCCCCATGATAATCCTCGGTATTCCGGATTAGGAAGCTCATGGCCCTAAACAGACAGTTGCCGTCTCCTTGCACGGGGTGTGTTTGGAAACGGTCCGGGGGCGGATCGTCAGCCTTAGCCTTAGCTGGCTGCTTCTTCCCCTTACTCTTGCGAGTTTGCTTGGGGGAAGGGCCTTTCCGTTGTTGTGTTGGGGGAGGAACATCAGCTGCTTCATCCGCTAGCCGACCCTCCCCGTCTAGGCGTTTTTTTGAAACGTGGGTGTACGCCTGCCTGTAATGTATGTGCGCCCCCCCTCGGGGTGGCTGCGCCAGCTCCCCGCCTGCTGTGTGTGGCTAGGTGTAGGGAGTATTGCCCCCCTGTCTGTCCGGCGGGGTGCCTCATCCCTGAACTCCCTCGGGTATTCGTCGGGAAGGGGATAGTGTTCTGGGCCCTTTGCGTACTTATCTATATTGTCCCGCTCTCTAGTGGGTTTCCTTCCCTGTCGGTTATTGCCCGGTGGCCTGTTGTCCTGTCTCCGCCAGGGTGGGGTGTATGTCTGCTGCTGCTGGGGCGGGTTTTCCCGTCGATTCCACTTTTCCCTATACTGGGCAGCTGCATACCCCTGTCTGGTCGGGGTTGGGTTTCCTCGCCTGTCCCCATTTCCCCTGTACTGTGGGGATGTATAGCTTTGCCTGCGCGGGGGCGGGTTCTCCCGATATTCCCCATTTCCCCTGTATTGCGGGGCTGCATAGCCCTGCCTGCGTGGGGGCGAGTTTTCCCGGTACTGCCTGTCTGGTCTGTATTGTGGGGGTGCGTAGGACTGTCGACCTGGTGGCGGGCTGTTTCGTCGGGGGATGTCGTGCTCGTACTCCTCAGGGTAGTACTCCTGTGTGTACGGGGATGGTGAACGCCGTGAGGGGTATGTCGGCTCTATGTCCGTGTATGATATCGGTGAATACCGAGGAGGGTAGTGTGGCCTATCCTGTGGGGGAGGTGTTGTTGGCCACTGTGGAGGGTAGTAATTTTCCTCCCTCCCGTAGCGTCCCCTCTCTGTGTACCCCCTGTCCCTCTCAGTATAATAGTGTTCTTGTTTGTCTGCGTGCTCATCCCTTAGCGGTCTCCCGCCCGCTTGGATGGCAGCTATTGTCAGTTTCTCCATTCTGTCCACCAATTCGTCCATTTTATTATTGGTGTCGTCTTTTTGAGTTTGGAAGTGCAGATCCACGGCTTTTTCCGTAGCCTTTTCCGTGATCTTTCTTCCCTCCTCTATGGTCTTTATGTTATTTAACATATGTTGGACCGTGGGGTTGTTCATTATGCATAGCTTTTCCACTATGGCTGGTCTGAGGCCCTGCATTAACAGCATGACTTTCTGTTTATTTGTCATGGCTGCATTGTACTTTTCGCACATTATCAATTTTACATTGATGTATGCCTGGGCGCTCTCTTTAGGTCCCTGTGACCGCTGTCTAATCTGGTCATAGAGATCGTCATCGTCTGGTATGAGCTGGAACTCCTCCTTCAAGAATAAAGCGGTTTCCTCCCATGTGGCAGCTTCTAAAGTGTCCTCATGGAGCTCATACCATGTCATGGCCGCCTTTGTGAGGTAAGCAGGAAGGAGCCGTTTCCTAACTTCCTCGCTCCAACCATTGATCCGGGCCGTTCTATTGAAGGCCTTGAGGTATTCCTCGGGATCCTGGCCTTCCCCCGTGAACTTTGTGGGGTGGATCATGGGGTACTCAGTGTGTCTATTCATCTCGTTTTCAGCTGTCTCTTGTTGGCTGTGTAGTGATCCTGGTCTGTCTATTCTGTTCGCACCACTATCGTGTGCCGAGGTGTTTGGGCTATTTAGAGGGGAATTAGCCTCGCTTCCCGTGTACGACACCTGCGTTATGTTACCAGGTGGCTCGTCACCTGATATGTCTGTACTGATGGATGGTGTGTTGTCGTACTGTGTGGATTTGACTATGTGTACGGTCCTGTCTAAATCCTGTTTTACTGTTTCCAAAATAGTGTGGATGTCAAGAATTGCTTCTGTTGTGGGATTATTGGACTTGATAGTGTCTGTCTCTAGTAGCTCTGTAATGCGCTCGAGCAGGTTACTGGCTTTCTGCTCTGTGATTTGCAGTTGCTGCAACAATAGGGGATGGAGTGTTGGCAGGCAATCTACTTCACTAGCGCTGGATACTGGTGACTCTTGTGTGTGTTCACTGGCCTGGGACCGTGTAAAATGTATAACTTGTGCTGCGGCGGTAGGGTGTTGAGCACGGATCTGTGATGTTTTGAATTCAAGGTCCCTGAGAAGTTGTACTGCAGTCTGGTCAGTTATTAAGTCACTGTTACTAATTTTTAGCTTTGGCAAGAGTGGAGTCGTACTAGCCGACAAATGGTGCGCAAAGTCTCTTAGTGTAGTTTTAAATGTGGACATCTAATTTCCACTGCGTTTACACTATGGGGCGAATGGGGGTTGGTGTAATAATACAAACTCCTATATGTATATGCAAAAATGTGTGACGTAATATAAGGTCAAGAGAAAAAAAAATTCAGTCTCGCTTGGCTATGTGCGGTACGGAAGGGGTCGTTTTTACTGCGAGGGCTCGTTGGTTGAGTCCTGTTCTACTGTGCGTAGTACCCCGCCTCCACCATCTGTTTTAGATCCCTTATTTGGGGGTGGTAGGATCTAAAACGGAAGAGTTATTGTGTTGATTTAGAAGAAGGTGTCTAAAAGGGGGTAGCTTCCCGCAGTCGGGCAAGCTGACCAGTGTAGAGTGTTGTTTTAGTGTTGGGGTGCTCCTATAAATAATATAGGAGTGTTTTAGGGGATGGCACTCAAAGCAAGGGTCACTGTGCTGGTCGCCCAGCTGTCTGGTTAGATAATCGACTTGTACGTGTCAGCTATATGGCGCGGGCCGCCTCTAGCAAGCAGGCCGATACGGAATACAAGGATGCTTACACTAGCAAGTATCTGGCTACCACAAGTCACGTCTAATAGTGACGGGGAGTTCAGGAAGGGAATTAGGGCGTAAAGAAGCGTGTAAACAGTAATGCAGGTGTAAGAAACTGACCAAGTGTTTATTGGTCAGTAATAATGTATATGTGAGTCCCTTTTAAGGGATGTAGTGATGTTACAATGTATAAGTACAGTCTGTGGATAAAGGTTACAAATGTAGGAGATCTGAACACTTGCTGACTCACTCACCTGATGATACCAGCGTAGCCTCCGGCCGTCCCGTTGAAGCACTGATAATTGAGAGATCCTCTGACCTCCTTAGGACCCCTTTATATATTCTTCGGCGCTATGCTGTCAGCATTGTGACGGCATAGCTGCCCTAGTTAATAATGTGTCGCTGTGTGTAATAATTGTGCAAGGATTGAGCTGCTTTCTAGAATGGCAAGCTGTCCTTGCGGCGTTGATGGATGTTGGTCTGACTTTACAATGGTTGTCAGTTAGGAGATTTAGATAGATGACGGGGGGATGGTCTCCAAGGGGTGCATACCCCTGGGGTACTGTACAATATGTTAAACAGATTGCCTCGGATGTATGGTGTGGTAGCTATGTAGAGATGAAACGATTAGCTCAGGACAGGGAGGCATGGAGGACTGCATCAAACCAGTCAAAAGACTGAAGACTCAAGCAACAAGACGGAAGCGCGCAAAAATAAATTTTTTGTCTGTCTGTGGCCATTTTTTGTGTCCTTATAAGTCGAGAACGGCTGAGTGGATCAACGTAAAATTTGATACATATATCAATCAGAGGCACGACACTAATCATTGATGTAACTCTTCTCCGTACCTTTCATAAATGGGGCCCAACCCCCTTAAAATACATGCTGAAATAGGCGTAGAAGGGTGAGACAAAGCTCATTTTCAGCCCCTCAATGTGAGAAACGAAACTCGGGGGCCCTTTAGAAAAATAATCTCACTTAATAAATTAATGAAAGAATGCACGCCGGTAACCATGGCAAATGAATCTCAGAGGTCCATTTATTTCTGTAACACGCAAGGCAATTCCATTTATTACATTACTGTGAGGGTTTGCAAACGGCTATAAGGTTATAACGGATCCAAATTAAGCTGAAATATTCATCAATACATACAATGCGCTTAAGGTGATCCCTGGGAATATCTTAAAAACTGTTGGATTTAGGGCCTTAAAATGTGGTTTCCGGGGTCCTTTGAGCCCCCCCCCCCCGAGTTTCGTTTCTCACATTGAGGGGCTTAAAATGAGCATTGTACAGTTCGTTTCTGTTCGTTCACGTGTATTTTTCCTATGTAGGGTAAACCACCCAGTTATTGGCACATTAAGGCCATATTTGTAGAAGAAGCGTTGTATCTTCGTTACTTGGCATGTTTCAGGTATAGTTATGACATATTATTATACTAGAAGGATGTAGTAACATTATACACTCATTTCATATTGTGTAGGATTTTATTTTTTTATTCAAACAATTTGCATGAAAATTTTTACAAATTTCCCAGTCATTGGCACAATTTTTCAGAAGTTGGCACCGACATTGCCAGTTATTGGCACCCCTAATTAAAATCAGTTTTAATTATTATTATTCAGAATTATTTATCACAATCTATTTATAGTATCTAATGTTGCAATAGAATGCAAAAGTTATTAATAAAATTATGAATCCCATAAAAATACACGTAGAAAATAAAAGTAAAATGTTGACACAAATTAGAAAAACACTTAATGCATTTCTGAACTAATTGTCAGTACTTTTGAGTCCATGTCCTCAAAAACTGCTGTACATAGGCCTTTTTCTTATAATCAAAGCAGTATGAAAGAATTCCAGTGATTAAGATACATCATCACTCTTGTCATCAATATCAACATCACTACCGTCACTATCATTAACCATGTAACAAATATGGCACACGAATAGATCATCATCTGAATCGTCTGGGATGTGTATGTGATGTTCACTGGGAATACATTTAGAGTGTTACAGTTTGTTGCAGTTATTGCATTCATAACCCTTCGTGGAAGAAACACCTCTTGTGCATTTGAAGCACATCCCACGAAACTCTTGATCTTTCTCTTTCATAGGCCTGTAACCACTTGTGGAAGCTGGATATTTCTCATCTGAATGCTGAGCTTGACTTGCTCCAGGTATAATTTTAAGTGTAGCTTGTGATGTCAGACCTCTTGGAGTGCCTATAACTTTCTTTTTCTTCTTTTTCTGTTCAACAGCTAGTTTTTGAAATTTCTTTTCTTCTCTTTCCTGCTTTCGTTTTTCCTTCTGTTTCAAGATGTCCTCCTTCAATTTTACCTTTTCTTCGTGCAGGTCATTCCACTTCCTTGAGGTTAAAACAAACGGCACTCTTTCAACTTGACGCTTTCCTTTCCTCTTGGGGGTTTCTGGCCACTGGAGGACTCTGTGTATGCTTTTGGTTGGGGTTTTATTTGCATCTTCTGTGTCATCTCTTCCTGAAGAACATTGGCTACCTTCTTCACTTGCAGAAGGTTGAGAACTTGAAATGTCCAGGTTTTCATTAGCTAGGGATACGTTGACATCAGATGTGATTACAGAAACTTCCCGTTCCATTCGCTGTTCTTCATTTTGGTAACATTCCCACAGCCGAAAAAGAACAAAGAAATCTTCTCCGTGAGCTCCGTTTTCAATCACTTCTTTTATAGTCCCAAACTTCTTTATTTTCTCTTCTCCAACTATTTGAACAAATGTGTTGTAAGGAAGAGGCTTGACATCTGATTTTCTTCCATTGCTGCCACTGATGGTAATATTATTGCGGTTAGGAACGTTGCTACCCAAACACTTTGAGAAATCAATGTTGTTGGGATCCCATGGATACAAACCAGTAGCTCTGAAACCATTTTTTATTGTGTTTACCAGGTCCATTTTTTCAATCATTTCGTTCAAGATTGGTGCAAATTCTTCCTTAGTTATAGCTTTTCCACTGTTGTTTGTTTGCCATGTGAATGCAGCATTTTTCCACTCACTTTTGAGAGGTCTGAAGGCAGCAACATCAGCAGGCTGTAATATTCTTGTCGAATTGGGATACAAATATGTCAGAATAATTTTTAGTTCTTTACACAACTCACTTAAATAGTATGTTAAATGAGTTTTATGCCCGTCGACAAACAAAATTACTGGCAATTTGATGTTATTTTCTATTAGGTATGGATGGAAAACATTAGCAATGAATTCATAGAAAACTTCAGATTTCATCCATCCATTATCGCTTCGCCCGATACCCCATTTTTCAGGAACCTTGTTGATAACATTGGTAGGTATTCTCTGAAATGGGTAAATTATCATTGGAGGACACATCCTCCCATCTGCTGAGAATGTGCACATGACAGTTAGTGTAGTAGCTTTGGCTTGACCCTTCTCCACTTCGTAGACGTTTTTACAGCCCGTGGGTGCAAGTACAATATCTTTCTTAGGACACAGAACAAAATTAGTTTCATCGCCATTGAAAACGCGGCTGGGACATGAGAGTACATTGCAAGCATCTTCCTCCTTGAGGAGTTCTTCCGTGGACGTAAACCACCCTCTCACGTCTTGTTCACTTACACATGCACTTGCAGCAGTTACACCCTCGGGTGTTCTTTCAGAAATTTCCGGATGCCTTTTTAGAAAGGCCGAGTACCATTTGTTGCCAGGAATGTCATCTTTAAATGGATTAGGGCGTTTATTCTTCTGAAGAAATTCTCGCACGCTTGCCTGAATATCTTGTTTTCGCCGAGGGAATCCTTTGCGAGCACATTCAAAGATCCTCCTAAAAAATTAAGAATATTGTCAGCAAATATAATGATTAGATTGTAAATTGTCAGAAATTCAGATTATGGAAGGGCTAATACTTACCGAACAAGGGTGTTCTCCTCATCGTTGCTCAGTATAGGTGCTGGTCCATGGGATGCTTTAGTGTATTTATCACTCAATCGGAACTGAAATGTTAATCTGGGAATCCCATACAATCTGGACGCTGCTTTAAATGACACGCCTTTCTTCACTTCTTGGAGTGCCTTCTGTAGGCTTTCTTCATTGTACGAATCTTTTCGCCTAGGACCCATTTTTTATTCAGTTTGCTTTAATTTTGGGAGACTATAAAGAAGAAAGCGAAAATATATTTAAATCAATGCAATCATCGGTTGATAGTTATTCAGTTGTCTGAATATTACTGTAAAAGTGAATTATTTCAAAATTCTAGTTGTTGGCACCTGGCTACGTGAAAACCTCGTACCATGAGGCGTAGCAGGCAGCATGAGAAGTAATGTAGGTTGTCATTGTTTTCCTCTCAGAGTCAAGGTTTGCAATTGCAGCAACCCTAACCCGATGACTACACATCTCAAAACATGTATAGGGCCTGCCTGTGCCTTGAATGCCGTTACTCAGCATTACTCATACCTCAGTGGCATTCATATTGTCATAGTCAAGAATGAGGCTGTGAAAGACCTACGCGGAACTCACATCTTACTGTACCCTATGACAATATGATGAACACAAGAATACTGCACCCACCAAGTCATGGTAGAAGACAGAATTATCCAGTTATTGGCACACTAATTTTCCAGTTATTGGCACTGTGCCAATTACTGGTTAGGGTTGTCATTCAATGTTGCTGCTTCGGCATTTCGATTAATTCGCCATTGTTATCAAAATTAAAAGGAATTTCATTCCAAAAGTGAATAAGTTCAAAATGCTAGTTATTGGCACCAGGTGCCAATAACTAGAATTTCAAGCTTCGCACAAGCCAGTTATTGGCACAGCTTAAACTTTCATGCGTTTGAGGTTAGAATGTCTGAATTGATTCCAGCAACTCCATATGGACTTTACTATACTATCATGTTATCATATCTTTGAAATAAGAATTGCTTATGCAGAAAAGGCACTTATTATACTGCAGTGTCTCTTAACCTACCTCTTAGAAAATCCTTTCTTAATCAGATAACTTCACAACAATCAACTTAATGTCAGCTGCCCGTGAAACCATTGCCAGGAAAGTATTGAAACAAATGAGGTACGACGAGCACAAACGTAGTTCTTCATTTGTTCCTTCAATATCACTACCAACTTAACCAATGCCTTGATACACTAACATTTTTAAGAGGGTGCCAATTACTGGAGGGGTGCCAATAATAGGGTTGTTTACCCTATTAGCCATTTTAGTGCTTACTCACGAATGATATTGTATAATGGTGTAGTTATCACGAATTCTATACACCTTGAACTCCGCTATAGCATTTTAGAGATCATTACGGTATGGGTTAAGAAAATATATTTCTTAGCTTACGAAATACTTTAGGGGCTGGAAAAGGGTATGCTGCACCCTTTTAGGGATTTCGAAAAGATGTAAGGTTTCGGACACAGGGATTGAATCTTGGGTGATGGAAGAGACCAAGATTAGAATTTGCCTTTGCGTTTATTAAAGTTTTTAAACAGCATATAAAGTTACTTCTAATAAATATAGCTTTAAGCATTAACCAGAAGAAGAATAAAAATGCAAATTCAAAATGCAATATTTTTTAAACAGCGTATAAAGTTACTCCTAATAAATATAGTTTTAAGAATTAACAAGGAGAATAATAAAAAATGCAAATTTTCAAGTTTCTCCAGGAAACGGAAACGGTTAACAAAATTCCCTTATGAGGGATTAAAAATTTATATTGTTCATAAAAAGAGAGACATAATTATAAATACCTAAACGAGGAACTCTTAATGATTAACCATGATGAATATGATACCACCTTTCAATGAGGTGAAAATACATAACCCTTTCTTTAGGCCAGCAAACCCTTGGCTGGAAACAGTTGGTTGGTCCGCAAGGGGCTGATGCTTTGAAATGGCAGTTCTATTTGCCCGCACAGGGCTGATGCTCGTGGTTAATGCGCCCACACTCCAGCAGCGCTGGTTCAGAGCCAAGGTTTTGGCGATGTTCAGTCGTGATGACGAGAGTTGACCAGCAGTGAGATGTTTCTTGGTATTAACATCTCCGCTGGTTCGAGAAGTTGTCTTTTCCTTAGGTAGACCTTGAACTGAGTACAGCGTTTGTAGAACATGCCCAGCTGCCAGCTGGAGCAAAGGTTGACGTGTTGACGTGACGCAGGGCCTTCGGCAAGACCGTGACACCAGAGGGTAATGACCCCCGGCAAGCTTGTAGTAGCAAGTGAGTGAAGATGGAGAGTCAACCCATAGGTCGATGGACCTAAGGTTATATAGCGGTAGTGACGTCAGCGCGCCGAATCTTCCAGAATGAAGGAGGAGTGAAAGAGCAGCCAATCAAAGCACAGCCCCATGCACATTGCGAGCGTTGCCGCTGGGGAGAGCACAGTACCTCATGAGAAAGTGTGACGATATGGTGCGTCTAGAAAGACACTTCAGAAAAAAAAGGTAAGTTGACATGAATAATACAGAAAAACAATTAAACTGAAACACCAATAAAATAAATAAATCAGAACACCGCGTTCAGACTGCAATTAACGAAAATAATGGGGCAGAAAAATTAAACGTGTGTTTCACACCTTAAGGGAAACATAGCCTACAAAAAAAAACACATTCGCAAAAGCGAACATGCTGGGAGGGGCGAGAAAAAATTGCAGTAAGAAAAAGCAGAAGTTAGGCCTCGCGTGGCAAAGGAGCAATCATAGTAATTGGCCTAAGAAAATGACCAGCAGAAGTCTGCAGTTTTACCACGCGAACCCTACCATCTCTGCCAGGAAAGCACTCAACAACCCTACCCAAATTCCAGACAAGAGGAGGACTAGGGTCTTTCAAAAGCACCAAGTCCCCCACCTGAAGGTTAGAGCAGGAAACAAGCCATTTACCTCGCTGCTGAAGCAAACCGAGGTATTCCAACCTCCAGCGGCGCCAAAAATTATTGCGCAAACTTTCAATTTTGCGCCAAGAAATGGCTAAAGAAGATTGAGAATTAGAATATAACAAAGGGGGAGAGGCAGTCAAAGGACCACCGATAAGAAAATGGCCTGGCGTTAATGGCAGAAGATCTGAAGGATCATTAGATAAGGGTGATAAAGGACGAGAATTAATTATGCCCTCAATAAAAATGATTAAGGAATTAAACTCTTCATGAGAAAGGGGGGTGTGGCCACAAACACGTCTAAGGTGCTTCTTGGTGAGTTTCACACAAGACTCCCACCTCCCACCTTGATGAGGTGCATAAGGGGGGATGAAGTGCCACTTGAAATTTCTCTGGTGAGCATAATCAGTAATCCTTTCCAGCGCTGAATTTTGAGTAAGAGCTCTCTTAATTTGCTCAGAAGCTCCGATAAAATTTTTAGCATTGTCTGAGAATACTTCTGAAGGAAGACCTCTGCGAGCAGAAAATCTGGCAAAAGCTGCCAAAAAGTAAGCAGTAGAGGCGTTGGTAACTAGTTCTAAGTGAACTGCTCCGGTGACCATACATACAAACAGCGAAATATAGAGTTTTCCAAAAATACATTTTTTGGCCTCAGGAGAATTTCTTCTGTAAACAAAAGGCCCGGAATAATCCACCCCCGTAAAGGTAAAGGGTCTAGCAGGCGCGGATCTAAAGTTGGGAAGATCACCCATGAGCTGAGCGGTAACTTTAGGGTTGGATTTAAAACATGGAATGCACTTCCGGATGACAGAGGTAACTTCATGGACTCCGTTTATGGGCCAATACCTTTCACGAATGATAGAAAGTAATGTACGAGTTCCAGCATGAAGATGCTGGTAATGATACTGACGAATGATTAAGGAAGTGACATGATGCTTTGAGGGAAGAATAATTGGATGTTTTTTATCCTCAGAAAGATCAGCCAAAGATAAACGTCCTCCTACTGTTAATAAACCATCAGTATCCAAAAAGGGGGCGAGTGAGGAAAGCCTACTCGATTTCTTAAGGGATTGACCTTGGGACAACACCAGACATTCTTCAGAGAATATTTCTTGTTGAGTAAGCCATAAGATTTTTGTAGTGGCTAAACCTAATTCAGAAAGGGTTAAATATGGCTTGGGAAAAAGGGGTTGTTCTACCACAAAATATTTCCATCGAAGGAGATAAGCCATAACCCTCACCAATTTATGGAAAGAGGAATATCGCTGCAAGAGAAGGGGAGAGTCAGAAACGAGAAGAGAAGATCCAGTAACCTTACCAGCATCCGGCAAGTCTGATAACTCCGGAAGAGGAAAATTTGGCCAAGCGGAGGGTTCTTGCAGAAGCCAACGGGGACCTTGCCAGTATAATGTCAGGTTAGCCAACATAAGAGGGGAACATCCCCGAGAAATGACATCTGCAGGGTTCTCCTTGCCAGATACATGATGCCATTGTTCAAGGTTAGACAATTGTTGAATTTTAGACACTCTATTAGCTACAAACACCTGCCAATGCGAGGGAGGTTTGGCAATCCATGCCAACGTGATGGCTGAGTCACTCCAAAAGTAAGTTTTAATAAATCGGATTTTCAAAGATTGACGGATTTTGACCGATAATTCAACCGCCAAAAGAGCAGCACAATGTTCCAGCCGTGGCAAGGATAAAGATTTAAGAGGGGCCACCTTTGACTTAGCGCAAATTAAATTGGAAAAGAAATATGACTGGACAAAATTACGGCAAACAATATACGCACAACATCCATAAGCTTTCAATGAGCTATCGGCAAAGATGTGAAGTTCATATCCTCCACAGGAGGGAGAGGGAATAATCACTCGCGGGATAATAACATTAGAAAGATCTTCTAAACTATTTCTATAAGAAATCCATTTTTTTTGCAACTCGGAAGGAACTGGTTCATCCCAACCAGTTTTCAAGGACCAAAGGTCTTGCATGAAAAGCTTTGCTGTGACGATGATTGGCGCCAAAAATTGGATAGGATCAAATATCTTTGCAATCTCAGACAAAATTTGCCGCTTAGTTTGCGGTTTGATGTCGCTGAGATTAATTTTGAAAAAGAAAAAATCCTTTTGAGGACTCCAATAGATGCCTAGAGTTTTGATGGAATTACTTTCCTGAAGAAGCTCTACTGAGTCGTTATAGACTGAAGTTAATGGAAATTTAGAAAGAAATTCTTCCGAATTAGAGTTCCACTTGCACAAGGAAAATCCGCCTCCCAAAAGCAAGGCTGTCAAATCTTTAGAGACCTGCAGTGCTTCAGATACTGACTCAAATGAATGAAGAAAATCGTCAACGTAAAATGATGATTTTAACACTTCAGAAGCCTTAGGAGAATACAACGGGCCATCCTGTTCAGCAAGTAATTTCAACGTACGTATGGCTAAAAAAGCAGAGGGCTTTAGTCCATAGGTTAATGTTTTTAGCCGAAAAATCTTGACAGGTTTAGTAGGCTCGTCGCGCCAAAGAATTCTCTGAAGGTCGCGCTGTTGTTGATCGACCAAAATCTGCCTATACATCTGCTTGATATCAGATATCACTGCGATAGGGAACAAGCGAAAATTCATCAAAACAGAAGAAATGTCAGATTGAATTGGAGGGCCTGATAATAATGTGTCATTCAGAGAAGTTCCATTGGCATCCAATGCAGAGCCATTAAAGACCACTCTTATGTTTTCCTTTAAAATCTCATTCTTCCAAACTGGATGATGATTGAGGTAAATGACTTCAGATGGGGTATAAGAAGCATCATCTTTCTTGGTAACAACCTCCATGTGATCAAGTGCCTCATATTCCTCCATAAATGTGGAGTATTGAGTTTTAACAACAGGGTCACGTTTAAATTTGCTTTCCACAGCATAGAGTGCTCTAAGAGCCCTAGGGTGTGTTTCAAATAAAAGAGGTGTATTATCCACTCGGGGCATTGTTACGACAAATCTACCCTCTGAATTGCGTTTGGTTGTTTCGCGAAACAGTTTTTCACACATTTCATTTTCAACTGAGGAAGGTGAAACTGAATCTATAGTTTCGATTTTCCAAAATCTTTCTAAGTTGTAATCGAGACTTGTATTGACAAAATGACATTGTGAGAAATTTTTAAATGACTTACGAGGGACCTGACCCGTTACTAACCAACCTAGCTTGGTATGATGAACAAACACTCCTGGTGATATTTTAACCTTAGAGCTAAGGAGACATTGCCAAAATACTTGGGCACTGAGAAGTATGTCTACTGGAGCGCTCGTATTAAATGTTGGATCTGCCAACTGAATGTTATGAGGAAATTGCCAATTTCTAATTTCAAAAGAAGTACTAGGGGTATTACTGCCAATAGTATCAATGGCAAGACAATTCAACTGAAATGTTGTGTTATAATTAACAGCATCTTTGATGTGAACACGAACAAAATGCAAAGATTTAACATTGCTATTGTTAATACCGGTAACCTGAATTAATGTAGGTTGCTTGGGAAGACCAAGTTTCTTAATGAGACGCTCACTTATGAAGTCATGGGTGGCGGCATTATCCAATAAGGCACGTGCTTCAAGCCATCTACCAGAGGAATCTTGAACTTTAATAACACGGTTGATAGTAGCACCTGGGAACTACGAATAGAGCTAGAGCTCTGAGTTTAAGATTGCGCATTGGCTCCTAGGGATGTATCTTTAGAACATCCAGGGGAAGGAGCCTGACGTGGCTTTTCAAACCTATGAAGCAAGGTATGATGTTGAGCCTTGCAATGGGAGCAAGTATTTTTAGATACGCAATCAGGCACCATATGCCTAGCTGACAGACAGTTGTAGCAATATCTTTTTTGAGCTATTAATTTGCGTCTTTCGTCGGTAGAAAGGGCTTTAAAGGCAACGCAGGAATATAACCTGTGAGGCGCTTTACAGAGAATACAATCTGTTGAATTATGTTGAACAGTAAAGAGAGCAGATTTGTTTATTTTAGTACCGACTGGCTTCACAACATTAGATTTGTTATCTGCACTTCCTGACATATGACAGGCTACGGCTGATAAAACCTGACATCTATTATTTATAAACGTAAGCAATGAGCCATAGGTATATGAAGTGTCAATTGTTAGTTCCCTCTCCCATGCCTTTAAGGTTGATGAATCAAATTTAGAAGTAACCAAGTGAACTAAGAATAGATCCCAATGCTCGACCGGTTGATTCAACCGTGCCAATGCTCTGACGTGTAGTTGGACCGTGTCACTTAAGGCTCGCAGTGTTGACAAGCTGTCAGCTCGCAATGCGGGCAGGTTAAATAAGGCTTGAATATGCCTCTGTAAGCATAATTTTTCGTTGCCATAACGGCCTTTAAGAAGCTCTATAGCAATGTTATAGTTTTCTCCTGTTAAGGGGAGTTCTCTTATAAGTTGGAGGGGTGGTCCCTGCAAAATGGATTTTAAGTAATGAAATTTCTGAATTTCTGGAAGTGTGGCATTATCATGTACTAATGAACTGAACAATTCAAAGAATGATTGCCACATCTCTTCCTTTCCTGAAAAATGCGGAATTTCAATTTTAGGTAGCAATGGTTTGATACCATTCCCATGGTCGCTAATTCTTCCTTGAGTTTCCTCTACCTTCAACGCCAGGGTCAAAGTTCTAACTAATGCCACAGCCTGAGCGTGTGTATCAAAGTAATTAATCTCTACTTCTTCCCTATCTGATTGATGTTCTGGACTTTTGATTTCAATTTCAAGTTGCACGAGATCATATTTCTCGTACGTCTGTTCAAAAGCTTTTAAACGCTGAGATATAATGTCAAGGTTTTGTTCCTCTTTCGGTAGAGTAGCTAACTATTTTTGAAAACGGGTGAGTTGACCTTTGTAGGCCGCCCGAGAGTTTAACAGTTTATCATCTATTATTACTGGCATGGCTGGACAGTTGGAACAACTCACTTACCAAAGCTGCTTGAGGCACCAGACAGACCTGCTTTCCAGAAAGAAACCAGTTGTGTAATATGCTGGGATTGTTTCCGCTTTCCCGCAGATCTCCTGCGCTAGCCACGATATACTGAAATGTATAAGACAAATATTAGATTGCACAAGTTTTTTTTTTTAGAATAGAATTTGTGGTCTCAGAATGAAGGTTCTGGGTTCGATCCGGGGTTGAGGTACCTTGGAAAAGGGTATGCTGCACCCTTTTAGGGATTTCGAAAAGATGTAAGGTTTCGGACACAGGGATTGAATCTTGGGTGATGGAAGAGACCAAGATTAGAATTTGCCTTTGCGTTTATTAAAGTTTTTAAACAGCATATAAAGTTACTTCTAATAAATATAGCTTTAAGCATTAACAAGAAGAAGAATAAAACTGCAAATTCAAAATGCAATATTTTTTAAACAGCGTATAAAGTTACTCCTAATAAATATAGTTTTAAGAATTAACAAGGAGAATAATAAAAAATGCAAATTTTCAAGTTTCTCCAGGAAACGGAAACGGTTAACAAAATTCCCTTATGAGGGATTAAAAATTTATATTGTTCATAAAAAGAGAGACATAATTATAAATACCTAAACGAGGAACTCTTAATGATTAACCATGATGAATATGATACCACCTTTCAATGAGGTGAAAATACATAACCCTTTCTTTAGGCCAGCAAACCCTTGGCTGGAAACAGTTGGTTGGTCCGCAAGGGGCTGATGCTTTGAAATGGCAGTTCTATTTGCCCGCACAGGGCTGATGCTCGTGGTTAATGCGCCCACACTCCAGCAGCGCTGGTTCAGAGCCAAGGTTTTGGCGATGTTCAGTCGTGATGACGAGAGTTGACCAGCAGTGAGATGTTTCTTGGTATTAACATCTCCGCTGGTTCGAGAAGTTGTCTTTTCCTTAGGTAGACCTTGAACTGAGTACAGCGTTTGTAGAACATGCCCAGCTGCCAGCTGGAGCAAAGGTTGACGTGTTGACGTGACGCAGGGCCTTCGGCAAGACCGTGACACCAGAGGGTAATGACCCCCGGCAAGCTTGTAGTAGCAAGTGAGTGAAGATGGAGAGTCAACCCATAGGTCGATGGACCTAAGGTTATATAGCGGTAGTGACGTCAGCGCGCCGAATCTTCCAGAATGAAGGAGGAGTGAAAGAGCAGCCAATCAAAGCACAGCCCCATGCACATTGCGAGCGTTGCCGCTGGGGAGAGCAAAGTACCTCATGAGAAAGTGTGACGATATGGTGCGTCTAGAAAGACACTTCAGAAAAAAAAGGTAAGTTGACATGAATAATACAGAAAAACAATTAAACTGAAACACCAATAAAATAAATAAATCAGAACACCGCGTTCAGACTGCAATTAACGAAAATAATGGGGCAGAAAAATTAAACGTGTGTTTCACACCGTAAGGGAAACATAGCCTACAAAAAAAAAACACATTCGCAAAAGCAAACAGGGGCTAAAGAAGCCCAATGTGTTCTCAATCAATGCATCTTATTTGACATTATACTGGGATTATACGATGCTGCATTTACTTTAACTAGGTGAGATAGGTTGGTAGGTTCCTCTGTCTGGGGGCCGCGACGACGCGGTCATGCAGGCCCGTGTACTTTGGATGTGTGTAGAATCTGCCTGACAACCCGTGTTAATTGTGATGTCTGTATTATTGTGTGTTATACGTAATTAACGTAAGGACTGCAGACAGTCAGTTTTAAGTAGTTCCTACTTTTGCTACCAAATGCTACCGTCATCGACACTTAGCTACAAACTTGGCTAATAGATACCACCGCAACCAGAACCTGACAGTGAACGATGGAACTTAATAGCGTTAATCGAATTTAACCTACGAGTGTACTTAGTGAAAAGGTTCATTTACATCACATAAATCTATGACATGGGCCCACCGGCTTAACTTCCCCTCCGAAGGAAGGCATACTGAGGGATTTTAACGCTCTTCAAAATTCGATGACTTCGGCCGGGTTTGAACCCGCGATCTAGGGCATAGAGGCTCAGCATCTACCAAATACGCTACCAAAGCCGCCCAATATGAGATAATAGGCATGTAAATACAGCAATACTATTCCCTAATATGCAGCTATAATAGCCTACACACTGACTTATGAACATGAATAAGCCATTTCTCATCAATCACACCATTTGTGCGGGGTTAAAAATAGTAAGTATATTGGACTTCAGAATAATGACTTTATATTCAAAACATAGAATAATTTAAATATTGTTTCCTTTCAAAAAGGTAGATGCAACAATTTATATATGAAAGAGGACTGTGTGAACAAGACGTCTAAATTACACCCATCACAACAAAAATAAAGACTCTCAGGAAAGTACTGTAATTATCAGACTAGGTCCTTGAGAAATGTGCATATACAGCCCTCATTGTTATTGATGCATTCTCTACTACAGTACGTCTTCCATGACAGTATGTTAGGTGAACATCTGCTCGCAGTTATATTGAAGAATCATTGAAAATGAAGATCATATTTCAGTTAAAAGTGAGTATAAGTGATGTCTAAGTATACATACTTCTGACTTGTACTTGTGGTCGCTACATTAGTTGGTTTCCTGATAAAAGAATACTAAGATTAGTGCTTGACCAAGCAGGGCTAAGAGTTAGGTTAGAAGGTTGCTCCATAGATTGTACGATATAAGACAAGGTATACAATTCCTACGATTGGAGTGACGGCCAGGTAGACTGTGCTTCAATAATGGTCACGTCATACTTGCACTCGTATTAACTATAGCTCATTTGTTGTTGCAGAAATATTCTAAGGTTTTTTTCACTGCCGTATATGTTCACCGTCGTTTCCCTTATATTTGACCGTAGCTAGGCGCGACCTCTCCGACAACCTAATTCGCGTCTCCCGCATTATACTTGCGTTGGAGTTAAACGTCTTCACTCTTCCAGCATTCGTGACAAAAAGACCTGGTTCGAAGGCACGCTCATCCCCTCGTTATCAAAATTTGATAGCGTCCCTCTCGTAAATAGGCGGCTAAGAGTTCATTTCACATGCAAATACCTGCGTTATTTGCATTCAACTCAACAATCTATTAATACTGGCATGCCCATTTCAATTCCCATTTATTTTCATATCTTCCAATTACTTCTAAAAGTATTCCAGAGTAATTATTATATAATTGCTTCTCATGTATTTATAATATTCTGATTGGCTATCAACTCTCCGCGTGACCTCTTTTCGTGGATCTGAGCTTACCGGACGCGCGCCGAGGCACGCGCCGTCTTGCATCTCCCCCTGCATTGCACACGACCCGATTGAAACCGGTTCTTGCATGCGAGGCTTCACTAACAAGTTGAAATTTTGCTGTTTCCAGGTCGTCAAAATATATATCATTGGCCATTGTATAACATTCATTTATATAAAATCTTACTTTTCTTCTCTTAAAAATGAGCCGATATAATTCTTTCATCTTTATTCTCACCTACCAATCTATGCTGAATGCTTGTATGAGAATCAGGGTGCCTATCTCTCCCCTTTAAATTGAAACATAAAATCATCCCGCGAGTACAGTTTCGATCCTCACCTCGTGACTTACTCTGAGCTTCTTAAATACGGGTTCAGTACCTTCTGCATGATTGAAGATTTTCTTTTTTATAATATGACTAGATATTTTACCCGGCGTTGCCCGGGAGGTGTATTTACATGTTATAGAACGATACTTGCCAATATATTACGCAAAGTATATTCACTTTGCCCCTAATTGAGTTTAAAACATAGTTCTCCTGGGCTCTGAAATTAATCAAGTGCAATATTAAGTCACTTTAAATCTAGGCGTACTGTGGAGTACACTAACGTAGCTTTTTTACGACGGGTTGTGGGAAATCTGCTTCCAGACGCTTGAAGAGGGTCCGCACTCTTCATGTGTGTGGGGCTCTTACCCACTAAAACCCACACACCCTTCTCCCACGACGTGTATATCCGCCCCAGAACCGCTCTTGCATTACTTCGTTTATGAAGCATCTGATGCTCCTTCTTCCTTCAGTTCATCTTTATTATTGGCCATAAGCGTCTAGATCCCGCTTCTTTAGGCGCAAAGTACTCTCCAGATACACTGCAAACTGATCCCAGCATTCCTGCGTCAAAAATTTATTAGCAGTTATTCACCTCTACATATTTGCCTGTAGAATCTGCACAACTTAATAGTGTTGTTTGGCCTTTTCAGGAGCTTCACGAAACAAGATGCACTCACCTGTGCCAGGAACGTATCTTCGCTTCGCTTCTTCAACATTTCTGTTTGTACAAAGCATGCACCGTGGATTTACTTTGCTGCTTACTGCCTTGTGACCAGCTTCTCCGCACTTAAAGCAAAGCTTGCTTCTGTCCGCACCTTTGCAGTTACGTGCATGATGCCCTTACGATAGACATCGAAAACAGCGAGGCACTAACGTTTTCCTTCGCACTCTACAACAGACCCATCCTATTTTAATTTCACCGATATCCAATAATAACCGGGCCTGGCTCTCGTCTATCTCTACAACGGCAAGCTTCTGCCCCCTACTTTTCGGGTTTAGTATTGAGACTTTCAGTTTTCTATTAACACTCTCAAGATCCCGTCTTACAGCTTCCTCCACATCTACAACAGTAGTGACACTGTCCATATCCCTGATTTCTAGAGAAGTGCGAGGAACCAAGGCCTTCACATCCCCGTCCTGTCTGAGAGCATCCCTAAGAGATTTCCTGAAAACGTCCCTATTCTCGTTTTCTGTTGCTTTATTCAGTTCGAGAAGAATTTCTCCAGCTGTGGTTTTTCTAATGGATCGAATGCTCACCCCCACTGTCTTCTGGCTTTACCTTGTACCGGATATCTTTCAAAACATCAGATAAGGTCTTCCCATTCAAAGGTTTAATGGCTACAGCTTCTGGGTGGTTCTTCAATACATTGCGTTTCTGTTTTCCAGACGTCATTGGTCGTTCATTAACGTCTATTCTGACATCAGATACTTCTAGCGTGGATGGGACACCTTCAACCTTTTTCTTCTTCTCCTCCATTCTCTTTTTCTTAGACACAACCCGTATCCATTCCTCCTTGTCTTCTTTTCTATTTGCTTCTAATGACGACATGGGAACTCAACCTTCTCTGTAGAGCCTCCTCCAGTTTCTTTAGACCGTGCTGAATTTCCAATTTTAGATTCTTTTGCTGAATAGTCGGGATACTCTTCAGCAAAGCCGTGGCAATCTCAAGGTGCTCATCCTCTTTAATCTGATTCTCCGATAACTGTTGACTGATATCGGTAATTAGATTCGCTTCGTCACTCCCCCTTATGTTTACATCTGGTACGGCCACGCGATTCATTGGCTTCACTGCTTCACCGCCATCATGATCAACTCCTGTCTCACTATTCCTAGATGTCTGTAAAACTCCGTAGGATCGCATTGAATCTCTGCATCTGGCATCATGGCTACGTGAGTTATTGGAAAAATAAATATTATAATATTTTACTCGAGCAACGTTTACAATTGAACATTTCGAAAAATATTACAACAAATTCGAACTACAAAAATTAAGATGGGTACAAAAATAGAGTCGACGAGGATGCTACTTTCGATTACTTTGAAGACGACTGAGATGGCACACTAAACGCTGAGTGGGAAACTAGCCTTTGACGATGTGTGGATTCCCGGAGTAACATAAACGCCAAGGAAGTCAAGGATGGTTCAGTGGATATATAACAGCACAGTCTACTAGAATCACGACAGTGACCAAGTACAGAAATGAATTTCGAACACCATTCTGGAAATCTCGTTGAATATAAATTTCTAATCTACGATGTGTACCAACGGGAACTTCCAGAGAGCTGTCGTATGAAGAATGAACAACAGGCTCATCTGAGTCAGAAGCGAACGAGAGATGGCAGATTCCAGACTAATGGAGGGGCTGCATAGAGTGAGATCAGCCGATTTCATTCTACCTAACCCGCAGCCAGCGGGAGTCTAGGATCAGCTGTGCGCCTCAAGCACACTCGATCAGCTGTTTCGCAAGGAGGGAAGATTTCGTTTCCAGCATTTCAGAAGAACAAGGTTTGAAGATGAAGATACGGGCAGAAGGTTGATAAAGCGATGTGTTATATTATATTTGTAGATTGATTACAGTATGGATATTTATGACTTGACCAATTTTGACAGCTATTTGACGATGTTTAATTTTTGATATTTCATTTTCGTTAAATTAATCTCAGTCATTTTAGACGTTCTCGTATTTCGATTTTTACGTATAGTAATTTTATTCTTCGACGCATTTTTAATATTTTTAATTCTTCGTTTTATTCGAATACGTATTTTCTTAATGTGGGATAGTTCATGATATATTTTATATGTAAGTCGTTGGATTTAAGAAATTAATATTGATTGGGTTCGATGTAGATCAGCAATATTTTATGAAAATCGATGTAGTAAACTAATTAAGTATATTAAAGTCATTTTAGAAGGATTCTAGTTTGTTGTGAGACAGAATTCATGACAACTCTAGACCAGCGATAATTAAGTATATACACGATTGTAATGGAATGTATCGTCTCGTCCCATAATTGTGAAAGAAATAATGTTGAAATATAAAGTAATGGAAAGAAGGAATTATTATTCCATAATTTTAAACACTGAAAGGGAGGAAAAGAAATGTATTAATATTAAATGTGATATTTATATTCAGACGATAATCTTCAATTTAAACACGTAACGAATATAAGCAACAGAGTGGTTATTTAATGAAATTAATATTGTACTGTCATATTCGACACAGTAAGTTGACGGAAGTCGTTAATGAAAAGTATTTAAGGTGAGAAGTATTTAACAAGCATTATGGTATCGAAAGTACGAGAAATAAATAATTCAAGCACGATGAAATGTATAATGATGTATAATAGTCCAGTCAATAGAGGCTCAAAAAGGGGGTTCACCTTACATCAGATGCGGGATCGTTTTATTTTTATTTTTGGATATTGTTTAGGACCATTAGGTAGTTATTAATCCAAGTTTCCGTCATCCCCACCCCGTTGCTTCGTCCGCCATCTTGAAAAATCTGTCAGAAATCGGCACTTTTTTTTTCAATTTTTGGTCTCCAGCTCATTCCCAGCTCATTTGTTTGAAGATATGTCAAAATAAGGAAATGTAGATTACTAAATTTCCAACAACGTTGATGGGGAAGTTTTTTTGTAGGACCAAGCGTATTCCACCTACGAGAAGGCGAAAAAGGGAAAATAATAGGCGATTCGGCAAATTTTTCTCTTGCGCTCCATTTTCCATCGCAATAACAGGGGGAAGACTTGTTCTCAGCAAAACGTTTATTGAATGAAAGTTGTTGAGAATTTACTTTCCTTGGAAACTCGTGTATCAGAAAAACAATTACGAGCGATGGGTAGGAGTGGGGGTAAATTGAAAAAAAAAACAAGAGGAAACGCGTTTTTTGTGATTCAGCGCTAGAGCGCCGTGTTGGTGAATGTTTTTCGTTTTCATTATATTACAACCATATTTTGAACACAGCAATGCATCTAAATAATACTTGAAATATTTTTGGTACAATGTAACCACACACATACACTCACTCTCTCACACACGCATATATATTCTTTATCAGTTGATGTTCGTACCTCCAGTGTTCACATCGGGTTTAGTCAACGTGCTTGGAAAGAGTTTTCCTGTGGAGTGAGTTGTAGTGGTGAAGGAGAGCTTCTTCATCTCAAACACCGGACAGTGAGTGCTTCATATGCGGGAAGAGTTTGGACGAAGGAGTTGTTATTACTGTGAAGAAGAAAGGAGTTCAGACTCTATTAAGCGCAAGTGTTCGAAAGGGGTGAAACGACCACAGCCAGATTTTGAAGAAAAGAGGTGAAATTGAAGTTCACAATGCCTGCTCAAAGAATTACACCGATCCAAGACGGATAGACGTAGCCTTACGCTCAGAATCCCCTACACCTGGACCATCTTCAAAGCTAAGGTCAGTAAGTGAGGCGTTTATTTTCAAGGGCCATTACTTTCTATGTGCGGAAAAAAATGAAGAGGATTATATAATAAAACAGAAAAAGCTCCCCTTGATTTCTCGAAATCCAGTTCGCTTGGAGAAGAACTTGTTGCTAGCAGTTCGGGCACGCGGAGATGAGTGGGCTCAACAAATAATTAATCGTGTTCCCCCAGACTTAGATCTTATTTCTGCTGACGGTCAGTACCACGATGCTTGTATGAAAAGGCTGTACCGACCACCGAGAGCTGGAGGAGGGGCATGAGGATACAGAACACACCCCAGAGTTGATGAAGCAATGGAATGTGTTTATGCTTTTCTGGAAAGAAACAAAGAAGAATGCCAATTCTCATTTGATCAATTGATGGGGGCCCTTAAGGAAGGATGTGAACTTGACTGGAGAACAGTAAAATCCCGTTTGCTGAAAAAGTACGAGGATGACATCATGTTCGTTGAAACAGGCAATAAATCGACGGTATGTTTCAATAATACTGGTTATAAGATATTGAATGACACTATGTATGCCAATATAAAATCGAATCCTGAGGAAGAAAGAATGAGAATGGTGAAAGCAGCTGCAGAGATAATTACAGAGGATATTCGCTCCCGTGTGTACAATACCACTGACTATCCACCCCGTGATAAATTTTTGAACAGTGTCGAGTTGGACATTCCACCAACGTTATTGACAATGGTCCAAACAATTGTGCTCAAAAACAAACAAGGAAGTTTGGATAAATGGAAGAGGATCTGTATTGCCATTTCCCATGCAATCATTGCTGCTGCACGTCCTCGGTCGTTCCTTTCCTCCCTTCTTAAGGGATTGAGTGTATTCATGTAAGGGATTGAGTGTATTCATGTACCGAACATTTGGATCCAAACTTCTAATAGGCATGACGTAATCTCTTGGATTTTCTTCCAGTCACTATGAGGCACAGCTGCTTGAGGCCTCAACCTCAACCAGCCCTTATCAAACTAGATGCTCTTGGTTTTTGTGAGCTTGTTTTTGACAACGCTGTCTTTAATGTCAATACAATAGACGGCTGCGGAACAATCCATGCGATGGGAGAAATCATATGTGTGACTCCATTTGATGCAGCAGGGGAAAGAGACAACATTAAGCGTTCAGCGTGGATGAATGCCCCCCAGTTGGTAGCAGTTGCTGGTTCAAAGATTTGTGAAGAACCCACAAGGTGGCTTGAAATCAGTTGTTTTCAAGGATCTTGATTGCCTGCCCTTGGCTCCTACTGACGTTAAATCTCAGTCCACTGCAGACATCTTGTGGCTTCAAGGGAAGTCAACTGGTAGACATTTGCCAGGATGGAATGGTTACGTGGAAAATGCCACAGCAAACAAAGAATTCCAGCGATCTAAAATAATATATCTGCCATTTATCAATGCCCCTCCAAACCATGATGACATTGTCTACACATCCTTGCTCAGGCTCGCTGAGAATGCGATAGTGTCAAGCAAAAAACCTGCTTTGTGACGTTCGACCAGCCACTATATATGAAGGCACAGGAAATTCTCCACTACGGCGGCACACAGCCACTATTGAAAAATGTCATAGCAAGACTTGGGGGCTTCCACTTGCCCATGTCATTCATGGGAGCTGTTGGCACAATCATGAGCGGCAGTGAAATCTTCGAGCTATTTGCCACCATCTATGCCGTGGATGGCCATGCCTGTTCTCGAGCTGTGAGGGCTCATTTATTGACACATCAGGCATTGGCCAAACTGATTCTGGGCAGATTGAATTTACCAACGACGAAACAACTGTTGTCAACAGGCTACTAACAGAGGTGGACCAGTCCAGGGTTCTGGAAGCAATTGATTTTGAAGAAATATTGATGAAGCCACAGTTAACACAACTCCTCAAGACAAATTTCTGTCCAATGAGAGCAATAAAAACGAGTTGTTGCCCTCCTCAGAACAACACTTTAAGCGTCCAAGTCAAGAACAAGCAAGCTGAGGAGGATTCTGACGTGTTCGTTGTGACCACTGCAACATCGATGGCTTATTCGTACGACACTGTAATTATTGTGGGGGAAGACATCGATTTATTAGTCATACTCACTGGGACAGCAAATACGACGAACAACGTGTACCTTAAAAAACCAGGAAGAGGCAATTCACCTGACGTCATGTACTCCCCCTCATCATTTATGTATGACTTCGCCGAGTACCTACTGCTCATCCACTCCATCAGCGGGTGTGACACAACGTCAAACATTTATGGGTTCCGTAAAACCAAATTTTGTTCCCTGTTCTGGAGTAATCCATTATTGTAGGAGATAAGTGATGTCTTCATGAAACCAGAAGCCACATTAGAGGACATCTTCAAAGCAGGAGAGCAAATATTGGCGCCCTCTATGGTGGGAAAATCGACCAATCACTTTCTGACCTCCGACACACTCAATTTGTTGCCACCACGACAAACTTGAACCAGGAAAAGCTGCCCCTAACCTCCGATGCAGCGCGATACCACTCCTTGAGAGTATACCACCAAGTGATGTCCTGGATGAGCAGGAAGAAAGACCCGATCATCATTGGCTGGACAAGAGGAAGCAGGGGCTAGATTCCGACAACAACCACCAGCGATGCTGCTCCTCGTACCATGCTGAAGACGGTATCATGCAGGTGTGTCACCGGCTGTTCCGCAGCATATGGATGCAGAAAAGCTGGTATGCATTGCTCCACTTTCTGCAAATTCTGCTGCGGCGGAAAGTCCTGCGACAACCGTCCCTTAATAGCCGCTGACGAGGAAGAGGAAAACATCGACGACCCGTCCATGCCATTCGACGAAGACCCTGTCGAAGAGTTAGCCCTACCGACCCCCCTTGCGAAACGTCTCCGGTTACCCGTTACCCCACCCGTCATCTATTTTAAAGTTTTTATTTTAGTGTGTTCATTATTCCCTAATATGTAAATAATTAATATATAAAACGCATTGTATTATAATCTATATTTTGTAAATACACACTAACTTTTTTAAATAACTGTGTAACGAATTTGTTCTTTCCCATCTATTCATATTTATAAAAAAATATATTATTTAGATGCACTGCTGTGTTCAGAAAATGGTTGTAGTATAATAAAAACGAAAAACTTTCACCAACACGGCGCTCCAGGGCTGAATCACAAAAAACGCATTTCCTCTAGTTTTCTTCAATTTATCCCCCACTCCTACCCTTTGCTCGTAATTATTTTTTGATACATGAGTTTCAAAGGAAATTAAATTCTCTACAACTTTCATTTAATAAACGTTTTGCTGAGATCAAGTCTTCCCCCTGTTTTTGTGATGGAAAGTGGAGCAAAAGTGAAAAATTTGCCGAATCGCCAATTTTTGCCCTTTTACGCCTTCTCGTATCTCGAATATGCTTGGTCCTACAAAAGAAACTTTCACATCAAAGTTGTTGGAACTTTGGTAATCTACATTTTCTCATTCAGACATAACTTCACAAAAATGAACAGGAAATGAGCTAGAGGCCAAAAACTGAAAAAAGTTCCGATTTCCGACAGTTTTTTCAAGGTGGCGGACGAAGCAAGAGGGAGGGGATGACGGAAACTAGGATTAATAACTACCTAATGGTCATAAACATCATCCAAATAAAAAAACGATCCCGCATCTGATGTATGGTGAAGTTCGTCTATTGACTGGACTATAATAGGAAGGAACATTATTGTGGAAATATGTATGTGGAAGGAGAAATGGTATTATTGGCGTGGTGGTATTGTAAACGTTACGTAAATATGTGTAACACGATTGGGTGTAGAATTCCGTGCAGCATTTTAAGTCGACGAGGAAGGAAGTGTATTGAGGAAGTATTATGCGTTTAATAAGATGTAATGTAAGACTTGTTGTTATGGATATTAAGTCAATCTCTCTCTCTATATATATATGAAAATAAAGTTTGTCTGTTTTTTCTGAATTTCCACGGAAATTTGCGATATTTGCCCGTTTCAGACTGTTTTAAGACCGCAGAGAGTTTAGTGACTAGTGCCAACTAGGATCTCTATGGTGATTCCGGCAGGGGGCTTTGCCCAATGAAGTCAATTCTCTAATATGATCATTTAATGATGGTGTATTTTTTTTCTCTTTTTATTCTTATATTCTTATAGTCCATAGTTTCCTCAACAGTTGAAGAAGGTCACATGAGTGGCGCAACAATCTTAGCGCGTTTTCCAGCAGATGACAGTGCAGCAATGAATGAAGTAAGATTGTCGTTCGAACCACGCAAGGCCGTATTGAAGTGGTAAGCCTACTGGAAATACGAAAAGTACACTTAAAAGGGCAATTCATTTTTTGTAAATTAATAATAACTTTTAGACGTCCCGTTTTCAACTTGTTACATTATAGACACTCTGCGAGTATCCCACAAAACCATGCAAGGAAGAATATGCAAAGCTCCTTATAACAGAACACAAAGTTTGTATATTAGTTCGCTTACATTATGTATTGGCTTGTTTGTTTATTAGTTCGCTTATATACTTATTGGTTTGTTTGTTTATTAGTTCGCTTATATATATGGATTGGTTTGTTTGTTTGTTTGTTTATTAGTTTGCTTATATATTTATTTATTGTTTTGCTTGTTTGTTTGTTTATTAGTTCGCTTATATATTTATGTTTTGGGGATGGTTATATTTGTGGTGTCCCGGGATTTCAAGTATTACAATGTCTTCCATTTCCTCTTCTAGAATGTACAGTAAGTATGTTGTTAGTTTTAGTTGTAAGTATGTAGTTAGTTTGTTTATTAGATATGTGTCATTGTTCTATTAGACTGTGGTGTGTGTGTGTGTCTGGTGGCAGGTGCATTGTTTATTAGATATAGTTCATTGTTTCATTAGACTGTGATGTGTGAGGGTGCACGTGAGTGTGGCTGTTGGCAGACTGTTTTAGTGATAGTATTTGATGTTGGTGGAACTTAAATATTTTTCGTTGGTAGAATTTTGGTATTTATTTGTCAGATTAGATCCTTTTTGTTTCTAATTTCGTTTTAAAAGAAGCTAAATTATACGCCGCAATATTGCGTTGTAAAAGGAAAACAAATTGGTTCTGTTCGTTGCAGATTTATTTCTTCGCGGTAGGATTTTGTTTGGACACAAATAATCTCTTGGTTTTTGTGTTAATTGCAGTATGATTGTTTCGCAATGATATCATTAAGATCGCAATTTGAGGTAAAGGTCATGGGTGGTTACTTTACAAGCAAAAGATTGCGAGTTCGAAAAAGTTACAGCGAAGATACAGATACAGGTTCAGCGATCGTTGGAACTGAGGAACTTAAATGCGTATCAATTATTTTATTGAATTTTGCGTAGGATCACTTCTCTGTGTCGCTTTTCTTAGATGTCCTAATTATTGTATGTTGATGAAACTCCGAATTTTCTAACCGTCGTTTTGTTGCTCCCAATCCTTATTGTTACACGTTATTTCAATGCACGTGAGGTACCGTAGCATAGGGTCTGCGTGCTGGCCTACGAATCGGGCGTTCCAGGTTCGAATCCGAGTAACTACACGTATTTATATTCGTGCCACATAATTTGTTCGAGAACATTGTGGAACAAATATCGAACTTCAGGAAATTTCGGTGTTTCCGGTTTCTGTAAAGTCTAGAAAATTCTGTCAGTGTATAAAAGCCCTTAAGAACAGCGATGCGTTATCACTTCATCCGCGAGAGTCTTCTAAACCGTAGCTTCCCTGAAAAATCGCAATGGACGGATATCCTAACGAACACCTCACAGACATCCACTACGTCTACGGATTGGCCGACGGGAATAGTCGCCAGGCCCAGCGCATCTACCCATGCGCCGTATCCCACACTACCAATTTTTTACGCGAATTAACAATCGTTTGCGAGCAACAGGATCGATTCAGGTAAGTACCATATCTGTCAATGTGTATCTCTTATTCATCTTTTGTTTCCCTGTAAATGTGATAAAATAATAGCTACGTCTTAGTGTTTTAAACAATTTAAAAATGGAACGGTGTAGGTACTAGAAGCCGAAAAGGGAATGTAAACATTGTCCCATCGAACGTAATACTTTCGCATCTAGCTTTTGGCTCCTAGAACCCAAACCGTTCCAAATAGGACAAAGATATCAGAAATGAAAGTTACTTAAAAAAATACCACGCACCTTATTCAACTCGAATATTTGTAGAAAAAACAGTGCCCGGTCTGAATGGCGGGTACCGATACCCAACGTTTGAAAGAGCCTGGACGGTAAACGGCGGGTTTCCGACCGTATGTTCTTCGATTGTGAAGCCTAAAAATTTCAAGGCGGATTCAGGGTTTTGGGATGCAAAAATAAACTTTACACCCCCCGAAATTAATTTAATTTTAGTGATTCATGGTGTTCATTTTGTTATGATTAGGGGTATCCGTCGGTGATTTTTCTGAGTACCTTTCCTATTAGAGGTATCCATTTTGAAAGAAGATTTTCTTTACTAACAGTGCTTTCTTTTCTGCTTTGTTTTTTAATCTGAATTTTAGGTTAGATTTTTCAAGTTATCGTTTAGTGGGAACAAAGAAGAACGGTTTAATTCACATTTTTTCATTAAGTTATTTTTTCTTACACAGGCTCACAACCCCCGACCGGGAAGACCGCGGGGGAGGAGAACTCCAGAAATGGAAGAAAGGGTTTTGGAGCGTGTACGTAACAACCCTTCCACAAGCACGCGTGCGATCGGACGTGCGGAAGGGTTAACGCATACCACTGTCCACAGCGTGATACAAGATGATGGCCTGTATCCGTATAATTTTCAAAAAGTTCAAAAAGTAAAGCCTGAGGATCTTCCAGTGCGGATGGATTTCGCCAATCAAATGATCGATCGCTTGGCGGAGGACCCTGATTTCTTGTCAAAAATTTTATTCACCGACGAAGTGACGTTCACCAGGGATGGTTGCTTCAACATCCACAACAATCACACGTGGAGTCACGAAAACCCCCACCAGACAGTCGTGCAGGGAAATCAAGAAAAATTATCTGTGAACGTTTGGGCGGGTATTATTGGGGACCATCTAATCGGGCCATACATTTTACCAGCCAGACTCAACGGACGCGTTTATCTGCGGTTTATTCAAGAAGTTCTCCCAGAACTTCTGGAGGATGTCCCGCTGAAGACAAGGGCTGAAATGGTCTCAGCATGACGGCGCCCCAGCTCACTGGCTCCGAGCAGTTCGGGACTTTTTGGACGAAACGTTCCCCGAAAGATGGAACGGCAGAGGAGGTCCAGTTCAGTGGCCGCCACGCTCTCCTGATTTGAAGCCACTTGATTTTTTCTTTTGGGGATACATGAAGGACCTGATATACGATGGGACAGAAATCGACAGTCAAGAAGAGCTAGTCGGAAGAATAGCTGTAGCGGCCGGCGTCGTTCGGGACAGAGTAGAAGAAATTTTTGGACGAGTCCGCGAATCACTTGTAAACCGTCTTCATTTTTGCCTTCGTGGCGATGTGCAAGGAGGCAATTTTGAGCAACTGCTTTAACGAAAACAAATTTGTAAAACTCTCCCAAAGAAAAATTATTTAGTTTGCTATTGTTCATTTCTTCCAAGTCTACTTGTCTGGAAAGTCATGTTATTGAAAATGAAGAACAATTTGTATTAAAACTAATAAATTGTCTGATTTTCTAAACGAGATTTTTTTTATTTTAAATTACAGACCTCCCTCCGCAACAACAATAAAAAGATAAATAAATTAAACGAAAAAGAGAACTGCCAGAGTATCTTAAGACAAGACAGAGTCGCAACATTACTGAAGTTTGAACCGTTACCGAACACGTGCTGTTAGGGTACGCGTAAACATTTAATTAAGATTATTAAAACGTTCTTGAAACACCTACCTGAAAACATCATGCTTACGGTAATTGAGTTGATCCATCATTACTCGGAGGAAAAAAATCAAGATGGGTTGGGAGAAGGATTCGAACCCCAGCGTGTAGTCACCTAGGCCTGAGGGTCGAACGCTTTACCACTGAGCCACGAAGTGGGACTGGAGTTAGGTAGACTTGTGAGCGGTAATCGGTCCTCTGCCGTGGATAGCACGCGACGTTGCCAGATGTACTCATAATTAAAATCGCTCATAGGGGCGTTACGATTGCGTTCCGGACATGGGTTCCCTATCTCAAATTACTTCCTGCCCCCACCCCCATGCGGAGTTTAAGTTTGGTGCAGGACTTTTTTTTACAGCCTGTATATATATATATATATATATTGAACCCTTATGATATCATCTGATATAATAATGATTCATATTTTTATTTTATTATGTTTGAAAGAGGGTATTCATACAAGCAGCAGTGGATTTGAGTTGAGGAAATATGTTGCAACAATTGGAAGTTCGACGACAAGGCAAGTATATTTAAACCAAGCTTTTGAGACAAGGAAAAGTGTGCCATAATTCCGGGAACTGAAGAGGTCAACGTCCAATATGCATGGCTTCAGTTAGCAGGCCATGAGACGGTTGCTAAAATATTAAAATATTAAATATTAAAATATTAAAATCATTGAGTACATTTAAAATTAAAGAAATTTGAAACACAGTTATATTTGATATTGAGTTGAGATGTGTTTCTGGCGCCCTGTTAAATTAAATTATGATTGTTTAAACAATGAACTCAGTATAATTAAAAGTCAGGAATGTGATACCTTAAAAATTTTAATTAACAGTTGGTTAATTAAAATATATTTCATGTAAAATCAGTAAGGGCAGGAAAGTTAATAACCAAAATTAAGGGGTTTTAAATTGAATGTCAAGATAGATAATACTCAATGATGCATGTTTGGTTGGGGTTTTTATTAACGTAAAGATAAATGACTTGAGTATTGTAAAAACCATATAAATGTCAAACTATACGTGTGAGCGTGTGCAGCTGATGTCGCCATATGCATGACCCTAGTTCTCTTATAGTGTATCGTGTATTTGCAATGGCGACGGTGGAATAAATACGTGCTTTGATTGAACTTGCGATGGCAAGAAACCAGGAGAAGTTGAGTGTATAATTAGCGGAGATGAAAGACAGTAATAGCGCACAATTAGCGGAGTTGAAAAATAGTAGTAGTGTACAATTAAATGAAATGAATGCGGAAATAAAAGACAGTAGTAGTGTGCAATTAAATGAAATGAAGGCGGAAATAAAATACAGTAGTAGTGTACAATTGAATGAAATGAAGGCGGAGATGAAAGACAGTACAAAATTCATTAAGTTGGATGAGATGGTGGCGGCGAAAATTGAACAAATAGAACGAGCTTGCGTCACTAATACAGCTGAGATTAAAGTCGCACAGGAAAAATTGCAAAGCAGGTTAGAGGGGATGGAAAAGAAGAACAACAATATGCAAGGACAGATCGAATCCATAGATAGCAACGTCATGGGTTTAGTTAAAGAAATTGAGAAAGTGGATCTTCAGTCGACCGATAGGTGGGAGACTTTAGAGGCAGACCAAAATCATATCAAGCAAAACATGCGGGAGACGAAGAAAAAGATAGAACAACGCCTAGATCGAATTGAATTAGGACAAATTGATAACAATTAACAAACAGAAGAAAAATATCAAGCCATTAAGGACAGAATCAGGAAAGATTGGAAACAGATGTCAGAACAAAGTAAAGGGGAAAAGGAGTCGATAATTAAGAGACTGGGAGATAACAATATGAGGATTCAGGCTCTCGAAGAAAATATTAAAGCGAGATTCCAAGAGCATGAAGTGAAAATCGTAAAGAATGAACTTAGGTCATTAGAAACTGTGACACTATTTACAACCGAGGGGCAAGCGGAAAAACCGGAAAGTATTCACAGTCTAGGATTAACTCACGATACTGGGGGAATGAGTCAGGTCCAGAGTCCAAGGACTGACTGTAACACGGAAGCTTTCAATAAACATAGGGGCGAGGCTTCAACTCCACAGCCGAATGTAAGTCAGGCTCAAATTATTCAGGTCATCAGGGGCAATGATTTTCGTCCTGGAAAATACAATGACGGGGTGGGGAGTACTCCCGAAGCCTTCCTGCGGGAATTGGACGACTATTTTCAGGATCAGCAGATTAGTCCTGTAAAACAGCTCAGGACGGTCGAGAGATTTTTACAAGGTGGAAGCCTTGTCTGGTTTCAAAGTTTTAAATACACGTTTGAAACAATGGACAAATTCAAGGAAGCGTTTTCAAGGAAGTTCTAGAGTCCCTCGTACCAGCAAAGCTTAAGAATGGAATTATATTCACGTAAATACCATAATACCAACCCCACGAAATATTCAGAATTCTTTGTCCAACAAATGTTAAGGCAGACAGATTTAGATGAACCACCTAGTGAGGAAAATCTAGTTCTCACTATCGGGAAACAGCTTCCGGTGAATGTTCAACAGTTTCTCGTAGCAGCAAACATTAAAACCGCGATACAGGCAGAAGAAATCTTAAGGCACTTAGACGAAACGTCTTTGGTAACCCAACAATACAGACAGAGGCAAGTAGAACATGTGAACACGGCGGAAATCGTAAAGACTAGTCCAACAAACACTAGGTCACAAGCCACGAACAAACCACCAGCACAGAGAAGGCGGGATTTCTATGAAGACAGGGAACGCTACGATGATCGTAATAACCAGTACAATAATAATAACTACAGGAAATATGTTGCAACTATTGGGAGTTGGACGACAAGGCAAGTATATTTGAACCAAGCTTTTGAGACAAGGAAAAGTGTGCCATAATTTCGGGAACTGAAGAGGTCAACGTCCAATATGCGTGGCTTCAGTTAGCAGGCCATGAGACGGTTGCTACCGATTTACGCAAGCAGGAGTAGAGGGACCAGGATCTGACAGGAAGAAGATGCTTGTACGTCATAAATTGGGGAGGAGTCTCTAGGTCAAACTCTCCTAGATGAATTTGAATCAACGAATGAAGCAAGGCACACTTCAGGCCCGCGAAAAACTGGCGTACCTTTGATTTGGCGCAAAAATGTATATTAATAAAACCCATGATCATTTGAGTCTCCGCCGATCAGATTCTTAACCTGTGCAATAAGAGAAGCTCAATGAAATTAGTCGCAAGTCCGTAACCTAAAAACTCCGAATTATTTTTAAAATTCGCCCCACTACTGTAAATTTGCTGTGTTCTGTATAAATGTAGCCAAGCTGGAGGTTGAACGGACTGTATTTTGAGGTGTCGTGAGGGACACTTGACTTTATTTCGATGTGTCGTGAGGGACACTTGTGTTGACTTTATCTCGATGTGTCGTGGGCGACACTTGTGCTGACTTTATTTTGAGGTGTCGTGAGGGACACTTGACTTTATTCTGAGGTGTCGAGGTGACACTTGTGTAGACGAAATATTAACTTCTAAACTCTGACGAGTTCTTCAAATATTTAAGTGTGTGTAATTTGCGTGTGAATGGTAGAAGCTTCAGGCTTATAAAAATTTAGGGAAAGATCTTCTTCGAATAAATTGCTCCGGACTTTGAGTGGATATTATCAGCTCATTTAGCAATTTTAGTAGTAATTGTAGAACTGTGAAATAACTGAACATTTTCTATCCTAAGAAAACTAAGATGTCTCGAACGAGGCCAACAGTTGGAAGGATGACCATGGACACACCAGCGACTATGTCCAAGTCTGGCTAGATAACCGTTGGCTTATGTGTGGCGACGTGAGCTGAGGTGTTTTGGCGAAGGGATAAGTACAACATATTGATTCTTCAATTTTAGTCGTAGTTAGATAAGCTGGGGAAATGTAAATAATTTTCTTGAATTTTTTTATTGTAGTTTGATTTTTATTCTGTGTACCGACATTCGATTGTAATGTCGTGCGTGACTATTTTATTGTTCTGATTTAATTGATTGTAATGTAACTTGTAAATGTATAATGAGTGTACAATGTATTGTTCATATCGCTTGAGCGGAATTTATGGTCTGAGCGATAAATGGTGCTTTGTAGGAATAAACTTAACGATAAACTTGGAATTTGGGGGGTAACATTTTAACTTTGTGTTTGATAAACAGGCGTTTTTATTGTGATTTGCCTAGCGCAATTTTATTTGCGGGGAACCATAGTTCTCTTAGTAAAATGTAATACTACTGAAGTAATGATTTTATTTGATCTTTGGGATAGCAATTTAAGTCTTTCCGTGAAATCCTAAATCTGGACGTATTTCAGGTGGAGAGATGTGAGGTGAAGTCATTACCGAGGTGTGCGCTATTTGGTTATGTGTGATGATGTGTGTCTACATGCGGGGGGAACATCGTGGTAATCTGACCATGATTCCTGTCTGCAGCAAAATATAATTAACGGCAGTATGTACTCCAGGGAGACTACTGGCCGGATCTTCGTGTCTTATAATTCCTGAGAGAATTATTGGGACAAAATATGGTATTTTTCACACACATATATTTTTCAGGAGATACAAGGTACTTCTAGGATCGAGAGCTGCTGTGAGCAAGCTTCCGATATTATTATGCGACGCACTGGGTGAATGACATAATGGCTTCATAAGGGACGGACAGATTTAAAATAACACTAATTAGGTTTGAGGCCGGGGTACCGTGTTCTCTTCTCTTACAGTGAGATGAGCCTGTATTCTATATCTTGATATAAAGGGTAGCTCGCCAAACTCAGACCATAATTTTCAGGCATTAAGTTGAATTAATATCTGTTTGTGTGTTATAATGAAATGCCATTGGGCTTAGTGTTGTTCTTGTTTTTTTATATAATCAATTGGGGTTGTTGTGGTCATTGCAATTATTAGAATGACGTTCGGTCATGTCCTCGTGTATTTTGTTGTAGTCACGTACGCGTGTGTTGATTTTACCAAGACCCGGTTGGGCAATTAGACGTGTTTTGGCACGTTGTCAAGATCTCGTTCGGAGATCTATTTTGTATTATATAAGGGTAGCAGGTGTCGGATATTCTTAAGTGCCTTGTTGTGTGTTCCCTAAGCTAATCTAATTTACGCAGAATTACGGATTCGTTGCTTGACGGGAAACCAGAAGGTAACGGATCACGTAACCGTACGAATTTCCTTCATATAGTCAAAACATCGTCACGCGTACACAAGTATAGATTTGAAGTAGACGTAGTGTTTCAATCGTCTTTTTTATTAATAATCTCTCCTGAGATATTAATTTTAGATGGTAAACTGTGGATATTTGAATGCCACTTGATTGATGCAGACACAACTTAGGATTTGCAGTTGTGATCTATTTAGAAGTGTGGGAGTAATTTCGAGATGTTGCTTTTGTTGATTGGTATTTGCTTTGGTTATTAAACTTGTTATTTAGTATACTGGGTTACATCCTTCCTTTAATTATTTTATTTGCCCTATGTATCCTTGTAATCTATGAGAAGCAAAATTTAACAGCACGGCTATCATGGACCGAAACATTACCCGAAATTGAGTCTCGATACGCTTCTTTTACAAGGGTTCAATATATATATATATATATATATAAAACCTGTTTGATATTATTTTTAGGTCGTATAAAGGCGTTATTTGGAATTGATATACTGATGGTGGTTTATTTTATTTCTTTTTAGTGTGCGTTGGAAAACACTTGACCACTGCTGAAAAAGGAACGTGTGTGTGGAAACCATTGCTGGAAAGTCTACGGCTGAAAACTCTGGTGAGATTGTTTTTTTTTATATTAAAATTATGTCTTTTGATGTTACGGATACATTAACTTGGGAGCCCCTTCAGTCCTGTTTCAAGTCACGTGTGAGCTCTGGCCGCGTAGTGAATGTTAGGGAGAGTTTAATCCCAAAAGACTTCATCGAATCTTGTTTCGAAATTTCTAAGAACAAATGTGTATAGATCAAAGGTTGCATATGGCTTTAAAGGTCAATACACAACTCGTGTGCGATTTCATATATAAAAACCAGGACGGTGAGCATAAAAACATTTTATATTGGCAGTAAAATGCAAGAGCTTTTGACAGCCGATAATCTGAACGAGTGGTATCAAAGCCATGTGGTGAATGCTTTGCTATCAAAATTTGATAAACTGCAACAAGGACCCAGTGGCTTAGCGTTAGTCAAAATCCATTCCCTACAAATCAACATTTGTCATTTCAACCCGTTGAATGCTGGGTCTAGCTTTATTGACACGCCACCAGCAATAGCATCCAAAAAGGCTGTGGTGAATATAAAGAACTATGACAATGATTGCTTCCTGAGGTGTGTGGCTGGATATTTGCAGCCAGTGCAACGTCATGTAGAGAGACCGGGAATGTACTAAGCCAAGTTTGTTGAATTAAAACAAACTTTAAATTTAACTCGAGTATCGTTTCCTATGGACTTAACCGAGATCCATAGTTTGAACAAGACAACCATGACTTTTCGGTCATGGTGTATGGCCTTGATGGTAATGAGATTATGGGTCCTCTTTATGTCACAAAAGAACCGAAGCGACATCACATTCCTATTTTATATCTATCTGTGGGAGAGGTGAATCACTATTGCCTAATTAAAAGCCTGAGTAGATTGCTAAACAGCCAAATGTCCAAAGCACATGGTAAAAATCATATTTGTGACCGTTGTCTCCGATACTTTTGGACGCCTACCTCTTTGGAACGTCATAGGGTGGATTGTGTTTCTCAGGAAGCGGTGAGATTGATATTGCCACAAGGGGACAAGGCTGTGATGAAATTCAACAACATTCATAAGCGTGACACTGTCCCCTATGTGGTGTATGCAGATTTCAAAGCCCTCACCACACCCATGGCGGGATGTGAACCAGATCCCACCATCGGCTCAACCACACCTATTCAAAAACATGAACCCTTTGCCATATTATTACTTGTTATTTCTATCTATATTTTTGAAAATGTTTAATGGGAAACACAATATTTTCCGTATATTCTTTTCACATTCAACTAAATTGTAAGGATACCCATTTAATTATTTTTATTATAATTTAACATGTAGTTTTCATAACATAGACTTAAGAACATTAGTATTTTCATTTCTTAAATGAGCTGAATAAGACCTCAATGTCTAGTCGAAGCATGTACTTTAATATCTAATAGATATATTTCAATTCAAGTATTGATTGGCATATATTTTAAACTCTAGAATTCGCCACGGAACTTGATGAAAATGAATCATTTAAGGAATACTAAATAGAAACGACGACATACTGTAGCTAGTAACAAAATCAATCAAGAAGTTCCGTGACGAAATAAAGAGCCTATTTTTCTTAAAATTTAAGATTCATGCTAATCTATATAGACCTATCTAGAATAATGACGAAATTAAGTTGGTATATAATAATAATATCGTATGGCCTCGGATGCCGGGAGCAAGCTTTGTAATTTGACACCCAGAGAGTAGCTTGCATGTCGAATTTCGTTGTTCCTTGAATCACTATGAAAGTCAAGGAGGTTAGATATCTAAGCTCCTTGAGCACCATAGCGCCTTCTAGTAGAGAAATGAGGAACTTTGTGTTGGCGGAAACTCCCGAGATTAATTTTGCCATTATGAACACGGCATACTGAATTCACAAGGGTTCATTGACATGCGAACATTGTATGACATGCGTATCGTATTTTTGCCGCCTTTCAAAAAAAAAAAACACTTACCACGGCCAGGAGCGAACCTGCAATCTTGGGGTTTAGTACACCGACACGCTATCCACTCACCCACCGTGGCAAGCTATTAAGTTGGTAATATCGAAATTTCTAATTAGTTCGAAATATACCTGGTATAATGTATCCAAATCTTAAGGTACATAATACGAAATTTGGTTCCAGTCCAATGGATAGTATGGACGTTACATGCAGTTAGACATTGGATCTATCAGCGCGAGTAAAATCATGTTGGCAACAATGGCATGCATATCTTGGTCAGAAACAATCTGAAATATTATGATCTATTGTTGTGCCAGTTTTAGATGAAATCCATTTGTTAGTATAGAAGTTACCTGTATTTTAAAATTTGACACATCAGCAGGCTTGCAGCAATGACGTATATTAGTTACTCCCAATTAATGTAGAATGTCGGGTACTATACGTGTGCAAAGTTTAGACGTGTTCGCTTGCAAGCTTTATGATATATTGATATTAGTATAAAAAATAGAGACAGCATTTATTAACAGTTGGCATCCCTGGTTGCTCTTAAGAATACACAGAGTCATATCTGTTATGCTACACATAGCACATACAAAATTTGGTTGAAATACAATTGATATTATATCAGTTACATGCATTTAAAAATTGGTCATATCAGCAGGCTTAGAATCATATTGGTAGCACTGACGTATGTTAATTACTCCAAATTAATTTAGAATGTCGGGTACTATACGTGTGTATATTTTAAAGCTGTCGGCTTGCATACTTTCTGATATATTGGTATTTGGATAAAGGAATAGAGAGAACATTTGCTGACAGTTGGCAGCCCAGGTAGCTCTTAAAATACCCTCAGTCATATCATTTATGTACAGATAGTACATACGAAATTTGGATGAAATTCAATTGATAGTGTAGAATTTATATACATTAAAAATTAGACCTATCAGCAGGCTTAGAATCATTTTGGCAACACTGCCATGTATGGCAACTTGGAAATTAAACTGAAATATTATTGTCTATATGTGTGCTCATTTTGGGATAGCTCCCATATATACCTTCTAAGATATGCAACATGGAGCTCAAATTTCAAGTGTGGTTTCTCAGCAGTTAAAATATGGGCTTGAGATATCCAGGTATATATCTCTACTCATACCAAATTTGGTTTCGATTGCTGCAGCCATTTGGGAGTTGATAAGAGGGGGGCACAGACAGACAGAAGGACAGACATACACACATTTTCCCGGATCGATCTCATAAGTCTACTTTTTCATGTTTTTTGCAAAATGTGAAAAGTAGGCTAAAAATTCTATGACAGATACAATAACAGAGACATCCAACAGAACGATGAAGTCTTGTTCCTATCCAACATTTTATGTTGATAATAAATAAAGGACAATATTATCGACTCACGCATTTAAAGCAGTTCCACGTGTAACACCTTCTTCATCCTGGATTTCTTCTTCCTAATGAGAAAAAGGAATGATTTTTTTCTTTTCAATAATCTCACATCACAGCATCTACACTGAAGATATTACCTGCAAACACTTACACATTTTATTGACAATGATGAGCATTATACAGCGATGTCATAATAAGAAAGATCAGAGTAAGATTTACCCATGTCTTCTCCGCCAGAATTCCTCTAAATAAAAACTAACGCATGGAAAACATACAACCACGGCTTTTAATCGTTATAATACCCGCCACAATTTAACAAGAATTATTATAATTATAGCAGTAGAACTAAACTTCGTGCTGTGTCTCAGTCATACAATCAACATATCATTGAATTTCAAGCAGGGTGAAATCATGAGCCCATGCCTCTGAGTAAGTAGCAATAAAACTAGTTTATATGAAAGACTAGCTGAAGTACCCGTGCTACGCTATTGGTCATAAATAAATTGAAATGTGAAGGTGACAGTTGAAACAGGGGATAGGCGAGATGCTGCGCGGTGGGATAGTAAGGATGGAACATTTTGTCCAACTACACCGCTCGGCGTTGACCGTGTTTTATAGCACAAATTCAGGGTTTACTCGCCCCGTTGGAAATACATGAAAAGTGATAAAGACCTTTCGTATAGAAATCTAAATTTTAAACCTCCTTAATGCCATCAAAAGTTTGCTACTTCTTAGCGTTCTCTTCTTATTTGAAATTGAAATATGGAAGTTTGAAACCAAAGGGTGTAGTGACGTCATTAAAATGGCTGCCATCCTTAAATAGTGCAAAGTATCGAAATCAAGAGTAGCCTATATATTAACCAGGTAAATTAGCTACTTTCAGGTAAAATTTCATGTATATCGGACCAGTGTTTCTTTGGTGATTGAGTAATACACAGACACCCAGACACACACCATCTCATTTTTATATATTAGTATAGATGTAGATTTTTCATGGGGAAAGTGGGGCACATTGAACCGGAAAAATTATTTTTCACTGCTACTCATCCAGTAATTTTAATACAGAGCTGTGGTTTTCTCCCTTTAGAAGTTTAATCATTCAAGTATCAAATGCCCCCATATGAATACACTGTGAATATTAGTTTCTAAGCTAAATGTCTTAAAATAAAAATAGGTAAATGGTTCAATTTGCCCCAACCGTGGAGTACCATGAACCACTCTACAGAGTTTAGTTAGAAGAACTTAATTACAGAGTTATATCCAAATTTGATATAATCTTCACATTCAATCCTCTTATAAATCATATAACTAAGCATAAAGGCATTCAACCACCCATACACATTTGAAATTATCAGTCTTCATTGGACTGGAAGTTAATTCCAAATATAAGTTAGATTTTTCTCTCTTTGTCACCCCCTGTTCAGTAGGATATGGCAACACATATACTATATTATTTGCTGGAACAGATGCTTCAACCCTTACCTGAATAAATAAGAACTTTCCACCCATTATTTCACTCTTTCTCAAGAATGACCCTTGAGTGTCGCCTGCATCATCCTTCGGTGTACGTCTATGAATTTCAAAATTTTCCCCACATAGTAAACATACTTTTTGTTTTTCCAGTTCAAACTTGGGCAGAACCAGAACAAAATCATATGTTTCTGGATATTTGTCCAAATCCTCAAAGTTGTATTTGGATTCATCAAACTCATTCAGGTTGGCATCGTTCTCTTCGTACTGAACCTCACTATTCCCTTCCTCAGATTCCTGCACATAAAGCTTCCGTTTGGCCTAGTTAAATTATGTAAATGAATAGACATTACCAACACCTTAAGTATTTATCCATGCTAAGAACCCACAAAAGAACTCACGGCATTTAGGGAAAATTGATTCACTCCCGGGGCACAATGAACCTCGGCTCATTGTGCCCCGGGAGAGCTTGGCTCAATGAGCCCCAGCAGTACATATTTCTATACAAAGCTATTGTGGGGTTATGTATGAATATTGTTCTAATAATCAGATATATAAATTTAAGACACGATTCTGATGTTATTTAATAACTAACTTAATCTGAATTTCAATCAATCATTTGCCACCAAATGTTAATCTACCAAGTTCTCAGAAAATTACTTCAACATACCCAGAGTGAGAAAAATAATTCCTTTATTTATACTGAAGTTATGTAACCTGGTTCATAGTGCCCCGTGGTTCAAAGTGCCCCACTCTCCCTACGAAAAACGTACGATATTGTTTACTTAGTAATTTGAAAATACCCATGTTTAAGTACAAAAGGAGTCTGGTCATGGCTTCAAATGATTACTTTGAGACTTATTGGTGACGTCAATTACCTGTAAGTTTACTACGGTACTGTATCTGTTGAGGGCAGTGAAGGAGGTAATTTTCTGTACAAATCATTTACTCTTATAGTCATCCTTTTGACTCATTGGATGTTCAGGGAGCTGCCGTAGTACCTCTAAACTGAACCCAACATTTTAAGTAAAAAAGAGGGAGTATTCATGGCGGGGTCAATCATTTTAGGTAACTGTTTCATTTTGGATGCTACAAATTATTCTGGTTCTGTTAGTCTTAGTCAAGTCTTATCACAGTTACTGTATTCCTGATTTGTAATACAAAAGACAGCCAATACAGGTTAACACTGCCAACAATGAAAAACAAATGCAGCATAAGAACATTAGGATTAATGAAACGTAAACATCAATATATCAGTAGTAGAACACACCTTAACGGAGAGTATAACAAGGAATACAATATATTGCGCGTGATACCTTCCGTCATAAGGTAAAGATTCAAAATTTCCCGTAAAAGCAGCGGAATCCAGAAATTAGACTCAAAATGTCACATTTAGACGACCACGTCGATTAGCGGCTAACATTCTCGGCGGTCGCCTAGGAGGTCCGAGTTTGAATCCCGGCTCTGCCAAGAAATTTTAATTCTGATCTGAGAGCTGGAACGGGGTACACTGCGCCTCCCCAGGCAAAACTTGGAAGATGTTTTCCGTGGTTTCCCACTTCTATTCGAGTCAAATACCAGGATAGTTTCTAACTGAAGGCAACAACAACCTCCTTTCAATTACAAATACACACACTACTACAGTCATCACAGTAACACAAGTTCTCAGAAAAAAATCATACACACTTAAGATCATGGGGTTACATGGCCATGATGTCGCCAGGCCTCTAAATCAATCAACAATAACAGAATCATTTAAGATCATTTAATCTTAATAATAAGTTTCGTGATGATATCTATAGCCGTTGTTACGTTAGGCCGCGTGCAGGGTTAGACGATGTATTTGTTTCTTTTTTTACTTCTATTCCCTACATCGACCCCTATTAATAAAAATTTAAAAAACTACGTATTCAGATTTTTAAGGGGTACAGATTCCTAATGTTCCTATCGTGGTTTAGATAGAAAATGGAGGCCCATGGCCTGGTGTTTACGTCTTGAGCTAATGTAGACATGGAGAAAATGGAGTAGCAGGGCCCCTTACAGATACAGGTGGAAACCTGATCACTTCTTGAGATACTATTGCCGTTCAGAAAATTGAGTGGCCTCTTACCGATATAGATGGAAACTTGGTGGACCCGTCTTGTGCTAGTGGTGCCATGGAGATGGCCGGCCTTGCCATTTCTTCATAAGTTAATTTTCTGACTTTATTAGCCTTTGCTCGAGTGCAAATAGGCCAATATCAGAAGAATGAGAAAGACTATCGAAAATTCCTGTAGCCAGCGGTTTCTTTTGGGTCCTAAACTATGTGTTTGCAAACTTCGGTTGAGATTGGTTGAACGGTGTAGATTTGTACACGGAACATACATACATACTGACATTCACTTTTATATATTAGATAGATAGGATCTAGCACGCAACAAGATTAACGCAGTCCATATAACTGACTAACAAGCAGCACTGGTATAACTGACTAGCTTTGGTTACCCGTCATTGAGGAGTTTATAGAATAAAGGAAGGCATATTATGAGAACACCCATGCCTTGTACCTCAATCAGGCAGGAGAGAATTACACTTACTTGATGTTCCGGGATAAATAAAGAACTTACCAAGACATCAGTATGAGCTCGTCCTTTGTCAAAAACAAATCAGTGTGATAGGTTTAAACAGCAATACACCTTAATTAATTCCGAAGTGAATTGATCGACCCTACTGCTCTCCATGAGGTAGAGTTATTTAGTTGGTTATCGCTGTTGAAAGAGACAAAACTGCGAGGTCATCTGTCCCTGAGACAGTTCAAGTAGCATGCATATGGACTAACTCTACAGTCTTGCCAGGTGAATAATAGAAATCGTATGTTCGATTGAGACTTTAGAACTAGGTTGTGACATTTCTACGTCACGAGGGTATCGTTCACACTTTGGGACGGGTTCAGAATGGCGGAAGAAAATGAGTCAACAAGCCCCTTACGTCATGTCGAGAGATAAATATACACTACATAGGTGCCTTACCTTGGGGTTCTGATGTTTCCTGTTAACACCCTCACTTGTGTGTATAACATAAATAACGCGAATAGCTGTCTTCTACTCAAATAGTATTCATGCCTTTCACTCCAATAGTGTTGGCGACAACCCGTAACAACGGACAAACACACGAAAATTAAACTCAGGGTATATTTTGTCATTACGGACCTCGTCCGGGATAACATTATGAGTTTCAAGGTTTAAAAATGGAAGCAATTACTTCACAAGATCATTAAGCACATGAAAATTAACCTTGAGACATTTTTAAGTGTAGTCTGAACCTCTGATACGACACCATTTATCTAAATACCACTTGCATTTACCGGATCCAGTAAAGCTCGAGGCGGCCAGTGCAGTGATGGGATCTAGATATTAGTGAGTTCCAATGTATACCAGTCCATAGCAGTATTATAATGAGTGTTTGCTACCATTAGGTGTGCGAGCTCAGGACTTTAAAGATTCATTATACTGTACAACTATCAGCCGATTGTGCTTAAGTGCTGCGCGAGATATCAGTCTCAAGTGAAACACATTTAATATGTGGTTTGACGACAGTGAAAGACATGGTAAAATAATGGGGGCGGAACATCGTGGACATTTTACGAGTGATATTTTGGAACTCCATGATGCCATGAACATGCATTAATACCACCGATGATGTGTTAGATTCGAGAGGATGAAGAAGGGACGTAGACGATACCAGCCCGTGAAGGAAGCCGGAATGGACGTAGCCAACATCAGCCCAGGGGAGAAGGTTCGAGAACAGCTCGCTGAGCCAAGCGGAAAGAGCCTTACCCGAGGTCAAGGGGAGCTTCAGCCAGGGCGTGGAACGGTGTGTCTGGACACACGCTGGCACTTCACTGAGGAACTATTATGCTACAATCTCAACACCTGACGGACAGCGAATATCTGGAAGTAAGATCTCTTCATGCTATCGTAGTGGTACTGTAGTCTAGTCATGTGTATATTTCTATTCCCAAACTTAATAGGTGGACATATTTTTTGTCCTTTTTCATGTTTCTGACAAGAAGTTCTCACCATTTATCAGTTTTCCTGGTAGTGAAATTTCAGTAATTTAGGGCAGATAGTAACGCAAAATTTTCTTTGTTTTTTTCGCTTCCTGATTCGTTACTAGTGATAGGAGATATTGGTCACTTACGAGTTGATTTTGTGAAGGAGGAATGATTCGTGCAATGGAAAAATTAAATAAATAAATAATTAATAATAATAAATTTATATATAATAATAAGAATAAAATTCAAATACATGGATTCTTGAGGATAATGATAGAAGCCAGCGATAAGAATAAAATATCTAAGTAATGGTGAATACATTTTGGAAAATAAATCAGTTCTGAAAGCGAAAGTTATAATAATAATAATTCTCATAAGAAATATTCAACCAAGGAGTCGAAAAATATTACAATGAGTGTAATTTGTTTTTGTTGCAAGTTCAGCTGTTTATAAAAACTCAGACAAAGGAGGAGTAGTAATCCCAAGGTGAATAGGGGATCAGGTTTTATGTAACAACCGAAAGCAGTTGAGGACTGAGCTAATTAAAAATGTTTTTTTGAGTATAATAAGATGTAAGTAAATATCCCAGTTGTTGCCAACAGAGGTGGATCAGATTGTGACCAATTTGTTATATTGAAGTGTGAAGTATAGCATTCAGTTTATAGATGGGCATGTCGAAGACAGTGCACCGATATTTTATGTGATATGTGGGCATCATGAGATTGAATGCACCATTAATTGTGGAATAGTGGTGGTTGTGGAAAATAAGTAGGGGGTAGACCCCGTGAAGATTCATTTTTGTTTTCTTCTGAATGAATGCATTCGAATGAGGGGAGGTCACTTTTAAGATCTGATTACACCAGGGAATCATTTCTTTCATATATGGTGAAACAGCATCTGAATCAGTTATGTTTAGATTAATAATGCTTGCTACTAATCGGAAAATTCCATGGGATGATTATTTTCAAATGTACAATAGCAAATCCTTTAATTATAACATGCTGACAATTCTATAAACAAATTTTGCAACATTTATGCTCATAATATTTCATGAGTGGATCAATTATTAATAAATGTGGATGGTGAAGCATATATTTTCTTAATAATAGAAAACAGTCAGTGAACTAAGTTTTACTCAGTGCCTCATTTGAAGTATAATTTGTAAATAAGTGCAAGAAGTGATAAACATAAGTGTTTGTGAGTGAAGACGGACATGATGGACATGCCTAAACTTTAAGACATTAAAATAGCAAGTGCTTTTGAAATATTTTCTTGATTTAGCGATCAGGAATCTCAGGATGAGAGACTGAATATTTTTTACACCCTGTAGATTGAGGGAGGAGTGTTCTGCTTTTGACCTGATATAAATTTTATTTCATAAAAGTGGGGTGTGGTTTGTGGAAATCTTGTGTGTTTTTTCGTCCTCTCTATGTTCAGGCGCGAGTCTCGGACACTGTTCAGTACCACCTAGCCCTTACCCGTTAATCCCTGAGATATTAAGAAGCTTGTGCCCAACTGTCTTCGAGGCTCCCGCATATGTGGGCGTTTATCTTCGGATAAACGGGCACAGTATAGAGCTAAATGTTGGATTGTCTGTCTGGAAGTGAAACTTGGACTATTGGTGCAGCAGAAAAGGGGAGAATTGAAGCATTTGAAATGTGGTGTTACAGGAGAATGATGAAGATCAGATGGGTAGATAGGGTTACAAACAAAGAGGTATCAAGACGAGTGAGAGAGGAAAGATGTTTCTGGCGACTGCTAATGAAGAGAAGAGATAGGTTGGTAGGACACATACTAAGACACCCAGGAATAGCAAGCTTAGTTATGGATGGAAGGGTCGAGGACAAGTACTGTAGGGGTAGACCAAGGTTAGAATATGTTAAACAGATTGTTCCGGATGTAGGGTGTGGTAGCTATGTAGAGATGAAACGATTAGCTCAGGACAGGGAGGCATGGAGTGCTGCATCAAACCAGTCAAAAGACTGAAGACTCAAACAACAACTGTCTGTTAATTATTCAAATCTTAATAATAATGTTATTGGTTTTACGTCCCTTTTAACTACTCTGACTTTTAGAGACGCCAGTAAGACGTAATTGTTCCCCAAAGGGGATCTTTAACGAGCCAGTAAATCTACTGACACGGCTCCCTCGCATTTGTGCATCCTCAAATGCCACCTGACTGCGCCAGGATACGACCCAGCACCTTAGGCCCAGCAAGCGAGAACGTTACCGCTGAGCCACGCAGCCAGTTTTATATAAATCTACACCGTTTCGCCGAACTGAACCAAACTTACGTACTTACCCATTGGAACCCTGCGGTTAACACTGCCTACTTAAAATTTGGACAGCCCTCTGCATTCCCTACATTTAGCCTCTTTGGCACAACTCTACACCATTTCACAGAATCTGATCAGAATAATAATTCAATAGAACACAGGTTAACATATTTAAAATACATCAACTGTAACGCAACTACCACAGACGTGAACAATAACATATGTAAATAAGATTGACGCGTTACACAAGGTTTTACGGACTTATTGTACCGTATATATTTGTGCATAAGTGTAATTCTAAAACATCGTAATTAAAAGGAAAGGAAGGAAATTTGTAGTTTTACGTGACCATTAATCACGCGATCATGAGCCACGGGTCCTCCGTCTTACGTGGAATCCGAACACTTTGAAAATCTCACATGCATTGAGTGGGAATTGAACCCAGTCTACCGTGGTGAGAGGCCAACAGCTTAACCACTGCGCCACAACGCTCCTGTGGACATCGTAATTAATTAAGTTTAAAAGAGCAGGATCTGAGGATGAACGCTTGACGTTCGAAACATGTCCACTCTTTTAAGTACCCCCATTTTTGTTCATCAAGGCGGGTTATTTTGTGACAAATATCTCATATAGTGTTTTCATTCTAGGGCATATAAGTACTTGTTTCCCCGCCTAATGTTATTGGGCACAAAAATTGTGTTGTCCGACTGAAAAGCTTTCTTTATTTAAACAAGACAACACTGAAAAATGGCTTCTATCAAGTTACGCACAACTCAATCAAATTGTACATAATTACCTTTTGGAACCCTGCGGTAAACACTGATTACCTCAAATTTGGAAACCCTCTCCATTACCTACATTTAAGCCGTTTGGCACATAGAGGAAACGTCGAGTTGGTCGCAGAAGGACCAATCTACGCTTATTTTTGTTTCGCAAATCAAGATACAAAACTTGGGACGTAGAATTTGGTTCAATTCGGTGAAACTGTGCAGAATTGTTTAAATCTGAAAGGAACGCGAAAACCTCGTTTTAAGGCCCTAGAACCAACCGTTTCGGAAGTATTTCGGTGATGTAGTAGGGATCAAGAGATTAGGAAAATTGAGGTGTAACTGTAAGAATATTTCAACGAGTCTATTGTTGGTTGACAATACAGACAGCATCTCGATACTCCTGCCCATGCTCTGCTGCGGAATTAAGAAAATCGTTACATTTTGCGCTACTTACTAAATTACAATGACGGAGAGCAATTAGTTAAAAACGATTTCTTGGGTCCCTTACAAAAGTTATCATCATGCATAACTCTAGGCCACATCTGGTAACTAAATATTAAGCCATGCAATGGTTTTGGGGCAGAACATTGAGGGCATCAGCCACAGTAAGTATGGATGCTTACAATTGATCTTTGCCGTTCTCCGACCATTTCCCTACAGTGCTATGTGGTATAAAATGATACTATTGCTCCCTCACCAGCTCAGGACTGCCGAAGTTTCTTGATGAGCTCCGATCATTTTACTACCACCCATATGCGGTATACGGCGAAACAATTTCTCCCCACTTTTCTAATAGAAAATGGTACAGGGACAGTTTATTTTATTGTACTTATTCCGTTTTCTTATCAATTTTGATGTGCCCTTAGAAATAACATGTGTCAATAGTAAGTTTTAGTTTCTATTATCGGTATCATTAGGGGCCAAGGACCTGAGTATTGCGTCCATCATACTACTGGTCACCACCACCAATTCTTCTTCGACTGTGATTTTTTTTATTAGTCGCTAAGTTTACTGAGTAAGTTCTGTGGTAGCTTTCATGATCATATACTAGCCAGTAGTTACTGTCGAGAAGAAATGAAAGGTGGGGGTGTGAGTCTGTACTGTAAAATAAATGTTAGATACCAGGAATTGGGTGGGTTAATAGCTATGGACGAATTTGATGTTGCAGGTGTTTTAATTCAGCTGAATGATGATTTTGAAATATTTATAGCAGGAGTATATAGAGCCCCAAGTGGAAATATGGAAATATTCCTAAGACAGTTTGATTTACTTCTCAATAAAGTAGCCAAAAAATATAGAAACATATTAGTAGTCGGTGATTTCAATATAGACTGGTTTGCACATGACAGGCCCCTCCAGACATTCAGAGACATTGTATTGTCATTTGGCCTTAATAATCTTGTCAAGGAGCCAACTAGGGTAACTAAACATTCTGAAACATTAATCGATTACATTATTACTAACATGCCAGATGAATTAAGTAATTGCACAGTTGTGGAAAATTTTGTATCTGACCATCGTGGCCAGGAATTAAAAATTGCATTTCCTCATGAATCTCAATTAAATCAGTTTACATGGAAGTACACTCGAAATGTATCTAATATTAATTTAATGAAACTCACAGAAGAACTTGGTAATGTTGATTGGGGGAAGTGAGGAATATTAGGGATGTAAATGCTGCCTGGAAAAAATTATGTTCTATTTTTAAAGTGTGTCTTAATTTATCCTTCCCATTAGTTAAAAGAATAAATAGGAATCACCAGAGCACTAAAACAACAAAACTGTCTGATTTGTGCCATAGGAAAAAACAAAACATGATTGATGCCTTCGATAGCTACAAGCAAACAGGATTGAAGGTTTATAAAGAATAACTATACAAAATTTAAAGTAGAATATTATGAAGAAAAAAAAAATTAATCACAAGAATATGAAAATAGAATAACAAATTTTAACAACATTGCCAAAGAAGTATGGCAAATAGCTAAAGATATTTCAGGTCCTAATAAAAGCAACACATGGGAAAATATTTCGATAAATATCAATAACAATGTTGTTAATGCACCTTTACAAGTAGTAACAGCATTCAATGATTATTTCATTCAGCCACCCGTTAGGAACAGTGTGAATGTAAACAGTAATAGAGCAAAATGTAATGATCATAATGTTGTAGGAAATAAATGTGGTAATAGCAGAATAAAGCAATTCACATGTAATAAGTCAATCTTCCTGAAACCAACTACCAATGATGAAATAAGTACGATAGTCAGAAAATTAAAAAGTAAACATAGTCATGGTTAGGATGACATTTCACCCTGGTTGTTGAAACAGGGCTATAGTCCAATCCTAGACATTCTTACAGAACTGATAAATATGTTCCCTTAAAGGGCATCTTCCCAGATATACTAAAGCTATCCGTTGTTAAACCAATTTTTAAAAAGGGTGACAGACATCAACTAGGTAACTACCGACCGATCACCCTTATCTCTATATTTTGTAAAATTTTAGAGTATGTGATTTACCACAGAATAATTGAGTTTATTGATAAGAATGATTTAAAAAATAAGAATCAGTTTGGTTTCAGGAAGGGCTTATCAACTATAAATGCCATTGCAGAATTTTATGAAACTCTGCTTGCTTCTCTTGATGATAATAATTGTGCTGTTTGGGTTTTCGTAGATTTGACAAAAGCATTTGATACAGTAGATCATCAATTATTATTGGATAAGGTAGAGGCTTATGGTATAAGGGGAGTAGCATTAGAACTGTTATGATCATATTTGAATAATAGATGGCCATTTACAGAAAATCCTTTTAAGAATGGTGAAAATATCTCCAAGTTCCAATCCACTCCTGGTTTAGTTAAAAAAGGTGTACCTCAAGGTTCAATCCTTGGTCCCCTCCTTTTTATTCTCTATGTAAATGATGTACCACAGTCAAAAAATAGTTTCTTTCGTATGAAGACGATACCTCAATTTCGAACTGGAACTGTGATAAAACAATTACTCTTCAAGAAACTCAAAGTAGTATTGATCTTGTCACTCAATATTTTAATGAGATAATGTTAAGTGTAAACCCTTCAAAAACCAACTTTGTAATATTTAAAAAACATAAAGGAACTAATTTAGTAGTAGATCGAAATCTTTACAGTGGATCTGATGATATTCAACAGGTAGCCTCAGCAAAATTTTTGGGTATTACAATAGATCATAAATTATCATGGAAAGAGCATATAAATGAAATCTGTAAAAAAAACTCCTTCGTTTTAAAGAGAATTTCAATATACTTAAGCAGCGAATACCAATTAACAGTCTACTATGGATTAATACATTCACATATATCATACGGTATTGAGATATGGGGTGGGGCAGCAAATAGGAATATGGAGAGAATATTTAAACTGCAGAAACGAGTAATACAATACTTGTTTGGGTTGAAATCGAGAGAATCATGCAGAGTAGCATTTAAGAAGCATAATATTTTAACAATATTTTCATTGTATATTTTCAAAGTTATCTTGCTTCTAAGGGAAAATCAACATAAAGTTGTCACAATCAACAATGTCCACAATCATGAAACCAGAGGGCAGAATGGCTATTTTCAAAAGAGGGTAAATAAACAATATGCAGAAAAGGATCCTTTCAAAAAAGGAGCTATATACCACAATAAGCTTCCATACCACCTAAAATCTTTGACTGGAAATGGGTTCAGAATGTCTCTCAAGATATACCTAGCCCAGAAACTGTTGTATTTTAAGTGAATTTTAAAGAAACATGTAACTGTTTAATTATGTAAAAAAAAGTTGTAAATATTTCAATTTAACTGTGAGTATGTTGTGTGACATATCCAATTCTGTATGATGCAGGTTCTGGAAATAAAGAGTTTTGTATTGTATTGTATTGTATAGTAGATTCATTATCATCCTTAAAATAAATAAGTTTGTGTTTATATAAATCTCCACATTGAGTCTTATCAGACGACGGAGCCGAGGGAGAGTGAATATCATGACCATTCCCTCGGGCGAAGCTAGTAGTTTATAAACCAGTCCTGTTCACTTTATGGTTCACCTGCTGTTGTTTCAAAGCAGTACCTTATTACATACTTAGTCACACAGTTGATTACAGTTGTCTCGTTATGTTAGTTTAAAAACAAAAGTTCCTCCAGCTAAATGTCGGTAATCACACAAATCAACATGAACAGATGTTTCAGCTTTGTCTCCCAAGCCATGAGCGAACATTGGAATAAACATTCATCCTATAATGCTCAAGGACACATCACGAAAGGTTTTGGATTTCCATCCTACTCAACACACGAGGATATAACTCAACAGCAATATAACATACAAAGATGGGTGCGGCTTCACAATGAAAATTACGAGAATGTGTTATACATAATTTTAGTCACATAAATCCTCAGTATGGGGCACATACAACAAACTTGACTATACAAGGCTTGCAACGATGGAGGCTCCTCAAAATCTTAAGCTAGAGCATTGAACTAGTTGTCGAAAAAAGTACAGATTACATTACTGAACCAATGTGTATATTGAAACGCTGTATGATAATAATAGCAATGATTTTCTCTCTTCTGTAGCTAACTTATTGTGGTATCAGCTGCAGCATCATTTTTCTGATTCCTCTCTGACAGGTCTCCAGCCCCTTCGAGAAATAACATAAGAGGCGGAGCGACCTTTGGTTGTGGGATCCTTCCGATCTCCTGCTGGTTTATGAATACACGTTACTGTGGCATTCAGGGATCTTACATTCCTAGGTACAATTCCAGTATCTAATGCCTCATGACAAGAGAGAATTTCAAGATATATTTCATATGTACCGGTATGTCTTCTAATCCAGATGCTTCTCCCGACTTCAACTTATTGAGGACCAATTCTAAGGGTGAATGTCACCGAAAAATTATGTTGAAGATATTGTATTGGTTGCTTCGATATTGGGTTAATTTGACATTAACTAAGAGATGATCAACAATTAGGTCGGCTTTATATTAACATTGGGTGGGGCCACAGGCTGGCTGGACCATGATCTACAATGCTTAAGGAGCAGAGTGATGACACTGTTTATTTCTATTCGTCGTGATTGCCCGTGGCTCATGATCTCGAGATTAACGGTCACGTTAAACTACAATCTTCCTTCTTCGTCATGATTGAACTACAATATCTACAGTATTTTGTTTTGCAGCTGTTTGCGAATGATGCCTTAAGGTGAGAATTGAAAAATGTCAACAACCTGAACTCGAACAATTATCAGAAATATCTCATGAAGTATGCTGGACAATCTCATCCAATCTTAAAGCTGAATCCTGTTTATAAACTAATTCTTGCAGCCTTACTGACATGAGAATTTATCCCATGTCGGGCGTTTGGTATTGGTGAGGATACTAAGTTACCTTATTGCACGTATGTTGGATATTTCCACTTTAAAAGGGTCTGTAATATAACCTAGTTCCCATCTGCCACTGCTGAAAGACCCAGGGACATACTATTGTGAACAAGGGAGACTTGGTAATTATCAGCACAAAGAAAATTCCTTCACTTTTTCGTCCCCTGCCATCACTGTCTCCCAACCTATACATGATTGTACTGATCATATCACCCATTAGAATGGACACTTCTGGAAATTTATCAAACGTCTTCATGGAAGGTAATTCAGATCCAAGAAGCCTTTAAATCGAGTTGTCAATGATAGCTTCAATGTGTTAATTTCAGTTTCGCCTTCATATGAAATCTCGAAATATTTACACTGCCCCATCTACCCTTACATATAAAGCTGTTCCTTATTTCAAATGTAGCTTTTCAGAAGCTAATTTCAATCCAGATGCATATAATGTTTCCTCAACACACAGAATATCACACCTCATTAACCAACGTTACAGCTCAAGTCTGGTACCTAGGGGACACTTGAATGTAATGTGTTCAAATATGATATTAAAGCCTTCGATGAGGCCAACTTTGTGCCCCTATACATTAGATTTAAAAGGTAATTTCCCACAAATTTAGTGGTATCAGTGATGACTGGTAGGTTGCAGCTGCGTCCATATGTCAGGAACCATTCGCACATTCGCCTATATATAAGGCGAACATTTCCTAACCACAGAGGAAATACAACAGGTCATATCATTAATGGTAACAAAGGAGAATTAACACACATTGTGAATCAAGAAAAATTATTGAGACAATAATATACCACATCTTATTTGTTCTCATGAATGCATCGTGTTCTGACCTTCAATCATAATTTTAACATCTGGAAGTGCCAGATATCAAACCAGTGCCTTATGGTTGTTGTTTGAGTCTTCAGTCTTTTGACTGGTTTGATGCAGCTCTCCATGCCTCCCTGTCCTGAGCTAAACGTTTCATCTCTACATAGCTACCACACCCTACATCCGAGGCAATCTGTTTAACATATTCTAACCTTGGTCTACCCCTACAGTTCTTGTCCTCGACCCTTCCTTCCATAACTAAGCTTGCTATTCCTGGGTGTCTTAGTATGTGTCCTACCAACCTATCTCTTCTCTTCATTAGCAGTCGCCAGAAACATCTCTCCTCTCCCACTCGTCTTAATACCTCTTCGTTTGTAACCCTATCTACCCATCTGATCTTCATCATTCTCCTGTAACACCACATTTCAAATGCTTCAATTCTCCTCTTTTCTGCTGCACCAATAGTCCAAGTTTCACTTCCATAGAGCGCCACACTCCAGACAAAGGCTTTCAAAAATGACTTCCTAATACCTAAATCTATATTCGATGTCAGCAGATTCCTTTTTTGTAGAAATGCTTTCTTTGCCTGAGCCAACCTACTTTTTATATCCTCTTTGCTTCGTCCATCACTGGTTATTCTGCTTCCTAAGTAACAGAAGTCTCCTACTTCCTTCAGCTTTTCACCTGCCAATTTGATCTCCATAGAGGTTTCTGATTTATTTCGGCTGCATTCCAGTATTTTTGTTTTACATTTATTAATTTTCATCATGAATTCTTTCCGTAAGACGGAGTCCATACCATTCAAAAAATCATTCAAATCCTCAGGCTTGTCGGCCAAGATGACGATGTCATCAGCAAATCTCAGAGTTGAAATTATTTCTCCTTGAATCTTCACTCCCACTTTAAATTTTTCTCTAATTTCCTTCATTGCTTGTTCAATGTAAAGATTGAAAAGTATGGGTGATAAGTTGCAGCCTTGCCTTACACCTTTCTGAATACCAGCTTCTCTCTCATGTCCTTCAACTCGAATGACTGCTATCTGGTTTCTGTATAGATTGTATATCACCCTCCTATCCCTGTACTTTATTCCAATCGATTTCAAAATGTCAAACAATTTAGTCCAATCAACGTTATCAAAAGCCTTTTCTAAGTCTACAAAAGCGATGAACGTTCTCTTATCTTTCCTTATTCTACCTTCCAAAATCAGCCTAAGACTTAGTACAGCTTCCCTTGTTCCTACATTTCTCCTGAAACCAAATTGGTCTTCGCCCAACTCCGTTTCTATCTGGCTTTCAATCCTCTTGTAAATTATTCTAGACAGGATCTTTGAAGCATGAGTAATCAAGCTGATTGTACGGTAATCTTCACATCTGTCAGCTCCCACTTTCTTTGTTATAGGGATGATAACATTCTTCTTGAAATCAGGGGGTACCTCACCTGTCTCATAAATCCTACACACCAAGTGAAATAACCTGATCAGACCTTCATCTCCTATGCAGCGTAGCAACTCAATCGGTATATCATCTATGCCTGGTGCTTTGTTCCTGCTTAAGTCTTCCAAAGCTCTATCAAATTCTGATCTCAATATTAAATCTCCTTTCGCATCCTCATCAATTTCCTCCTCCCTTTCCATTACATGATTCTCAATCTCCTTTCCCTTATACAAACTCTCTATGTAAGCTTTCCATCTCTCAACCTTTTCTTCCCTATCTGTTAGAGGCTTTCCATTTTTGTCCTTAATATTACAGCACTTAGTCTTCTTTTCCCCAAAAGTATTCTTAATCCATCGATAAGCTGTGTCTACTTTTCCTAATTTCAGACAATTTTCTATACCTGCACATTTCTCTTTCAACCATTCTTCTTTTGCTTCATTGCAGTTCTTGTTAACCTCATTTCTCAGACGTCTGTATTCTGCTTTCCCCTTTTCATCTCTTACATTCTTGTGTTTCCGCCTTTCATCCATCAATTCTAGTATATCCTGAGTGATCCACGGTTTTCTACCTATTCTTTCTTTCCTACCTATGTTTTCTTCTGCGGATTTTGTTATTTCATTCTTCAAAAGTGCCCATTCGTCTGCAATTGAAGTTTGTTTAGGGTTTTTCATTAGTCCTTCCTTTATACTCTTCTTGAATCTTTCGTTTACATCCTTCTCTTTCAGTCTGTCTATTGCCCACCTTTTTGGCTTTTGACTTTTCTTCAGTTTCTTCAACTTTAATCTGCATTTCATTACAACCAGATTGTGGTCAGAGTTTATGTCAGCACCAGGATATGTTTTACAATCCAAAATCTGGTTTCGAAACCTCTGCTTGACCATAATGAAGTCGATTTGGTAGCGCCCTGTATCTCCTGGTCTCATCCATGTGTATATTCTTCTATTGTGGTTATTGAATAAGGTATTAGCTATGACCAACTCATGCTCGGTGCAGAATTCTACCAGCCTGCTTCCTCGATCATTCCTTTCACCTAATCCGAAACCTCCTACTATCTTCCCTTCTCTCCCTTTTCCTACCACAGCATTCCAATCTCCCATTACTATAACATTTTCATCACCCTTGATATACCTCAGAATTTCGTCTATTTCTTCGTAGACCTTTTCAACATCCTCACCATCAGCTTGACTGGTAGGCATATAGACTTGTACCACTGTGGTGCAGGTAGGTTTAGTATTGATTTTAGCTACAATAATCCGTTCACTACATTGCTCATAATATTCCACCCGCTGTCCAAGTTTCCTACTCAATATGAGGCCAACCCCTGCTTGGCCATTGTTTGATTTAGTGCTAATGACCCTATAGTCTCCTGACCAAAAGTCCTGTTCTTCCTGCCAGCGCATTTCACTAATCCCAACCAAATCCAACCTCAACCTATCCATTTCCCTTTCTAAGTTTTCTAACCTTCCACTTCCTAGCAGACTTCTAACATTCCACGCTCCGATCCGTAGAATGTCAGATTTCCTCTTTGTCACTTCTGTGATGTTAACCCCCTCTCGAGTAGTCCCCACCCGGAGATCCGAACGGGGGACTAGTTTACCTCCGGATTGAAATTTTACAAGGGAGGAGGCCATCATCACATGTAATTATGCATAGAGAGGTGCATATCCTCGGGAATAGCATACGGCTGTAGTTTCCCGTTGCTTTCAGCCGTGCAGCAGGACACAGTGTAGCCATTATTTGGCTTATATTATCAATATCTTAACTGTCTACAAGACTAGTAAAGAATTGATTTATTCTGAAAGGCTGCTACTCCCTTTCAGAATAAGTAAAGAGCAATTCTACTAACAAAAATACTAACCTTCTACCGTACTAACAATTAAATACCAAAATTCTACTAACGAAAAAAATACTAAAGTTCCACCAACAACAAATACTACCACTAAAACAGTCTGTCGCCAGGCACACTCACATGCACCCTCACACATCACAGTCTACTGAAACAATGAACTATAACTAATAAACAATGCAACTGCTACTAGACACACTCACACACCACAGTCTAATAGAACAATGACATATATCTAATAGACAAACTAACTACCTACTTACAACTAAAACTAACTACATACTTACTGTACTGTTATTTGAATTGACAATATTTACAAAATGCAATTTAGTTAGAAAATACTTACAAAATGTAATTTAGATTCAAAATAGTCACAAAATGCAATTGAGAATAAAAATACTTACTCATAGTTATCACTATAGTCTTTTAAATAGATGAAAAGTTCACTGTAGAGACACGAAAGTTTATGGAAAAGAAAGTTATTGCAATTATGAAAATAACTGGTTGCACTAGGTAGGCGAGAGTCTATTTCTTGAGAAAGTTGTGAATTACAATTAAATGCGCCATAGAACATTCCAACGGTGGAAGAAAGTTCGCTATTGCAGTAATTTATAAGGAAGATTCCTCATTTTAAATAGTATTCTCACAAGTGAGTGAAAAATACCTGACGGCAAGACTTGCAGATAAAGTACAGAATCTGGAAGGTTCCAGAACGATCTTAATAGAAAAATGGAGCCAAAGTTAATCCAGCGGAGGAACTTGCTTTTTAATTTATAGACAGCGGGTATTGGATAATATCCCACGTGGTGAGAAGATTTCTCATTTAATAGCTTAAGAAAAGCTCTTTCTTATGGACAATGGCTTTAACAGTCACAACTGGACCATTCTTTTTCTGGAATGATATTAGTTTCCTGGCTATGGAGGAAATATAACTGCTCGTGTAACATTTGGTTGAAAAGAGAACAAAACTAAAATACAGATTGCAAACAAAAATAGTAAGGCAATAGGGTACCTACGTTTTTCAAATCTTGGTCTCTTGATGTAGATGGTGATTCCCTTTTGACAAATGAAACAACCTCTGCATCCACATGTTCGTCAATAACAATATCATTGTTATCCTCAAATTCTTGCTTGAGATAGGTTCTCTGCACAGGAGCAATAATGGATTCAGCTTGATAACATGCACCATACAAGTTAATGCAAACACTAGAAATGGATGAATTCTAGACTTTTACCATGTTTCACACATCTCGTTTTATTTCAAAACTTTCATTTTCAATTTAAAAATATCAGATATTACCCTGAGAATTGGAATTGCAAAGTTCACATTTCATAGGGTTAATATTGTGATCATTGCATAACTTCAACATTAATTATATCTTAGTGACGTTCATGGAAGTGAAAATTGGACTGTTGGTGCAGCAGTAAAGAAGAGAATTGAAGCGTTAGAAATGTGGCGTTACAGGAGAATGATGATCAGATGGGTAGATAGGGTTACAAATGAAGAGGCATTAAGACGATTGGGAGAGGAGTAATGTTCTTGGCGATTCTTAATAAAGAGAAGATATAGGTTGGTAGGACACATACTTATAGACACCCGGGAATAACAAAGTTAGTTATGGAAGAAGGGGTCGAGGACAAGAACTTAAGGGGTAGGCCAATGTTAGAATATGTTAAAAAGATTGCCTCAGATGTAGGGTGTGGTAGGTATATAGAGATGAACCGATTAGCTCAGGACAGGAAGGCATGGAAAAAGACTGAAGACTCAAACAACACAACACTCTAGAAAAAACATCAAGAAATCATGTGATCATGATGCAGAGAAGCATGGGATCCTCCTTCAAGGATGTCCTCGTTTTGCTTTGACACACTTAAAAATATGTTCAGAATCCATAGAATTATTTTGCTACTAACTGAACACCTTAACTTTAAATATCTACGGCTTAACAGAGTTGTATTCAAAGTTTATTTCATAATTTACAAAAAATTACCACTTTCGTTATCGAGCATAAGCTAAACAAGTATAGTATAATACATATTTTACTCCATTCATATTATCTACAACAGGGTCTAGGTTGCAATTTTCTTCTGATGTTTAATTCCAAAACAGAACATTATATTGACTTAAAATCTCTTTAAGATTTTACAGTGAAAATTCATGTGAATGTAATCCAAAAGAAGGTACAGTGTGCACTTCACATTCTGCTCTAACAGTAGTTTCATATTAGACCTTTGTAGGTATTCATAACATGCAATGTTTTTATGGTTGAGAAAAGTAACGGCCGACTACCTCACATCTCACCTGGCCTAGTATGCCTCAATATAGTACTTCCTTTAGTTTTTGTAGGTATATACTGTACCCGTTCGTCCTGGGGATGCGATGACCCATCTGCTATAACATCGCATTCCTGGAGTTCCAGGACAGAGCGGAGTTAAATGAACCTCTAGTCAAATAAGGAATGTGTCGGAAATTCAGCTGAGTTATCGAAAAAGCAGTGGGTATCACGAGACAAAGTATCTCTAGGGTCGTTACGGGCTTAAGTTTAATAAAAATAATGCAAATATAAATGGGCGCCATCAACTGAATTCCTAGCAAACCACTTCCTTTCCGGATAAGCCTTACTCAAGACAAGGAAAGAAAAAGAACATCACACCATCATCAGATCACAACTAAGATAAAAAACAAATTTATTTTACTTTGATAGTCAGACAGATATTTTAAATATAACTCCTACCTAAGAGTATGGTCGAATGCCAAGGTTAAATTGTCATTGTCCAAAAATCGAACCATCTCCTTTCTAATCCAAAATTATTTTTATCCACATAACAAGAAAAATTTATTAAGTTCTCTTGGGTTCTCAGGATCACTGTAGCACTATGTCTTTCGTCACTGACATTTGTGAAACCTGAGACCTGATTTCTCTTTAATTTAACATCAATGTGGATTTAAAAATCGTTATTAATCTGTCTAAACATACACATATAATAATCACACATATTAAATATCACGTAAAATTATGGTTTGCATGGCATAATTTGAATGTTGAACATGTTAATCAAATGCTTCTAAACATCGAATAATTAATTTACACTATTTACATCGTCATTAACAATCACTTATCTGTGAATTACAGAAAATTCAAATTTTCATTGGTCATCATTATCGTCATCATCAAAATTAAACATTTCTCACATTAATTCTCACTTCAAAATTCTACATGTTCCTGTCAGAATCATTAATTCATCACCATTACATCATTTAAATTCTCTACTCAAGTTGCAATTCCTTCAAATTATCTCTCAATTAAATTTATTTAATTCCATATAAATTCATTAATCATCAGCTTCTTTAATTAATTATCACCTTCTAATTCAGTTATTCATCATCATTACAATCGTCTATTAATTTATTTCAATCAGTTTATTTTATCCAATCTTTAATTCATCCATTTATTTAATTCATTGATTTATTCAAAAATTTAATTTATCAACTTATTTAAATTTCAATCATCTGGTTATATAGTTTTCATTATTTCATCTAGTCATTCTGATTTTTATTTCATTAGGTCAGATCGTTAATATGCTTAAATCTCAGATTATTATTTCATTAATTATTATTTTCAGAAAATCTTGTATTATCAACTTTATTTATTTGTTTAATTTCCTAACAAATTGTTTAATATGGTTTATAGAACGTTGTCTTACAGTTTTATTACTTCCAAGTTATATCTCGTATTTAATTAATCATGCCAAAAAATATTATTGCCTCCACGACATCACGTTGGATCTAACTATCCACAACGACATTACATTTCTTCAATACTTCAAATATCACATTTGAATACAATAATTACTCCACAAAACTCCATAAATATTCAGCACATACAGCATGAATCTCAACAATTACGCTAGACTGGGTACGACGACCTCATGTCTGCTTCAAAATACATTAGCAACATTGCTACTATCACTTGGCAACTTCCACAAAATGCCTACCACAAACTTCACTTAACCATGTTGCATGATCTACAAAAAATATATAACTGGCTTCAAATTATCAACGTACACAATCTCCAATAACTGTAATTACTCTGATCACATCTAGACAACTTCTTAAACAATTGGAAAAATATTACTTCAGTAATTTAAGATCTGCTTTCAAATAGCATAAATTCTCTTACAATTTTTCATAACTCACATCGCAGAAAAACACCAATGTGCTATAATCTCTCATATCAAAATCTGCAATACTGATCTGCCTTAAAATGAATCGGACCATTAATGATTAATCTTACAAGATTCAATTACTTTAAATCCTTCTCAAAGGTATCAAACACAATTATAAAAATCATCAAAAGCATCAGCTGTAACAGCTGTTAAACTGAAATTACTCTCAAAAGAGTACAGCAACAAAATATTGGATTGGCAAACAAGAATTACTAAATGCAATCCTGTTGACATTTATCGTTACTTTATTTAACAAAATTTTCGACTGATATGTGACTAGTAGTTCCTTGTTTGATTCACTTACATCTCGTGTACATTCGGATGATAAAATGAGTCCCTCAATGGCGAGTAAGATGTGTAACCACCGTACAGTCGTATAAATACGAAAGACCTCGCCCCGTCGACTTGGATGATAGTTCCCTGAGCGATGGGTAAGATGAGTAGCCACCATACAATCGTATAAATACGAAGGACCCCATCTCGTAGGCTATATGAGTGAATGTACCAGATAGGAATCAACAAGTTTCTAGTTGTCATATAAAAGCGACGTTTATTCACTAAAGTGAATAACTTCTTAATATCTCCAAACAATCCAATGGAAAAAAAATCCCTACTGATGAATAATACACACTCGCTAGTATGCAATGAACTGACGAAGTAATTTTAGATAATCAATTGCAGATCACGAGTTCGAAATACTCGTTACACAAAAAACTATTCATGAAAAATATCCTAGCTGGAAAAATGTCTAAAAGACCAAACATCTGCTTAATAAAGTCAATCAATGGTGAGAATTTCGTATAATGATGCCTGCCATATCATATGGTCACTCCATATTCTAGCAAATTCGAAGTATATAAATTCAAACCATGTCTTAATAATCGAATCACTCCTATTAGAAAAATATACATGTGTGCCCAGTATTCATGAAAATAATCGTATCAGGTAGTTATGACTCTTACAGTACCTTTCATAATCAGCTGTAATTAAATTTCCAAGATCGTCGATTTTCCCTACATAAAGAATTTCTCGAAAGATCGGCGTGAGTATCATTCCATCCATGAAATGACGATTGCATTCCAAATCCCAAGTGAATCAGCTGGTGGACTCCTCTCGTCAGGAATCGAATCCATCGCTCTGCGGTGCCATCTTGTCTCTATTTGCGTCTACTCGGACATGTTGAACTTTGGATTACCCATAGCGGATATTGTCCAACTCCTTCTCGAAAAAGTTCATGGAAACAGCGGACCCCCTACTCCTCTTCTAAGTTACGCCACTGTTCCGTTAAATGTTCAGTTTGAGTATTGCAAGTTCAATCTCAAATGACTGCTAAGTCTCACTTTCGTAAAACGAAATTTTACTTGAGAGTGTTCAAGATTACTAAACACCCTGTATTTGTCTGTATTAGGTAATTCATGAAAACTGCATAAGAAATAAATCTTATTAATGCACGATCTAATGTTCATCGGTGCCTATGCTAACAACATTCCGTTTACTTGAAATAGTTAAAGTAGCTTTGAATGTGTTATAGAAAAGCATAGTCATGAAGTTATTCATAAAAGCTATGTTCAAACTGCGTCGAAATGTAGCTTGAAATAAAGTCTTCAACTACTTGCAGTGCGGTTCTGACATATCCCGGCCGTCCGTAATTGCTTCCTCGGCCAGCCCGCCTGGATCAATGACCCGCCTGGCCTTCGCTGCTCGGCGATGCAGGAACTGTCGCCTACACTTTGCCGTGACAGTTTCTGTATGTTACGTGACCTTCACTGTGCGTCTCGCTTGCGCTATAGAGCTGCTCCTACCTGCCCGTCTAACTGAGCTCAACTGAATCTGCTTGCACTGTCTTCTTGCTTATGTGCTTGGCGCAGGCACGTGGTGTAGTCCCCCACCACTGTGCTCTCGCGTCATGATCATAGTCTCGAACCCAGATCATCTCGGCTATCCCGTTATAAAATAACTTAAGGGTTATCTGACTTCCATAAAATTATTTCCTCATACAATGCATGTTATATATCCTCTTCTAAGATGTTTAATTACTATAATCCCATAAATATCTCAATAAAGCTTCACATCTCTATCCATAATTCCATCTTCTTACAGACGTCAATGCCTCCTTGATTCTAGACCTCCTACGTCATCTAGACATTCTTCTTGACGCGATCGGTGCGCTATCTTTTCCTAATTCTTTCCAAAACCTCAACTACAGCTTAATGTCTGCTGGCGTAGCCGATAGCCTAAACTAGGTATCGGGTACATCTCTCCCGTACATCTCCTTTTTTTTTATCAGGAATGAGAAAAAAAATACACTCTCAGGCATTCTATATATAATACATGTACACGATAGCTCTACAATTCCCTTACTCAGCATGATGGTTCTTTCTGACTCTCAATAATGATGACTTCCAATGATTAGCATCTTGATTCCGAATTATTCTGACGTTTATTTCTTCCTTTGCCACTCGTGCTCGCTCGATTGACATCTCTCACTCTCTCTTCGAGTGGTGCACTAGGCTGTCTATCTTCTTGCCTCGACCTCTCATGTCCACGATTATCCCGTCTGTCGTTAGGATCGTTTCTTCGGCCATCCTGCCTGTCGTTTCCATTATACTGTTGATCTTGGCTCCAGTTATTTCTGCCCCGATATCTATTGTTATATCGATTCCTGTCTTGATATCTGGAATTCTGGTTATAATTCCTATATCGGCTATCTCTCGCTTCTTGATCGTATGGCCTCTCATATGGTCCTCTATATCGATCATTTCCTCTAGCGTTACGGATGTTTCCTCGATTCCCTTCGTTCCGTCGGTTTTCCCAGGAATCCCTTCTGTCCGTTTGAGCTGCATTGTCTACTACTACCGCATTCACTTCTTGCGTGTTTCTGTTGTCGTTTCTGTTACTTCTAGGTGTAACTTGTGCGCTTGTATAGTCCAATCGCCGTAAAATGTCGTCATAGCGTTCCAGTGTATTGGCTCCCGACGCTATCAGTGATCGCTGTACCTCAATCGGTAACTGTCTCGCTATAGCTTGCAAAAGCTCTTCTTCTGGCAATGGAGGAATAAGGAACTGTAATTTAGCCAGCTGTGACGTGAAATAGTTGGCATAATGCGTCGGATGTGACGTAGAATAGCGTTTTGAGTACATCTCCGCTCTTACGTTAAGTTGATCCTCGGCACTCCAAAATCTCCTCAAGAAAGCTATGGCAAATTGCTCCATGTTCGCAAAATTGCTTCTGAACGCTCTAAACCACGTAAGCGCAGATCCATCTACGGCGCGTTCGACTATCCTTAGCTCTCTTTCTTTGGCTACCCTGTGTTCCGCCATGTAGTCTCGAATATCTCGCAGAAATTCGACTGGTGTGACTCCTGTATTTCCCGAAACTTTCTCGGCTTGTCATCTAGATTCCTAATAATGGTGACTGGACCTGAGTATCGTTCGCTTGGACCCAACGTACTCCTATTCGAACTTGGATTATCCTGAGGGGTTGAACTAGCCCTTTCGAATGTCACATTCGGTTGCATTTGACGGTCTTCTCCCATGCTCGCTTCCTGATTAGTCATACTGCGGTCTATCGCTGTTTGATTTATCAATGTTTCCCCTGATGTTATATTATGACTGGTGAAACTGTTAAACATGGATTCTAGTTTAGTTATCCTGTCTTCTGCTAATTTCTTAACCTGAGTCTTCAATTCATCTAACGATGTAACATCCTGCGTTTTGTTACTCTCGTCTAGATCGTTTCTTAACTTGTCAATTTTTCCTTCGCACGTGTTCTTGACTGACGCGACTTGTTCCTTTAACAGATCAACATCTGTTCTAAATAGAGTTGAATCTATCTTCATCACTTCCTTGTTTTCCGTAAACCTCGCTTCTAAGTTTGCCATACCTGCGATTAATTTTTCATCTAACCCTTCACGTTTCTCTTTTGCTTCGGCATCGACCTCACTATACCGTTCTTCCACGATTGCACCGACTCTATTTTTAAACAAAGCTAAGTTTTCATTAACCTTTTGCTCTATATCGTCGTCTATCTTCCTAATATCTTTCTGCAATTGATTTTCTAATGATTTTAAATTAGAATTGACCTCTCCTAAGACTTCCTCTTTAATGGTCCCAATTACTGTCTTTAAATCTTTAATCTCGTTACCTAGATTCGTTTCTAGACCTTTAATCTTAGTCTCGAAAGATACTTCGGTAGACCAATCTTGAATTTTGCATACATCTGCCACTAAACCATCGATGTCGAATCTCAACTTCGATACATCTGATTTAATGTATTTCTGTATGGACATAACGTCTGTTCTTAAAGTAAAAATATTTTCTTCTCCTCTACTTTCTAATTCAATAATATTTTTTTTTTAATATTTGAACATTTTTCTCCTTTCATGTTTACTGCAATTATGTCTAATTGTAAAGTCTTCAGCATCTCATTATTCTTTAAAGTTAAGCTATTCTCTAATCTAGTTAACTTGTTTTCTAATTCAGTGTTAGTTTCTTCACTACGAGACTGTAATTTCTCTTCCAATGACTTAAAGTTATCTTTCAAGTTAGCTTCACTATCTTTTAAATTACTTTCAGTATTTGACTGTAATCTTTCTTCTAATGACTTAAAATTGTCTTCACTATTTGACTGTAACCTAGTCTCTAATGACTTTAAACTGTCGTTCAGATTGCCTTCGTTACTAGCCTGTAATGACTTTAAATTTTCTTCAGTACTAGTCTGCAATCATTTTAAATTTTCTTCATTACTAGTTTGTAATGCTTGTACATTCTCTTTACATTTAGCTTCTAATCTAGCTTCTGAATTATTAATTTGTTCTTTAACTTCCGTTTCCATCTTAGAAATAGTTTCTGCAATACCAGACATACCCGTCTGTAACTCTCCTAACACCTTCGCTAAATCTTCCGGCAACATAATTATATTTTCAATATAGGTTTTATATAGAGACGTTAGACAACAACACATCACAATGTCTCAATTCCTGCATTCACTTGGGTATAGGAAAAAATGTCTTATAACTAACATGATATTACTAATACGATTAACATGAACACTGGATTGGGCACACAAGTACATTGTCTGACTAAGTTTAATAAATTTTGTAACACAATTAAATGAACTTGAGATCAATCTCTCAGTAATCTAAATCTGATGTGATTCCATAGAATAAAAAAATCGAAAAGCCCCACTAGTTGGATAAAGCCAATTCTCCCTCTCTCTCTGTACCCGTTCGTCCTGGGGATGCGATGACCCATCTGCTATAACATCGCATTCCTGGAGTTCCAGGACAGAGCGGAGTTAAATGAACCTCTAGTCAAATAAGGAATGTGTCGGAAATTCAGCTGAGTTATCGAAAAAGCAGTGGGTATCACGAGACAAAGTATCTCTAGGGTCGTCACGGGCTTAAGTTTAATAAAAATAATGCAAATATAAATGGGCGCCATCAACTGAATTCCTAGCAAACCACTTCCTTTCCGGATAAGCCTTACTCAAGACAAGGAAAGAAAAAGGAACATCACACCATCATCAGATCACAACTAAGATAAAAAAACAAATTTATTTTACTTTGATAGTCAGACAGACATTTTAAATATAACTCCTACCTAAGAGTATGGTCGAATGCCAAGGTTAAATTGTCATTGTCCAAAAATCGAACCATCTCCTTTCTAATCCAAAATTATTTTTATCCACATAACAAGAAAAATTTATAAAGTTCTCTTGGGTTCTCAGGATCACTGTAGCACTATGTCTTTCGTCACTGACATTTGTGAAACCTGAGACCTAATTTCTCTTTAATTTAACATCAATGTGGATTTAAAAATCGTTATTAATCTGTCTAAACATACACATATAATAATCACACATATTAAATATCACGTAAAATTATGGTTTGCATGGCATAATTTGAATGTTGAACATGTTAATCAAATGCTTCTAAACATCGAATAATTAATTTACACTATTTACATCGTCATTAACAATCACTTATCTGTGAATTACAGAAAATTCAAATTTTCATTGGTCATCATTATCGTCATCATCAAAATTAAACATTTCTCACATTAATTCTCACTTCAAAATTCTACATGTTCCTGTCAGAATCATTAATTCATCACCATTACATCATTTAAATTCTCAACTCAAGTTGCAATTCCTTCAAATTATCTCTCAATTAAATTTATTTAATTCCATATAAATTCATTAATCATCACCTTCTTTAATTAATTATCACCTTCTAATTCAGTTATTCATCATCATTACAATCGTCTATTAATTTATTTCAATCAGTTTATTTTATTCAATCTTTAATTCATCCATTTATTTAATTCATTGATTTATTCAAAAATTTAATTTATCAACTTATTTAAATTTCAATCATCTGGTTATTTAGTTTTCATTATTTCATCTAGTCATTCTGATTTTTATTTCATTAGGTCAGATCGTTAATATGCTTAAATCTCAGATTATTATTTCATTAATTATTATTTTCAGAAAATCTTGTATTATCAACTTTATTTATTTGTTTAATTTCCTAACAAATTGTTTAATATGGTTTATAGAACGTTGTCTTACAGTTTTATTACTTCCAAGTTATATCTCGTATTTAATTAATCATGCCAAAAAATAGTATTGCCTCCACGACATCACGTTGGATCTAACTATCCACAACGACATTACATTTCTTCAATACTTCAAATATCACATTTGAATACAATAATTACTCCACAAAACTCCATAAATATTCAGCACATACAGCATGAATCTCAACAATTACGCTTGACTGGGTACGACGACCTCATGTCTGCTTCAAAATACATTAGCAACATTGCTACTATCACTTGGCAACTTCCACAAAATGCCTACCACAAACTTAACTTAACCATGTTGCATGATCTACAAAAAATATATAACTGGCTTCAAATTATCAACGTACACAATCTCCAATAACTGTAATTACTCTGATCACATCTAGACAACTTCTTAAACAATTGGAAAAATATTACTTCAGTAATTTAAGATCTGCTTTCAAATAGCATAAATTCTCTTACAATTTTTCATAACTCACATCGCAGAAAAACACCAATGTGCTATAATCTCTCATATCAAAATCTGCAATACTGATCTGCCTTAAAATTAATCTGACCATTAATGATTAATCTTACAAGATTCAATTACTTTAAATCCTTCTCAAAGGTATCAAACACAATTATAAAAATCATCAAAAGCATCAGCTGTAACAGCTGTTAAACTGAAATTACTCTCAAAAGAGTACAGCAACAAAATATTGGATTGGCAAACAAGAATTACTAAATGCAATCCTGTTGACATTTATCGTTACTTTATTTAACAAAATTTTCGACTGATATGTGACTAGTAGTTCCTTGTTTGATTCACTTACATCTCGTGTACATTCGGATGATAAAATGAGTCCCTCAATGGCGAGTAAGATGTGTAACCACCGTACAGTCGTATAAATACGAAAGACCTCGCCCCGTCGACTTGGATGATAGTTCCCTGAGCGATGGGTAAGATGAGTAGCCACCATACAATCGTATAAATACGAAGGACCCCATCTCGTAGGCTATATGAGTGAATGTACCAGATAGGAATCAACAAGTTTCTAGTTGTCATATAAAAGCGACGTTCATTCACTAAAGTGAATAACTTCTTAATATCTCCAAACAAACCAATGGAAAAAAAAAATCCCTACTGATGAATAATACACACTCGCTAGTATGCAATGAACTGACGAAGTAATTTTAGATAATCAATTGCAGATCACGAGTTCGAAATACTCGTTACACAAAAAACTATTCATGAAAAATATCCTAGCTGGAAAAATGTCTAAAAGACCAAACATCTGCTTAATAAAGTCAATCAATGGTGAGAATTTCGTATAATGATGCCTGCCATATCATATGGTCACTCCATATTCTAGCAAATTCGAAGTATATAAATTCAAACCATGTCTTAATAATCGAATCACTCCTATTAGAAAAATATACATGTGTGCCCAGTATTCATGAAAATAATCGTATCAGGTAGTTATGACTCTTACAGTACCTTTCATAATCAGCTGTAATTAAATTTCCAAGATCGTCGATTTTCCCTACATAAAGAATTTCTCGAAAGATCGGCGTGAGTATCATTCCATCCATGAAATGACGATTGCATTCCAAATCCCAAGTGAATCAGCTGGTGGACTCCTCTCGTCAGGAATCGAATCCATCGCTCTGCGGTGCCATCTTGTCTCTATTTGCGTCTACTCGGACATGTTGAACTTTGGATTACCCATAGCGGATATTGTCCAACTCCTTCTCGAAAAAGTTCATGGAAACAGCGGACCCCCTACTCCTCTTCTAAGTTACGCCACTGTTCCGTTAAATGTTCAGTTTGAGTATTGCAAGTTCAATCTCAAATGACTGCTAAGTCTCACTTTCGTAAAACGAAATTTTACTTGAGAGTGTTCAAGATTACTAAACACCCTGTATTTGTCTGTATTAGGTAATTCATGAAAACTGCATAAGAAATAAATCTTATTAATGCACGATCTAATGTTCATCGGTGCCTATGCTAACAACATTCCGTTTACTTGAAATAGTTAAAGTAGCTTTGAATGTGTTATAGAAAAGCATAGTCATGAAGTTATTCATAAAAGCTATGTTCAAACTGCGTCGAAATGTAGCTTGAAATAAAGTCTTCAACTACTTGCAGTGCGGTTCTGACATATCCCGGCCGTCCGTAATTGCTTCCTCGGCCAGCCCGCCTGGATCAATGACCCGCCTGGCCTTCGCTGCTCGGCGATGCAGGAACTGTCGCCTACACTTTGCCGTGACAGTTTCTGTAAGTTACGTGACCTTCACTGTGCGTCTCGCTTGCGCTATAGAGCTGCTCCTACCTGCCCGTCTAACTGAGCTCAACTGAATCTGCTTGCACTGTCTTCTTGCTTATGTGCTTGGCGCAGGCACGTGGTGTAGTCCCCCACCACTGTGCTCTCGCGTCATGATCATAGTCTCGAACCCAGATCATCTCGGCTATCCCGTTATAAAATAACTTAAGGGTTATCTGACTTCCATAAAATTATTTCCTCATACAATGCATGTTATATATCCTCTTCTAAGATGTTTAATTACTATAATCCCATAAATATCTCAATAAAGCTTCACATCTCTATCCATAATTCCATCTTCTTACAGACGTCAATGCCTCCTTGATTCTAGACCTCCTACGTCATCTAGACATTCTTCTTGACGCGATCGGTGCGCTATCTTTTCCTAATTCTTTCCAAAACCTCAACTACAGCTTAATGTCTGCTGGCGTAGCCGATAGCCTAAACTAGGTATCGGGTACAATACCCAGCTAACCTTTCGTAGGATTTTTGTAGGAGACAATTAGCGACAGAAAAATCACGACTTTTCGTATATTCTCAGGATGTATGTCAAGGAGATAAATAGGCCACTAATAAATAATGTTTGTGAATGAAAGGAATCAAATAGCTTATGATCAGGAGAAACTAGTGTTTAGATAGGTGGAAATTGTATTTAATTAGGGATTACTATAGGAGGGGGTAAATTACCTTGGGGAAGACCACAAGGGAGAGAGTTAACAAGTCACTGCACATGCGTGTGCAGTATAACAGTGTCGGCAGGGAAATTTGGGAAAGGGCATATCTGTCTCTAATATGACCTCAGCTGGTATAAGTTGCAGGAGTGTTGGGTCCATATCAATGAGACATGATAAACGAGTTAAAAAGATACAAATGAAGGTACACAGGTACCACATGTGCTGGAGGGGGGGGGGGGGCAAAGGTAGACAAGTACGGCGGGTACAATGATTCATGATTCTGTTTGAAAAGGTTTGGATGATGGATACTCCAGAATAACATTGGGGTACACGTTTCTAGCTTAGAAGGGAGTGCATACGCGGAAAGATATTCGAGGAAAATTGGGCAGACTGTTGCAATTCTTGTCAAAATCAAAGGAATAACAACCATGGCAAATATTTCTTTGTCGGGAGAGAGGAACCAGTTTTCTAGAGGACATTTTCAGCCCTAGTTAGTCTACTATTGTTGTTTTAAGGGGCGGAGCAGTGAGGTCATCTACCCTTATTTTCACCTCTAGATGTTCAGAGGTTTATGAAGTCAGTCTCAACTAAACAAGAAGATTTGATTAGATAAATGGGTAACATTGAGTTTGCATGTTTGTGAGTGTTGGAGGGGAAGGGCATGATTAGTAATTCATAATTTTAAATTTCATTTCTTTGTTTGTATCTGCAGCAAAAAAAACTATTTCTCATTATTTTGTGTAGATGTTTATATTTCAATGTTATTACAGATTCGCCGTTAGGGATTATGTTTAATTATCTAACTGTCAAGAACATGAGCTATAAATTATTATTAGCAACATAGACAGATCTCGTTTCCATTGGGCAGTATAAAGTTGTAGACTATGTACTACTGAAAGATACGTCATGTGCTTAGGTAAGATTGCAATGTTACACAATACATGGTACTAAAATACTACTGGTACTTACAATGGTAGAGAATTCTTCAGGTTCACATTTGATGGATGATTGTTCCTCCATAGTTGTATTGGAACTAGAAAGTACAGTATAATAAGTACAAATCATTGATTATAACCCTCAAGATTCACTGTAGCATTCTAGATGACTTAGCATGACAAGAAGCAAACCGGTACATTATGTAAGTTATGATAGGTTGGCATAGCCCAGCACCATGGAGTTAATATTGCCTACTGAGTACCGTACCTCATTAGGTCGGCAAACAGTGAAGAACTCTACAATTCCACATTGCTTCTGCAGTGTGTGCATTTCATGCCCTAATTGCTGAAAGACTTCATTCCTAAACATTGCAATCCATTTTTTGCGATCTGTCTAGTTTGCTTTCAACATATTCTGCATGTAAAGAGTAATACATTACCCTCCTGCCGGAATGCCAATCATTCTTATTCCTGATATCCATATCGTAATGTGTCGCCTAATAAATGTCAGAACTCCGGGTTCGTTTTAGGACTAAAGTTATATTATAAAATTGCATGGAATTAGCTATTTCTAAGAACATTTTTGAAGAATTTATGAATGGAAATTTTACTCCAGGTAAATATCACGGCTGTTCCTGACTGAAGGTCACTGCCACCTCTTTCCCAATTCATTTGCTAACACACACACTATTACAGTAATCACATAAACACAGCTATGAGGCGAAATTCCACACACACCCAAGAATACGGCGCTAAAAGGCCACGATGGTTTTCGAACCAAATGGAACTCGAACCTGCAACCTCTGGTTTCGTATGCCAATGTCCTGACCACTGAGATATTTGTACATTGCACGTCATTGACATAACATATCTGCCTCTTACAGATATTCAATAACTACTATTAAACATTACTCTTTGGTTGCATCACCCCCACTTCAAAAACGACCTCTTCTATCGTAGGACGGAAATGACTGATTAAGATTCCCATTCACAACCAGTTACATGAAGCAACACACACTTTTCTTTATCCGGGACAATTGAATATTGTGAATCACATTCACAACCAGTAGTATGAGGCAACACACTCTTTACTTGTCTATCCTGGACGATTGAATATTATGAAACTCATCCACAACTTGTAACATGAGGCAACACAAACTTTACTTGTCTATCCTGGACAATTGAATAATTATTGTGAAACTGCACCAGACACCAACTGGTCCCTTTCCTCTAAAATCTCGTTATGTTTATATTACTAGACGTTATCTATTGTACAGCACACTTATCGTTGGTGTATGATAGCGAACTTAGAACCGGTACCAAACAAATTGTCACCCACCGGACGGAACACTGCATGGGGGAGAAATCAAACCGTATACCCTTTTAAGTACGGTATTAAAAGATTTTGTGAGATCTGTGCTGGACATAACGGAGGCAGACAGGTTTTTCTCCGGGTACTCCGGTTTTCCCTGTTAAAATTTCATTCCAGCAACACTCTCCACTCTCATTTCATATCATCTGTCATTCATTTAATCATTGCCCCAGAGGAGTGCGTCAGGCCTCGGCAGCCGGCACAGTTCATATCCTCGCCGCTAGATGGGGGCTTCATTCATTCCATTCCTGACCCGGTCGGAGACTGGAAGCAGGCTGTGGATTTTCATTTTCATTAAAAGATTTTGTAACATTTGAATGGACGTAGCATCAGAAACTGACGAGTAAGCACTACGGCACCTACTACTGACTAACGGCCAAGGAAAATAGTATGTTTTAGTACAGTTCTTGTAACCTTAGCTTCCAAGAAATAGAAGCCTGCCCAACAGCCACTGGGAGCTGTCCCTGCAGATGCTACGCTGGTCGCTAGAGGCGTTGCTGGTCAACCCAAAATGACGATGCCGTTTGGCGGAATTCTAAACTCTTGGGATGCCTTCTGGTGAATTTATGTCGTCGAATGGATTACATATACCGGTACTCGATGTTATGTTGTTGCGTGCCAATTATAAAAGCCAGTGTACGACTAGGCTACATTTTCTGGAAGCAGTAATCATAGAGTCCCTTGTTAATAACCCACCACCGTAGGTGATACCGCACCTTGCATGAGTGATCCAGCTCATGATATTTTTTCTTTTACGGCCTTCAGATGATCTAGAATCCGGATCATTGGCCCAGGAACGTCTCCAAACTGGACTTCACAGTTCAATATTCAGAGAGTGGCTGGATAATTCACTTTATTCATCGGTGTCTATAATTCTTTATTGGTTATCGGCAACAGTACTCAAACCACAAACACTTTCTCGTAATTGTTCGGGATTGATGAACCTGGATCCTACACGTGCTCTTAGATTTTCATTTGCCATTTCCATGATTTTCATGCCTTAGTATGCTGAGAGTCAATAGGCTACCATTTTAAACTACCGTTGGCCTACTGTCTATCATCACAAATGCAGTGGAAATATGTGCCAAATTACCGTACGTTAACCCTTTGGCTTTCAAGGTAACGATCTATCGGTACCCACGGGTCCTGCGAAAACTGACAGGGTAACGATCCGTCGTTACCCGTCTTTTTTATTTTTAGTTCATTATTTACGCGCCAGATAGCAGCATTTTTGCACGGAATAAGAAGAGTATATTTGTATCTCACGTTATACTCCACGGGAACTTCCGGCTATTTATCGATAATCTTAGAGTCCGAAACATGAGCTCACTTTGAGTTCCAAATCTTGTTTACGTCATGGTCGCTGGCAAACTTCTGTTCATTTCTCTTGTGTTTTCGTACGCTATTATATAGTAAAATTAAGTTATATCGTAGGCAATATATTTATTTAACGTGTAACTTCACTGTTTAAATAGTTTTCTTAGGTAATTAGGTGCATAGTGATAGTGAAGTGTTAGAGATAGTTCAGTTGGATTAGGCCTAGTTATTTGCCGTGTGTGACATTGCGGAAAGACTTAATTTACCTGAAGATGATATCACTGAATAGCTTGATAATTATTCAAGTGATGATGATGTTACTCTGTCCGAATCGGAAAGTGTAGAGGATAATGATGATCCAGTAATATCTTCATAGGTGAGTGCTACATATTATTTATAAGAAATCTGTGTTTTATATTAAGATCAAAGTTACAAATGGTTCCGCCTCGTCAATACTGTTTATTTTTACATGTTTCGACGTCTGACACTTATTGACGTCTTCATCAGCCTAAATATTTGGGCAGCACTTAAAACATTCCCTTTATATACTGGGTGTAGTTAAAAATTGTACATAAAACACACATAGATCACTGTAACACATTAAAAAGTTGTTAACACATTTTCTTATGTTAAAAGCTCAATAAAATCCTCAGCCGGGCTTGGCAGTCTTTCTTGGTTTATTTCTAATGTTAGCTTCAAAAGCCCAAGCAAGGGGTGACCATTCCCAACTGGAAAGAAATGAAACTATGTGTGAGAGAAAGAAGTGGTAGATAAAATAATACTTTAAAAACCCTAAATGTTATATAAAGACTTACGATGTAATGCGGCAATGAGCTAACAGACACGTGCTGAGTCGGACGGAGACTGTGTTGTACTGAAACGGTGTGTCAACATGGAAGCAACAAGCAAGACATTAGGGGCGGAAGAGGAGAGGGGTGAGAGTTCGGGAGTTTTGGTGAGGAGTGGGGAAGGGGGGAAGGGGTATGGAGTAAGTTTAAGTTTAGGGGAAGGTAACATGGATCAACGGTTGTGGATTTATTTCTATGGTGGTTTATATTTTGTTTTGTATTGGATTAACGTTTCATAGAGTACGTTGTTTTCGAAATGAATCTCATTAAGATTCGTTAGGGGGGCGGTCTTTTGGGCTAAATCGATTTCAATTTCTTCTAAGATGTTCATTGTAATTCCTTTATTTGCTCGATGTAAGATTTTCATATCGTTGTTAATGTCTGTGAACTCATGTTTGGTATCTTTCATATGATTTGCCATGGCGGAAAATTTATTGTATTTAATGGCATTAAAATGCTCACCATATCTTGTTATAAATGCTCTACCTGTTTGTCCACAATAATTAGCGTCGCATTTAGCACATTTCAACATATACACACCTGATTTACTGAATTTGTTCGTATGGTTCAATTTATTAGTATTGAATAAAATATTATTGTTTGTGTTGGAAGTTCTATATGCTATTCTTAGTCCACACTTTTTGAAAATATTTGAAATACTATAAGTTTTGGTGCTGAAATACGTGAAAGTCGCGTATTTGGGCTGCTCTTTTTCTTCCGGCGTTAGGCGGGTGACCGGTTTGTTTTTAAGCTTGCTGATAATATTGTTGACAAACAGCGATGTGAATCCGTTTACCTTGGCAATCTGTTTAATGATTTTTATTTCTTCATTTAGATCTGTTTTGCTTGAAGGAAGGGAAAAGGCTCTGTTGATCACACTATAAAAGGCGACAGTATTGACGAGGCGGAACCATTTGTAACTTTGTTCTTAATATAATTCAGTCAATACGGAAAAAATGTGCGACTCTCAGAGTCAAAAATAAATCTGTGTTTTATGCAAAAATGGCTGACATTTTTCAGTGTTACATCATTTTAACATTTTAATTTATTCTTGGATCTAATACACATAGTATCTTGATATTTACTATGCTAGTAAACAATATTATAGCCTTCCTACTGACATGAATAACAAACATGGGCTGTAGATACCATATTCTAGAATTACTTCCAAACTTTCAAAACCTGAAACTTGTAATTTTGATTTCACAATTCTTATTAATTTACAATTAAACCCTTTTGGTTTAGAGACATGACTTAATTAAAGTAATAATAAGAGATATATACTCTATACGTTTGCCATCCTTCATGTTGATATCTTCATTAGTATGCCTTCCATGTAATTTAAAAAAAAGTGTGTGCATAATGTGGTAAATATGGCTGTCAGTTTTGACACACCCATCAGCTGAGAGCTTCAAAGCAAAAGGGTTAATATGTGACTTTAGTCGTTAGGCTATTTCTTGTTCAATCGACAACAGCAATTGTCATTGCTTGTCGTTGCTCAACTGTTACCGAAAGAGGAACATTAGGTATCTTCAACTGTTACCGAGACGCACACAGGCGTATAGCCTATATTGACGTTACGGTATTTCACTGTTGCCAATGCATCATGGGCGCCTGCAGTGCAGAGAGAGGGGGGGGGGGGAAGGTGGGGCCGTGCCCCACCCCTGGATTTCCGAGAATAATATTACTAGATTGTTCATTGTCACGCCAGTTCATTTCATAAGGGGCAGTTACTGGTAGTCAATAATTGTCACATCATAACATTTCTTTAATGTTGCTGACGTTATGTTGGCTATTTACATTTCCAAACAAGATGTTCAGTAAAGAACATATAGCCTACTTTCTCCTAAATGCATGGGTATTGTTATAACTCTTTGTCCTGTGACAGTTGGTTGTAGTAGCTTGTTGAAATGCAACGTGTCATCCATTTTGTCGGTGGTAACACCATTGCCATAGAAATCACGAAACAGATAGGAACTCTATAACTACACAGAGTATACATTGATCAATTACATCTTCTGCCCTATCTATGTCAGCTATTTGTAAACAGGGCAAAATGCTTATTTGGCATTATTATGATTATGTTAGGAAATGCCATCATGGTCCTAAACTCAATGACAGGAAATACCTGTTATTCACCTTCCCGCTGTAGAGAGGGGGCAACGTTTGGTGTATAGTTACATACATAACGAATATAGGGACCGAATATCTCCCGGTATAAGGAGATCCACTTCCAATCTATTCTAACAACCTCTTCGGAGGGTGGAAGAGTGGATGGAAGTTTGGGCACTCTCTTGTCCTAGGGGTGAGAAATTGCCCCTGAAGGCGGATGAGCTACTAGTTGGTCAACGGCATGAGAATGCAGAAAGCAATGAGAAACTACTGCATTCAAGATCCATATGGATTTCTCTAGTAACACATCATGGCTGTGTTCATAACCAAATGTTCCGGAGTTTCAAGTCCCCCAATCGGATCTCCGGCTTCGGGAAAGTTGTCAGTGAAAGATGGTATAAAGATTAGCACGTGGAATGTGCAAACTATGGCGCAAGCTGGGAAAACCCATAATGCGATTCAAGAAATGGACAAAATGAAGATAAAAATTCTGAGCGTAAGTGAAATGCGTTGGCCAGGATCAGGTTCTTGTGACATCAATTGGCATGTAGTTTACTATTCAGGGACATCCAATGGATTATATCAACACGGAGTAGGAATTATTGTACCTAAATTGGTCGCAAAGTGTGTCACCAATTTTATACCCCTCTCAGAGAGAGCATTGTTGCTTCAAATAAATACTGAGCCTGCGCATCTTAACATCATCTAGGTGTACGCTCCTACGACAGACCATAGTGATGAAGTAGTTGCAGAGTTTTACTCCCAAATCACAGGTGTTTTGCACCAGTTACCAAAGAAAGATCTATCAATAATTATGGGAGATTTCAATGCAAAAGTAGGACATGGATCTGAAGGCAGTATTGTAGGTTGGTGAAAGGAATGAGAGAGGAGATCAACTTTGCGCATTTGCAGGAGAATGGGGATTAGTAGTAACCAACACATTCTTCACATTACCACCACGACGTTTGTATACTTGGAAGTCTCCTAGAGATTCAGGTGAAAGTATTATAAGGAACCAAATTGACTATATTTTGATAAATCAAAGATATAGGAACAGCTGTGTCTCAATGAAAACATATCCCGGTACGGACATTCATTCCGATCATATCTTTCTAGTTGGAGTTTTTAAAATCAAAGTGAAAAAGATTCAAAAGAGAAGAGCCATAAAGTATAATTTGCGTAAATTAATTGAACCTTAAGTAAGACAAAATGTAGAAGAGCAGCTCAATGATGAACTTGGATCCCTATCTGATGCCTTATGTACCGATGAGAAAATTAAAACATTAACTAATACCGTTGAATCTATGAAGAAAGATCACGTAGTAACAGATATCACTAAAAAGAAACCATGGATAACTGAAGAGATTCTTAAAATGATGGATAAGAGAAGGAAAGCAAAGGGTAATCCTGATGAATATAAGAACATCAACAGGGAAATCAGGAAAGAAATAAGATTTGCTAAGGAAAGGGACATGCAAGAAAAATGTAATGAAATAGAGATGTTACAATTAACACATGACAGCTACAATGTTCATCTAAAAGTTAAACAAGTGAGAGGGAATTATAGAACTAGACAAAGAAATAGATTGGTCAATATTGAAGGAAAACTAATTGTTGGAAAAGAAGAGTTTAAAGATACGTGGCAAAGATATATAGAACACTTGTTTTATGATACTCGACAGGAGCCACCTCGAATAAATCGTGAAACAGGACCCCAAATTCTGGTAGATGAAGTATAAACCGCGATAAAAGCCATGAAGGATGGTAAAGCCATTGGCCCTGACAATGTGAATGCTGAATTTTTAAAGCTTTTGTATGAAAATAATGTGAAATGGTTGACTAAAATATTCAACGACATTTACAACTCTGGGAACATTCCTCAGGAATGGCTTAAATCGGAATTCATCACACTACCTAAAAAACCCTGAGCTAAGTTTTGTAGTGAGTACCGAAGAATCAGTCTCATGAATCACATCTTGAAGGTATTTCTGAAGATCATTCATCGCAGAATATACAAAATATGTGAAGAACAAGTTTCTTCTACACAATTTGGTTTTAGAAACGCATTTGGCCCACGTGAAGCCCTCTTTAGCATTCAAGTATTGTTTCAAAGGTGCCGTGATGTGAACTGCGATATATATGCCTGCTTTATTGACTATCAAAAGGCTTTCGATAGAGTAAGACATCATAAGATGATAGAAATTTAACAAAAGATTGGCTTAGATGAAAAAGATTTACGAATAATTGTGAACTTGTTCTGGAATCAATCTGCTTATATGAGGATGGGTAACGAGAACACGAAAGATATAGATATTCTAAGAGATGTCAGACAAGGCTGTATATTGTCTCCATTGTTATTTAACATCTATTCGGAATATATCTTTAAAGAAGCTCTAGAGGATGTTAAGATGGGAGTGCTCTTAAATGGTAACTGGATAAATAACATTCGATATGCCGATGACACTGTGATTTTTGCGGATAATCAAGAAAGCCTGCAACATATCATTACTAAAGTTATCCAAAAAAGCCATGAATATGGTTTAGATACAAACCCTCAGAAGACAAACTAAATATGCAAACTAAATATAGACCAGAAACCCATTGCACAAGTGCATAAGTATATACCTTGGCACTACCATAAATGACCAATGGGACCCCTCTGATGAGGTGAAGTCTCGAATTGGGAAAGCCCGGACAACTTTCAATAAGATGCGGAATTTGTTCAAACATCATGGGCTGACAATGACTAAGAAAATCAGGCTTTTGCGTTGTTATGTGTTCTCTACTCTTTTTTACGGTGCTGAGACAAGGACTCTGACAGAGTCTTTATGTAAACGGATAGAGAGGCCTTTGAAATGTGGCTGTACAGAAGGATATTGCGGCTACCATAGACAGACCATGTCACAAATGTTGAGGTTCTCGAAAAAATGAAAAAACACTAAGGAAGTATTATCCACCGTGAAAATCAGGAAAATCCAATACCTAGGACACATCATGAGGAATACCACCAAGTACCATCTCCTACAGTCTATTCTTCAAGGAAAAATACCAGGGAAGAGAAGCGTTGGACGAAGAAGAATATCCTGGTTAAAAGATCTCACAGCCAGGACCTTAAAAACATCTACTGAATTATTCCGAGCTGCAAGTGATAGGAACAGCACAGTCAAGATGGTAGCCAACATCCGGAAGGGATAGGAACCATAAGAAGAACAATAAGGTGCCCTTTGCTAGTGCTACATCTGTACAACATCACATTCAATTCGGTTTCATTGTGTTTGATTTAATATTGTGAATAGATATGCTCACATACATGGCCGCTATCTGCAAACAATTAGGCCGATGACCTTGTAGTTCAGTCAAAAGATGCTCCCCACAAAAAGGTATGTTGACGCAAAATTTAGTAGAGATCAAATGATTAGGTTGGTCGTAATTTGATTCAAGCTTTTAACATTTGGGTGGCCGCCATTACGTTTCCGTCAATATGGCGACGACATAAAACATGACACTAAGTTGCCTTTTCAAGTGCTACCTCTGTACCAAATGCCATTCAATTCGGTTTCACCGGGTTTGAATTGATAGGAGGAATTGATTTGCACACATACATGGCCGCTATCTGCAAACTATTTGACTGATGACCTTGTCGTTCGGTCAAAAGATACCTCCCACATAAAGGTATGTTGTTGCAACATTTAGTAGAGATCAGCTGATCAGGTTTTTCGTAATTTGAATCAAGCTTTTAACATTTGGGTGGCCGCCATTACTTTTCCGTGAAGAAGGCGGCAAAATAAAACATGTCACTGAGGTGCCCTTTGCTAGAGCTACCTCTGTACCAAATTTCGCATAATTAGGTTTCACCGTGTTTGAATAAATGGGGGAATCGATATGCACACATACACGACCGCCATTCGCGAATTATTGGGCTGATGACCTTGTAGTTCGGTCAAAATATTCTTCGTACATAAAGGCATAATGTTGAAAAATTTGGTAGAGATCAGATGATTAGGTTGGTGGTAATTTCATTTAAGCTTTTAACATTTGGGTGGACACCATTACGTTTTCTCTGCACCAAATTTCGTTCAATTCGGTTTCATCGTGTTTGAATTGATAGGAGGAATCGATTTGCAATCATACATGGCCGCTATCTGCAAACTATTTGGCTGATGACCTTGTCGTTTGATCAAAAGATGCCTCCCACACAAAGGTATGTTATTGCAAAATTTGGTAGAGATCAGCTGATTAGGTTGTTCGTAATTTGATTTAAGCTTTTAATATTTGGGTGGCCGCCATTACTTTTCCGTCAAGATGTCGGCAAATTAAATCATGACACTGAGGTGCCCTTTCCTAGGGCTACCTCTGTACCAAATTTCGTTTAATTCGGTTTCACCGTGTTTGAATAGATAGGGGGAATCGATTTGCACACATACATGACCGCCATTCGCTAATGATTGGTCTGGAGACCTTGTAGTTCAGTCAAAATATTTTTCGCACATAAAGGTATAATGTTGCAAAATATGGTAGAGATCGGAAGATTAGGTTGGTCGTAATTTGATTTAAGCTTTTAACATTTGGGTGGACGCCATTACGTTTTCGTTAAGATGGCGGCGATATAAAACATGACACTGAGGTGCCCTTTACTTGTACTACCTCTGCACCAAATTTCGTTCAATTCCGTTTTCCGTGTTTGAATTGTGTTTTATCCCGGTGTTGGGGGATAGGATAAACAGGGTAGTGTAGATGTATTAATTTGGGGGTAGTTCCCGAATGGGTGTGGTTTCCCGTAATCGGGGGAGACTACTAGTGTAAGTGTTGGTAAAAGGATGTGATCTGTTGGGGTGCGATACTACAGGGTGCGTCCACCTGTTAAGGGATGAATGTCTAAGACGGAGCTATTAGCTTACCAATTAACGTGAGCGAGTGAAGACAAGCTCACGTGCGGAGTCGGCACTTGGCTGCTGCCTGTCTGTTATGCTAACACAATGGGTCTCCTGACGATGCAGTTCTCAGTATTCACGGTCAGGGCAAATTAGGAATAAGTGCGGGTGGGGCGTAAGGATGTAAAGATGTGTGAAATGATTACATGAAGTATGTGTTTACTGACCAAGTATTTATTGCTCAGTGGCGATAATGTACTGTCCCTTTAAGTAGTGGACGAGTATGAAACAAAGTGTACAAATACAAATGTGTTCTGGATGAGGTGTTACAAGTAATTAGGAGATCTGAGCACACTGTTAATTCTCACCTGGTGACGTCGTGATGGAGCTGGAACGGACTTGGAGATGCAGAGCCGCTGGCCGCGAATAGACAATTGGGCTCTCCTGGTCTACCTTTTAAGGCTTCCCCGAGCTGCTTACTTAGCGTTTCATCACTGTTGCTGTTCCAGCTAGTGTGTTTGTTAGTAAGTTGTGAAGGCGTGGCTGGCAGCAATACCGCTGTGCCTGCTTGAGTCTAGGAAGTGTGTGAGGCTTATGGCATGCCTGTGAGGGTAGATTATGGTGAAAGTTGAAGGGGTGGGTTAGGTCCTAGGTCCTAGAGGTACTGCTCCTGTGCTGTACAATTGATAGGGGGAATCGACTTGCACACAAACATGGCCACCATCCCCAAACTATTAGGCTGATGACCTTGTAATTTGGTCCAAGAATGCTTTCTACATAATTGTATGTTGATGAAAAATTTGGTAGAGATCAATGGATTAGGTAAGTCGTAATTTGATTTAAGCCTTGAACATTTGGGTGGCCGCCATTACATTTCTGTCGAGATGGCGGCGATATAAAACATGAAACTGAGGTGCCCTTTGCTAGTGCTACCTCTGTACCAAATTTCGTTCAATTCAGTTTCACCGTGTTCGAATTGATAGGGGGGGGCAGACATTCAGAGTACACACACTCACCCACACACACACACACACACACACACACACACAGACAGACACACACTTTTTTGCCCTGTGTTCTCATAAGTCTACGTTCATTTGTTGCAAACATCGAAAGTAGGCTAAAAAATGGTTCTAATGGTGTCGTTCACTAGAGCCAGGGGCAGTCCTAGGGTGATGCGAACGGTGCGACATCACCGGGCGCAGTCCTAAAGGGTGCGCAGTCAAGGCAATGATAGATTGTATGCGCAAAACACAAAACCCGATCGCCTTATTACTATTTAACCCCACCCGCAAAAATTATTTCAATATAGCCTATCAGTGAGCGGAGGTGTGCGCATTTCAATGGTATAGACATATAGCGTAAAAAACTCACTTAACGTAGAAATATTAACGAGTAGAAACATCGCCATCTACAATTCTCAAGCAGTGCTGTTGGAAGAATTGGCAACGCACAGAAGAGTCCGTAAATTCTATAAACACGTAAGACCGCATGCTGTGGCATGTCCTAGTGGAGCCATGGACGATATGGTAAGGTGGGGTCCACAACAACAAGAAATATAAAACGAAGTTCCGTGACGAACTAAATAGCCCACTTTTTTCGAAATGTAAGATTCATTCCAATGATTAATATATATGGACCTAATTAGAATAATGACGAAATTGAGTTGGCAATATCGAAATTTCTAATTAGTTCGAAATATACCTGGCATAATGTAGCCTAATAGAGCACTACAGTTGGCAGCCTTGGTGACTGAATATATTCTTAGTTCCATCTCTTAAGCTACAAAATGCAAAATTTGGTTGAAGTCCAATGGATAGCATGGACGTTACATGCAGTTGGACATTGGATCTATCAGTGCGCGCAAAATCATGTTGGCAACAATGTCATGCATGTGTTGGTCAGAAATACTCTGAAATATTATGATCTCTTGTTGTGCCAATTTTGGATGAAATCCATTTGCTAGTATAGAAGTTACTGGTATTTAAAAATTGGACTTATCAGCAGGCTTTGAATCATGTTGGCAGCACTGACATATATTAGTTACTCCCAATTAAGCAAGAATGTCAGATACTATACCTGTGCAAAGTTTAGAGATGTTGGCTTGCATACTTTCTGATGTATTGATATTAGGGTAAAAAAACAGCATTTATTAACAGTAGGCAGCCCAGACTGCTCTTAAGAATACACATAGTCATATCTGTTATGGTACACATTTCACATACGAAATTTGGTTGAAATCCAATTGATAGTATAGAAGTTACAAGTATTTAAAAATTGGTACCTTCAGCAGGCTTAGAATCATGTTGGTAGCACTGACATACATACGTTGCTCCAAAATATTCTAGAATGTCAGGTATTATACGTGTGCATAGTTTAAAGCTGTCGGCTTGCATACTTACTGATATATTGGTATTTGGATAAAAACAATAGAGGGTGCATTTATTAACAGTTGGCAGCCCTGGTGGCTCTTAAGATTACGCTCATTCATATCTGTATATCTACACATAGTGCATACGAAATTTGGTTGAAATCCAATTGATAGTGTAGAAGTTATATGCATTTGAAAAGTGGACCTATCAGCAGGCTTAGAATCATTTTGGCAACACTGTCATGTACAGCCTCCTGGAAATTAAACTGAAATATTATTCTCTATATGTGTGCCAATTTTGGTATAGCTCCCATGCATAACTTCCTAGATATACAACATGGAGCTGAAATTTTAATTACGATTTTTCAGCAGTTGGTAGAACTGATCATTTTCAAATACGGCATTGAGATATTCAGATAGAGATCTTTACTCATACCAAATTTGGGTTTGATAGCTACAGCTGTTTAGGAGTTGATTGGGCGGGAGACACGACGACGACACACACACACAGCCAGACACAGACAGTAGGACAGACAGACAGAAAGAAGGGCAGACAGACACACATTTTCCCCAATCGATCTCATAAGTCTACTTTTTCCTCATTTTTAGCCTATTTTCATTTTATGAATAAATAGGCTTATGAGATCAACTTTTGTCCGTGTGTGTGTGTGTGTGAGGTATGTGTGTGTGTCCCCTACTTACTTCTAAACGGCTAAAGCGATTATAATGAAACTCGATAAGATCATAGCACTACTCTGGCCGACCCCGACCTTCAAATTTTATTGTGTCTTACCAATCCAACATGGCGGATGTGCGAAATATTTCACCAGCATTCAGTATCTCAGAAACTATTATCGATATCGCCCTGAAATTGTGTACGGTGATAAAGGGCTTTACTAAAAGTTCACCTATGAGACTTTCAAAAACCTGGTGACTACAAAACCAACATGGCGACCAAGCGAATTTGAGACTTTTAAATAGACTTTTCTCGCGATTTAACTATCCAAACGTAATGAAACTTGGTACAGAAAATGTTTATACACATTGTAATGCAGAGAAGTCTAATTTTGTTCAATTGTTTACATAACCTCAATATGGCGGCTGTGCGAAATATGTCACTGACATTCTATATCTCCGAAACTGTTACAGAGATCGCGCTGAAATTTTGTATGGTGATAAAGGGCACAGATACAAGTTTATCTATGTAACTTTCATAAACCTGTAAAGTACAAAACGAACATGGCGGCCAAGCGAAGTTGAAACATTTTAAGAGGCTTTTCTCGTGATTTAACCCTCTGAGCGCAGTGAAATGTGGTACAGTAAATAATTTTACATATTGTAATGCACTGGCATCTAATTTAGTTCAATTGTTTACATAACCTCAAGATGGCGGCTGTGCGAAATTTTAAAATTAAGTTTTTATTTCTTGTGTCGTAATCACGCGATCGAAGTGAAAGTTTGAATAATGAACCTAGACAATAATTGTCCTTGAATGTTACGTAACTCTATGGCCTATAGAGTTATGTACAATCAACAATGGCGATCTCCGAAATATTTAGACGGTTCTCAATATCTATGAATCTTTTACAGCACGTGAGGTGAGAACCAGGGGGTTCTATCTGACTTGAAGTTAATTTTTCAGGAGAGGTGTTTGACGTTTGGTATTGCATAAAGTATGTAGTATTTAAGCTAGATATTTGAGAAGTATTTCAAAATGATGATACAAGGTTATACTTTAATGAATTAATACCAAATATTACAATTACATATAGAACATAGGTGTTTTAATGACATATTCCAAAGTTTGCATGCAGACAGAACTTTTTGGCTCTAAAATTTCCATAAGATGTTGGAGTCATAAGGTTCTTCATTTCAAAATTGCTTTGTAGAACTCTACATCGACAGAGGGCATCCATTTCATCATGGAATGGATATCAGTAGTCTTCTCCTTGGAAATTTTCCTACATGATATAGAAACTCTTGCTTCTGGAAGTCGGATTGGTACTGTACCCGTTCGTCCTGGGGATGCGATGACCCATCTGCTATTACATCGCATTCCTGGATTTCCAGGACAGAGCGGAGTTAAATGAACACCTAGTCAAATAAGGAATGTGTCGGAAATTCAGTTGAAATATCTCAAAAGCAGAGGGTAACACGAGATAAAGTATCTCCAGGGTCGTTACGGGTTTAAATTTAATAAAAAAATACAAATATAAATGGACACCATCAACTGAATCCCTAGCAAACCACATCCTTCCCGGTTAAGCCTTAATTAAGACAAGGAAAGGAAAAGGAAAATCACATCATCATCAGATCACAACTAAGATAAAAACAAATTTATTCAACTTTGATAGTCAGACAGACATATTAAACACTCATCCTACCTGAGAGCATGGTCGAATGCCAACGTTAAATTGTCATTGTCCAGAAAATCGAACCATCTCTATTCTACACAAAGTGTATTTAATCCACATAAAATAGGAAAAATGTCTAAAGTTCTCTTCGGTTCTCAGGATCACCGTAACACTATGTCTTTGCGTCACTGACATTCGTGATAACTGAGACCTAACTTCTCTTTAAATTAACATCATGAATGTGGATGTAAAAATATTATTAATCTGTCTAAACACACATATTATAAACACATATTTTAAATATCACATAATTTATGGCTTGCATGGCATTATTCAAATACTGAATATGTTAGTAAAATGCTCCTAAACATCGAATAAGTAATTTACACTATTTACACTGTCATTAATAATTGCTTGTTTGTGAATCACAGAAAATCCACTACTCATTGGTTATAATCATCACCATCATCAAAATTAAATATTTTTCACATTAGTTCTCATCTCAAAATTCAATATATTCAAGTCTGAATAATTAATTCATTATCATCAAATCATTTAAATGAATATTATAATCATCAATACTTTATACTCTCTAATTATTCACATATTCTCATTTCATCATCTCTTTCCGATTAAATCATCTTAAATCGTCAATATTAATTGCTTAAATCATCAACTCAAATTGCAATTCTTCAAATCATTTCTCAATTAAATTAATTTAAATCCATTTAAATTTATTAATCATCACGTTCTTTATTTAATTATCACCTTCTAATTCAGTTATTCATCATCTATTTAATCATCTATTAATTTCTTTAAATCAGCTTATTTATTCAATCTTTAACTCATCCATTTATTTAATTCATTGATCTATTCCAAAATTTAATTTATCAACTTATTTAAATTTTATTTCATCTGGTTATTTAGATTTTCATTATTTCATCTAGTCATTCTGATTCTTATTTCATTAGGTCAGATCATTAATATGCTTAAATTTCAGATTATTATTTCATTAATTATTATTGTCAGAAAATCTTGTATTATCAACATTATTTATTTGTTTAATTTCCTAACAAATTGTTTAATATGGTTTATAGAACGTTGTCTTACAGTTTTATCACTTCCATGTTATATCTCGTATTCAATTATCATGCCAAAAAATATTATTGACTTCTCAAATTCACGTTGGATCTCACTATCCACAACCACATTATATATTCTCACTTTATCAAATATCACATTTGAATACCACAATTATTCAACAAAACTCCATAAATATTCAGCGCACAGCATGAATCTCAAAAATTATGCTAGACTGGGTTCGACAACCTCATGTCTGCTTCAAAATACATTAGCAATATTGCAACTTCCACTTGGCAACTTCCACAAAATGCCTATCACAAACTTCACTTAATCACGTTGCATGATCTACAAAAAATACATATCTGGCTTCAAATTATCAACGCACACAATCTCCAATAACTGTAATTAATCTTATCACTTCTAGACAACTTCTTAAACAATTAGGAAAACTATTACCTTAGTAATCGTAATCAAATTCAAGATCTGCTTTCAAATAGCATAAATTCTCTCAAAATTCTCATAATTCACTTCACAGAAAAACACCAATATGCTATAATCTCTCACATCGAAATATGCAATACTGATCTGCCTTAAAATAAATCTGACCATTAATGATTCATCTTACAAGATTCAATTACTGTACTTTAAATCCTTCTCAAAGGTAACAAACTCAATCATAAAAATTATCAAAAGCATCAGCTGTATCAGCTGTTAACTGAAAGTACTCTCAAATGAGTATAGCAACAAAATATTGGAATGGCAAACAAGAATTACAAATGTAACCCTACTGACATTTTTTTCTAATTTATTTAACAAAATTCGACTGATATGTGACTAGTAGTTCCTTGTTTGATCCTCTTACAATCTCAAGTACACTCGGATGATAAAAATTAGTTCCTCAATGGCAAGTAAGATGAGTAGCCACCACACAATCGTATAAATACGAAAGGCCTTGCCCCGTCGTCTAACATGATAATGCCCTGAACGATGGGAAAAGATGTGTACCACCACGCAATCGCATAAATACGAAAGGCCCCATCTCGTCGTCTAATGAGTGAATTGTACAGGCCCCCAGGGGGTTGCACCCCCTGGAAGCCACCCTCCATCATCTATTAAAACCATCCCTAACTGGCAAATCTCATAAGTCCAGAACAGCATCTTTTACTCAGCAAGGGCGGCCGACCAGCTTGGAAGGCTTGCCAAACACTTGCATCACACTATAAACATCTACACTATAACTAACTGGGGCAGCTATGCCGATGGAATGCTGACAGTACAACACCAAAGCCTATAAGAGGAAGGCCTTAATGAGGACACACTCTCTCTCGATTATCAGTCATACAGTGTGTCAGCCGGAGGCCCTGGTACAAGCTGTTATCATCAGGTGAGTCAGCAGTGTTCAGATATCCTATACTCTGTAAAACCTACCCCTAATTTGCACTATTGTTCACACTTCCCTAAAAGGGACATACAATTTCATACACCACTGACCAATAAATACTTGGTCAGTTAACTACACCTTGTACTAGTAATTACACGCCTCTTCACATCCTAACACCCTTCCCGTCTCGTCACGAGTAAGCGTGACAACAGTAGCCTGTAATCGCCGGCTCAAGTTCTATTGTGTCTCTCACACGCAACCGCTGGCTGCAAGCCGCCAGCATAGCTGACACAAGCAGGACTGGTATATAACTCCTTCTGACCAGCTGGGAGTCTAGTACATTAACCTGCGCCCAGCAGATCATCCCCATAAGCGACACTTACGTCTTTACAGGAGCACCCCCTAGCATTTAAACATCACACAACACTCTACACTGGTAAGCTTACCCAGGTACGGGAAGCTGCCCACTTTAGAAGTCACCTTCCAAATTAGCATATTAACACATATGTTCCAGATCCAACTACCCCCAACTATGGGATCTAAAACAATTTGGTGGAGGCGCCTCTACAACGCACAGTAAGGGTGGGACTCATACAACGAGCTCCCGTAGTAGAAACGACCCCTACCGTACGCAGCCAAGCGAAATAGTGATTTTTTTTCTCAGACAGAAAGCATTATTTTTTACTTTTCACTACCTACACAAGGGAAATTTCTGTCAAACCAACCCCCCAGCCCCCAGAAAGAATCAAAGATCGCGTACACATTTCTTCTTATACCCACCCTCTACTCAGAATGGCACCACATGTAGAGGCAACAGAGATTATAGGCAATAGAGGAAATAGGGGTACGCCGATATTATTAGCATTATTGCTAAGATGCCAGAGGCACATACAAAGCCGACAAACACAGATACGGGCACTCCAAACAAAAATCGGGGCAATACAGGGCAAACGGCCATACACTCCGTCAGAGGGTAGGACAGCGCGATTAAGATGCGCACATAAGCACTTGAGGCACATACATGAACTCCTCAATAGGATCCATGTCCAAAGAAACAGAATATAGCCTACGTCCAATTAATCACCACACATGGTCCCGTAATAGATAATGCAACCCTCGAGAGAATGAGGGTGCACTACACAAGCTTATACACTCAATACAAGGATTTCATTCGCGAACAAGCGTTTCTCCAACTGGCGGCCACAGAACTGTATAGGACACAAGCACATTGATACAACAGGTTGCCAGCAGGTCATGAGCCTCAATAGGGAGTACGCCCAAATTTGGGGCGAGTATAAGGAACTCCGGGCTAACTAGGCCATTTTTGAGTTCATGGCAGGGCCGCCAGCCCAGCCGAGAGAGGACATAAGCGTAAATACGCTAACTCGGCAACTTGCGAGGATGTCCCTCTCGCCACGTACTACCATACATGGGAAGGGGTTCACCGTGGCCACAGTCCAGAAGACGGCCAGGTTAGACTCCAATACACTGCGGGGACAAAGTTACACCATTACACATCCCTTAGCTCCGGTTCGGAAAACAATTTTGCCAAACCGGGGAACAGAACCCAGGCCAACCCCCTCAAAACGGACGAACGAGAGGGAGTTGACGCCAGGACTCTCGAGTACACATGACATAACAGGGAGTAAACGGGAGGTAACTATGTCATGGGCTGAGGACGTAGAGCCCGCCCTACAGCACATTAAGCCCACATACACCTACACGAATAGGCAAACACAATGGCAGGAGTCTACCCTGGCCACAGGCCAGAAAGCGGTCAGACTACACGCCACTACATCGCCAGGGCAAACACAGGCAATCAAACGGCCTTTGCCGCTAGTCCAAAGGGCAATTTTGCCAGGACGAAAGCGGGCACCGGCATTCGTACCCCAGGTGCGAATGCATAAGAGGGTGTTGCCTTCAGGCCTTCAGGGTGCACAACACACACCTGCACACTCTGACCAGGCGCAATCACACAGTACACGGGGCATAAGATAGGTCCTATTACCTACCCCACAAGACCGGTCAGTCAAGAATATACACACCCCCATAAACTCTACTAGGGTAGCGCAGAGCGCAATTAGTCCCTTAGACAGAAATACACTCAGTACAACAGCAAGGCATTACGGTGAAAGTAGGCCCAGTCTTACTTTGCTACAAATTCCTCCGGAAAATAGCAAAGGAGCACCTCAGTGGATTCCAGGGGCCTACACCTTCGTGACAGGGCGAAAGTATCCATCTTGCCGAGCAAGGACGCTCGGACGGGGATAGCAACTTTCACCAGGAACACGACATAAACCAATGTCACCTACACCACAACTATAGACACACAGAGACTCACGGACAAAAACTGCACATTTTCATGTATATTCAGTGGAACATGGCTAAGTCAAAAGGTGTAACTCAATATTCTTCTTAGTTTTTTTTCCTTGGCCCCTAGCATTTTTTTAGGCCATCAATGGTTCGCAATCGTGATTAAGTAAAGACATATTTAGGGCAATGCAAAGTCTTAATATGCAAAGCCGACCGGAAGCCAATTAGGCGAGCTGCGCGGCTTAAGGCCGGAAAGAGCTATTCCGAACACAACCTAAGCAACAAACGACTGCATAGAGCTTAGGCGGGTCTTTCTAAGTAGAAATGACTAAAGGTTCTATGGTCTGGTCCCGCAGTTTGATAGATTCTCTTGTGACGGGCGAGAGCCCTAATTGTAGCAAGAATTAAGAATCTCAAACATTTTTCAAAAGTGGTAGATTCCCCTGAGACGTAACTAGATTACTGTCGTACTAACGTCACCAAATAGGTGAATAGTACACTCAGGTCCTAATTTTCATTTTTAAACATTTTTGCACTATTTACGACACAATCTTTACAGATTACCGCTGCCTGGCAACCCGCTTTGATAAGCATAAAGCATTGCGCAGACGGGATATAATATATTTTCTCTACTCTTTTCAAAGTGCTCTCTTAATTCGGAGCGTTGCGTAACTTATTTTTTTTCTTTTGCCTCTTTCACTAATCCCGAGAAAGGAAAGTTAGCCAAGTGGAACTGTATGTATTTAATCCATAGGCATACGTGACACATTACACTGCCTATAACATGACTTTTTCTCGCCTCCATAACAGCACGCAAGCTAAAACACAAACACCATAGGGTGAAAATCCCAGACTATGGGAAAGCCTGCATATTTTTGGACGGCACACAGTCAACCCACATAACAAGTTAATACGCTAACACAACTGTCCAGAAGACACAAGCCTGAATGGCACCAGAAATAATTATCCTGGTTAAAGACGGTCTCAAACCCGCAACCTTCTGAATACCAGGAATGTAAGGTCGGGTAGCTATCCAGTTGCAGGATAGGAAAGTAAGGGACAGTTATACTAACAGATATTCATACGCGGAAAACAATAAAATCACCTCCGACACCTAGTCACCAAACACGCGATTAGCGGCCCAGTGACACACAGGCATAACGACATTTGGTACCACTAATAGAGACATATTCGACCCACGCTACATTAACACAAAGCTAGGGGACACGAATGTCTTGAGTGGAAAGTTCTTTTACATGGCGGAAAGCCATGATCACAACAAGAGAACGGGCAATCAAATTCACACACATACACGTGCTGGAAACATGAACAGAGTCAGAACAAGTAACAAGTGAGTGCGCACGCCATTGTAATTCAGTACTGTCGCACTCAGCGATATCACACTCCGCGTGGGCGACCTTGGCTGGCACAGACAGACTAAGACCACTCCAGGTTGAACTGGGACATACACATTCATTCACGCCAAGTCCAGAACCCCGTAACTCCCCCAAATTACACCACGAGGAGAATTCAAAAAGACACAAACTCTTCACAGGAATGCGTATTTTCATCTGCGCATTTCAAATACACGATACATGTGCCATGGTATATACGGCACAGATATCGTCATACCAGGTCCTTACAGCAAGCCGGGTCCGAACCCACGACCACACTACACACTCGTGCCAAAAACTAACTAACCAATGGTATTTTTGGCACGAAAGACACAATCAAAAACCTCACTGGGGACAACTAAATCCCAAAAACACAACACAGACATAGAACACGGAGAATTACATGATCACGGGTCCGAATCCCAGCAAAAATTGGACGCCATGGGAAACAAAAATCCGGACGCCCAATTACACTGAAGTTGGCCACAGATAAGTAAATAACTGGGTCAGACACATGCCTATAGACACAGGAGGGTTTTTTCTCTCTTTTTTTTCTCTCTTTTTGCCCATACATAGTGCAGCATAGATTTGCCCCCGGGTACTCGCTACAACAGCCTACCTTGGCAGTGGCGACCCAGGAATTCCCAACAAGAGGGCATACCGCAAATTCTAGGCCTCCAAGGGGATCACAATAGACTTCCCAGACATGGATTACACATGGTTACACAAAACAAAGTCTTGCGAAAGCAGTGTACACATAACATCGATTAACAAAAGCGGGACAGATTAGCACACTGGCACTCCCGGAATCTCAAGCAATAACAACATGCCGACGTTCGCGAAAAGGCACGTTCCGACAGCCGACATACGTGACGTCAGAGCCTGTCCTTACACAAGTAATAACATTGACTTGCACATTCTAGAAGCATTGCGACACTAACATACAGGACACATGGATACTGACACAGAATTCTACAATGTTACAATAGGCCTGGCATTTAGCAATATGCAGATACTGTGGGCCATATTATCTTAGGCCCATGGGAACATGTTTACAGAGATGGTGACAGGCCACACGCACCTCCTGCCCATACACGCGACACAAGATAGGACTTAGGCTATAACAGCCCACCCGTCCGCGTGGTGTAACGGAACATAGTCACACACACACGCGCTCACTAATCAGGGGCGAATAAAGACAGGGACTCTGAGGGAACAGACCTCCCCAATAAACACTTCTCTTCTTAATTTTAAATCCTAACACCATCATAGACGGTCAGGACATGACCAACCGCACTACGACCACTGGCTGCATTGACATTGCAACTGAAAGACCAGATTAGGTCGTGACGTTATAGCGTCACCATACTTTACTATCCCAAGGAGCGGATAGTAAACAGATTGACCAGATGAGGATGACAGGAGCACAGGTGGATAAGGCCAGCCAGACAGCCAATATACCGCCTACAGGCCAACATAGTACCACCTCATTCTTCCATAACCTTCCCAATTACAACATTAGCCAACACAGACACATAAACACATAAAAACACATAAACTACATGACAAAATACACATCGCGGTTGATAGACTTCATGCATTTAAAGAGAGGGCTTACTACGCCCTGGATCTCAATGCTAACACCTGAATATTAGGGGTGTGTCGGAAAACGACAATTAAGCGTAATGCGCATCTCCAAGTAAGAGATGAGGCCGAAATTATACACTAACAATTCTTTTTTCTTAAATAATCCCGCATGAAAGGGACATAGTATTATTACACCTCACCCTACGCCCATCCTTAAGTGAGAGCGGATACGGCTCATATCCAGACACATGCATGGAATATCCCATCCACATACCAAGGGTTATTACTATTGAACCTGCATGACACTTTGTTAAACTTTTTGCAATCCCGGGAAATACCTAACCCCGTCCACTCATTGTAGAAGCATCCCAAAAGCATTACCGGCACCAGGCCACCATTAAGATGGAGCCCAAAGATGCGTAACCCCATCCTACCATGCTTTAAACCTATTCAACGGATAATACCCCCGGATCCTAATAACAGGGAACCTAATGCCATAAACCCTACTAACGCCTCCAGGAAAATCAACGAAGCATTACAGCTGTAAATCCGACATAGCAAAGTAGACCTAAAGTAGTCTATGCACTTAGAAGTTTCTACAACCCCAAAACACCTGAAAAATTTTACATTTTATACACAATAAATTATATTATCAATATCTTAACCGTCTTATAGACGGTTAAGATATTGATAATATAAGCCAAATAATGGCTACACTGCGTCCTGCTGCACGGCTGAAAGCAACGGGAAACTACAGCCGTAATGCTATTCCCGAGGATATGCACCTCTCTATGCATAATTACATGTGATGATGGCCTCCTCCCTTGTAAAATTTCAATCCGGAGGTAAACTAGTCCCCCGTTCGGATCTCCGGGTGGGGACTACTAGAGAGGGGGTTAACATCACAGAAGTGACAAAGAGGAAATCTGACATTCTACGGATCGGAGCGTGGAATGTTAGAAGACTGCTAGGAAGTGGAAGGTAAGAAAACTTAGAAAGGGAAATGGATAGGTTGAGGTTGGATTTGGTTGGGATTAGTGAAATGCGCTGGCAGGAAGAACAGGACTTTTGGTCAGGAGACTATAGGGTCATTAGCACTTAATCAAACAATGGCCAAGCAGGGGTTGGCCTCATATTGAGTAGGAAACTTGGACAGCGGGTGGAATATTATGAGCAATATAGTGAACGGATTATTGTAGCAAAAATCAATACTAAACCTACCTGCACCACAGTGGTACAAGTCTATATGCCTACCAGTCAAGCTGATGATGAGGATGTTGAAAAGGTCTACGAAGAAATAGATGAAATTCTGAGGTATATCAAGGGTGATGAAAATGTTATAGTAATGGGAGATTGGAATGCTGTGGTAGGAAAAGGGAGAGAAGGGAAGATAGTAGGAGATTTCGGATTAGGTGAAAGGAATGATCGAGGAAGCAGGCTGGTAGAATTCTGCACCGAGCATGAATTGGTCATAGCTAACACCTTATTCAATAACCACAATAGAAGAATATACACATGGATGAGACCAGGAGATACAGGGCGTTACCAAATTGACTTCATTATGGTCAAGCAGAGGTTTCGAAACCAGATTTTAGATTGGAAAACATATCCTGGTGCTGACATAAACTCTGACCACAATCTGGTTGTAATGAATTGCAGATTAAAGTTGAAGAAACTGAAGAAAAGTCAAAAGCCAAAAAGGTGGGCGATAGACAGACTGAAAGAGAAGGATGTAAACGAAAGATTCAAGAAGAGTATAAAGGAAGGACTAATGAAAAACCCTAAACAAAACTTCAATTGCAGACGAATGGGCACTTTTGAAGAATGAAATAACAAAATCCGCAGAAGAAAACATTGGTAGGAAAGAAAGAATAGGGAGAAAACCGTGGATCACTCAGGATATACTAGAATTGATGGATGAAAGGCGGAAACACAAGAATGTAAGAGATGAAAAGGGGAAAGCAGAATACAGGCGTCTGAGAAATGAGGTTAACAAGAAGTGCAAGGAAGCGAAAGAAGAATGGTTGAAAGAGAAATGTGCAGGTATAGAAACTTGTCTGAAATTAGGAAAAGTAGACACAGCTTATCGAAGGATTAAGAATACTTTTGGGGAAAAGAAGACTAAGTGCTGTAATATTAAGGACACAAATGGAAAGCCTCTAACAGATAGGGAAGAAAAGGTTGAGAGATGGAAAGATTACATCGAGAGTTTGTATAAGGGAAAGGAGATTGATAATCATGTAATGGAAAGGGAGGAGGAAATTGATGAGGATGCGAAAGGAGATTTAATATTGAGATCAGAATTTGATAGAGCTTTGGAAGACTTAAGCAGGAACAAAGCACCAGGCATAGATGATATACCGATTGAGTTGCTACGCTGCATAGGAGATGAAGGTCTGATCAGGTTATTTCACTTGGTGTGTAGGATTTATGAGACAGGTGAGGTACCCCCTGATTTCAAGAAGAATGTTATCATCCCTATACCAAAGAAAGTGGGAGCTGACAGATGTGAAGATTACCGTACAATCAGCTTGATTACTCATGCTTCAAAGATCCTGTCTAGAATAATTTACAAGAGGATTGAAAGCCAGATAGAAACGGAGTTGGGTGAAGACCAGTTTGGTTTCAGGAGAAATGTAGGAACAAGGGAAGCTGTACTAAGTCTTAGGCTGATTTTGGAAGGTAGAATAAGGAAAGATAAGACAACGTTCATGGCTTTTGTAGACTTAGAAAAGGCTTTTGATAATGTTGATTGGACTAAATTGTTTGACATTTTGAAATCGATTGGAATAAAGTACAGGGATAGGAGGGTGATATACAATCTGTACAGAAACCAGACAGCAGTCATTCGAGTTGAAGGACATGAGAGAGAAGCTGGTATTCAGAAAGGTGTAAGGCAAGGCTGCAACTTATCACCCATACTTTTCAATCTTTACATTGAACAAGCAATGAAGGAAATTAGAGAAAAATTTCAAGTGGGAGTGAAGATTCAAGGAGAAATAATTTCAACTCTGAGATTTTCTGATGACATCGTCATCTTGGCCGACAAGCCTGAGGATTTGAATGAGTTTTTGATGGGTATGGACTCCGTCTTACGGAAAGAATTCATGATGAAAATTAATAAATGTAAAACAAAAATACTGGAATGCAGCCGAAATAAATCAGAAACCTCTATGGAGATCAAATTGGCAGATGAAAAGCTGAAGGAAGTAGGAGACTTCTGTTACTTAGGAAGCAGAATAACCAGTGATGGACGAAGCAAAGAGGATATAAAAAGTAGGTTGGCTCAGGCAAAGAAAGCATTTCTACAAAAAAGGAATCTGCTGACATCGAATATAGATTTAGGTATTAGGAAGTCATTTTTGAAAGCCTTTGTCTGGATCGTGGCGATCTATGGAAGTGAAACTTGGACTATTGGTGCAGCAGAAAAGAGGAGAATTGAAGCATTTGAAATGTGGTGTTACAGGAGAATGATGAAGATCAGATGGGTAGATAAGGTTACAAACAAAGAGGTATTAAGACGATTGGGAGAGGAGAGATGTTTCTGGCGACTGTTAATGAAGAGAAGAGATAGGTTGGTAGGACACATACTAAGACACCCAGGAATAGCAAGCTTAGTTATGGAAGGAAGGGTCGAGGACAAAAACTGTAGGGGTAGACCAAGGTTAGAATATGTTAAACAGATTGCCTCGGATGTAGGGTGTCGGAGCTATGTAGAGATGAAACGATTAGCTCAGGACAGGGAGGCATGGAGAGTTGCATCAAACCAGTCAAAAGACTGAAGACTCAAACAACAACATATAAAAAGGTATCTGTGACACGCTGATTGATGATGACAGCGTAAGCTGAAGGGAAGAGGCACCACACAGAAGCAGAGCTGGGTAAGGCGATGTTGAGCCTTACCCTGGTTAACATACTGACCAGACCAAACAGACGAACCACGTAAGGACGGGGCATTTATGGCCTGGCACGGGCAAACTTCGGAATCCTAGGTGTGCCTAGCCTGCCCCTAGGACGAAGAGATGTTACACCCACTATGTGCCACGGTCGTCGAAGCCAAGACCTGCAGGGGAGACTTTCTGAGGATGGTGGGAGAAATAGCCAGCTCCACGCCGGACTCAGGAGATGACCCTAGGGACGACCAAATTATGACTAGACTATTAGTTTAGTATATAAGTAAGTAGGGCTTTTAGAGCGAGAAGCAAAACTCCTATGCACAGGAGTGAAATATTATTGATGCCAACAAGGGCGAAGAGGATACTACTAATGCCAATAAGGGCGAAGAGGATACTATTAATGCCAATAAGGGCGAAAAGGATACTATTACTGCCAATAAGGGCGAAGATGATATTATGCCATTGGACGATGTCCAATGCCCACATAAATGGCGACGCATCGGGCAGCCAAGGGCATTAAATGAGGAGCATCGCGAGCAACTCACAGGGGTCAAAGTGGGCAGACCCAACAACGACAACATATGCAAAGGCAACGGCAATGAGCAGGCAAATACAGCGGGCGAGACGGTTTGCTTAGTGGCACCGTAAGCCGCCTGCGACTATGTTAATACTAGTTAATAAGCACTAGCATAGACGTCGACATTTAGGATTAAGACGGAGGGGACTACGAGGCATTGTTGTTTTCCGGTCCCAACAATGTACTACAAGGGCACCCCCACGAGAGAAATCGAACGGACAGCCTCCATCTAAATTTTAGTATTTAAGTTACAGTGCCATTTTTTTAGGTCACTTAGATATAAACAAATTCAACCAGCGCTGTTGCTAAAATAGGGCACAGCACATTTCGGCTTTAGAATAAGTTCCACTCGGCATGTATATACAGCATAGTTTTACAATTAAGGCAATTTTTTTTTAGATTAAGGTAAAGCCTGTCGGCACCTGATGGCCAACAAACCCGTCATCAGGGTAAGCCCGATAACACATAGGTTAACAATAGACTAAGGTAAAATATTTCGGCACCTGATGACGAACAAACCCGTCATCAGGGTAAGCCCGATAACACACTAGAATAAGTCAGATTTAGGCTAAATATCTCGGCACCTGATGACGAACAAACCCGTCATCAGGTTAAGCCCGATAACACACTAGAATAAGTCATATTTAGGCTAAATATCTCGGCACCTGATGACGAACAAACCCGTCATCAGGGTAAGCCCGATAACACACTAGAATAAGTCAGATTTAGGCTAAATATCGCGGCACCCGGTAACTAAAATTCCGCTACCGGGGTAAGCCCGACAACATATTAAGACAAATAGTATTAAGATGACAACACTAGGTTAAGGCAATATTTGGAGCCACTTTTTATATATCCCTAAGAGTAGTCTATAAATAGACATAAGGTTAGTTGAGCGACAGGAGTACACTAACACGTTGGTAGACAGGAGTAAACATACATATGGACAGTGATATTAATTATATATATGCTTGCTTTACAGCCATGAGCTCCAACGTGGGACACCCGCTCCCAATATAGGGTGCTCCATCATTATGGACCTTTATTTCTGTCAGCGTAGAGAGTGGCGCCAATATGGGCACTCTCCAGATTTTATATGGCAATATCATTATTATATTGTACTTACATATCATGTTATATTTTCTTGCACCCCGCCAGGTATCGGTCCAGCGCCGACAACCGACCACTGGGTACAGGCAACCGCTACCATGTAGCAACCACGTGTTGAGCACCATGCTCATACTGTCATGTTTTACAGGCCAATACACAGGATGACAAGGGTGAACACCCTATACATATATATATATATGCCAATAATTTCTTTTACCAACAGGTGGCGACATTGTATATAGCCCTCTGTAAATATTTTGCCCACGCCCATACACGTCTTGCTAACCCCCACTCACACACACAATTTCCCCCCCCCCCCCCCTCTACACACATCAATAAATTTTGCTTACAGGTAATAAATCCGCACCACGGGGGAGATATGCCTGTGGGATATACCCCACCGCAGGTCGGATCAACGTTTAATGAATATCTCACCTAATATGAGAGGTGACATACGGCCACACAACGCGGACTCCTCATGTACAGGACGGGTTGTGTCGCCATGATAGTCGCGCCCACCCACAGGGGGCAACGCTATTAGCATAAGTTTGTTAGGAATGATGACGATGAGGTACCACATAGATTAGAGTAACAGAAATTTAGCGCGCTTAGTTAGTCCGTAAGATAATTGTCAATTGTAAATTAGCACAAAGTAGTGCGCCCACGGGCAGTTATTCTCCTATAAATGTATAAATAATACTTCGCACCCCCACATTGCCTGCGGAGGGGATACATGGTATTCATAAATCTTAATATATGCGCATATCACAGTTACATATTAAACAATATACTCTCTACATTAATATCACATGTACACAATGATTATGATTTGTTTCTTTCATTTTCTTTCTTCTAACGTCCAAATTTGTGAAGGTGTTCCGTTTTATCCCAAAACAATAAACATATTTTAAATATTTCCCCTAACGTATACCTTGGAACACCTATTTTTTCTACTTTTTCTATCTTTCTCATTGCAGGGAGCAATGTTTTCCCCAAGATAGAGCCGGACGGCACAATCACCCGTCCAGCCCTGGGTTTTTTCCTCCCTGCACAACAATATATTATCAAAACCATGTATTTTTTGGACCTTTTTATATATTGCAAATGTCAATTTTTTCTCATGAACTGTTTTAAAATGTAAAATGTATATGTATATCCCAAAACCCACCCCTCTGAACACGAGCTGACCTCACATCTACACGACATCGCTACATCAACAATACATCACTACCTCTACACGACACAGAAGAAACAAAGAAGAGATACAAGGAAGATTCAAGAATAACCTAATACATCGACACCCCAACTCCACGTTCCGTTCTCACTAATCAGAGGAGGAGGCTTGTACAGGCCCCCAGGGGGTTGCACCCCCTGGAAGCCACCCTCCATCATCAATTAAAACCATCCCTAACTGGCAAATCTCATAAGTCCAGAACAGCATCTTTTACTCAGCAAGGGCGGCCGACCAGCTTGGAAGGCTTGCCAAACACTTGCATCACACTATAAACATCTACACTATAACTAACTGGGGCAGCTATGCCAATGGAATGCTGACAGTACAGCACCAGAGCCTATAAGAGGAAGGTCTTAATGAGGACACACTCTCTCTCGATTATCAGTCATACAGCGTGTCAGTCGGAGGCCCTGGTACAAGCTGTTATCATCAGGTGAGTCAGCAGTGTTCAGATATCCTATACTCTGTAAAACCTACCCCACACACTTGTACACCTAATTTGCACTATTGTTCACACTTCCCTAAAAGGGACATACAATTTCATACACCACTGACCAATAAATACTTGGTCAGTAAACTACACCTTGTACTAGTAATTACACGCCTCTTCACATCCTAACACCCTTCCCGTCTCGTCACGAGTAAGCGTGACAACAGTAGCCTGTAATCGCCGGCTCAAGTTCTATTGTGTCTCTCACACGCGACCGCTGGCTGCAAGCCGCCAGCATAGCTGACACAAGCAGGACTGTTATATAACTCCTTCTGACCAGCTGGGAGTCTAGTACATTAACCTGCGCCCAGCAGATCATCCCCATAAGCGACACTTACGTCTTTACAGGAGCACCCCTTAGCATTTAAACATCACACAACACTCTACACTGGTAAGCTTACCCAGGTACGGGAAGCTGCCCTCTTTAGAAGTCACCTTCCAAATTAGCACATCAACACATATGTTCTAGATCCAACTACCCCCAACTAAGGGATCTAAAACAGAATGTACCAGATTGGAATCAACAAGTCTCTAGTTGTCACATAAAAGCGATATTCATTCACTTGAGTGAATAACATCTTAATATCTCCAAACAATCCAATGGAAAAAAATCCCTACTGATGAATAATACACACTCGCTAGTATGCAATGAACTGACGAAGTAATTTAAATAATCCAATTGCAGATCACGAGTTCGAAATACTCGTCACAAAAAAATTAACTATCCAAGAAAAATATCCTTACTGGAAAATGTCTAAAAGACCAAACATCTGCTTAATAAAGCCAACCAATGGTGAGAATTTCGTATAATGGTGCCTGCCATATCATATGGTAACGCCATATTCTAGCAAAATTGGAGAAAATAATGTTTAAGCCATGTCTAAATAATTGTATAACTCCTACTAGAAGAATATATACATGTATGCCCAGTGTTCATGAAAATATCATATCAGAAAGTCATAACTCTTACAGTACCTTCTCATATCAGCTGTTATTATATTTCAAAGATCGTCGATTATCCTCGTGTGCAATAAATTTCTCGAAAGATCGACGTGAATATCGTTTCACCCACGCAATAACGATCGCCTTCATATCCCAAGTGAATCAGCTGTTAGACCTCCTCTTCTTCAGGAATCGAATCCATCGCTCCGTGGTGCCATCTCGTCTCTGTCTTCGTTTACTCCGACATGATGAACTGCATGTTATCCATAGCGGATACTGTCCAAATTCTTATGTAAAAGTTCATAAAAACAGCGTACCCCATGTTCTTCTTCTAAGTTACGCCACTGTCCCATACAATGTTCGGTTCGCTTGTTAAAAGTTAAATCTCCACAGCGGTTAAGTCTCACTTGCAGAAAATAAATTTTATTTATGAGAGTGTATAAGTTTTTGAAACACCCTGTAGCTGTGTTCGTACTCGATATTTTATAATAATTCATGAAAAAGAATTCTATTAATGCACGTGCCAATGTTCATAAGTGCATATAATTTTAACAGTTCGTTTGCCTTAAAAGCGTTAATGTTGTTTGGATCCCATGGTCGCTCTACATGTTCCGTTATGAAATGCATAGTCGTAATGTCATTTGAATATCTAAGTTCATTTGAAGTTCACAATTGCAGTATATTATGACTATCTGCCTGCACAATTCTATTACTGAATACAAGTCCCAACTCAATGTTGTAACTGAATGTTGAAATGAAGTTCAGCTTCTTTAATGTTGCCAGGGTATAAAAGTCGGAACTAGCCCGCTCGGATCTACTGCACTGTTCCAGAATGATCTACGCTTAAAGCCGGCCTCGCCATGCCGCTTTGCTATACTGTTCTGCGTTACAAAATGTAGCTCGAAATAAAGTTCTCAAACTCGTATTATAATGCTGTTCTGAACCCCGGCCTTTCTCCTGCTTCCACGGCCCGTACAGCTTGCCTCGTGACCGGTCCTCGCCGTCTACCCTGCGTTGCTCGCCTTGACTCACTGACCTACTTTCGGCTCTCTGCTTGGTGAAGTAATACTGTCGCTTTCACTTTACGTAACAAGCGCCGGGCACCGCTCAGCTCCGCCGCACGCTCTGCGCATGTGTTCCACTCAGCCCTGACGACTGAACTCGACTGGTGTCTCTAGACTCCGTTGACCAGCTCCTACCTGGCGCTGTCACGTGATGCTCCCCCACTTTCTATGGTCGTGCGTCACAAGTATAATCTCGACCACCTTCATCTCGGCTATTAAGTTATACAATAACTTAAGGGATTACCTGTCCTTCTTCAAGCTATTACCATATATAATGCTTGACATTTCTTCTCTTCTGAGATGATATAATACTATGTTCCATATAGATCTTAATAAAACTTTAATATTCCTCCCATAATTCCATCTGCTTGATTGGTTGTGCCTTCTTTATCCTTGGCCTTCTACGTCATTTCCTAACATTCTTCTCGACTCGATTTGAGCGCTATCTTTACAACTTTTCCCATAGATCTCAACTACGGCTCAATGTCAGCTGGCGTAGCCGATAGCCTCAACTAGGTATCGGGCACAGTACTATGTTCTGTTGCTGATTTTTGTCAGTCATGTTGGTTCTACTCTTCGGTATCTTGACTTTGTTCCACTCCTGAGTACCGTGACTTGTCTTAAAGTACACACTGAACAGGTCTGCACAAAATTTCAGCTGCGATACCTGCAGATACGGTAATTTACTATACTGAAACAGTTTGGTTTGAATACGGTAGTCACTGAAATCAGATGTTCTCATCTAAAGTACATGGTATGGTGACCTCCTGTTGCAAGATGGAAGAGTTCTTATTAGTAAAACTGGATACCATTCCTCTGATAACCACAAAGACTTCTCTATGGTTGAATTTATGCTGCCAACCTCCTAAATGTAAGAATGCCCCGGTGTTGAAAATCACATGGGGATTTCCCTTATGTGGATATTTTCTTGAAGAAAGCTAGCCAAAGCAAAATAAATCAGTGAGTTCCTATTCTGAGGAACACAGCTATCACTCCAAAGAATATATTCCGTAACTTCCAGTTGAAATATTTTTAATACTTTAATTACAGTACTTGCAATGCCATTTCCAGATCTGCCGCACAGTGCTTCATGCCAAATAGTACAATTGCCATGTTTATTCCTCGATACATGAGCAGTACGATTGCAAGAGATCAGCTTTCTTTTATAAAAGAACCTACAAGCATTTGCACGAGGTAATGCTATCACATTTTGTAGATCAAAGCATATCACCATAGCATCACTTCGTCTGTCATGTTCTCTTTCCTGTCGCATGAATGATTTCTCTTCTAAATGGTTATCAAACTTCGTTGACAAACTCTCAGTGACTATTTTCCCTTTTCGCCATGATAAACTCCTCACTCGGATTTTGGTAGGGCAGATGACCTCGTAGTTCCGCTCCTTGAAACAACAATTACTAACTAAACTAACTCGGATTTTGGTGCAAAAAAGTCCAGATTATATTCAGTGTTAAATATTGACAAGTACTTTGACAGTACAGTAGCAATTCTGTATGCAAATTTCTTTATACATCTCATACATTCTAGTTAGATTTAAATCAGGACTTAAGTATTCCTTTTGTGTCACAGCCCTGCAGTAATGCGACTCTGCCCTCAGTCATGATTCAATGTGCTTTTTAACAAAATCTTTACAATTTTTGGAAATCCTCTCTTGTTTTCTTTCCTTTCTCATTTGATTTTAGAGTCCCGGATGTTTTATCTTTGTTAGAATGCACATTGTATATTACTTTTTGACTGACCAACAAGGTCTCTTGCATACGCTTACCTGCGTGCCATTCACTTGTAAAAAGTAAGAGAACGACTTATGTTTCTTACGGTCAACTTTCATGGTTCTCGGAGTTTTGTAAAATATAATGTATTTCTCATATCTTGCAGTGAATAAAACGAAATTATTATGGAATTCCGGTCATCTTTAAAAATCTTATGATAACACTTAAATTTGCACACACAGTCTGTATGTTTTGCTTCCTTCGCAGCCACCACTTTGTCGTAGTCTCTTTTGAATATTCTTTTTACATTGTTGAGGGTTATGCTTTCTCTTCCTGGACTTCTTAAGAGTTATAGCCAAACAGATGAGATGGGATAGAAGTGAGCAACTCCAAACAGCTGATCCAGTGTGTACTGTCTACCAACATTCTGCAGATAGACCCATCTGGTTCTCAGCCTTGCAAACTTTTGCAGATAGAACCAAATTTACCTGCTTATTGTCTGGAAATGGTAAATGATTTGGATGTTGCCGTCATGGATAACGATAGTACATATCTCCCAGTACACCATTTACAACGAAAAAATCTAAATCCTCAAAAAGTGTAGGTAGAACCCTCTGGTTCTCACCTCACGATTTCCAAAATTAGAAATGTTACAAAAAAGTTTGTTTGACATAAATGAATGGTCATTACCTCCTCTAGCCCAATACCAAATTGCAAGTCTCTAGGACAAAAATGAATTTTGAAAAAATGGACACTATTTTGGAAACTAGGAATTCTACAAAAAAGTTTGTTTAACATTAATGAATGGCCATGAACCCCTCTACCGGTAAACAAAGTCCCAGGTCTGTATGACATAAATTAAAAAGTTCAATTGGGAAAGTAGGCGATTTTTCATAAAACCAAACATTCTAAAAAGTGTTCTATGGTCTTAAATGAATGGTATCGATGTCCTTTAACAATTCTTATAATATTTTTTGTACAATTTTTGAAATAAATTCAATTTTGAAATTTTTATATTTTGAAAACTAAAGTGTTTACAAAACATTTTGTTTGACATAAATGAATGGCCCTAACCCCCTCTACCCCTAAAATAAATGTCAAGCCTCTAGGACAAAAACTGTGCAGTAGGATAGTGAGTAGACGTCACATTTCGGGGCGGGGCTTTAACTCACCTCTCTACCTTACTGCACAGTTTTTGTCCTAGAGGCTTGAAATTTATTCTGGGGGTAGAGGGGGTCAAGGCCATTCATTGATGTCAAACAAATTTTTTGTAAACTCTTTAGTTTCCAAAATATAAGTATTTCAAAATTGAACTTATTTCAAAAAAAATAAAAAAAATAAAAGTTTTATTATAAAAAATAAAGTACATAGAGACCATTCATTTAAGCCCATTGAACACTTTTTAGAATGTTTGGTTTTATGAAAAATCGCCAACTTTCCCAATTAAACTTTTTTATTTTTGTCTTACAGACCTGGAACTTTGTTTACTTGTAAAGGGAGTCATGGCAATTCATTTATGTTAAACAAACTTTTTTGTAGAATTCCTAGTTTCCAAAATAGTGACCATTTTCCAAAATTCATTTTCGTTTTGTCCAGAGACTTGCAATTTGGTACGCGGCTAGAGGCGGTAAAGACCATTCATTTATGTCAAACAAACTTTTTTGTAACATTCCTAATTTTGGAAGTATAACCCATTTTCAAAATTAATTTTGTTTTGTCCATGCGACTTAAAATTTGGTATGAGGATAGAGGGGGTAAAGACCATTGATGTCAAACAAACTTTTTTGTAGAGTTCCTAATTTTGGAAATATAGCCCATTTTCAAAATTTTAATTTTGTTGTCCTAGAGACCTGAGACTTAGTTTACAGGTAGAGGGGGTAAAGACCAATGATTTATGTCAAACAAACTCTTTTGTAGAATTTCTAATTTTGGAAATATAGCCTATTTTCAAAATTAATTTTGTTTTGTCCTAGAGACCTGAAACGTAGTTTGGGGGTGGAAAAGGTAAAGACCATTGATTTACGTCAGTCAAACCTTTTTGTAAAATTCCTAATTTTGGAAATATAGCCCATTTTCAAAATTTTATTTTTGTTGCCCTAGAGACGTGAGACTAGGTTTATATGTAGAGGGGGTAAAGACCATTCATTTATGTCAAACAAACATTTTTGTAACATTCCTAATTTTGGAAAATATCCCATTTAAAAATAATAATTTTGTTTTGTCCTAAATACCTGGAACATGGTATGGCGTTAGAGGGGGCAAAGACCATTCATTTATGTCAAACGAACATTTTTGTATACTTTCTAATTTTGGAAATATAACCCATTTTGGAAATATGTTTTGGAAAATTTGAAAAATACACTATTTTTGGACTGAGAGTGGTATAGAGGTAGGTGTTGGAGTTAACATATGTCTTTTTAGGATTTTTAGTTTAATGATATTGCCTACTTTCCAAATATTATTTTGAAAAATTTGAAAAATACACTATTTTTTGACTAGGCATGGGATAGAGGTAAGTGTAAGATTTGAGAGTCATTGATAAACCTTAGAGTACTTTGGATTTTTTGGAATTTTGTGTGTTGTTGTTGTTGCTTACAAACATGGCTGTAAGCATTATGCTGCCATAAAAAGGGCTGACATAATTTCCGAGACCAAATAAGCCAAAATGAGAGAGCTAATACAAAAGCCAACAAAAGCCAGCAAAAAAGCCAACAAAAAGTCGATAAAAAGCCATGTAGCATGCTGGTAGTTGAGCGAATTGTCATATTGACCGATAGATAGCATGCTGTAGTTGAGTGAGTATTGATATCGACCACTAGATAGCATTATGGCCGTTCAGTGAGTGAGTGTTGATATAGAGCGCTAGGTAGAATGCTGGTCGTTCAGGTAGTTCTCATAGTCACCGCTAGATAGCGGAATCCTATTTTGCGTGCCGCATGCGGCTATTTAACAAAGTTTTACCGCGTGAAAAACATGCTTGTGTAAGCTTTGTACATAAATTGAATATACAATTAACTACTAAGTGTTCAGAACTAACATGTATAGCCTTGTGTTGGGAATATTGGGGTATTTAGCAAGAATGAGTGCCTAACACATAAGTGTACAGCTTTTGATATGCAGTAAGTAGCCTACCTGATAACCTTGAGTAGGGTATAAGAATATTTTCAGTCACCTGTCACAGTGTTAACATTGTGAAAGCCCGTTGAAACAACCAGTCTTTTGCCTTGTCATATGCAGAAAGCAGCTGTTACCCTTAACTAGGGGCATATTAGAGGACCATTAGCAAGAATATCACCAGTTGACTATTACCTCTGACGGTGTTCACATCGTGAAAGACTGTCAAAACAACCATTGTACAGCCTTGTACTACACAGTAAGTAGCTGTTGGTCTTGAGTATGGTATATTAGAGAACCCTTAGCAAAAATACAATCAGTTTACTACTACTTGTTACAGTGTTCACATCGTGAAAGACCGTCTCACTGTCCAGTCTACAGCCTTGTCATACGCTGTAAAGAGCAGTTGGCCTAGACTAGGGTATATTAGAGGACCCTTAACAAGAATATCACCAGTTGACTACTACCTCTCACGGTGTTCACTTCGTGAAAGACTGTCGAAACAACCATTGTACAAACAGTGTGGAAAAACTTTTCTTCGGGACTATGATAGCGTCATGAAGTTTCGTGTGGGGGAATTTCATGAGTGTAAAACGGGTGGCAGTAAATTCAACAATGCCTACAATGGACGTCGCCATGAAGAATGTTGTTATTTTGTGTCGGCAGCTAAAAGACAAAAACCGGGGCCTACAAAACATTACCTACTGTCATTGATTCCTGACAAAAATGGACTTATTGAATATGAGACATCTTTTGAAGGTCGACTTAAATCCTATTTCATACGTTGTGATAAGTGTAAGGATTTAAATTCATACCTTAAAGAGTCCAAACAGCAAATAATACAAGCTATGCAGAAAGAACTAGCAATGCACAAGTCAATCAAAGTTAATCTTGTGGCTGAATGTAGATTCATTCATACGTCCACCAACGAAATTACAGATCGGGCTTTTAAAACACGAAATCAGGCCCTATTTTTGGAAACAGACTTAAGTTGTTTCTTGGAAACACAATTTACAAAGTTAACTACTGAAATGGAAGAATCTGAGCTAAAAGGCAGTAATTGGGCTTTGTTAGCAGTGGAAGGAGTACGATTGAATATAAATAACTAAAATCCCCTGTGTGGTAGCACATATATTCCATTACCAGCAGCTATAAAAGCAAGATAAATTTGCATTAATCCTGAGGAATTGAAAGATGAAAAGTGTTTATGTATGCCATTTTAGCAAAACTGGTAAAAGAGATTGTTCAACGGGTTAGTAAATACAAGGACCTGAAAAACAAGTATGATTTTTCAGTTGTTTCGTTTCCTACATCGCTAGCTGACATTCCCAAATTTGAAAAAGCCAACGATATATCCATTAATGTATTTGGATTAGAACATGACAACAAATTGTTCCCTCTTAAGGTTGTGGTTCAAGAGCTGCAAGACCATCTAGACCTCCGTTTGCTAAGTTCTTCATCTGGTCAGAACCACAACGTCTTTATCAAAGATTTTGATAAACTAGTAGGACATCAGATTACCCGCTATGTACATAAGATATATACGTGTAAACGGTGTTTTACTTACTTTGATAATCGGTATGGACAACAAGAAATGGAAAAATTGAAAGAACATAGAGCTTTGTGTGTCTAGCATGACATTGCTAGGGTTGAAATGCCTATTAAAAATTCAATTGTTAAATTCTTAAATGTGGAAAAAATGCTTAGAATACCTTACGTTATCTATGCAGATTTTGAAAGTATACTGTTCCCCTATCAAACATGTCTACCTAGTCCTGAGGCAAGTTAAACAGTGCCATACCAGTGTCCTGTTCCTATGAGCTTTGGTATATACGTTAAACTCTCACCGGCTGTGGAACACATAAAGACAAACCTTCCGAGCCAACCTGCTATTTATCGTGGACCTGATGCTGCAGAAAAGTTTAAGGACTGGTTGATCTCAATAGCTAATGAAATCGATCGCCTTTACAGCTTAAATATTCCAAAGGTTTTAACTGAGGATCAAGAAGCAGAGTTCCAATGTTCCGAAACCTGTTATTTGTGTCATAAATCTTTTACCAGAAGGGACTGGAAAGTTCGAGAACATTGCCATATTACACGGGAATACTGTGGAAATGCCCGTAATAACTGTAATTTGAGGTGTAAAACACGTAACCCCGTTCCAGTGTTTCTACATAATATGAGTGGCTACGATGCAAATTTCATTGTAAAGCAATTGTGATGTACTACTGAGAGAGTGGATGTTATCGCTAACTCCAAAGAAAAGCACATTTCCTACACCAAACATGTAGGAAATGTTAAGCTTCGATTTGTGGACAAGTTTCGGTTAATGCCAAGTAGGTTGGAAAACTTATTTTCCAACTTAACATCATACCCTGAAACAGACAAGTAACTTACTTTGGAAAAGATAATACAACGCTCATGACTCGTAAAGGGGTATTTTGTTATGATTACATTGATTCATGGTAAAAGTTAAGTGAAACGTGCTTACCTCCAAAAGAGGTATTCTTTAACAAATTAAGTCAAGAAGATGATAGTCAAGAAGACTATGAACATGCCAAAAATGTGTGGAATCAGTTCAACTTTAAAACTCTAGGGGAATATAGTGACCTCCACCTAACAGCTTTGAAACGTTTAGAAACAAAACACTAGATACACACCGAGTGGATGCTGCACACTTTTTTATTTAGCCTGGTTTAAGTTTCGAGGCAATGCTCCTTTAAACAGGAATTGAACCGGAATTGCTACAGGATTACGATCAGATTCTTCTAATGCTTCTAATGCTCCTTTACACAGGAATTGAACTGGAATTGCTACAGGATTACGATCAGATTCTTCTAATCGAGTCTGGAATACGTGGAGGCATATGCCAGGTGTCTCATCACTATGCTGAAGCTAACAATAAATACATGGGAACCTATGATTCTGAGAAACCATCGCAGTTTATTACCTATGATGATGCCAACAACCAATACGGGCGGACTATGTGCCACCCTCTTCCTTATGGTGGATTTCAGTGGGTTTCTCCAGATGCTGTTAATCTAGAAAAACTAAAGGAAGATGATCTTGTGGGATACATTCTAGACGTTGATGTTGATTACCCATCTAACATTCATGATCTGCACAACGATTTACCTTTCCTACCAGAGTGTACACAACGTAAGGATTCGTCTCTGAAAAAATTAATTCCTCATCTTGAAAATCGAAGGTGGTATGTTGTTTATTAATTGACACTTAAGCAGGCTTTAGTTCATGGACTAAAATTGATAAAAATTCATCGTGTGTTGAAGTTTAAACAAAGACCTTGGCTAAAGGCATACGTTGATTTGAATAACAACCTTCGAAACAAGCCAAAAATGATTTTAAGAAAAATCTGTGCGAATTATTTAACAATGCCATTTTTGGAAAAACAATGGAAATTATTCGTTAAAGAATAGACATACGTCTTGTGACTGACAGCAAAAAGGCATAAACGCTAATAAGCCTATATTTATCGACAGAACAATTTATAGTCCTAACCTAGCTGCTTTCCACATGGCTAAACGTAACATTGTATTAAATAAGCCTATATATATTGGAATGTGTATACTGGATATTTCAAAAACTCTAATGTATTCCCACCACTATGATGTCCTGCTACCCTATTATGGAATGAACACTCTTAAACTCCTGTAGATGTATATCAACTCGTTCATTTATTTGGTTATAAAAGGAAGCTTGTAGTTTAACGTGACCATTAATCTGTAGATCATGAGCCACGGGACCTCCTTTTTACGTGGAATCCGAACCACAGGACATGGCAATTTATTTGGTTATCACCCAAGATTTATATCAAGACAAATTGGATTTCCTAGAACACCTGGACACATCAGATTATCCTACTAATCACATATGTTACTCTACATCAAACAAGAATACGTTGGGGAAATTTAAAGACGAGGCTTGTGGTCGAATTATAAAAGCATTTGTTGGACTTACAGCAAAAATGTACGCTTTAGACATAAATGGTAAAGAAATCAAAAAGATTAAAGTTATTAGCAGAGGTGTTGTCAAAAGTTGTATAAGCTTTCAAGATTATAAGGATTGTGTCATGAAAAACAATGTAAAAGGAATACCAATGAACATTATCGCTTCTAAACAACATGACATATCATCTATAAGACCAAACAAAATTGATTTGTGTCCTAGTGATGATAAAAGAGTAATTGATTCGAATGGTATAGGTACACATGCCTATGGTCATTACTCAATTATTGACCATGCTTAAAGAGTTAAGTTATGTATATGAAAATGCTTTACCTGCATGTAGCAAATACATAAACCAAACAATTAAAAAAATGAAAACAATAGCAAAACAAAAAAGGAAAAAGAAAACCAACTCGATAATTTATCACAAAAACAATGTGTTATGTGTAAATAGTGTAAATATATTTAAAATGAATAATGACATATTGTATGAACACTGTTTGGACATTTTTAATTACTTCCCACCTCCCACTTCTAATCCAAACTGTTAACCTCGAGTAATTTTGAGAAATTGCTTTAGTTAGCTAAAACTAGGTAGTCAAAAGTATAGTATAACCATGGCTTCCTATAAGCAGGCCTCGTCCATAGCGGAGCGGCAACGCCGTACTCTCGTATATGTGTGGCGAGAAGTAAGCATGGGGATGAATTGTGCTGAACGTGCTAGTCCACGTAAAATTGGATATATTCTTTTATCGCTCGCAGTTCTTTCAATTGTGTTTAAGGTAGACCCGAGAGCGAAGACTAATCATCTGGGTAACGTAAGTACAGCTTCTAAGACAACATCGTTATTCTATATTATCAAATCATAATAAGCTCTCGAATTCTTTCACACGTGGTTGCTCTTCTGTACTGTACCGAAGCTTCATGCATTTTGATTTGTTAAAATTTAAATACGTTTAAACAACAATCGTACGTTGATACCAGCAGAGTCATTATTCTCGTCAATAATCAGTAGGTCTACTTTCGACCCTGACCTACGATAGCTATTTTTCTCATGTCTGCGTTGGCATTTAAGCAGTGTAAGTTAAACAGATACACATAAATCACTGATATGGGCGTACTAATTAGTTACTAAAACAGAGATAGCGATTTATTGCATGAGGAAGTCATCTCCGTCTATTTCTGTTTCGTATGATGTCAGAATAAGAATGCCTGCTGGAAATGACAGACATGAATGACGAAGATCAGTCTACCTAACTTCCTACGATAGGCCTACTGTAATTTATTAACAGAGGCAAGAGATGTCTCAGAAGCCTTATGGTCCTTTATCATTATTATTATTATTATTATTTCCAAGTCATATTATTGCTATTTCTACGGGGTTGGTGTTGAACTAAGATATTTTTAAAATGTGACGAATGGTTTTTATGGCTGGGTGCCCTTCCTGATGCCGGCCTCACCAGAACAGTTAATGAGAGATACAATGACTGAAACTGGGAAAAGAATTGGATGGAAGCGTCAGTGGCCGGCATTTGCCTGGAGCTAAATTTTTGAAACCACGGAAAACCATTTCAAGAACGGTTGACGATGGGATTCGAACCCACTACTCTTCCGATTCCAGGGATAGTTAGGTCCCAGGGCCTTTCGGCACTACGTGAGTAGCTACCCCGGTCGATAGGTCTATTATTATTATTATTATTATTATTTTGTTATTGAAATAACAAGCAATGTAATTGCGATTATGCAGTCGCTAATATCAGAGAGATATGAACAATGTCTTATCTTTCATTGACAAACAGAGGGATGTTTCGTGCTTACAAAGTGAGAAGATAGTGTTTTCGGACACAGTAATGCGTCACGTCATTGAAGATACTTGTATCTGTGGCAGAGAAAATGGTGATACTGTTAAGCTAATAATTGCAATTGCATCGAACATTCTTCTGAACAATTACACCAAAATGATGACAGACGCATCGAGTAGGCCTACTTCAAGTGAAAGTAAGAAAAGAAAATTGTTACCACTTATGTGAAGTATTTATTTGATTCTTGACATGTTTTAGTATAAGTTAAATGTATGTGAAGTAATTTTATAATTTTTATCGTTTTGTTGACTAATTATTAAATAACTTACATCAGAATCTAAAGTACATCAACTGTACAGTATACGCACCTTCCCTCGTCCATACATATTAGTGAACTTCTTTCCAATAACCCGATTTCAAATGAATATATTGACAGACAGCAATGTCTTCTCTGCCTAGCGCACGGCCGGACCCGGACGTATGACGACAGAGAAGCGGTGTTGCAATTCGGTGTGGCCAAGGCCTTCTTAGAGGAAGCCATGGTATAACCCATGTATTTCCTATATGCTTTGGGATAAGGTATACAGCCTTGTTATATGAAATTAAAAATCGAGTTTGGCAAATATGAACTTTGTACATGGACTAAATTTAAAAAAGCATGTAAACAACAAAATGGGAAAATCCATGTTTCCGTATTGAGAAAATAAAAAAAACTTTAAACTGACATTTTTAAAAACTGGAAATGGGAAATTGGAAAACTGACAAGTGTGTAAACAGCAAAAATGGAAAATCCATATTTCCATACCATGAAATTCGAAAACTTAAAACTAACACTTTTAAAAACTGGAAATGGGAAATTTACAAATGTGCAAACTGCAAAAATGGAAAATCCATGTTTCCATATCATGAAATTCGAAAACATAAAACTGACATTTTTGAAAACTATAAATGGGAAATTGACAAATGTGTAAACAACAACAAAAAACGGTTGGGGGTAGTGAACATGTTGTACAGTAGCCTATAAAACTAGCACAAGGATAGTTGCATGTGCCCTTATATACTTTGTGTATGTGAATTAGCCTTAGGATTAGCATAAGTTAGGTTTGGTAAAGTTAGGTTAGGTTAGGTGAGGTTAGGTATGTGACCTTGTAGTTTACTCTTTTCGGAAAATCTAAAATGTAAAATCTAAAATCTAAAATGTTAAAATAAAAAACTTACATACATTAATTTAAATCTTTAAACGAGGTTTCTGTAGGTTTGGTTAAGTTAGGTAAAGTTAGGTTAGGTTAGGTTATAACTAATTTTATTATATGTGCTCTCACATTTGCTATCACTTTCTTGCTCACACTTTTTGCTCTTACTTTTTTTTGCTTGCACTTTCAAGTTAGGTTAGGTTAGGTTAGGTTAAGTTAGGTTAGGTTAGGTGGAGTTAGGTTAGGTTAGGTTATAACTAAGTTTATTATTTGTGCTCTTACATTTGCTCTCACTTTTTTGATCACACTTTTTGTTCTCACTTTTTTTTGGCTTGCACTTTCAAGTTAGGTTAGGTTAAGTTAGGTTAGGTCAGGTCAGGTGAAGTTAGGTTAGGTTAGGTTAGGGTAGGTATGTAACCTTGTAGTTTAGTGCTTTGACACAACAAAGAGTAATAAATTATGAATAAAAATTAAATATTAAAATAAAGAATAATTTAAAAAATGTAAATTTAATTCGTAAAAAATATATAAATAAAAAATTAAATATTAAATAAATAAACATTTATAAGTTAAAACAAATAAATAATTATTTGAAAATACCGCCATTGAAGAGTGTTTTTGCACGTGGCGGCCATCTTGCGCATTAGCCCCTGTGCCAGCTATGACTCTCTTGTCCATAAGACCAGCATGGGGTTGGACTCATGTGGCCGCCATCTTGTGCATTAGCCCCTGTGCCAGAACCGGTATTTTTATCCTACAAGCACTTTAAAACAATTTATGTAGCCTTGTGTTTCGAAGTATTGTGATGGCTGTACGATTGTCAGATTGAAGGTCACGAGTTGTAAACCTGTTTTGAAAGGCACACCAGCGCGAGGATGTAGGACATTTCATTTGTTTGGTAGACTTTAAAATACGACGAATTGACACTGAAAGAATTTTATTTCTGTTAGCGGAAGGCGGCTGGTTCATAGTAGGTCATTTTTAGAAGCTTGTAGAAGCTATTGGTATTCTATAGTGAAGCAGTTTAGTGATGATGAATGACACGATATGATTAAATGTCTCAATGATCAACTCAGAATTTATGAATATTAACGAGTAGCTGATTGGCAGAGATGCCAATTTTTAGTCATTTGCAGAGACTTTTATTAGACACATATGGGGGATTTTGATTTTTCATATTTTTGTAGCTGAATTATTTGAAAGTGGTAGTTTACGACCTTTGTCCAGTCGACTGATTTAGGCTGACGAGCCATATTGATGGATGGATAAGCACTTAAGGGCGTTGTGTCGCAACCCAAAAGTTGTTAATTTTTGGGTACGGAGTTTCAATGATATGCAATAGTTACATAGATGTTTCCATCTACGCATACTCTACCTATACTAGACGACTTTCATGGTCAGTAAAACCTTCAGTTACACCTTCTGGGATATATTGAAATTAAATCTGCTATTAATAATAAAGTAATTGGATTTTAGAAATAAATAATTTGATAACAAAATAATTTTTGAAAACTTAAATAATTCCGAAATGCTAAACTTTAATTTCTTATCTTGACCGATACTATAAGAACTTGCTGTTCTTCGACTTATTTTGATGCGACTTTGACTACCGCCCAACTGTGAGACGACGATCATTCTACGACATGATAATTGCTAACCATGCTCGTTAGATGCTAACGCACCGTGAGTCGTGGTGTTCCATCATAGCAGTTGCCGACATAAGGTTTTCGACCCCACACTCTATGACCATTAACCACAAAGAGTGGAGATGTGTGCAGGCAGGCGCGCCGATTGCGCTTCTTATAGGAGGGTTTATTTTTATTGTAATTCATTTGTGTTCAACTAGTTATATTTTCTATGCGTTAGGATAAGATTGTTCCCTAGGTTTGTTCTTTCATATCTTGCTAACGTAAAGTAGGAAAAGCTAGAAAAATAGCGTAAACTGAATGTTGGAGGTGACACCATCTCATAGTAGTTATTGATATTTTCGCTATTAAATGTAAATTGGACTCTTGCATTGCCGACGCTTAAATTGCTTGTTTTGCCGTAGATTCATGGATGTTATTATTACTATTTAATTTTCCATTGCATTGCGTAGGGGCTTGTCACCTGTTACTCTCTTAGTTAATTTGCTACGAATTCTTTTTTGTGGATAGAACTTCGACAGCTTTAATTTAGACTTTAGAAAGCAGCATTTTTTTCTGGGCAGATAATTACGGAATAGTCGATTTTTACTACTCCGATGTAGCCTAGGGATCTGTGTTCTTTCATGAATAAATTAAGTTCGATTATCTTGTAACCCTTGTCCAATTCTTTCATAGTTTTCCATTTTGCAGCAAATGTGTTGTTTGGGCTAAATTCTTAACAATACCTCTCCAAATCCCGAGACGCCCCAGATATTTTTTTTCGTGCGGAGCTAGATTGTGAGCGCATCCATCCTCTCGATTTGTGTGCTGGTAGTAGGAGGGTCCTGTTTATGACCGATAGTCCCCCGAAACTCTTATCTGACAGCCACAATATGAATGTTATCACGCCTTTGTGGGTAAGGATGAGTGTTTACGTCTTTTTGAGAATAACCTTATTATTTACCAGGATCGCTATTAAAACGAGGATTGCTAAGACGTTCGCTCTCGAGTATAGAGTCGATCTATGGCATATTCTGCATCTTTGTAGAACGTGCTTAATTTGTAATTTTCATTCCGGAAGTAACTAACAAGCAAATTGTTCATACCTCGATACGTTGAAATTTAAGATAAAAAAAAACCTTGAATTATAAACCACTGGTAAGGCGCAACATGTGTTATTTATAGTGTGAGCTGCTTACCTCGTGTGGAGATCATGCAAGTGTGAGCACAAACATTTCAATTTTAAATTTTCTGAATACAAAAATCAATTTTTACGTTACATATATGGTTTGGAGTTTGTTTAATAGGAACCTGAAACCTATATACATTTTAAGCCTGCTACCTTCCTCGTAAGTTTCTACAATTTTATTTTCAATTGTAAATGAAGATACATTACAATAATGCAGCAAACAGCTGACCAGTAACTCAGCATACAGAAGGTTAATATGTCTTAAAATTGCCTCTCAAGGCAAATGTTACTTCACAAATGGCTTTTATGCGTTATGCATTACTATGTGTCAATTAGATCATCTGTTGGTAAACTTGGCTTCGCATGCAGTCGGTCCCGTGGTGTTGCAGTAGCGCACCTGCTTCTCACCCGGAGGCCCCGCCTCTGTCGGGCATTTAAGATGGACGCGAGGGCTGGAACGTGGTGCACTCAGCCTCATGATGATAATTGAAAAGCTGTTAGAGAGTGAGCAGAGCTCCGGTGACGAAATCCAAGATTATCGACCAAAGTGACCCTATGCGCTGACCACGCGTCACACCAATATCTGCAGGTTAATTGGCAGGGCAAGCGGTCGCTTGGTGCGCCTGAGTCCTTTATGTGCTATAGAGAAAGGGGTTATTTTATACGCTACATGTATATGGCTTCTCCCCGCTATGGAATTGCATGTGAGCCTTCAAAGTTCTGTTGTTGGTAAAATTGGTTTCTCGCCACTGTGGATTAGCATGTGTTCCTTCAAAATTATTCTTAAATTAGATATATACGGCTTCCCGCCGCTATGGATTAGCATGTGTCTTATCAAGCTATCTCTTAGTGCAAACTTGGCTTCGCATATGCTACATACCGCCATGTAATTGCAAGTGTCCCTTCAATTTTATATTATAGGTAAATCTGGCTTCTCGTCGATATGGAATAGCATATGTCCCTTCAAACTTCCTTTTCGGTTGAACATGACTTCGCAAAAGTTACATCCATGTGGTTTCTAGCTGCTACGGATTAGCATGTGTCTTTTGAAACTTGAGTTTAATGTAAATTTGGCTTCACACATCCTGCAGGTAAATGGCCTCTCGCTACTATGAAAAAGAATGTGTGTAGCCAAGTTTAATTTTTAGTTAATGTTGGCGACACATATATATGGTTTCGATCCACTATGGATTAGCATGTTTTTTTTTTCAAACTCTCCTTTTGCGCAAATTTGCCTCCGCATACCTTACAACTATGTGGCTTCTCGCCGCTATGGTTCAGCATTTGTAGAGACTCTTTTAGTGAAAACTTGGCTTCGCATATGCAACAGTCAAACGGCTCCTCGCTGACGTGAGAATGTAAGTGTGCCTTCAAACTTACATTCTAGAAAAATCTGGCTTCGCATACCTTCCATACGTACGACTTCTCGCTACAATGGAATTGCATGTGTTACATCAAATATCCTTTTTTGCTAAACTTGGCTTCGCATACGTCACATGTATATGGCTTCGTGCTGCTATGGATTAGCATGTGTGTCTTCAACCTTGCTTTTAGGATAAATTTTGCTTCGCATAAGTCACATGAATATGGCTGTGGATTAGCAAGTGAGTCTTCAGAAGAACTTGGCTGGCAAATTTGGCTTCGCATACGCTACATGAATATAATAACGTCATGCCAATATGCATACGCCTGAGTGATTTCAAACGAAACGTCCTTGGAAATGTAGCTCCGTTACATGAAAATGATGTTATTCATCTACGACTTTCATCGTACCGTGTGAAATTTCGTTTGATAGTAAATTTTCCATTACACGCAGATGCATTAGATCCCCTATTATTTACTGCGCGTATCATCCTTACCGCAGGATTCAACGTATCTGGACATATCAGCCTGAAACAGTATTAGGATAATAATATTTAAATAATATTGTGAATATATAGTGATCTAAGTAGTGTAATAATAATTGGGGCAACTTTGATCAATATTACTACCAGGAAATAAGTTCTCAAGAATTGAAGCGTATGCGGCAAGAAACCTCTACTTTACATTGTGTGTAAATGGAACAAAGACGTTTGTTCCCACATACGCTTCAATTACAGGGAATCATCATCATCACCCGTGTCCAACTCCAGTCACCCGGGTGTTGTAAACTAGCCTCTTCCACAGCTGTCTATCCTTCCACTTCTCCTGCTCCATTACTTCTGCCACATTCAGTCCACTGTTACATATGTCTTGTCGGATTTGGTCCATCCATTTCTTTTTCGGCCTTCCAACCAATCGAATACCGTCAAAGTTCCTCACCCTCTTCCTCTTTGCAGCTCGAACCATTTTCATACTTTGCACACGGCCAAACCATCTTAATCTCGTATTCTGTATTCGCTGCACTAATGATTCAGTTATATTTAGTGCTTGCCTAATTTTTGAGTCACGGAATTTATCTCTTCTAGTCTTCGGGAGAGATGTTAACAAGAATTTCATTTCAGTTGCTTCGATCTTACCGTATTGGCTCTTAAAAGTAGCCATTGTTTCAGGGCCAAAGGTTACAATTGGGGTAAAATATTGTTTATATAATGTTAATTTTGTTCTTTGTAGTAGTTAAACATCCCATAACAGCTGTCGAACCGGACAATAAATGATGTACCTTTACTTAATCTGTTGTTAATTTCTGTATTAATTTCCTTATTCCTGGTAATAAAACTACGTAGATATATATAAATTTTTCTACATTCTCTAGTTGTTCCCCATCTTAGTTGATTCAAACTTTCTTATTTTCCTTTTCATAGTGCTTTACCACAGTTTTCTGTTTGCTAATTCTCATTCCGAACGCCTTATTATTCTCATTCCAAATATCCTTTCTCCTTTGTATTTCAATTTCCCCTGGCCCCAAAATCACTATTTCATCCGTAAAAACTAAAGTATTTATCCCATCAGTTTGTCCAATATTATGCTTTACATCCTTTAAAAATTTCATCCATCAATATAATAAATAACAATGGTGACAGTGCACTTCCTTAATTGACTCCTCTTCTTGCATAAAAGACTTCTGAATCACCACTGCCTACCTGAACACTGCTCTTACTTCCAAAATACAACATTTTAATTTTGTTGATTAACGATTTTGGTACATTTTGTTTCTGTAGACTTTCCCATATGTGTCTACTCCTAACTCAATCATAGGCTTTTTCTATATCCGAAAATATAAATATTATATCTTTGTTCATTTCTAGGTGTATATCCAGTAATATGCGTTCAGTAGATATTAGGTCCGTTGTTAATATGTTGGGTCATAAGCCACACTGCTCTTCTTCGAGCTGTGCTTCCACTATGTTTCTCAACCTCGTGTCTATTACCTTCCCCATTATTTTTAAGTCATGTGACAATAGAGTTATGCCTCTATAATTCTCACATTTCTTCCTATTTCCCTTCTTAAATAATGGTGTTGTGGTATGAAGGTGTACCTTCAGTGGACTGTATAGGCGTAAAAAAGGATACGGAAGACAGCTTTTTCAATTAATATATTCATATTAGATAACAGCAAAAAGAAAAAAATAACACAACACTACACTGCCTGATGGATGCACATTTTCCACTTCATAGAATACAAAAACAAGTCAAGAAACAAGTCAAGAAACAAGACTAGTTCACCAAGAGAATACATACATCTAGTGGTAAAATGGGGAACTAAAATAAATGTCTGATGAGAGCTGAACATTCTCCCACCTGTTGATTGAATATCAATCAAAATAATTGGAGCTGAAATAAAGCATAAAGCAAAGAACAATATAATGGAGTTACAGTTCTTGAATATTACTCCACTGGAAGTGGGCAAAGTTTTACTATGGATCTCCTGAGTTCTCCATTGATAGTCCTTACAGTTGCCACACTAACCATTCCGTCTGCTGGATGATGTTCTGTCACGACTGCTAACCTCCATTTTAACGGTGGTAAATTGTCGTCCTTGATGGCGACTACAATTCCAATTTTAAGATTGATCAGGTTGTCTCTCCATTTGGGCGTGTGTTGAAGTTGAGTGAGATAATCCTTATGCAATCTATTCCAGAAATGCTGAACTAATTGCTGAGTTCTTTTCAACCTATTAGAAGGCATTATGGTCAGGGATTGCAGTTAAACTCTTGTCGACCAGAAAATGACTTGGAGTTAATGCTGTAGGATCAGACGGACCTGACGAAAGAGTTGTAATTGGTCTGGAATTTAAGCAGGCTTCAATTTGAGTTAGTACGGTATACAATTCTTCATATGTCAGCGCGCATTTACCAATAACATGCCGAATATGATACTTGACTGACTTGATTCCAGCCTCCCATATGCCACCAAAGTGAGGAGATTGTGGTGGTATGAAGAGCCATTTGATTCCTTTGTTGGCCATATCATTGGTGATATCTTCTTGAACCTTGTTGGTTGTCATGAAATTGTGAACCTTTTGAAGTTCCTTATCAGCTCCTACAAAGGTAGTTGCATTGTCACTGTAGATGTCTGCTGGCTTTCCTCTTATTGCAATAAAACGACGTAATGCAGCTAAGAATGATTCAGTTGTGAGGTCACTAATTCAATGTGGATTGCCTTTGTAGTGAAGCAAACAAAAAGTGCTGTATATGCCTAATTCTCACGTTACTTCTTTGTTGATCGGACGCAAAAGAATTGGTCCTCCGTAATCAATGCCACAAATGTTGAGAGGTGGTGCTGGTTGAACTCTAGGTTTAGGATAATCAGCCATGATTTTCCTCATTGTAATTCCCTTTAATCTGTAACACCTCACACACTTATGTATCAGCTGTTTACTCACGTTTCTGCCATTAGGAATCCAGTAATTCTCACGAAGTGTGGAAAGTAACAATTCAGGTCACTATGTATCAGCTGTTTAATCACGTTTCTGCCATTAGGAATCCAGTAATTCTCACGAAGTATGGAATGTAACAATTCAGGTCACTAACTAATTCAATGTAACAGTATTCTATACATGTACATGTCGAATGATGAGTTTTGTAATATGATGCTTGGGTGGTAGTATGATCTGATGTTTGGTGGAGAATGGAAGTGATGCATTCGCTAATCTACCTCCAACTCTAATTATGTCATTGTGTAAAAACGGACACAGAGTTCTCATCTGAATTTTCTTTGAGACAACTCCAGTAGATCTCAGTTTGGCAATGTCCTCACTGAAGGCTTCATTCTGCGATAATCGAATGCAAGTTTCAAGTGATCTTTGTAGTTCTTGAACTGTAAGTGGTCCTATGATTTTGTCTTTAGGGTTTTTGGCATTGTGAACGAATCTGTAACAGTATGAAATAACTCTTTGAAGCCTTATTAATGATGAGAATTTGAGAATAATGCTATCAGAGTGATTGATTACAAGGACTGTTTTTACTTGTCGCTGCTCTAATACTGATGGTGAAGTCTCATTAACATGCCTTGATTGAGGCCACTCTTATGACGGTGCTGATAACCACAGTGGTCCTTCCCACCAAAGTGTCGATGATTTTAAATTATGAGCACTAACACCTCGGGTTATTAAGTCAGCTGGGTTGTATTATCACTGAACGTGGTGCCAATTTTCAATCTCTGTTAGTTTTTGAATCTGAGCTACTCTGTTGGCTACAAACGTTTTCCATTGAGACACTGGTGCCGCTGACCATGAGAGTACTATGTTTGAGTCTGTCCAGAGGTAAGTTTCATTAATGTCTAAGTTTAGCGCTGTCATAGTTTTCTTCAATAACTGGGCCAGTAAGGTTGCGCCAAGAAGTTCTAATCGAGGGAGTGTTAGCTTCTTTACAGGGGCGAAAATAGAGCTGCCTTGGGTTTTTGTGGGTATCTACTCACATAACGTAACGGCGGTACTTTTTGAGGATCCAACCAGCCTTCGGGCTGACTACCTAACAGACAGACAGACTCTGGATTTAGAGCAAAGCAATCGAATCTGAGTTTCACCATGTTGATTTACCGAGCGAATGTAAATGCATGCACCATAGGCTCGTTCTGAAGCATCACTGAAACCGTGAATTTGAATGTTTGTGAGTTTGCCCTTAATTGTTACTAAACGATCAACTTGAATGCTATTGATATATGTCAGCTGATTTTCTAACTTGATCCACTCCAATCTTAAATTATCTGTCAATAACGAATCCCAATCTATGTGTTTTAACCACAATTTCCGAAGAAACATCTTGTATTGAATTACCAAAGGACTGATGAGGCCTAAGGGCTCGAATATGGATGCTACAACTGATGTTGTAGTACGCTTTGTAATTTGGTTGGTCTTAATATGTCTGATTTTTGTTGCTATGATCAGTTTATCAGCGGTGAGGTGCCATGATAATCCTAACGTTTTTACAGTGCTCTTGCCGTCAATTTGGAAAGGTAATGCCATGTGTCTATCTGCATCTGGAAGTGCTTCAAGAAAATCTGGATCATTGTAGCACCATTTCTAGAGTGGGAATCCCACTTTCTTGAGTAGTGCGATTAATTCCTTCTAAATTTGTAACGCTTCGGTGACACTTGAAGAACCACTAAAAACATCGTCTACATAAAAATCTCTCTAAAGAACGTGGGCTGCTGCTGGGTAGCAATTACCGTCTTCTTCTGCCAGCTGATTCAATCATTGGGTTGTTGAAAATGGAGTTAATGCTGTATCATAAGTTACTGTCTGTTATTCGTAGGATTTCAATGATTCCTCATGAGAATCTCTCCATAATATTCGTTGCAATTTTGTGTCATCCTTGTGAATCCTGATCTGTCGATACATCTTTGTGATGTCAGCTGTAAATGCAATTTGATGGGTTCTGAAGCGATGTGTGATCGAGTGTAGATCTTGTTGCACAGTTGGTCCTACCATAAGTATGCTATTCAATGATACCACGGTGGAAGATTTTGCTGAACCATCAAAAACAACTCTAGTGGCGGTTGTAGTGCTATCTGGTTTGAATACTGCATGATGTGGAAGATAATAACACCCTGTGTTGCTGGTGTCTGTGGTGGTTACTTCCGTCATATGACCTAAATCTTTGTATTCTGTCATAAATTGTGTATATTCTCTATATAATTCAGGCTGTTACTGAAATTTCTGCTCTAATAGTTGAAACCTTTGCCTAGCTTGTTCATATGAATTTCCCAATTGTTGATGGTTTTCCTTGAATGGATGTCTTACTCTGAATCTGCCATCACTGTCCCTTGTGGTAGTGTTTTTGAAATGTTGCATGCACTTTTGTTCCTCCGCTGTTCTTGGTTTAGTGTCTAATTCCTCAATTTCTCAAAATTTGCGTAATTGATGATCGAGTGTTTCTTTTGTTTCGATAAAGAATGAATTTACTGTGTTGTTACTGACATACTTCTCTTGACAACATTTTCCAGAGACTACCCATCCCAATTGAGTGTTTTGTAGTACTGGATAATCACCTTCGCGTTGGTTACGATCTGCCTTCAGGATGTTGTAGAACATTTCTGCACCAATTATTAAATCAACATTTCCTGGCTGGTAGAAATGTGGATCTGCCAATGTAATGTTGCTTGGAATATCCTACAATTTATAATCTAGTTGGATTGAAGGCATTTGACCCGTCATTTTAGGAACAATGAAACATTTCAATTTGGCCTTGAATGGAGTTGACATTGAATGAATTTCAATCTCTACACTTTGTTTCATGTTGGATGAAGCATTGTTAATTCCTAAAATTGTTGTGGTTTCCTCATTGCATTTTAACATGAGTTTTAGCCACATCTTTTGTGCTTACGTGTGCTTGACTGACACAATCAAGAAGAGCTCTAACCTTGTGTAATGTGCTATTATTATCTCATACCTTCACAACAGCGGTTATGAGTAGGATATAAGGCTTATTGACGGTGTGATTGAATGGACTTCTGTCTGTATGTACACTCGCAATGGTTACACTATCTGAAGTAGGTTGATTGACATGTCTATCACTGCAAGTATCCTCATGCAATAATGAATTGTGTTTTCTATCACATTTTCGACAATTACTTGAAGTGCATTGCTTTGTTGAGTGTCCTTGTTTCAGGCAATTGAAACAAAGACCCTTTTCACGTACACACTGAGATCTCTGTCGAGGGCTTAGTTCTAGGAATTTAGGGCATGCAAACAGTCCTGCCTTATGCTCTTGATGGCAGAATAAACACTGGTTTTCAACACATGTTACATGAGAATAGGCTGGTGCTTTATTCCTGACTGTACTGGGTTTACTAGCTTGTGATTTGGTTGGAACGTTAATGTTGTTTTGAATGTCTAGAAACTTAAGTAACTGTTGAAGAGAAGGAATTTCTGTTGGATTTGTGGCTAATTCCCAACTTTTCCTGGTATTTATATCAATACGATCAAGTACATGCTGTGTTAAAATTATTTATTCTAAGGGATGATCTAATGATAGTGCCTTGAGAGCTTGTATGTTGCTATTGAATGTATTGATGAATTCTCTACGATCACTGACCGATTCGTTTTGCACAGACCTAATATTCATGATTTCCCTGATGTACTTTGAAGTTATAGCTTTCTTATTTTCAAATCCACTGCAGAGCAGTTCCCAGGCTACATTGTAATTGCCTTCAGTAGTTGGGAGATGTTGTATTAATAATTTGGCACTGCCTTGAACTGAACTAAGGAGATAGTGAAACTTTTGAATTGTTCCCAAACTGTTATTGTTGTGTACCAGCAATTTGTAATTATCAGCAAATGGGATCCAATGTTCATAATTCCCACTGGATGTAGGAAGTTTAATTGTTGGTAGTTTTATATTCGTGACATCATTTACACTACTGGACTTTGTAGTAAATGTACTACTGGTACTGCCTTGATCGGGAAATAGCAAGCCTTGGGTTTTTGCCTTTAGTGAATACAAGTTTGTTTCCACTTCCTCCCTATCTGCAGAATGATCTGAATTAATATCATCTACTTCAAGTTGTGTTTGAACTGTGTCGTACTTTGATTCGAGTCCCAGAATTGCATCGTACTGTACCCGAAATACCTACCGTCAGCTTGTTGATATCCCTTGTTGGTAGCTGGATTGCAGAACCTGAAAACCCCGACTAAAACCCCCCAGATTCCACTCAACAAGAGACGGGGATAATGGGGCACAAGGATCACCTAACTGAGGGAACGTCAAGAAAAACCATAGCAACAAAAGAAAAATCAAGCTCGGTAGAACACAAGAACGAGAAAAAAAACATAATCTCCAAAGCGTGGAATTATACTGAAATGCCTGCAATGGTTTCCTTAACGTGACCTCCTATCGCAGCTATAAAATACCACTCTATGATAATTAAAATAAAATTCTTCAAATTTATTCACAAAGATATTATAGCAGAAATTGCTATAATAATATTACAAGAAATGAAAAGCAATTGCAGCTTCAACCGGAAGCTCAAATCACAGTGACCTGAATACAACTTCTAGTCATTACTAGACACACTGTATTCTCCATAAAAAAATGTCATACCATCTTTAAGATAATACCCTACTATGGCAGAAGCAATGCCTCAAAAGCCTTATTGAAAATTAATTCCGCATTTGGGGTAGTTCATTACTAATCCTACAGCTAGCAGTATCATTTATGTACAAAATCTACATTGAAATATATATATATATATATATATTGAATGGCACACTCCAAGTGTGTGTTTCCTATTATTTCGCAAGCCTCAGTTTAACATTCTTCCATTAGAATAAGATCATTAATTTCCTTTAATAGATTCGAAAATGTTTAAATTGGTCCTTTCCAACAGGTGACAAAGCTTAATAGAGGTAATCTATCACTTTAATAATTATTGCATTCACCAAAATAACTGATCAGGATAACTGTAACACCCTCGTCAGCATGGTGATTAAATCCAGAATATTAAGGTTGACATCATTTAATACATGTTTTAATGTTTTACTTTGTAGTTAGCATGCTTCTAAGCAACAACAAAATGCTTGTAGTACAACGCTGAATTAGACTTGAAAATAAGTCAACATATATTTGACTACTCAGTCACAATTATCATGGGTTAGTTTCCATGAAATATCTTAATATTTATTTCATCCTTTCACTGCCTTCACGCGGCTCTAATCTTATACATATGTACTCCCCTGAGTACTCTATTCAAAATTAATTTATTATAATCATACATATTTTAACGTAACTGGATCATCCTCATTGCTTAATGACGAATTTTATTCTCAGTCGATAATTGTTGTTACTAGATCGTTGTTTAAATTTACACATAGTTTACATTAGTTTTCAATGATGTTGGTTGGATTTTCTCAATAACGAAATATCCTTTTAGAATTAATACCTATGCTATGAGAGATTGCAATAGCATCGACTCTCCTTAATCAGAATGTATTTATACATTTATTAAATTTGGGATATACGCTGGTTAAAAAAGTGAATGATGGTTCAGAGATATATTATAGTCAAATGACGACATTCAAAAACAATAATAAATTCCTTCGACCAAGGATCTCAACTGTGCCTTCACGCGAGAGGCTAACATGAAAACAAGTTAAATACAAATAAAGAGAAAGTTAATCAAGCCAATGTTCGGTACACCCCTGCAGGGATGAATTCGAGAAACAAAGTAATGTCTGTACACCACCGGACATGGTAATCATAACAATTAGCATAATTGTCTGGTTAGAAAACATTACCAGCCTCTGACCTTCAACAACACAAAGAATGGTTCTTAACAAAAGCGAGAAATCGAACTCCTCTATATAAATATAAAATAAAACTTCAAAAACTCATAACTTGCTATCAAAATCAGTCTTCTATTCATAAACCAATCACTCGGATGTATAAAGTTCGAAGGTGCGGTAGGAAAATGTAGCCCAAGAGAAACACAGTCTAACGATGCGAAGAATGTCACAAATTGACATAATAAAGAGCTCAACACGTTGATAAACTACACTGAATCACAAAATGACTATCGATGTCCTCTTCACTACCCTAAGAAAGCTTCATGAAGTATTACTGAATTTAAGATGAAATCTACTTAAACATACTTAAATACAAGCTGAAAATGGGTTGCACTTCTTATGGAAGTCTAAAACCTGTCAATTGTGAAATCAGTCATGATTAAAACGTCAAGCCTAAATTCCACAGTCCGACATACTACTCAAAAATATTAATATGCTAAAAAAAAAATAATGGCGTAAATTAACATTGAAATATCTACACTTAGCTACGAGAGACGAAGTTGTGTAAGCTGTACCTTGTTGATAGATGAATTTCCAAGAGCGAGCATTGACACGCCCTGCATATCACACCTTTTCCATATGTAGCTGTAACTAGCACTCCCCAGGTCGTCGGGAATCGAACCAGGGTACACTTTCTCCAATCCGCACGTTCTTCCCGGTTCAGAAGGCTATTACCCATCCTGGGTAAATAGTCAGGAATCGCTACTTCACGTCTCCAACATCTTCCAGAACACAGTTCGTTTCTCAGTAGGGTCGCGTTCTTCATATCGGGCCGAAATATAAATGAACGAAAGACGAATGACTGCCCATGCGAATAGCATTCATGATTACTAATGAGGTAGACACAAGTGGTCACACAATCAGAATCAGTCATCACTGGGGCCATGGCGATAGTTCATTGAAATGTTCGATACAATGCTGGTCTAGTAGCGTTCATGCTGCTGCGTTATTTAGCCTGCCATTATAGAAGAAATGAACAGCACTAAAATTATTCCTCTTGACATCTTGATTAAGAATATGTCTGTTCGCGATGAGGAATAGTGTTTAGAGTTCAATAACATTGCTGCGCACTCGACATCATGCAATGAAAACAGAGACTGCTTTTCAAAACCAAAGTTCACTGTGATGACAGGCAGCTTGCTGTATTGAAATTACAGTTTCTAATATTGCTTTACCCTTGAAGCGGTATAGATTGCATCTCGTGAAAACGAACAGAGTCCTTCGACACTGGCTCTGCATACACTTTAAAGTGTTTGATATAAACCTCGCGTCACATTGCAATAACGAAACGCGTTCTCAAGCTTCACAAAGAGATATGTTCGAAGGCGCTCCGTAGAGTTATCTGCTTACAGCTGACTGTGTGTCCATCCACCTAGCTTCACGCTACCCCCACTCAGACGTGACAGTAATCGAACTGATCTCTCATTGGTGGATGTAAATCATAATTTATAATGTCTCCAACAGATACTTAACATGTATAGATAACAAAAGACGCATTATGCTCTGTTCCAGGGTCTCGTATAATGTTGTAAATCTTGCATGTTATTCTCTTTTCTTCTTATTGCTGATAAAAATGTAATCCTGGTGACCGATCAATAAACTGGGTTAATGGTCGCCATGTTGTAATCATATCCGCCTAGCTTCGTGCGTGCACGTCGATCCTCGGAAAATACCGTAATCGATCAGTCGACTCCTGCTTCGGTTGGCAACTCGTGGATCGCGCCGATCTTCAACATATACTTCAAACTGCACTATACATCATAACAATATGAGTATAATGGTACATGTTCCTCTTGATATCTTTACATAAAAGACGAAAACGTGCTTTTATGTATATAATATAACCTTAATACACATATAATGGCTCATTATTCTCATGTATCTTCCCATTAATTTCAAATTTCATCAAGATTTGTATTTTATACTTCATAGATTTATCCTTAAATATCCCTTTGACTTTCATAGGGGAAGCATGTAAAATTACAAATGAATCCTCCTTCTTGAGCCTCTCAAAACTGTCCTCACTTATAATGGAGATCATCGCTCCAGTGTCAACTAGGGCTCTACATGACTGTTCCCCTATCTGAACCTGAATCACGGGTAACTCAATGGGTCTTCCCTTTGTTCCAGTCTCTTCTCCAAACAGAAGATCTTCGTCTGAGACGTTAAATGTTTCATGAATGGTGATTTCTAATGGAGGTGTTAAAATCTGAGTCTTTACTTGCGTTTGGAAATAGGAGTTTTATTTCTTCGTCGGGGTTTCATTCTCTTCTCCCCTGACGACTTGTACCAGGCCTGTTCTCGAATTCCTGATTTGTATTTCTCTCTCTCGGATCTCTTAGTCTGTTTTCTTTAGACTGTTCTTGCTCCCCTCTGAGCCTTTTATCACGATTACGTTCGTATTCCTCATTCCTATAATTTTTATACCTCCCATATCCTCGATATTGTCTGTCATTGGAATTGTATGGGCTTCCTCTATCTCTATTCCTTTCATAATTTCCATTATTTCTACGATAGAATTGCGTTCTTCATATCTACGCTGCCAAGGCTGTTCCCTGCATTCAGCGTACCTGTTGTCTTGCCGATTGTTTCTCTGGTAGTAATTGTTGTTACGACTATTTCCTGTTCGATTATAATGCCACTCATCGGGCCTGACTTTGTCAGTCTGTTGTGTCCTATCCATGACTATTGTGTTAACAGTTCTAGGTTCATTTCTGTTATTCCTGGCCACCGTGGGTGTCGTAAGAGCACTTACATGGTCAAGCCTTCTTAACAACTCATCCATGGTTGTCAAATCGGATACGCCAGATGATATTACATTCTTTCGGACTTCTACCGGAAGTTGTCGAGATATGGATTCTATTAACTGAGCTTGGGTTAATGGTCGTTGTAAAAATCTGAGTTTAGAGAGCTGTGTTGCAAAGTACTCAGAATAGCTCGTTGGACCAGTACTTGAGTACTTGCGAGAGTACATTTCTGAACGCACGTTGCTTTGTATTTCTATGCTCCAGATTCGATTTATGAATGCTTCCGCGAACTCGTCAAAATTGTCGAATGTATAGCGGAATGCATCATGCCACTGAAGTGGGGCATCTGATAGGAAACGCTCTACCACTCTCAGTTCTCTCTCTTTCGGAACATGTGTCTCTATAAAATAATCCTCACACTCCTGATAAATTCAATGGGAGTATTCTCGTCAAGGTTATTAAAGCGTCTCGGCTTGTCTTCATAATTCCTTATAATGGTGACATGCGATGTGCCATCTGGTGTCTTATGTGTGTACGTCCCTGTACTCGCACTTGCTATCGGCGAAATATACGTTTGCGTTACATTGGGATTATGTGCTGCATTAGACTGGGGACTACTCTCTGCTATAGGAGCTGGTTGTGGAAAATTGACTTCCCTGTCAGTAGTGGAGTACTAGGAGTTCTGCCCCACTTCAAAACCCCCCTTGCTCTACTACTAAGCCTCAGCCATGTTAAATATCTCTTGAACGCATGGTCCGATTTTGACAAATGAGGTATTGTTGGACTCGGGCTGACGTCCTCTTTGCTATGGACCACTCATTATATTTTTCAAAATTTTTTTGAAAATTTTTGTTTTCGAAAATAGGCGATAGTTTGAAAACCAAACAGGATAGAACGTTGTGCCATGGCTCAAACGAACAGTCTTTATGACCTTTATTTTTTGTAATAAAAAATTTTTATTTTTTATATTTTTTTGAAAACACTCGAATTTTGAAAATCCTATATTTTGGAAACTAGGAACTCTACAAAAAAAATTGTTTAACGTAAATCAATGGTCCCTACCCCCTCTACCCCCAAAATAAATTTAAAGTCTCTAGAATGAAAACCTGCAGTAGTGTGGTAAGGACAGAGCTGCTTATAAAAGCAAGTGGTGAGCCCCTGCGACCTTGGAATGGAAGGAGCCATGCTAGGAGGGCGTGCTTGGATTCGTTTTTTTCGTCTCGTTGTGCTCTTTACGGGAATGTCGGTGTCGAAAAGGTGAAAATCTGGAAACACAGTCTTTTTGGGGTAAAAACGTGATTTTAGACTTTTTGCTATATCTCGCGAACCAATCATGCTAGAGGCATGTTCGACAGGTCCAAGGACTCGGGGTGACGTCCTCTCTGCTATGGACCACTCGTTATAATTTTTAATAAAATTGGAAACTCGATTTTGGGGTAAACACGTGTTTTTTGTGATTTTGTCGATATCTCACGAAGCAATAACGCTAGAGGCATGTACGACGGGTCCAAGGATTCGGGCAGACGTCCTCTTTGCTATGAACTACTCGTTGCAATTTTAAAAAATTTTGGAAACGCGATTTTGGGGTAAACACGTGTTTTTTGTGATTTTTGCCGATATGTCACGAACCAATAACGCTAGAGACGTGTACGAGGTGTCCTAGCACTCGGGCTAACGCCCCCTTTCAAATGTGGTAGATATTTTTTTCGAAAAAATAATTCACAAAGGGCCTAACGCCATACATGTTGAAAAAAAAATCATTACCGTTACCTGTTTATAATGTTTATGAAGCGTGGTGGTTGAGAGAGACGATACGGCTGGGTGTGTGTGTGTGTGTGTGTGTGTGTGTGTGTGTGTGTGTCGCTGACCACGGTGGCTGTGTTCAATAGATCAATCGCTATTTCGACGGGTCGGTGTATGACAGAGCGAGGGTGCGTTTTCTGATATTTTACCTTTAACGTGTAAACGGTGATGAGAACTTGGTTCTATGTTGGTCGAAGCGAGTAGAGAAAACCAACTTACAGGAGGTGAATGTCATTTGAGCTTATTGAAAGGCGTTGATCTGACTTGACAACAGGTGACGCTTGAAGGTGAAATAATCTGACCATCGTGGTGGCAGGGGAGTGCGAAATGCATGCACACACATGTGTGAAACCACAGGCACGCTAAACCAGTGACATCCTGTTTTGCTTCGTACGTGACAAAATGCAAGTTCATGTGAAATTTGATCTTCCACAGGTGTTCGCTTGGGTGTTATCTGTCCACGTGCATGATAACTGTTAACAAGTCACATCCTGTTTTGCTTCGTACGTGACAAAATGCAAGTTCATGTGAAATTTGATCCGGCACAGGTGTTCGCCTGGGACGTTAGCTGTCCACGTGACCGATAACAGAATGGTCAAAGCGTGGGAAAAAATGATTATACATGCAACGTAGCATATATAAAGACATGTCGTTATCATTTCCACTCTCACTTGGGTGGACTACCTTTGAACACACTGCGTTGCATGAAACCCCTGGTCTTGTTTAACAGTTTTGGTGTTGGTGGAAAATACTTAATCTTGTTGTGGGGTAGGTATTTATTTATATATATTTATTGATTTTTATATAAATACATGCAATTATTTATTGATTAGGTAATTAATGATTTTATTTATTTATTTGTTTGCAGATAACCGACATACCTTGCATGTCTGAGGGAGAAGAAACCATTGCACTTTTGAGCCCACTAAAAGGGAAGAGCAACAAGTCACTGCAAGTAAAGGTGAGATTATTTTTTTTAACTAACTTGTTCCATTTTTTTGTTTTATGTTTTATTTTATGAAATGTATTTATTAACTTGAATTTAGGTATTTATAGCGGTTTATTTTATTTATTTTTAGAAACTTGGAAAGAATAGCCTTACCGCCGTAGCAGTCGCTGAAAACCCGAGACGCAGTAAAGTGCAACCATTGTTTCCAGGCAGTGAACTATTTAAAACTCAGGTAAGCCTAACATAAAATGCTATTCCATTTTACCACTACTGAAAGCTCGTAGACAAAAAAAAATCATTACCTGTACATGACTGGGACAATGATTGCTTTCTTGATTAATGGCTATGTTGTTGTTGTTGACTGGAAAAAGTACAAGGCCATGTTGGATTTTCTAAAAATAAAAATAATACATTTAATTTATGACTGGTTCCCTATGGACTCAACGAATAGCCACAGGTTTGAACATGATAATGTGAACAAAATGACATGACATTCATTTTTGTTTATATATTGGTTAAAGGGAGGGTGGGGGAATGTAAATGACTGTAGCTTTATAAAAAAGAAAATAAGTACATGGGTTACTGTTAGTGCCAATATACAGTTTATTTTTAATGGTGTTTTGATATATTAATGCCAATTAACGTTAACGTTTTATTTACAAGTATTGATTGATTGATTGATCGATTGAGTGATGGGTTATTTTGTTTGCTTTTAGGTGTCGTCATGTGCCATTAACGTAATGAACAGACAGTGAACAAGCATGCATTATGCTTTAAAGTACTCTGTGCAATGTTAATAACTTACAATAAGAAAAAGTTTTATTATAACACATGGCGTTAGTACCAAATACAACAAGTGAGCAAGTTGGTTTACCACGTGGGTTAAATTTAAAATCAGAACATGATCGATGGTTAACATTTGAATCCTGGCCTGTAGGCTTTTTGTCGACGCATGAACTTGCAAAAGCCGGTTTTTTTTACTTGAACCGAGAAGATGTGGTGCGCTGTGTGTTTTGTTGTATTGAACTTTCACACTGGGAAGAAGGGGATGATCCCTTTAGAGACCATTTGCGATGGTCTCCTCACTGTCCTTACATGCTTGAAAAGCAAGTGGGTAACCTACCCGTGCATTCATTTTACCGAACCACAAGGCCTTTGGCCGCTACTTACGTTGCTGAATCACAAATAAATAATAATAATGATGTATTACCAGCCAACGGTAGTGTCGATATATGTGGTCCATATGCCATAGACAGTGTTGAATTGGCGTGTGCTTTTGAAAAATTGGGAGTTTGCAAGACTAAAGCACTAGCACACCCAGAGTACAGCTCTGTTGAAAAACGTTTCGAATTTTATAAAAATGTTTGGCCATTAATATTAAAACACCTTACCAAACAGCTAAGTAAAGCTGTTTTTTTTTATACTGGTGAAGGGGATAAAACAATATGTTTTTATTGTGGATTTGCTTTAAAGGATTGGCAAATGACTGATGACCCTTTTGTGCAACACGCTCGTTGGTTACCAAACTGTAAATACATGGTGTTGCTTAAAGGTCAGGAATTTGTGAACACTATTCGTAAAGAAAAAGTGATTGCAGCACAAGACATAAAAGTGCCTTTAGAGTTAGAGCACGCGGAGCAAATACATAAGGCTGAAAGAAAAGACTTGTGTTACGAACAGATACAAAAGTGTGACCAACAATTATGTAAAATTTGTTATCAAGATGAACTAGGTGTTGTATTTTTACCCTGTGGACACATGATAGCCTGTGTCAAGTGTGCATTAGAACTTAACACTTGTGCTATATGCAGAAAAGTAGTATCTGCTACAGTTAGGGCATTTCTTGCATAACTAGTATAATTTATTCGCCATGCATAGTGCAAAATCCCTAATTGCACAATATTATTAAAGCTGTTTTAGAGTGTAATAGATATGCTTTTGTTTTGTTTATAGACTACTACAATGAATGTTTTGAATGCTGTGGGACAATCATGTGGCTTAGAGACAAAGAAGCTCAGCGAATTGCCAACGCATATTCCATTCCGCATTATCAAGATTCGGAAATTGAAAACAGCATATGGTGATCGTGTACTTTGTGTATGTGAAAACTTTGAGACATTTCTGCCTATACGGTTTAATGATATGTCGGAGAGTGTTTTTGATGAAGTCAATAATGCTGTACAACCTGTACACTTAATTTATGAAGGTTTTAAAAACAATAGGTGCATGGTTCGTTTTAATTAAATAAATAAATAATGTGAAATAATAATGGAAAATATAAGTAATGACAATATACTGAAAAAGAAAGAAAATATGTGTATAGAATAGTAATGTTTTAGTGTTTAGTGTTGTCTTTAAAAATATTATGATGAAACCAAAAAAAAATGTATATAAAGTTTGTAAATAAATGCAAAATGATGTTACAATGCTGTTTTATTTTATACAAAGTTAATATATTTAACATTGCAGAGTATACATGATTATGACAATAAATGCACACTGAATACAAGCCTTTCTCACTTTACAATAGTCTGTTGTAGTTTTAAACACAAGGCTTGTTGTAGATCATTTTCTAGCAATGTCCATTCAATGTTGTTTTCGAAAAGTGGGGAAGCCACAATGGTTGTATTGACATAAAAACCTTATGGTTATTACTATTTAGTCACTTTGATCCCCTTGCAGATCAACAGCAGATGACCTAGTTGTTCCACTCTTTAAAACGACAACAACAACACTACCTCTTGCATAGTTTGTGATGTTGATGGCTCTTGCGACGTGGAAGATGGATTAAAAATAACTTTGAGAACAGGGGTTAAACGTTGATCATTAAACAATGCACTATTTTGAGTAGCAATATGGTTTTCTTGATTTTTTGTCGACGGCAATTGTGTTTCATGCGGTACACTACATTGATGATCACTGACACTTAAAACCTCACTATTTTTACTTTTTAGGTCACCACGACAATGTTTGGAACGTTGCTTTGAACAACGCCAAATAACAGTTCCATTTTTATTGGTTCGTTTCACAATATATGAATATCCTTTATAGTATGCGTAAGGCTTACCATACCTAGTCACTGATACTTCCATATCAACTGTCGAGCATAGACTAAGCTCTAGTAAAGTCAACTTGGTAATAAGAATACTAGTTTAATGTGAGAGCAAATATGGATCCAAAGAGTTCAGGTAAAAGTGAAAGCAAATAAGCAAATATTAGAAACAAGAGTTGGGGTGAAAGTGGTCGCAAAGTGGTAGACCCATTACACAATAATTTCAGCACGACGAAGCTCTTGTTCAATTTCTTTGATTTCCCAATCGTGACCAGTATGGCCAGATTGACGTGAGGCATGCAATAACTGTAGCCGCTGGACGAGCTTATTGGGATTGTGCCAGTATACAAATTTAACAAATGGATTTTTAGGTGTAAACAAAGCATTACCATTATCATGATCATTATCATCATCGTCATTATCATCATCATGATCACCATTATCATCATGACCATCATCACTGTTACTATATAGTCCTTTTTGATCCTCTTGCAATACCACTTTATTTATAGTCTGAGTTGATTTTGACAGTGTTGAAGGTTTCTTGGACGTTGACAACTGTCCTAACATGACGTTTTGAGGACATGATAAGTCCTTTTGAACAAACACTGTACTATCTTTAGCCGCAATATCGTTTTCTTGAACTTGCTTTTTAGCATTTTGATAATTGTTTGTAAACAGTAAGCGTGGTTCGTTTCGAGCACTACATTGATGAACACTCACACTTAAAACCTTTCCATTTTTACTTTTCAGATTGCCTCGACATTTTGTTGACCTCTCTTTTGAGCATCGCCAGAATATTATTCCATTCACATTCTGGCGATTATAGTTATAGGAGTAGCCTTGATAGAGTGCACGTAGCCTACCTTTGTTGGTTGTAATAAGTTCCATAGTAGTAACTGACCTGTCAGTACGATGTTCACACTACAAAGGTTACAACTGTTTTGCTAATGGAGTGACCTACTATAAGCTTATATATTGGCTTATCTGTTGGCTTTTTGTGTTGGCTTTTCGTGTTGGCTTTTGTGTTGGCTTATGTGTTGGCTTTCTGTGTTGGCTTTTTATGTTGGCTTTTCGTGTTGGCTTTTTGTGTTGGCTTTTTGTGTTGGCTTTTCGTGTTGGCTTTTGTGTTGGCTTATGTGTTGGCTTTTTGTGTTGGCTTTTTGTGTTGGCTTTTTATGTTGGCTTTTCGTGTTGGCTTTTCGTGTTGGCTTTTTGTGTTGGCTTTTCGTGTTGGCATTTCGTGTTGGCTTTTGTGTTGGCTTTTCGTGTTGGCTTTTCGTGTTGGCTTTTCGTGTTGGCTTTTCATGTTGGCTTTTTTTGTATTGGCCTTTCGTGTTGGCTTTTTGTATTGGCTTTTCGTGTTGGCTTTTTGTGTTGGCTTTAGTATTGGCTTTTGTATTGGCTTATTTGACAAGTTATTTGTGTCAATGTATTTAGTGGATTTTTTCTTGGTGTTGGAAAGTAGTTGAAAGAGAGGGAATATTTAAAGACTTAACCTCAGCTCACTAACCTAACCTAACCTAACCTAACCTTTCAACTCTCAGATGTTAATTAAATTCTGTGCATAGTCGAGTTGGAGCCCAAGACCTCAGGGGTAAAAAAACAATTATTTTTGACGACTTATTTTGGTAACTTATTTTAATGGCTAACCTAACTTTACCTAACCTAACCTAACCTAACCTAACCTCAGCTCACTTTGGATATTACTAGTAAGTGTTCATATCCTCTGCTAGGTAGCATGCTAGTAGTACAGGTAGTGCTCATATTTACCGCTAGATAGCGGAAACATACTTTGCATGTTGCATGTGACACTTGTGAAGTTTAACCACATGCAAGATGTGCTTGTATAAGTTTTCTATTTAAACTCAATATACAATTAACCACTAAATGTTCAGAACTAACATGTATAGCCATGTTTAGGGTATATAGGAGACCCTTAGCAAGAAAGGCTGTCTAACCCACGAGTGTACAGCCTTGTCATACGCAGTAAGCACCTGTTGGCTTTCTCAAATTGTTGTTGTTGTTGTTTTCTGCCAACAGGTGCTTACTGCGTATGACAAGGCTGTACACTCGTGGGTTAGACAGCCTTTCTTGCTAAGGGTCTCCTATATACCCTAAACATGGCTATACATGTTAGTTCTGAACATTTAGTGGTTAATTGTATATTGAGTTTAAATAGAAAACTTATACAAGCACATCTTGCATGTGGTTAAACTTCACAAGTGTCACATGCAACATGCAAAGTATGTTTCCGCTATCTAGCGGTAAATATGAGCACTACCTGTACTACTAGCATGCTACCTAGCAGAGGATATGAACACTTACTAGTAATATCCAAAGTGAGCTGAGGTTAGGTTAGGTTAGGTTAGGTAAAGTTAGGTTAGCCATTAAAATAAGTTACCAAAATAAGTCGTCAAAAATAATTGTTTTTTTACCCCTGAGGTCTTGGGCTCCAACTCGACTATGCACAGAATTTAATTAACATCTGAGAGTTGAAAGGTTAGGTTAGGTTAGGTTAGGTTAGTGAGCTGAGGTTAAGTCTTTAAATATTCCCTCTCTTTCAACTACTTTCCAACACCAAGAAAAAATCCACTAAATACATTGACACAAATAACTTGTCAAATAAGCCAATACAAAAGCCAATACTAAAGCCAACACAAAAAGCCAACACGAAAAGCCAATACAAAAAGCCAACACGAAAGGCCAATACAAAAAAAGCCAACACGAAAAGCCAACACGAAAAGCCAACACGAAAAGCCAACACGAAAAGCCAACACAAAAGCCAACACGAAATGCCAACACGAAAAGCCAACACAAAAAGCCAACACGAAAAGCCAACACGAAAAGCCAACATAAAAAGCCAACACAAAAAGCCAACACAAAAAGCCAACACATAAGCCAACACAAAAGCCAACACGAAAAGCCAACACAAAAAGCCAACACAAAAAGCCAACACGAAAAGCCAACATAAAAAGCCAACACAGAAAGCCAACACATAAGCCAACACAAAAGCCAACACGAAAAGCCAACACAAAAAGCCAACAGATAAGCCAATATATAAGCTTATAGTAGGTCACTCCATCAGCAAAACAGTTGTAACCTTTGTAGTGTGAACATCGTACTGACAGGTCAGTTACTACTATGGAACTTATTACAACCAACAAAGGTAGGCTACGTGCACTCTATCAAGGCTACTCCTATAACTATAATCGCCAGAATGTGAATGGAATAATATTCTGGCGATGCTCAAAAGAGAGGTCAACAAAATGTCGAGGCAATCTGAAAAGTAAAAATGGAAAGGTTTTAAGTGTGAGTGTTCATCAATGTAGTGCTCGAAACGAACCACGCTTACTGTTTACAAACAATTATCAAAATGCTAAAAAGCAAGTTCAAGAAAACGATATTGCGGCTAAAGATAGTACAGTGTTTGTTCAAAAGGACTTATCATGTCCTCAAAACGTCATGTTAGGACAGTTGTCAACGTCCAAGAAACCTTCAACACTGTCAAAATCAACTCAGACTATAAATAAAGTGGTATTGCAAGAGGATCAAAAAGGACTATATAGTAACAGTGATGATGGTCATGATGATAATGGTGATCATGATGATGATAATGACGATGATGATAATGATCATGATAATGGTAATGCTTTGTTTACACCTAAAAATCCATTTGTTAAATTTGTATACTGGCACAATCCCAATAAGCTCGTCCAGCGGCTACAGTTATTGCATGCCTCACGTCAATCTGGCCATACTGGTCACGATTGGGAAATCAAAGAAATTGAACAAGAGCTTCGTCGTGCTGAAATTATTGTGTAATGGGTCTACCACTTTGCGACCACTTTCACCCCAACTCTTGTTTCTAATATTTGCTTATTTGCTTTCACTTTTACCTGAACTCTTTGGATCCATATTTGCTCTCACATTAAACTAGTATTCTTATTACCAAGTTGACTTTACTAGAGCTTAGTCTATGCTCGACAGTTGATATGGAAGTATCAGTGACTAGGTATGGTAAGCCTTACGCATACTATAAAGGATATTCATATATTGTGAAACGAACCAATAAAAATGGAACTGTTATTTGGCGTTGTTCAAAGCAACGTTCCAAACATTGTCGTGGTGACCTAAAAAGTAAAAATAGTGAGGTTTTAAGTGTCAGTGATCATCAATGTAGTGTACCGCATGAAACACAATTGCCGTCGACAAAAAATCAAGAAAACCATATTGCTACTCAAAATAGTGCATTGTTTAATGATCAACGTTTAACCCCTGTTCTCAAAGTTATTTTTAATCCATCTTCCACGTCGCAAGAGCCATCAACATCACAAACTATGCAAGAGGTAGTGTTGTTGTTGTCGTTTTAAAGAGTGGAACAACTAGGTCATCTGCTGTTGATCTGCAAGGGGATCAAAGTGACTAAATAGTAATAACCATAAGGTTTTTATGTCAATACAACCATTGTGGCTTCCCCACTTTTCGAAAACAACATTGAATGGACATTGCTAGAAAATGATCTACAACAAGCCTTGTGTTTAAAACTACAACAGACTATTGTAAAGTGAGAAAGGCTTGTATTCAGTGTGCATTTATTGTCATAATCATGTATACTCTGCAATGTTAAATATATTAACTTTGTATAAAATAAAACAGCATTGTAACATCATTTTGCATTTATTTACAAACTTTATATACATTTTTTTTTGGTTTCATCATAATATTTTTAAAGACAACACTAAACACTAAAACATTACTATTCTATACACATATTTTCTTTCTTTTTCAGTATATTGTCATTACTTATATTTTCCATTATTATTTCACATTATTTATTTATTTAATTAAAACGAACCATGCACCTATTGTTTTTAAAACCTTCATAAATTAAGTGTACAGGTTGTACAGCATTATTGACTTCATCAAAAACACTCTCCGACATATCATTAAACCGTATAGGCAGAAATGTCTCAAAGTTTTCACATACACAAAGTACACGATCACCATATGCTGTTTTCAATTTCCGAATCTTGATAATGCGGAATGGAATATGCGTTGGCAATTCGCTGAGCTTCTTTGTCTCTAAGCCACATGATTGTCCCACAGCATTCAAAACATTCATTGTAGTAGTCTATAAACAAAACAAAAGCATATCTATTACACTCTAAAACAGCTTTAATAATATTGTGCAATTAGGGATTTTGCACTATGCATGGCGAATAAATTATACTAGTTATGCAAGAAATGCCCTAACTGTAGCAGATACTACTTTTCTGCATATAGCACAAGTGTTAAGTTCTAATGCACACTTGACACAGGCTATCATGTGTCCACAGGGTAAAAATACAACACCTAGTTCATCTTGATAACAAATTTTACATAATTGTTGGTCACACTTTTGTATCTGTTCGTAACACAAGTCTTTTCTTTCAGCCTTATGTATTTGCTCCGCGTGCTCTAACTCTAAAGGCACTTTTATGTCTTGTGCTGCAATCACTTTTTCTTTACGAATAGTGTTCACAAATTCCTGACCTTTAAGCAACACCATGTATTTACAGTTTGGTAACCAACGAGCGTGTTGCACAAAAGGGTCATCAGTCATTTGCCAATCCTTTAAAGCAAATCCACAATAAAAACATATTGTTTTATCCCCTTCACCAGTATAAAAAAAAACAGCTTTACTTAGCTGTTTGGTAAGGTGTTTTAATATTAATGGCCAAACATTTTTATAAAATTCGAAACGTTTTTCAACAGAGCTGTACTCTGGGTGTGCTAGTGCTTTAGTCTTGCAAACTCCCAATTTTTCAAAAGCACACGCCAATTCAACACTGTCTATGGCATATGGACCACATATATCGACACTACCGTTGGCTGGTAATACATCATTATTATTATTTATTTGTGATTCAGCAACGTAAGTAGCGGCCAAAGGCCTTGTGGTTCGGTAAAATGAATGCACGGGTAGGTTACCCACTTGCTTTTCAAGCATGTAAGGACAGTGAGGAGACCATCGCAAATGGTCTCTAAAGGGATCATCCCCTTCTTCCCAGTGTGAAAGTTCAATACAACAAAACACACAGCGCACCACATCTTCTCGGTTCAAGTAAAAAAAACCGGCTTTTGCAAGTTCATGCGTCGACAAAAAGCCTACAGGCCAGGATTCAAATGTTAACCATCGATCATGTTCTGATTTTAAATTTAACCCACGTGGTAAACCAACTTGCTCACTTGTTGTATTTGGTACTAACGCCATGTGTTATAATAAAACTTTTTCTTATTGTAAGTTATTAACATTGCACAGAGTACTTTAAAGCATAATGCATGCTTGTTCACTGTCTGTTCATTACGTTAATGGCACATGACGACACCTAAAAGCAAACAAAATAACCCATCACTCAATCGATCAATCAATCAATCAATACTTGTAAATAAAACGTTAACGTTAATTGGCATTAATATATCAAAACACCATTAAAAATAAACTGTATATTGGCACTAACAGTAACCCATGTACTTATTTTCTTTTTTATAAAGCTACAGTCATTTACATTCCCCCACCCTCCCTTTAACCAATATATAAACAAAAATGAATGTCATGTCATTTTGTTCACATTATCATGTTCAAACCTGTGGCTATTCGTTGAGTCCATAGGGAACCAGTCATAAATTAAATGTATTATTTTTATTTTTAGAAAATCCAACATGGCCTTGTACTTTTTCCAGTCAACAACAACAACATAGCCATTAATCAAGAAAGCAATCATTGTCCCAGTCATGTACAGGTAATGATTTTTTTTTGTCTACGAGCTTTCAGTAGTGGTAAAATGGAATAGCATTTTATGTTAGGCTTACCTGAGTTTTAAATAGTTCACTGCCTGGAAACAATGGTTGCACTTTACTGCGTCTCGGGTTTTCAGCGACTGCTACGGCGGTAAGGCTATTCTTTCCAAGTTTCTAAAAATAAATAAAATAAACCGCTATAAATACCTAAATTCAAGTTAATAAATACATTTCATAAAATAAAACATAAAACAAAAAAATGGAACAAGTTAGTTAAAAAAAATAATCTCACCTTTACTTGCAGTGACTTGTTGCTCTTCCCTTTTAGTGGGCTCAAAAGTGCAATGGTTTCTTCTCCCTCAGACATGCAAGGTATGTCGGTTATCTGCAAACAAATAAATAAATAAAATCATTAATTACCTAATCAATAAATAATTGCATGTATTTATATAAAAATCAATAAATATATATAAATAAATACCTACCCCACAACAAGATTAAGTATTTTCCACCAACACCAAAACTGTTAAACAAGACCAGGGGTTTCATGCAACGCAGTGTGTTCAAAGGTAGTCCACCCAAGTGAGAGTGGAAATGATAACGACATGTCTTTATATATGCTACGTTGCATGTATAATCATTTTTTCCCACGCTTTGACCATTCTGTTATCGGTCACGTGGACAGCTAACGTCCCAGGCGAACACCTGTGCCGGATCAAATTTCACATGAACTTGCATTTTGTCACGTACGAAGCAAAACAGGATGTGACTTGTTAACAGTTATCATGCACGTGGACAGATAACACCCAAGCGAACACCTGTGGAAGATCAAATTTCACATGAACTTGCATTTTGTCACGTACGAAGCAAAACAGGATGTCACTGGTTTAGCGTGCCTGTGGTTTCACACATGTGTGTGCATGCATTTCGCACTCCCCTGCCACCACGATGGTCAGATTATTTCACCTTCAAGCGTCACCTGTTGTCAAGTCAGATCAACGCCTTTCAATAAGCTCAAATGACATTCACCTCCTGTAAGTTGGTTTTCTCTACTCGCTTCGACCAACATAGAACCAAGTTCTCATCACCGTTTACACGTTAAAGGTAAAATATCAGAAAACGCACCCTCGCTCTGTCATACACCGACCCGTCGAAATAGCGATTGATCTATTGAACACAGCCACCGTGGTCAGCGACACACACACACACACACACACACACACACACACACACACCCAGCCGTATCGTCTCTCTCAACCACCACGCTTCATAAACATTATAAACAGGTAACGGTAATGATTTTTTTTTCAACATGTATGGCGTTAGGCCCTTTGTGAATTATTTTTTCGAAAAAAATATCTACCACATTTGAAAGGGGGCGTTAGCCCGAGTGCTAGGACACCTCGTACACGTCTCTAGCGTTATTGGTTCGTGACATATCGGCAAAAATCACAAAAAACACGTGTTTACCCCAAAATCGCGTTTCCAAAATTTTTTAAAATTGCAACGAGTAGTTCATAGCAAAGAGGACGTCTGCCCGAATCCTTGGACCCGTCGTACATGCCTCTAGCGTTATTGCTTCGTGAGATATCGACAAAATCACAAAAAACACGTGTTTACCCCAAAATCGAGTTTCCAATTTTATTAAAAATTATAACGAGTGGTCCATAGCAGAGAGGACGTCACCCCGAGTCCTTGGACCTGTCGAACATGCCTCTAGCATGATTGGTTCGCGAGATATAGCAAAAAGTCTAAAATCACGTTTTTACCCCAAAAAGACTGTGTTTCCAGATTTTCACCTTTTCGACACCGACATTCCCGTAAAGAGCACAACGAGACGAAAAAAACGAATCCAAGCACGCCCTCCTAGCATGGCTCCTTCCATTCCAAGGTCGCAGGGGCTCACCACTTGCTTTTATAAGCAGCTCTGTCCTTACCACACTACTGCAGGTTTTCATTCTAGAGACTTTAAATTTATTTTGGGGGTAGAGGGGGTAGGGACCATTGATTTACGTTAAACAATTTTTTTTGTAGAGTTCCTAGTTTCCAAAATATAGGATTTTCAAAATTCGAGTGTTTTCAAAAAAATATAAAAAATAAAAATTTTTTATTACAAAAAATAAAGGTCATAAAGACTGTTCGTTTGAGCCATGGCACAACGTTCTATCCTGTTTGGTTTTCAAACTATCGCCTATTTTCGAAAACAAAAATTTTCAAAAAAATTTTGAAAAATATAATGAGTGGTCCATAGCAAAGAGGACGTCAGCCCGAGTCCAACAATACCTCATTTGTCAAAATCGGACCATGCGTTCAAGAGATATTTAACATGGCTGAGGCTTAGTAGTAGAGCAAGGGGGGTTTTGAAGTGGGGCAGAACTCCTAGTACTCCACTACTCCTGTCCTACGTTCTAACGTTCGTCCGTTCAATCGTAGCTAGAGAATCCGCATTCCAATGCGCCCTCAACTGATCCCGTAAACTAACTACATTTATACTGCCTTCCAAAGTTATACGTTCGAGTTGATTACGAATCTCATTTATTTCAGATGTCTTTTTCTCTCTGACTTCATTTACTTCTAATTTGGCTTGATCGACCATAACTTCTACCGACTTAAACCTTTCTTCAATACTAGTCTGACTATTAGTTTGAGAATTCTGAAACACATTCAATCTTATAATTACGTCTTCCCGTACATCAGATATCTCCTTACTTGCTCTAACTTCTCCCTCTACAATTTTTCGATTAACTTCCAACTTAAAATCTTTGAAGTAGTTATCGTTAATTTTAACCATTTCTTGTCTAAGAATAGTTACATTATCTGATATTATACCTCTTATGTCAATGTCAAAATCATCCTGTATAAGTAGGTTATGATCTTTAACTTGCGTTTGTAAAAGACACAATTCATTCCTTAACTGCTCTAAAGTAGATTGGGTATGGCTGGTTCCATTAGACACTTGTAATTGGAGGGCATCTAAGTTTGCTTTAGCGTCCCTTTTATGGTTGGACAAATCTAATCTAATTTCCCTTTGGAAATCCCTATGATTTTGTTCTGCTTCATTTAATTGGACTTGTAGCAGTTTCTGATTAGATTCAACAATGTCTACTTTAGCTTGTATGTTAATCTGGGTCGTCTGCATTTGACCTTGAGTCGCCTGCATATTACTCTGGGTTGACTCAATCCTTGTATTCTTGGAATACACGGTAAGATAGAGTATTTTTTAATGCTCTTTGCTTGTTCATTCCTTCCTTTTTCTCAAACACCAACAGTGATCTCCTATGTTCTCTTTGCTGTTTAGGGTTATCATGTTACCTGTGAGTCTGTTCTAGATATATATCTTCCATGACCCACCTAGCGTCAACTAGCAGTGAATCTCTGAAGTTCCTCAATTCTTCCCGGTGCAAGAGGACTTCCTTATCAATCTGGCCACCAGATCTCGTCGCCATCGCCAGCTATCATCTCCGTGATCAAGAGAACTTCGTCTACTTTTTCACCCACCAGGCTGAGATAGTGTCGCCTACTATCAACTCTTTGAAGACCATCTCATCAAGAGAAATCAACTTTTCAATGTTGGTTATGCTTATATGTTTTCCTTTTGTCTCCTACCCCTACTCTTTTCCCTTTCCTGGTCCCTCTGCGCTTCGCTGAGTGTGTCTCACTCGTACGTCGGCTGTCGACTTAGTCAGTCAAGGCTCAACTAGAGCAAGCCTCCTCAAACATAGAGGCATTCTTTCAATTCCACGCCATGTTGGAACTTTAATGTAAACCGTCAAAGGGAACTTCACCATCGCCATGCAGCAAAGATAAGTACAGACTTCAGGTTTCAACCTCATTCTCATCGTTTGAATATCTACATGCTTTTAACGAACATTTTATAGGCAGTGTGAGATTATTATATTTGGGGCAATAATCATCCTTCGCGGGATTTTCCAAGTTGAGCTTTTGTCTGTCTAAACCAATTTTAATAGAAAGCAGCATTTCTTATGAGAAATCTTCTCACAACGTGGGAATTACCCACTGTCTATAAAATACTCAGCTCGTTCCACCGCTGGAATAACTTTGGCCCTATTCTTCAGTTAGGATTGTTCTGGAACCTTCGAGATTCTGCACTCTATCTAGCAGTCGTGCCGTTTTGTATTTTCCACTCACATGTGGGAATACTATTTTAAATTAAGGAACCTTCCTTATGAATTACTGCAATAGCTAATTTTTCTTCCAACTTTGGGATTTTCTCTGGCGCATTTAATTGTAACCTACAACTTTCTCAAGCAATAGACTTTCGCCTACCTAGTGCAACTAGTTATTTTCCATTATTGCAATAACTTTCCTTGCCATAATCTTTTGTGCTATTACAGTGAAATTTTCATCCATTTTAAAGACTATAGTGAAAACCAGTGTTTGTTCAACATTTCTTCCGCGTCGCGATCGTCCGATTATTATAAATACGGCCATGAACATTTATCCTCCATCCCAGTTGATCTTTCCTAAACCCCTTACTAACGAACCAAAATAAAATTGTTACTTTAAGTCTTTTTCAATTAGGTGTCACCCTAGAGACGTGCCCTCCCCTTTTGCTTAAATATCATTAATTAATTTCTGCATACCTACGTGTCTGGTACACGTTTCAAACTTACATTGTTTCTCCCTTCTAATTAGAGAATACAATTCTTTCAACTCATAAGTGAGTTATTTCTAGGTTTCACGAAAGGGAAACTTGCCCCATTTGGCTCGTGATTCCTACTTAAACATAGGATGTCTAGAAACTTCCTTTCGACTTTCTCTTCAGGTTTCACATTAAGTGACCAGCCCTAATTGTGTAACTACAAAAAAAAGTAATCCAGCTTAAATATAAGAAGTTATAGGAACTTCTATTTCATTCTTCCTGTTTTTGTTATTGTTATTTCCGAAGTTGTTACTCTTTCTAGAATATTTTCTCAGAAATTTCTTGAAGTACACACCTTGTTCTCGCTTTACTGTCTAACTTTAATCACTTTAATTGTCTTTAACTTTTGTATTTTATCTTCGCCATTTCAAAATCTTGCGAAGATTTTAAAACATATACAGGTTTGAATCCAAAAGAATTGCTAATTGCCTGGCGCAAACTTAAGATGTTTTTTCGGAGGTCTGTGACCCCATCTGTTATAAAGTTTAAATTATATATATGTCAACAAATTACTACCTATTTGTTAAATTCATTACGCTATTTTGCATTGTTAAATAAATTCAAGTTCCTTTTTTGACTCATCATTTCTCTAACACAACGGTTAGGCAAGATCCTGTCTTCCCTGACTCTTCCTAGATTCATGCCCTCGTTAATGCAAATAAACCTCTTGATAGGGTTTTCACCACTTGTTGCATTTGAGCAAGAACTCTTAGTTGACAACTCGGTAAAGTTTCTCTTAGCTTTAATAGCTAATTCTAACTGGCCAGTAAGGCAAGCATAGCTCGCTACGCCAGCTTCCTGCTTGTGGAGATTCTCTCCAACTCTTATGGTTGGTTTTTCAAAATTTAAGTGTTTCTCCTTGCCTAAACTTTTAGTCGGCTCCTTGCTGGGTAAAAACTTAGCCATTTCCAAAGGCAACTATTGGTGCACTTACCAAAATTATTCCCAAAAGTATAATTGTTTTATTCCTATCCTTCTTGGAAGCATTTGGTCGCTCTTTAGGAATTCTACAATTTCGAAAAAAAAATATCGAAACCTATTCAAATTATTGACATTCTTCAAATTACTTTGAACAGATACATAATAAATCTGTTACTCTTTGTCTTGCCAGACCATCACCCTTCCCCATAGTAGGCATATGTATGCTTGAGAGGGAATACTCTAAAGCCACTCTCCTGCAAACCGCTCAAGTTCCAGCTGCGTCTCCCGTTAGCTTTGCCCAGGTCACTACTCACTTTAGGTATCTGAGAGCTGATTTGCAGTGGCAGTCACCTTTTAGGACATTTAAAGTTAAACTTATAACTTTTGTGGGACTCTCCTCCTATTCCTCCATCCTTCTTTTTCTCCAGTCCGAACACATTCCCTTTTCTTTATCATCTTCCCTTGCTAGTTAGGTTATTCCCCAGTCAATAATCTACCCACTTAACTGCTCTAAAATAGATTGGGTATGGATGGTTCCATTAGACACTTGTAATTGGAGGGCATCTAAGTTTGCTTTAGCGTCCCTTTTATGGTTGGACAATCCTAATCTAATTTCCCTTTGGAAATCCCTATGATTTTGTTCTGCTTCATTTAATTGGACTTGTAGCAGTTTCTGATTAGATTCAACAATGTCTACTTTAGCTTGTATGTTAATCTGGGTCGTCTGCATTTGACCTAGAGTCGCCTGCATATTACTTTGGGTTGACTCAATCCTAACCATTTTAGAGTCTAATTCATCTACAGTGGACTGCATTCCTTCAATAGTGGATTGAATTTTAGTGACATTATATTCAAGATTATCCTAGCTTGATTGGATTTTAGTGGCATTAGATTCAAGACTATCCTGGCTTGATTGGATTTTATCAATGGTGGACTGCATTTTAGTGGTCTCTATTTGAATATTGTCAATGGTGGATTGTATTTTACTAGTAGTAGACGCTCTAATTAAATGAACATCGGAATGTGTTTGCTTAACATCTGATTGTACATGATATATTGTAATTTCTACCTCTTTAACTTTAACCAGTACTTGTTTGGAACTGTCTTGTAAGTTCTTTAAAGTACCCTGTATACCAGAGATTTCATTACGTAGGCTTTCAGTGACTACGTCCTGAATTATCCCTCTACTACGGGCTTCCGATCCTTCGTGTATTGAGTCTAGCTTATTTTGAAGCATCTTATACAATGACTTAAGGTCCGTGACCTCCTCTTCACCTTTATCAGACATCATATGTAGTAATATAATTCACACAAGTAAACACAAACACATGAACACTACTTAAACCTAAGCAAAGCATGAACATCTCAATGAAAATTTACTGCCATAATTGAAGCTTTGTTAGTGTATAGCATTAATCCTTACAGCTATACTAAATTTAATTAATGTTAAAACCTACACAAATGTGGAATTTCCTACAGTGAAATGTGTGATACCTTATATCTGCGATGTTTCCTCAAATATCCTAATCTGACAAGTATTTAAATGAATGAAACATCCTATTATCACGATGAGGTGAGAAATCCCCATCAGCCGGATTCAACTAAGTCAAGCTATTCGAATGCAGCTCAAACTTGAATTGCATCAAATGCCTCCATTCGATAGAACACGTCAGTAAAGGTTCAGAAACATGTCTTTCACTGCTCATGCTGGAATCGTCAATCTATTACAAATTAGTGTAGCACCACTAAAGAAATAATCAAAGTCTAATAATGGTTGCGTTTCTACATGCCTGTCATGCAGATTGAGTAATCTCATAAACGCTTTGTTCACAAGTGAATTCCAACATTTCGTGCTACAAATGTCGGTATACCATTACTTTCTGACATTCATTCAACGAATTCGCCATGATCGCTGTAATGGCGTCAGAGTTGGCTAACACAAGACACCTCCCACGTGTTCGAACACAAGATTCGAAATGTGCATGAAATGGCGTCTTATGGTTGGCCTCGAACCTGGTATTCCAGTTTTCTCGAATTCCCATCCATCGCGGACCTGAATTACTGAATTACTACAGGGTATTTCAGTTAATTCGAGCCCCGAATCGCTGGTGCGCCAAATCTCTATGTACCCGAAATACCAACCGTCAGCTTGTTGATATCCCTCGTTGGTAGCTGGATTGCAGAACCTAAAAACCCCGAATAAAAACCCCCAGATTCCACTCAACAAGAGACGGGGATAATGGGGCACAAGGATCACCTAACTGAGGGAACGTCAAGAAAGACCATAGCAACAAAAGAAAAATCAAGCTCGGTAGAACACAAGAACGAGAAAAAAACATAATCTCCAAAGCGTGGAATTATACTGAAATGCCTGCAATGGTTTCCTTAACGTGACCTCCTATCGCAGCTATAAAATACCACTATAAAGAATTAAAATAAAATTCTTCAAATTTATTCACAAAGTTATTATAGCAGAAATTGCTATAATAATATTACAAGAAATGAAAAGCAATTGCAGCTTCAACCGGAAGCTCAAATCACAGTGACATCATGCAATGAAAACAGAGACTGCTTTTCAAAACCAAAGTTCACTGTGATGACAGGCAGCTTGCTGTATTGAAATTACAGTTTCTAATATTTCTTTACCCTTTTAGCGGTATAGATTGCATCTCGTGAAAACGAACAGAGTCCTTCGACACTGGCTCTGCATACACTTTAAAGTGTTTGATATAAACCTCGCGTCACATTGCAATAACGAAACGCGTTCTCAAGCTTCACAAAGAGATATGTTCTTAAGCGCTCCGTAGAGTTATCTGCTCACAGCTGACTGTGTGTCCATCCACCTAGCTTCACGCTACCCCCACTCAGACGTGACAGTAATCGAACTGATCTCTCATTGGTGGATGTAAATCGTAATTTATAATGTCTCCGACAGATACTAAACATGTATAGATAACAAAAGACACATTATGCTCTGTTCCAGGGTCTCGTATAAGGTTGCAAATCTTGCATGTTATTCTCTTTTCTTCTTATTGCTGATAAAAATGTAATCCTGGTGACCGATTAATAAACTGGGTCAATGGTTGCCATGTTGTAATCATATCCTGCGTGCACGTCGATCCTCGGAAAGTACCGTAATCGATCAGCTTCCTGCTTGTGGAGATTCTCTCCAACTCTTATGGTTGGTTTTTCAAAATTTAAGTGTTTCTCCTTGCCTAAACTTTTAGTCGGCTCCTTGCTGGGTAAAAACTTAGCCATTTCCAAATGCAACTATTGGTGCACTTACCAAAATTATTCCCAAAAGTATAATTGTTTTATTCCTATCCTTCTTGGAAGCATTTGGTCGCTCTTTAGGAATTCTACAATTTCGAAAACAAAAAAATATCGAAACCTATTCAAATTATTGGCATTCTTCAAATTACATATACTTCAAACTGCACTATACATCATAACAATATGAGTATAATGGTACAGTACCTAACCCTCAATTCATGCAAATTAACGTTGGTATCTTGATTGAGTTGTTCAACGTAATGTTTAATTCTTGTGGTTCTACTCTTTAAGCTTCCACGTTTTCTAATATATTTGCTTATTTGATTTTGATCCATTATAATTCTGATTAGTCTAAGTAAACAAAGTAAGGAGTTGATCTGACCTGTCATTATAGTTGCTTCTTGCTTGTTGAAATCACTGCCATCCGTGCCCGTGATGGACCAAAAAATGTTGTGGTATGAAGGTGTACCTTCAGTGGACACAATGCTTACATATTGAGGCCTATTGCCTATTGTGTGCTATGCCTACTTGGAAACTATCTCATTACCGCACCGAAATATTTCTTTTCAGCCATTACATATTCATGGTGATATGTTCGTAATACAATAGTTATAACTTACTGTGGATCCATATTTCTTGACATTTATGTTATAGATTCCTTGGTTTGTAACTCCCTAACCAATCTGCCAACCGGATGAGAAACACTACGATGGCTGGCATATTCCTGACAATGTTCATGTCAAGGTTAGTCAAGAACAACATAAATACCGTACCTAATATTAGGAACATTGACATAACAGTTTCAGAACAAATCATCACTGTGAGCTGTTTTAACTTGGATGGACATTGGTGTCTGTTGCTAACCCATCTTGTTGCTGCTCGAATGTTGTGGCTATTAGCCTTATCAACTTGTGTCGTTATACTGGCGTTCAGGTGTGCCCTTGACCGTGAGAGCTCAGCGGTAGGAGCTGGGTGTAGAGTGGTGCGGGGAGTTGGCCAAAAACTTCCCTATCTCAGCACATTGATGCATGTACCGGTATCAGTAGGTTCTCACAACCAGAAACAGATACACTCAGTGTGGCAAATATCTTAAGTTACGGTAGTATACCAGGCGAGTGGGATGGAGAAGTGCAGAACTACCTTCCCGGTAACTGTATGTCTAGGTTGGCTGTAGTGGTACCCTATATGCATTTGTTGGTGAGACTAGGTTGGGGAGGGGGCGGCCATGGCCTAAATTTGGTAACCATCATTTGACTCGATCGATGTGGTGTGAACTAAGCCAAACTCTTCTCTGTTTTGCCTGCTCAATCAGACCAGATTTTTTTTTTCAATTAAAGCCTGGACCCTTAGGGCAGGAGTCTCAATATGTACGCTCTTGAGATCACTGATGTTGACTCCTGTTTCAAGGATGCCAAACTATGTTGACACCTGTAAATCTATGCACAAGCGACTAATCACTTTCCTTTCAATATACTCCACCAATCTGTGCCATACCAGTACTGTTTTATGGTGTAGCATGTTCGCAGCTACTTATTGCTTTTTATAGACTACAGTTGCCCTGGGGCTTGTTGAAGTCTTGTTTTGTGCGTTAGAAATTTCTGCTTTATGTTTTGCTTAGTTTTCTTCTTCGTTTTTATATGATAGAGGCCCAAATACTATCATATATGGTATTTTGTGAAAGCTGATCCCATTGAGAAGTTCTAAAAAATCCAATATTAGGTTATGCGTTGTAGTTGGAAGGTAAGTAAAAATGTGCAAAGCATGTGGATCACTAACCTGTGACATACAATTCTGACTACAGTTGCCCTGCCACTGAGCCAATACGTTGGATATGCTAATGTAGGGACCAATGACACAGATGTACCTTTGACGAGAGAATGAAAAGTGTCTCAGCATAATCTCAGAGGTACGGTACCGTAACGGAAGCCTAAGTTGGAGGTTGCAAATTCGTGTCGTGTATGCATCAGACATTTCAATTTTCTACTCTCCATCAATATGGTTTGAACACTTTCTGAAATCCACAACATAATAGGCGAAATCCTCTAAACCCAGTTACAGGATATTTCCTTGAGAAGCTTAGCCTCCATTCTATCTTGATTAGTGTCTTATAAGTTACATTCCACATTTACTGAATTAATAGCTTCATGTTTGTATTCTTACAGAACTGTCCACTAGATGCAGTTAAACAGTAAGTTGCATGAAGCAGACCTGGAAGAGAATGCAGCTTCAATAGTGTGGTTCTTTTTATAACGTGCATACATACACACACACACACAATAATTGTATTTCTGGTACCACATTGTTTAATGCCAAATATAAATTACTATTTTAATCACCAACTCCAATAATTTTCATTTGTGTCTTTCTCCTTCCTTGTCATAACACATTTGCAAGAGGGTCACGGGATTCAAACAAGAATTTGGAACCAGTGTTGGGTTGAGGAGAGGGGGTGAGGGATGATAATAGAAGAGAGTTAAGTTATGCATTAGCCAGATTTGGAGGTTATGTAGAATAGGACGAAAAAAGGGGGCAGGTAGGGGATATTCACTGGAATTTGGTTAAAATAATCAAACCTGTTAAAACACTTTCAAGTAGTTTAATTTGATGAACTAACGTCAATACAAAAGGAACAATAATACAATACAATATAAATATCCTCCTTGTTTGATATAAAATTTCAGCGAAACAATATATTAAAATAATCGGTGCTTGTCAAAACTTGGGAATATGATAACGTGGTGTACAGCGGAAGTAGGTAACTGCTCAGTGCTCTATGACACTTAATTAACAATACTAATGTGTCGAGGAACAATAGGTAACTAGGAACAGCCGTATGACGACAATATACAAGGTACTCTTAATGTTAGATTAGAAGTCTCATTAGTAATGCGATTATGGTTTTGTGTTGAGCTGAGCGTCTTTTAACGCATGGAGGAACTTCCATTACGAGTCTACTCAATGCCTGTATGCAGTTGGTCGCGATGTATAAAACACTTGCATTAACCTAATTTCACATTCGCGTAGCTTATTTAAACGTGTTGGTAGGTGTATAATGTACCATTTATGGTCTGGCAATACTATATTTACTCCACTTGCCCCCAAATCAGGTTGGTATGTTCTTACATGTACATAGGAATAGATGAACGGCAAGTAGGATGCTTTAATTCACTGCTCTACGAGCAGCCACCATTAATTACTCATTTAATCTATTCAATCGCAATAATAAATATTAAAAATACTTGCACGACTATGACGCTCAACTTCCAATCATATGACTTGCAGTAAATATTTGCAAGTTGAGTGACATAGCCTTATGAGGTTTACTGTACTGTTATTGGCAAACATAACCTCTCCTTATCACTGTGTACCTCGCGGATTACGAGTATTAACATACTTTTGGAGATCTGTTATGACCTCATTTGATTTGCTAATTATGAGCCTGATTTGCGTAATGGTATAAGTACGGTCTTGAACTAATTCTTACGGTAAGTGTTCTATCTTTGTTCTAGTTTCCTGAACATAATGGAGGGACAATCATCCATTAAGAATGAACCAGAATGGTCACCCCACACAGACGAATTCTTTAACACTGTAAGTTGCATTTTAATTCGCATATGTTGCGATAAGTAATACTGCAGGAGCGCAGAAGTTGCGATGACAAATTCGTGGAACTTACAGGAATTAGCCAAGTACCTCTTGTAATGATGAAAATTACATCTGGAAATGATGTAGAAATTGATGTTTCCTCCTCCGCTTTCTGCCCACCCACTGCCCCTTTTTAGATAACGACTTATATTCCGTAATATAATTCCGGCTCTGTTTGCCATCATCCGGCTGAATCGTGAGCCAAATTGATTATTGCCAACCCCACGAATATGGCATTGTAGAACGCGTCTTCTAACAAGGAAACATGGGATTTGCATAGTTCAATAACTACTAGGTACCGGACCTTGCGAGCCGCGTTAGCTATGAATACGAAACAACGTATGAAAATCTTATATTATCCAAGTAGAAGTGTTTGGCTTTTGTGCAAAATGTATGAAATGTTGGTTATGTGCATGACAAGCAAAGTTTAGTGACTTCACTCTTTGTGGGGCAAGTGGAACTCGGCTAAATATACCCCAGAGGGGCAGTGAAATATAGCTCTTAATTTTGTATACTGTTCATTATTTTATGTTTAGATTAGACAAAATTCGCAACAATAGCTATAGTAGGAATTTTCCTAGATTTGTTCTTTCCTGATTTTCTATTCACTTTTACAAATCGAGGAGCTTGAAGACCTTTATAATTTCCAAGTCTCATTTCCGTTGCATGAGCGCTGCATGTCAAGTTCTTTGTGCATTATAAATGCATTATGACACAGCAGTCAATAAAATGGAAGAGTAACATTGACCACCATTTCTTGCTTTTCCTTTCGAGCAGATAGTCTCTTCTTAACCTATCATAATTGTCAACTAAATTCATGTCACTATTGTAATCCTTCAGGCCCAGTGAACAGGAAATAGGCTGCCATGTGCTATCCTTCTGCTTCTGTTCAACATTGGACACATGCGTTGGTTTATTCACAGAAGAAATTTAATTATCTTCTCTTTTGCTTTCCACCTGTTCCCATGAACTCCACAACCTCTGTTACTGATACCTAACTCGCCTCTTTTCAAGATTTTGTCATCTCTAAGTTTAGAGAACCCTCTCCCAACTGGATTTATTGTGCCACATGCAAAAATGTTCCTGTATATGAATTGTTTGAACAGTTAATGGCACGTGAAATAGTTGTCAATGTAAACAACGTGGTTCTTTCCCTCCAACCCACTCAACAAATCTAAGACTTCCTTTTGTCCTAGTCCAGTCTCAGTTTTCTTACCCACTATTTCCTGTGAACACTTTCAGTTAAGTTTTATCACTTAGCATTCAGATCTTGTATGCCCGCTTCACAGGTTTGTCACTCATTTTCTGTTTCGCGGAAGATCATCCCTTATATTATACCATAGCTTCATCAGTATCAACCTTGCGATGTGGTTTTTAACATTATAAGAAAGACTTAGATAGATAACCTTGTAGAGATAGTCATGGTTAGGGTTGTCTTTGGTAGACTGAACAGAGTGATCGTTGGGGGGAACATGACTGAGCAGGAAAAACTGAATCTTTTCACAGGCATGAGTGGTGACAAATAGCTGTCATGAAGGTCTGGCTCAATTGATCAGTAATCCCTGTAACAGGGTTCCCTCGTAATACCTATGTAGATATTCTTTTTCTTTAGCGTTTGTCCCGCCTCGTGGCAAGGTCCGCTATGTGAATCCGTTGTCTGCACTTTACTCGGTCACGGGCCATGTCCAGATGTAGCTTGACGCTTTTCAGATCCCTGTGCAGTGTATCGGTCCAACGTTGTGTCAGTCGCCCCTTTGGCCTTTTCCCGCCGACCTCTAATGTGTAGCCCTGTTTAGCAGTTGTGTCCGATCCTGACCGTAGCACATGCCCTACCATCGCAGATGACCCTCACGCATTTTGTTGTTGATTGCCATGACACCGAATCGTTCCCTTATTCTTACATTGGGGATGTGATCCCACCTAGTAATGCCATCTGTCCATCTAAGCATCTTATTCTCCATGACACTTAGCCGACGTTCTGCTTCCTTGGTGATCGGCCAACATTCAGTACCATAAAGTGCCATGTAGATATTAATCGCCAAAAATACCTAATTTCCTCGGCACTGGTTGGAGAGAATGGCTTTCCAATTTGAGTGCTGAACAGATACGCCCGAAAAACAATTAAATCCACTAACTCTTTAGAAATGAATGGTGAGAAGAGTCTATATGGAGATGGAGGTGTAATTGTTTTGACATTGTTAGGAACACCGGAATTTTCTGTGAGTTGAGGCTCAGGCTGATCAGAATTTTTTTTCCAAGTTGGTGTGCATTATGTTAAGTTAAAGAACTAGGTATGTCTGCTGGGGCAATATCTAGTTCATTTGTACCTTCATCATTATCACTGGAATTGCGTTGCTAGTTTCTCGGACAATGAGCATGTAGTTAAAGTCACCATCACTGTCTTTACCACTTATGAAGGCACGGAAGGTGAATCAAAGATTTGCCTTTTATTCAAGCTTGGCAATCGTGCTCACTAAACATCAGGTTATGCACACCAAACTGTAACAAAGTAGGGTTATGCGACTGTTGTGGTCACGTACTTTAATAGAAGCAAAAAATAGTCAGGAATATAACATTTGCACAAAGCTGCCCTTCACATCAAATATAAATTTACTGTCTCTGGTTTTGAACCAGTGAATACCGAAACCATTTACAAATATTGTGTAAATGTAACAAAAGAGTGTTGCGCACATGCGAAGATTTGGAGCTCTTTGCTGGTAACGGTTAGAACCCTGTGTGAGATCTTCAAGTTGAATGTGACATGTGCTCTGGCCAAACAAATAACAGGGTGGTTCCAGTTATCAGTCGCTGCCCGTGAAGAGAAACTGGTGGTCTCACTGTGTACCCACTGAACATTTTGGTAATACTTAACGCGGGCACAAATCGTGTTGCCTGCCTTCAAAGAGTAAATGGTTGGCTGACCGGGATCTGTTAACTTTTAGTTTTCAAGTTACACCCAACATATTGCTTATGTTGTGTGTATATATTTTACATTGGGTCATATTTGTTTAATACTTTCAGGAGTCCAGTGAGCAGTTGCCCTCTGATAATCTGCGAGACGAGGCTGCTGATATATTTGAAATTGAAAGGATAGATGTTAAGGAGGAACATCAATATCAGGTGATTATATGTGCTGCATTATCTCAATTATAATAATACGAATTATTTTTATATTGAATATTATTTGGAACTTTGGATTACTTAGCCTTGTTTCCTACAAGATCACTTAAGAGTAGCTGGTGGATGTATTGATACTACAGCTTCACTCATTTGACACCTTGAGTCCTTGTGGAGATTTAGTCTAGATCACGTGGCATATAAAAACTAAATCACATAAAGCATTTGAGATATGATTGCTGTTATGTGAATGTTCAGCGGTTTGTGTATCCTATTGTTTATAGGTTAGCGGGTAAAAGCAGTCTCAGTGCCGGCTAAAAGCAATGTTTGGATTCTAAATTGACTGAAAGCAATCAAATTCAAATGAATAATCATCTTCATCACCACATGTTTGTGTTTATTCTCCGTGATAACTCTACCGACGACTGAACTCGAAACTGAATAACTAAGAGTCCAGGTAGCTTTGCTCAGCAATTATACCACAAAAGGTCTTTGTCCGTGGTAGCTCATTTGTCATTTCATGTATAGAATTAGTTTATTAGTGCAATGCTCTTGGGAATAATTTGTAAATCCTTGTTTTTGATGGCTCAAAATATTAACTTGCCACAACTACAGTAGTAGGAAGTTGTTTGGAGATGCACAGGACCTGAGTAGAGCCTGACAAATGTCAAATGCAATGTTGCATCTGCTTACTTGTACTTTTCTTTTGACCTTCTTTGGTCAAGTGCTCCTCGAATTCAATCTTGATGGTATTAGGTCCCCGAAATACCTACCGTCAGCATGTTGATATCCCTCGTTGGTAGCTGGATTGCAGAACCTGAAAACACCGACTAAAAAACCCCCAGATTCCACTCAACAAGAGACGGGGATAATGGGGCACAAGGATTACCTAACTGAGGGAACGTCAAGAAAAACCATAGCAGCAAAAGAAAAATCTAGCTCGGAAGAACACAAGAATGAGAAAAACATAATCTCTAAAGCATGGAATTATACTGAAATGCCTGCGATGGTTTCCTTAACGCGACCTCCTATCGCATCTATAAAATACCACTCTAAAAGAATTAAATTAAAATTCTTTAAAATTTATTCATAAAGTCAAAATAGCAGAAAGTGCTATAAAAAAGTTACAAGAAATGAAAAATAATTACAGCTTCAACCGGAAGCTCAAATCACAGTGACCTGAATACAACTTCTAGTCAACACTAGACACACTGTATTCTCCATAAAAAATTTAACTCTCTTTAAGATAATACCCTACTATGGCACAAGCAATGCCTCAAAAGCCTTATTGAAATTAATTCCACATGTGAGTAGGTCATTATTAATCCTACAATTAGCACTATCATTTATGTACAAAATCTACATTGGAAAACATATCTATATACAATGGAACACTCCAAGTGTGTTTCCTTTTATTTCGCAAGCCTCAGTTTAACATTCTTCCACTAGAATAAGATCATTAATTCCCTTTAACTGATTCGAAAATATTTAAATTGGGTTTGTCAACCAGATGACAAAGCTTAATAGAGGAAATATATCACTTTAATAATTATTACATTCACCAAAATAACTGATCAGGATAACTGAAAAACCCTCGTCAGCATGGTGATTAAAACCAGAATATTAAGGTTGACATCATTTAATACATGTTTTAATGTTTTACTTTGTAGTTAGCATGCTTCTAAGAAACAACAAAATGCTTGTAATACAACGCTGAATTAGACTTGAAAATTTGTCAACTTATTTTTGACTACACAATCACAATTATCATGGGTTAGATTCCATGAAATACCTTAATGTTTATTTCATTCTTTCACTGCCTTCACGCGGCTCTATTCTTATACAAATGTACTCCCCTGAGTACTCTATTCAGAATTAAGTTATCATAATCATACATATTTTAACGTAACTGGATCACCTTCATTGCTTAATGACGAATTTCATTCTCAGCTGATAATTGTTGTTACTACATCGTTGTTTAAATTTATACATAGTTTACATTAGTTTTCAATGATGTTGGTTGGATATTCTCAATAATAAAATATCCTTTTAGAATTAATACCTATGCTATGAGAGATTGCAATAGCATCGACTCTCCTTAATCAGAATGTATTTATACATTTATTAAATTTGGGATATACGCTGCTTAAAAAAGTGAATGATGTTTCAGAGATATATTAAAGTCAAATGACGATAATCAAAAAACACTGATAAATTCCTTCGACCAAGGATCTCAACTATGCCTTCACGCGAGAGGCTAACATGAAACAAGTTAAATACAAATAAATAGAAAGTTGATCAAGCCAATGTTCGGTACACCCCTGCACGGATGAATTCAAGAAACAAAGTAATGCCTCTACACCACCGGACATGGTAATCATAACAATTAGCACAATTGTCCGGTTAGAAAACATTACCAGCCTCTGTCCTTCACCAACACAAAGAATGGTTACAAATAAAAGCGAGAAATCAAACTCCTCTATAAAAGTATAAAATAAACTTCACAAAACTCAAAACTTGCTATCAAAATCAGTCTTCTATTCATAATCCAAACATTTGGATATATAAAGTTCGAAAATGCAGTAGGAAAATGTAGCTCAACAGAAACACAGTCTAACGATGCGAAGAATGTCACAAATTGACATAATAAAGAGCTCACCACGTTGATAAACTACACTGAATCACAAAATGACTATCGATGTCCTCTTCACTACCCTAAGAAAGCTTCATGAAATATTACTGAATTTAGGATGAAATTTTCTTAAACATACTTAATTACAAGCTGAAAATGGGTTGCACTTCTTATGGAAGTCTAAAACCTGTCGAATGTGAAATCACTCATGATTATAAACGTCAAGCCTGAATTCCACAGTCCGACATACTACTCAAAAATATAAACATTAAAAAAAATGGCGTAAATTAACATTGAAATATCTACACTTAGCTACGAGAAATGAAGTTGTGTCGGCTGTACCTTGTTGATCGATGAATTTCCAAGAGCGAGCATTGATTTGCACTGCATATCACACCTTCTCCATATGTAGCTGTAACTAGCATTCCCCAGGTCGTCGGGAATCGAACCAGGGTATACCTTCTCCAAACCGCACGTTCTTCTCGGTTCAGAAGGCTATTACCCATCCTGGGTAAATAGTCAGGAATTGCTACTTCACGTCTCCAACATCTTCCAGTACACAGTTCGTTTCTCTGTGGGGTCGCATTCTTCATATCGGGCCGAAATATTAATGAACGAAAGACGAATGACTGCCCATGCGAATAGCATTCATGATTTCTAATGAGGTAGACACAAGTGGTCACACAATCAGAATCAGTCATCACTGGGGCCATGGTGATAGTTCATTGAAATGTTCGATACAATGCCGGTCCAGTAGCGTTCATGTTGCTGCGTTATTTAGCCTGCCATTATAAAAGAAATGAACAGCACTAAAATTATTCCTCTTGACATCTTGATTAAGAATATGTCTGTTCGCGACGAGGAATAGTGTCTAGAGTTCAATACCATTGCTGTGCACTCGGCATCAACGCAATGAAAACGGAGACTGCTTTCAAAACCAAAGTTCGCTGTGTTGACAAGCAGCTTGCTGTATTGAAATATTACAGTTTCTATTACTGCTTTACCCTTGTAGCGGTATAGCTTGCATCTCGTGAAAACGAACAGAGTCCTTCGACACTGGCTCTGCATATACTTTGAAGTGTTTGACATAAACCTCGCGTCACATTACAATCACGAAACGCGTTCACAAGCTTCACGATGAGACATGCTCTCAAGCACTCCGTAATGTTATCTGCCGACAGCTGACTGTGTATCCATCCATCTGGCCTTACGCTACCCCCACTTAGGCGTGACAGTAATCGAACTGCTTTCTCATTGGTGGATGTAAATCATTATTTATAATAAATATCTCCAACAGATACTAAACCTGTATTAATAACAAAATACACATTATGCTCAGTAGTGGAGTGGTGGCGCTTCTAACTCACTCCAGAACCCCCCTTGCTCTACTACTAAGCCTCAGCCATGTTAAATATCTCTCGAACGCATGGTCCGATTTTGACAAATGAGGTATCGTTGGACTCGGGCTGATGTTCTCTTTGCTATGGACTATTCGTTAAATTTTTCAAATTTTTTTTGAAAATTTTTGTTTTTGAAACTAGGTGATAGTTTGAAAACTAAACATGATAGAACGTTGTGCCATAGCTCAAACGAATGGTCTTTATGCCCTTTATTTTCTATAATGAAACTTTTTTACTTTTATGTTTTTTTTGAAAACACTCGAATTTTGAAAATCCTATATTTTGGAAACTAGGAACTCTACAAAAACGTTTATTTGACATAAATGAAAGGTCCCTATGCCCTTTACCCCCAAAATAAATTTCAAGTCTCTAGGATGAAAACCTGTAGTAGTGGGATGATGACAGAGCTGGACCACTTCTTATTGAGCCACCCTCGTATTTGCCCCGAACTTGATATCTCGCTAACCAAACATGGGATTAGAACATACAGGGTGTCCTAGCACTCGTAGTGATGCCCCCTACTTTCCTATAGCCTCTTAATTTAATGAAAAGACCAAAACTAAAAGGTCATGTGCTTTTAATATCTCGCGAACCAATCATGCTAGAGGTGTGTTCGACAGGTCCAAGGACTCGGGGTGATGTCCTCTTTGCTATGGACCACTCATTGTAATTTTAAAAAATTTGGGAAACGCGATTTTGGGGTAAACACGTGTTTTTTGTGATTTTGCCGATATTTCACGAAGCAATAACGCTAGAGGCATGTACGATGGGTCCAAGGATTCGGGAAGACGTCCTCTTTGCTATGGACCACTCGTTGTAATTTTTTTTAAATTGGGAAACGCGATTTTGGGGTAAACACGTGTTTTTTATGATTTTTGCCGATATGTCACGAACCAATAACGCTAGAGATGTGTACGAGGTGTCCTAGGACTCGGGCTAACGCCCCCTTTCAAATGTGGTAGATATTTTTTTCCAAAAAATAATTCACAAAGGGCCTAACGCCGTACATGTTGAAAAAAAAATTCTTTACCGTTACCTGTTTATAATGTTTATGAAGCGTGGTGGTTGAGAGAGACGATACGGCTGGGTGTGTGTGTTTCAACGAACCTGTCGCTAACCACAAGGACCATGCTTAATAGAACAATCGCTATTTCGGCTGGTCGGTGTATGACAGAACAAGCGTGCGTTTTCTGATATTTTACCTTTAACGTGTAAACGGTGATGAGAACTTGGTTCTATGTTGATCGAAGCGAGTACAGAAGACACACTTGCCGAGGAGCAGGAGGTGAAGGTCATTTGAGCTTATGGGAAGGCTCCGATCTGACTTGACAACAGGTGCAATGAAAAAAATGACCAAGACGCTTGAAGGTGAAATAATCTGACCATTGTGCTGGCAGGGAAGTGCGAAAGGCGTGCACACATTTGTGAAACCACATGTAGGCTAAACCAGTGACATCCTGTCTCGCTTCGTACGTGACAAAATGCAAGTCCATGTGAAATTTGATCTACCGCAGGTGTTCACCTTGGACGTTATCTGTCCACGTGCATGATAACTGTTAACAAGTCACATCCTGTTTTGCTTCGTACGTGACAAAATGCAAGTTCATGTGAAATTTGATTCGCCACAGGTGTTCACTTTGGGCGTTAGCTGTCCACGTGACCGATAACAGAATGGTCAAAGCGTGGGAAAAAAATGATTATACATGCAACGTAGCATATATAAAGACATGTCGTTATCATTTCCACTCTCACTTGGGTGGACTACCTTTGAACACATTGCGTTGCGTGAAACACTTGGTCTTGTTTAACAGTTTTGGTGTTGGTGGAAAATACTTAACCTTGTTGTGGGGTAGGTATATATTTATTCATTTATACATTTATTGATTAATATATATATTTACAAGCAATTATTTATTGATTAGGTAATTAATGATTTTATTTATTTGTTTGCAGATAACCGGCATACCTTACATGTCTGAGGGAGAAGAAACCATTGCACTTTTGAGCCCACTAGAAGGGAAGAACAACAAGTCACTGCAAGTAAAGGTGAGATGATTTTTTTAAACTAACTTGTTTCATTTTTTTTGTTTTATGTTTTATTTTATGAAATGTATGTATTAACTTGAATTTAGGTATTTATAGCGATTTATTTTATTTATTTTTAGAAACTTGGAAAGAATAGTCTTACCGACGTAGTAGTCGCTGAAAAAAAAACGAAACGCACTAAAGCGAAACCACTGCCAAAGAGTGAACTGTTTAAAACTCAGGTAAGTCCAACTTAAAAATGCTATTCCATTTTACCACTACTGAAAACTCGTAGACAAAAAAAATTCATTACCTGTACATGACTGGGACAATGATTGCTTTCTTGATTAATGGCTATGTTGTTGGTGTTGACTGGGAAAAGTACAAGGCCATGTTGGATTTTCTAAAAATAAAAATAATAAATTTAATTTATGGGTGGTTCCCTATGGACTCAACGAATATCCACAGGTTTGAACATGATAATGTGAACAAAATGACATGACATTCATTTTTGTTTATATATTGGTTAAAGGGAGGGTGGGGGAATGTAAATGACTGTAGCTTTATAAAAAAGAAAATAAGTACATGGGTTACTGTTAGTGCCAACATACAGTTTATTTTTAATGGTGTTTTGATATATTAATGCCAATTAACGTTAACGTTTTATTTACAAGTATTGATTGATTGATTGATTGATTGATTGAGTGATGGGTTATTTTGTTTGCTTTTAGGTGTCGTCATGTGCCATTAACGTAATGAACAGACAGTGAACAAGCATGCATTATGCTTTAAAGTACTCTGTGCTCTTGTGCAATGTTAATAACTTACAATAAGAAAAAGTTTTATTATAACACATGGCGTTAGTACCAAATACAACAAGTGAGCAAGTTGGTTTACCACGTGGGTTAAATTTAAAATCAGAACATGATCGATGGTTAACATTTGAATCCTGGCCTGTAGGCTTTTGTCGACGCATGAACTTGCAAAAGCCGTTTTTTTTTACTTGAACCGAGAAGATGTGGTGCGCTGTGTGTTTTGTCGTATTGAACTTTCACACTGGGAAGAAGGGGATGATCCCTTTAGAGACCATTTGCGATGGTCTCCTCACTGTCCTTACATGCTTGGAAAGCAAGTGGGTAACCTACCCGTGCATTCATTTTACCGAACCACAAGGCCTTTGGCCGCTACTTACGTTGCTGAATCACAAATAAATAATAATAATGATGTATTACCAGCCAACGGTAGTGTCGATATATGTGGTCCATATGCCATAGACAGTGTTGAATTGGCGTGTGCTTTTGAAAAATTGGGAGTTTGCAAGACTAAAGCACTAGCACACCCAGAGTACAGCTCTGTTGAAAAACGTTTCGAATCTTATAAAAATGTTTGGCCATTAATATTAAAACACCTTACCAAACAGCTAAGTGAAGCTGGATTTTTTTATACTGGTGAAGGGGATAAAACAATATGTTTTTATTGCGGTTTTGCTTTAAAGGATTGGCAAATGACTGATGACCCTTTAGTGCAACACGCTCGTTGGTTACCAAACTGTAAATACATGGTGTTGCTTAAAGGTCAGGAATTTGTGAACACTATTCGTAAAGAAAAAGTGATTGCAGCACAAGACATAAAAGTGCCTTTAGAGTTAGAGCACGCGGAGCAAATACATAAGGCTGAAAGAAAAGACTTGTCTCACGAACAGATACAAAAGTGTGACCAACAATTATGTAAAATTTGTTATCAAGATGAACTAGGTGTTGTATTTTTACCCTGTGGACACATGATAGCCTGTGTCAAATGTGCATTAAAACTTAACACTTGTGCTATATGCAGAAAAGTAGTATCTGCTACAGTTAGGGCATTTCTTGCATAACTAGTATAATTTATTCGCCATGCATAGTGCAAAATCCCTAATTGCACAATATTATTAAAACTGTTTTAGAGTGTAATAGATATGCTTTTGTTTTGTTTATAGACTACTACAATGAATGTTTTGAATGCTGTGGGACAATCATGTGGCTTAGAGACAAAGAAGCTCAGCGAATTGCCAACGCATATTCCATTCCGCATTATCAAGATTCGGAAATTGAAAACAGCATATGGTGATCGTGTACTTTGTGTATGTGAAAACTTTGAGACATTTCTGCCTATACGGTTTAATGATATGTCGGAAAGTGTTTTTGATGAAGTCAATAATGCTGTGCAACCTGTACACTTAATTTATGAAGGTTTTAAAAACAATAGGTGCATGATTCGTTTTAATTAAATAAAAAAAGTCAAATAATAATGGAAGATATAAGTCATGACAATGGACTGAAAGAAAAAATATGTGTATAGAGTAATAATGTCTTAGTGTTTAGTATTGTCTTAAAAATATTATCATGAAACCAAAAAATGTATATAAAGTTTGTAAATAAATGAAAATAATGGTACAATGTTGTTTTATTTTCTATAGAAGTCAGAATATTTAACATTGCAGAGTATACATGATTATGACAATAAAAAGCATACTTAATACAAGTCTTTGCCTTTACGATAGTGTGTTATAGTTTTAAAAACAAAGCTTGTTGTAGATCTTTTTTCTTCCACGGTAAACAATAGGCATGAAAACGTTATTGTCCTGTTTTGGATCATTATCACTATCATAATCATAAGCTGCATGATCTATATCACTATTATTATAATCACTATAATTATCCTCAACATTATCCTCAACATTACTAAAACCAGTTAAATATTCCTGGTCCTCTTCCTGTTCCTCTTCCTCTTCCTCTACAGTGTCCTCGTGTAGAGTCTGCGTGGCTTTTGATAATGATAAGGGTTTTTTGAACATTGAATTATTTTCAACAGTAGTATTGTTTTGTAGCACTTGCTTTTTAACATTTTCATGATTTTCTGTTGACAGCAACAGTGTTTCATGCAGTACACTACATTGATGATCACTGACACTTAAAACCACACTATTTTTGCTTTTTAGCTCACTGCGACATTGTTTTGAACGTTGTTTTGTACAACGCCAAATAACAGTTCCATTTTTATTGGTTCGTTTCACAATATATGAATATCCTTTATAGAATGCATGAGGCTTACCATACCTAGTCACAGATACTTCCATATCAACTGTCAAGCTTAGACTAAGCTCTAGTAAAGACAACTTGGTAATAAGAACAATAGATTAATGTGCTAGCATATATGGGTGCAAATGTGGGAGCAAAAAAAGTGGGAGCAAAAAGTGGGAGCAAGAATTGGGAGCAAAAAAGTGGGAGCAAAAAGTGGGAGCAAAAATTGGGAGCAAAAAGTGGGAGCAAAAATTGGGAGCAAAAAGTGGGAGCAAAAGTGGGAGCAAAATTGAGTGTAAAAGTGAGTGCAAACGTGGGTTCAAAAGTGAGTGCAAAAGTGAATGTAAAAGTGGGTGCAAAAGTGGATGCAAGAGTGGGTGCAAAAGTGGGTGCAAAAGTGGGTGCAAATGTGGGTGAAAAAGTGGGTGCAAAAGTGGGTGCAAGAGTGAGTGCAAAAGTGGGTGAAAAAGTGGGTGCGAAAGTGGTTGCAAACGTGAGTGCAAAAGTGGGTGCAAAAGTGAATGCAAAAGTGGGTGCAAAAGTGGGAGCAAAAAGTGGGAGCAAAAAGTGGGACCAAAAAGTGTAAGCAAAAGTGGGAGCAAATATGAGAGCAAAAAAATGTGGGAGCAAAAAGTGGGAGCAAAACGTGTAAGCAGAAGTGGGAGCAAACAAGTGTGAGCAAATATGGGAGCAGAAAGTGGGAGCAAATGTGAAAGCAAAAGTGGGAGCAAAAAGAGCGAGCAAAAGTGAGAGCACAAAGGGGGAGCAAAATGTGTGAGTAAAAAGTGGGGTCAAATGTGGTGTTTTACTAAAACAATCCCCCCTAACCTAACCTAACCTAACTTTACTCAACCTAATTTCACCTAACCTAACTTCACCTAACCTAACCTTCCAACTCTCAGATCAAAAATTAAATTCTGGCTATAGTCGCGTTGGAATCCAAAACCTCTGGGATAACACCCAAGTATACTAGCCACTACACCGCGAAATGGGCAAATTATCATGCAACACAACACAAAAATAAAAAGTTTTCTGTAGTGTAACTCATTGGCTGACAATCATAGTTGAGAATTCAAACCCAAGACCTCAGGACTTTAGTTTTGAACATTATCAGAAATATTATTCCATTTACATTTTGCTGTTGCTTATAGTTATAAGAGTTGGCATTAATATAGGAGCAAAAGTGAAAGCAAAAAGTGGGTGCAAGCATGGCTGGTTGTAGAGACTTTCATATCAACTAATACACATAAATTAAATTTTAGTAAAGTGACTTGGCTAATAATAATAATAATATTAACAGTTTTAAAAAAATTCAAGGGGATTGATATTTTTCAGGGTGTAATTTCCAAAGTACTGTCAAGAATAATAATTACATGAACAGATTCCAAGAACTCTAGAGTGCTTTTAAGGTTAATGATTGGCTAGGAGTGAGATAGAGCTAGCTAACCTAAGTTAACCTCAGCTCAGTAAACCTAACCTTGTCACATGGCATGTTCTACAAGTATAGACTTGCTTTGAGACTGGCTATGACGTCACAGATGAATGGCGGTGGGAGGCTGGCAAAAAGGATAATGTTTTTGGGTAATAAAAAGTCGTGTCCAGCCTCCCACCGCCATTCATCTGTGACGTCATAGCCAGTCTCAAAGCAAGTCTATACTTGTAGAACATGCCATGTGACAAGGTTAGGTTTACTGAGCTGAGGTTAACTTAGGTTAGCTAGCTCTATCTCACTCCTAGCCAATCATTAACCTTAAAAGCACTCTAGAGTTCTTGGAATCTGTTCATGTAATTATTATTCTTGACAGTACTTTGGAAATTACACCCTGAAAAATATCAATCCCCTTGAATTTTTTTAAAACTGTTAATATTATTATTATTATTAGCCAAGTCACTTTACTAAAATTTAATTTATGTGTATTAGTTGATATGAAAGTCTCTACAACCAGCCATGCTTGCACCCACTTTTTGCTTTCACTTTTGCTCCTATATTAATGCCAACTCTTATAACTATAAGCAACAGCAAAATGTAAATGGAATAATATTTCTGATAATGTTCAAAACTAAAGTCCTGAGGTCTTGGGTTTGAATTCTCAACTATGATTGTCAGCCAATGAGTTACACTACAGAAAACTTTTTATTTTTGTGTTGTGTTGCATGATAATTTGCCCATTTCGCGGTGTAGTGGCTAGTATACTTGGGTGTTATCCCAGAGGTTTTGGATTCCAACGCGACTATAGCCAGAATTTAATTTTTGATCTGAGAGTTGGAAGGTTAGGTTAGGTGAAGTTAGGTTAGGTGAAATTAGGTTGAGTAAAGTTAGGTTAGGTTAGGTTAGGGGGGATTGTTTTAGTAAAACACCACATTTGACCCCACTTTTTACTCACACATTTTGCTCCCCCTTTGTGCTCTCACTTTTGCTCGCTCTTTTTGCTCCCACTTTTGCTTTCACATTTGCTCCCACTTTCTGCTCCCATATTTGCTCACACTTGTTTGCTCCCACTTCTGCTTACACGTTTTGCTCCCACTTTTTGCTCCCACATTTTTTTGCTCTCATATTTGCTCCCACTTTTGCTTACACTTTTTGGTCCCACTTTTTGCTCCCACTTTTTGCTCCCACTTTTTGCTCCCACTTTTTGCTCCCACTTTTGCACCCACTTTTGCATTCACTTTTGCACCCACTTTTGCACTCACGTTTGCACCCACTCTCGCACCCACTTTTTCACCCACTTTTGCACTCACTCTTGCACCCACTTTTGCACCCACTTTTTCACCCACTTTTGCACCCACTTTTGCACCCACTCTTGCACCCACTTTTGCACCCACTTTTACATTCACTTTTGCACTCACTTTTGAACCCACGTTTGCACTCACTTTTACACTCACTTTTGCTCCCACTTTTGCTCCCTCTTTTTGCTCCCAATTTTTGCTCCCACTTTTTGCTCCCACTTTTTGCTCCCAATTTTTGCTCCCACTTTTTGTTCCCACTTTTTTGCTCCCAATTCTTGCTCCCACTTTTTGCTCCCAATTTTTTTTGCTCCCACATTTGTACCCATACATGCTAGCACATTAATCTATTGTTCTTATTACCAAGTTGTCTTTACTAGAGCTTAGTCTAAGCTTGACAGTTGATATGGAAGTATCTGTGACTAGGTATGGTAAGCCTCATGCATTCTATAAAGGATATTCATATATTGTGAAACGAACCAATAAAAATGGAACTGTTATTTGGCGTTGTACAAAACAACGTTCAAAACAATGTCGCAGTGAGCTAAAAAGCAAAAATAGTGTGGTTTTAAGTGTCAGTGATCATCAATGTTGTGTACTGCATGAAACACTGTTGCTGTCAACAGAAAATCATGAAAATGTTAAAAAGCAAGTGCTACAAAACAATACTACTCTTGAAAATAATTCAATGTTCAAAAAACCCTTAACATTATCAAAAGCCACGCAGACTCTACACGAGGACACTGTAGAGGAAGAGGAAGAGGAACAGGAAGAGGACCAGGAATATTTAACTGGTTTTAGTAATGTTGAGGATAATGTTGAGGATAATTATAGTGATTATAATAATAGTGATATAGATCATGCAGCTTATGATTATGATAGTGATAATGATCCAAAACAGGACAATAACGTTTTCATGCCTATTGTTTACCGTGGAAGAAAAAAGATCTACAACAAGCTTTGTTTTTAAAACTATAACACACTATCGTAAATGCAAAGACTTGTATTAAGTATGCTTTTTATTGTCATAATCATGTATACTCTGCAATGTTAAATATTCTGACTTCTATAGAAAATAAAACAACATTGTACCATTATTTTCATTTATTTACAAACTTTATATACATTTTTTGGTTTCATGATAATATTTTTAAGACAATACTAAACACTAAGACATTATTACTCTATACACATATTTTTTCTTTCAGTCCATTGTCATGACTTATATCTTCCATTATTATTTGACTTTTTTTATTTAATTAAAACGAATCATGCACCTATTGTTTTTAAAACCTTCATAAATTAAGTGTACAGGTTGCACAGCATTATTGACTTCATCAAAAACACTTTCCGACATATCATTAAACCGTATAGGCAGAAATGTCTCAAAGTTTTCACATACACAAAGTACACGATCACCATATGCTGTTTTCAATTTCCGAATCTTGATAATGCGGAATGGAATATGCGTTGGCAATTCGCTGAGCTTCTTTGTCTCTAAGCCACATGATTGTCCCACAGCATTCAAAACATTCATTGTAGTAGTCTATAAACAAAACAAAAGCATATCTATTACACTCTAAAACAGTTTTAATAATATTGTGCAATTAGGGATTTTGCACTATGCATGGCGAATAAATTATACTAGTTATGCAAGAAATGCCCTAACTGTAGCAGATACTACTTTTCTGCATATAGCACAAGTGTTAAGTTTTAATGCACATTTGACACAGGCTATCATGTGTCCACAGGGTAAAAATACAACACCTAGTTCATCTTGATAACAAATTTTACATAATTGTTGGTCACACTTTTGTATCTGTTCGTGAGACAAGTCTTTTCTTTCAGCCTTATGTATTTGCTCCGCGTGCTCTAACTCTAAAGGCACTTTTATGTCTTGTGCTGCAATCACTTTTTCTTTACGAATAGTGTTCACAAATTCCTGACCTTTAAGCAACACCATGTATTTACAGTTTGGTAACCAACGAGCGTGTTGCACTAAAGGGTCATCAGTCATTTGCCAATCCTTTAAAGCAAATCCGCAATAAAAACATATTGTTTTATCCCCTTCACCAGTATAAAAAAATCCAGCTTCACTTAGCTGTTTGGTAAGGTGTTTTAATATTAATGGCCAAACATTTTTATAAGATTCGAAACGTTTTTCAACAGAGCTGTACTCTGGGTGTGCTAGTGCTTTAGTCTTGCAAACTCCCAATTTTTCAAAAGCACACGCCAATTCAACACTGTCTATGGCATATGGACCACATATATCGACACTACCGTTGGCTGGTAATACATCATTATTATTATTTATTTGTGATTCAGCAACGTAAGTAGCGGCCAAAGGCCTTGTGGTTCGGTAAAATGAATGCACGGGTAGGTTACCCACTTGCTTTCCAAGCATGTAAGGACAGTGAGGAGACCATCGCAAATGGTCTCTAAATGGATCATCCCCTTCTTCCCAGTGTGAAAGTTCAATACGACAAAACACACAGCGCACCACATCTTCTCGGTTCAAGTAAAAAAACCGGCTTTTGCAAGTTCATGCGTCGACAAAAAGCCTACAGGCCAGGATTCAAATGTTAACCATCGATCATGTTCTGATTTTAAATTTAACCCACGTGGTAAACCAACTTGCTCACTTGTTGTATTTGGTACTAACGCCATGTGTTATAATAAAACTTTTTCTTATTGTAAGTTATTAACATTGCACAAGAGCACAGAGTACTTTAAAGCATAATGCATGCTTGTTCACTGTCTGTTCATTACGTTAATGGCACATGACGACACCTAAAAGCAAACAAAATAACCCATCACTCAATCAATCAATCAATCAATCAATACTTGTAAATAAAACGTTAACGTTAATTGGCATTAATATATCAAAACACCATTAAAAATAAACTGTATGTTGGCACTAACATTAACCCATGTACTTATTTTCTTTTTTATAAAGCTACAGTCATTTACATTCCCCCACCCTCCCTTTAACCAATATATAAACAAAAATGAATGTCATGTCATTTTGTTCACATTATCATGTTCAAACCTGTGGATATTCGTTGAGTCCATAGGGAACCACCCATAAATTAAATTTATTATTTTTATTTTTAGAAAATCCAACATGGCCTTGTACTTTTCCCAGTCAACACCAACAACATAGCCATTAATCAAGAAAGCAATCATTGTCCCAGTCATGTACAGGTAATGAATTTTTTTTGTCTACGAGTTTTCAGTAGTGGTAAAATGGAATAGCATTTTTAAGTTGGACTTACCTGAGTTTTAAACAGTTCACTCTTTGGCAGTGGTTTCGCTTTAGTGCGTTTCGTTTTTTTTCAGCGACTACTACGTCGGTAAGACTATTCTTTCCAAGTTTCTAAAAATAAATAAAATAAACCGCTATAAATACCTAAATTCAAGTTAATACATACATTTCATAAAATAAAACATAAAACAAAAAAAATGAAACAAGTTAGTTTAAAAAAATCATCTCACCTTTACTTGCAGTGACTTGTTGTTCTTCCCTTCTAGTGGGCTCAAAAGTGCAATGGTTTCTTCTCCCTCAGACATGTAAGGTATGCCGGTTATCTGCAAACAAATAAATAAAATCATTAATTACCTAATCAATAAATAATTGCTTGTAAATATATATATTAATCAATAAATGTATAAATGAATAAATATATACCTACCCCACAACAAGGTTAAGTATTTTCCACCAACACCAACACTGTTAAACAAGACCAAGTGTTTCACGCAACGCAATGTGTTCAAAGGTAGTCCACCCAAGTGAGAGTGGAAATGATAACGAGATGTCTTTATATATGCTACGTTGCATGTATAATCATTTTTTCCCACGCTTTGACCATTCTGTTATCGGTCACGTGGACAGCTAACGCCCAAAGTGAACACCTGTGGCGAATCAAATTTCACATGAACTTGCATTTTGTCACGTACGAAGCAAAACAGGATGTGACTTGTTAACAGTTATCATGCACGTGGACAGATAACGTCCAAGGTGAACACCTGCGGTAGATCAAATTTCACATGGACTTTTATTTTGTCACGTACGAAGCGAGACAGGATGTCACTGGTTTAGCCTACATGTGGTTTCACAAATGTGTGCACGCCTTTCGCACTTCCCTGCCAGCACAATGGTCAGATTATTTCACCTTCAAGCGTCTTGGTCATTTTTTTCATTGCACCTGTTGTCAAGTCAGATCGGAGCCTTCCCATAAGCTCAAATGACCTTCACCTCCTGCTCCTCGGCAAGTGTGTCTTCTGTACTCGCTTCGATCAACATAGAACCAAGTTCTCATCACCGTTTACACGTTAAAGGTAAAATATCAGAAAACGCACGCTTGTTCTGTCATACACCGACCAGCCGAAATAGCGATTGTTCTATTAAGCATGGTCCTTGTGGTTAGCGACAGGTTCGTTGAAACACACACACCCAGCCGTATCGTCTCTCTCAACCACCACGCTTCATAAACATTATAAACAGGTAACGGTAAAGAATTTTTTTTTCAACATGTACGGCGTTAGGCCCTTTGTGAATTATTTTTTGGAAAAAAATATCTACCACATTTGAAAGGGGGCGTTAGCCCGAGTCCTAGGACACCTCGTACACATCTCTAGCGTTATTGGTTCGTGACATATCGGCAAAAATCATAAAAAACACGTGTTTACCCCAAAATCGCGTTTCCCAATTTTAAAAAAATTACAACGAGTGGTCCATAGCAAAGAGGACGTCTTCCCGAATCCTTGGACCCATCGTACATGCCTCTAGCGTTATTGCTTCGTGAAATATCGGCAAAATCACAAAAAACACGTGTTTACCCCAAAATCGCGTTTCCCAAATTTTTTTAAATTACAATGAGTGGTCCATAGCAAAGAGGACATCACCCCGAGTCCTTGGACCTGTCGAACACACCTCTAGCATGATTGGTTCGCGAGATATTAAAAGCACATGACCTTTTAGTTTTGGTCTTTTCATTAAATTAAGAGGCTATAGGAAAGTAGGGGGCATCACTACGAGTGCTAGGACACCCTGTATGTTCTAATCCCATGTTTGGTTAGCGAGATATCAAGTTCGGGGCAAATACGAGGGTGGCTCAATAAGAAGTGGTCCAGCTCTGTCATCATCCCACTACTACAGGTTTTCATCCTAGAGACTTGAAATTTATTTTGGGGGTAAAGGGCATAGGGACCTTTCATTTATGTCAAATAAACGTTTTTGTAGAGTTCCTAGTTTCCAAAATATAGGATTTTCAAAATTCGAGTGTTTTCAAAAAAAACATAAAAGTAAAAAAGTTTTATTATAGAAAATAAAGGGCATAAAGACCATTCGTTTGAGCTATGGCACAACGTTCTATCATGTTTAGTTTTCAAACTATCACCTAGTTTCAAAAACAAAAAATTTCAAAAAAAATTTGAAAAATTTGACGAATAGTCCATAGCAAAGAGAACGTCAGCCCGAGTCCAACGATACCTCATTTGTCAAAATCGGACCATGCGTTCGAGAGATATTTAACATGGCTCAGGCTTAGTAGTAGAGCAAGGGGGGTTCTGGAGTGAGTTAGAAGCGCCACCACTCCACTACTACTATGCTCTGTTCCAGGGTCTCGTATAATGTTGCAAATCTTGCATGTTATTCTCTTTCTATTTATTGCTGATAAAAATTTAGTCCTAGTGACCGATCAATAAACTGGGTCGATGGTCGCCATGTTGTAATCATATGCACCTGGCTTCGTGCGTGCACGTCGATCCTCGGCAAGTACCGTAATCGAGCGGGCGACTCCAGCTTCGGTTAGCAACTCGTGGATCGCGCCGATCTTCAACATATACTTCAAACTGCACTATACATCATAACAATATGAGTATAATGGTACATGTTCATCTTGATATCTTTACATAAAAGAAGAAAACTTGCTTTTATGTATATCATACAACCTTCGTACACTTATAATGGATCATTATTCTCATGTTAATTTCTTATAGAATTTCCTCAAATTCTTAGAGTTGTATCGGCCAATAATCTCAGTTCCATTCAGATTAGATATCTCGTAACAATTCTTCCCAAATACTCTGCTTACACGGAACGGACCGTAAAACACGTAGGCGAACTTCGTGTATAGCTTTTTATCTACATCTGCCTTCGTTGGGTTTCTTTAGACTGTTCTTGCTCCCCTCTGAGCCTTTTATCACGATTACGTTCGTATTCCTCATTCCTATAATTTTTATACCTCCCATATCCTCGATATTGTCTGTCATTGGAATTGTATGGGTTTCCCCTATCTCTATTCCTTTCATAATTTCCATTATTTCTACTATAGAAATTGCGTTCTTCATATCTACGCTGCCAAGGCTGTTCCCTGTATTCAGCGTACCTGTTATCTTGCCGATTGTCTCTCTGACAGTAATTGTTGTTACGACTATTTCCTGTTCGATTATAATTCCTCTCTTCTTGCCTGACTTTGTCAGTCTGTTGTGTCCTATCCATGACTATTGTGCTAACAGTTCTAGGTTCATTTCTGTTATTCCGGGCCACCGTAGGTGTCGTAAGAGCACTTATATGGTCAAGCCTTCTTAACAACTCATCCATGGTTGTCATATCGGATACGCCAGATGATATAACATTCTTTCGGACTTCTACCGGAAGTTGTCGAGATATGGCTTCTATTAACTGAGCTTGAGTCAATGGTGGTTGTAAAAATCTGAGTTTAGAGAGCTGTGTTGCAAAGTACTCAGAATAGCTCGTTGGACCAGTACTTGGGTACTTGCAAGAGTACATTTCTGAACGCACGTTGCTTTGTATTTTTATGCTCCAGAATCGATTTATGAATGCTTCCGCGAACTCGTCAAAATTGTCGAATGTATAGCGGAATGCATGATACCACTGAAGTGGGGTATGTGATAAGAAGCTCTCTACCACTCTCAGTTCTCTCTCTTTCGGGACATGTGTCTCTATTAAATAATCCCTCACACTCCTGATAAATTTAATGGGAGTATTCCCGTCAAGGTTATTAAAGCGTCTCGGTTCGTCTTCATAATTCCTTATAATGGTGACATGCGATGTCCCATCTGGTGTCTTATGTGTGTACGGCCCTGTACTTGCACTTGCTATCGGCGAAATATACGACTGCGTTACATTGGGCTTATGTGCTGCATTAGACTGGGGACTACTCTCTGCTATAGGAGCTGATTGCGGAAAATTGACTTCCCTGTCCTGCGTTCTAACGTTCGTCCGTTCAATTGTAGCTAGAAAATCCGCATTCCAATGCGCCATCAACTGTTCCCGTAAACTATCTACATTCATGCTGCCTTACAAAGTTATACGTTCGAGTTGATTACGAATCTCATTTATTTCAGATGTCTTTTTCTATCTGACTTCATTTACTTCTAATTTGGCTTGATCGACCTTTACTTCAACCGACTTAAACCTTTCCTCAATACTAATCTGACTATTAGTTTGAGAATTCTGAAACACATTCAATCTTTTAATTACGTCTTCCCGTACATCAAATATCTCCTTACATGCTCTAACTTCTCCCTCTACAATTTTTCGATTAACTTCCAACTTAAAATCTTTGAAGTAGTCATCGTTAATCTTAACCATTTCTTGTCTAAGAATAGTTACATTATCTGATATTATATATTTTATGTCAATGTCAAAATCATCCTTTATAAGTTGGTTATGATCTTTAACTTGCGTTTGTAAAAGACACAATTCATCCCTTAACTGCTCTAAAGTAGATTGGGTATGGATGGTTCCATTAGACACTTGTAATTGGAGGGCATCTAAGTTTGCTTTAGCGTCCCTTTTATGGTTGGACAATTCTAATCTAATTTCCATTTGGAAATCCCTATGATTTTGTTCTGCTTCATTTAATTGAACTTGTAGCAGTTTCTGATTAGATTCAACAATGTCTACTTTAGCTTGTATGTTAATCTGGGTCGTCTGCATTTGACCTTGAGTCGCCTGCATATTACTTTGGGTTGACTCAATCCGAACCATTTTAGAGTCTAATTTATCTACAGTGGACTGCATTCCTTCAATAGTGGATTGAATTTCAGTGACATTAGATTGGATTTTAGTGACACTAGATTCAAGATTATCCTGGCTTGATTGAATTTCAGTGACATTAGATTGGATTTTAGTGACACTAGATTCAAGATTATCCTGGCTTGATTGGATTTTAGTGACATTAGATTCAAGATTATCCTGGCTTGATTGAATTTCAGTGACATTAGATTGGATTTTGTCAATGGTGGATTGTATTTTATTAGTAGTAGACTCTTGTTTACGTTGCCCTATTTGGACAGTGTCTAAATCCGCTCTCATTAAATGAACATCTGATTGTACATCATCCATTGTAATTTCTACATCTATATTTTAACCAGTACTTGCTTAGAACTGTCTTGTACGTTATTTAAAGTACCCTGTATACCATAGATTTCATTACGTAGGCTTTCAGAGACTACGACCTGAATTACCCCTCTACTTCGGGCTTTCGATGCTTCGTGTATTGAGTCCAGCTTATTTTGAAGCATCTTATACAATGTCTTAAGGTCCGTGACCTCCTCTTCACCTTTATCAGACATCATATGTAGTAATATAATTCACACAAGTAAACACAAACACATGAACACTACTTAAACTTAAGCAAAGCATGAACATCTCAATGAAAATTTACTGCCATTATTGAAGCTTTCTTAGTGTATAGCATTAATCCTTACAGCTATACTAAACTTAATTAATGTTAAAACCTACACAAATGTGGAAATTCCTACAGTGAAATGTGTGATACCTTATATTTGCGATGTTACCTCAAATATCCTTATCTGACAGGTATTTAAATGAATGAAACATCCTATTATTACGATGAGGTGAGAAATCCGCATCAGTCGGATTCAACTAAGTCAAGCTATTCGAATGCAGCTCAAACTTGAATTGCATCAAATGCCTCCATTCGATTGAACACGTCAGTAAAGGTTCCGTAACATGTCTTTCACTGCTCATGCTCGAATCGTCAATTTATTACAAATTAGTGTAGCACCGCTAAAAATAATAATGAAAGTCTAATAATGGTTGCGTTTCTATATGCCTGTCATGCAGATTGAGTAATCTCATAAACGCTTTGTTCACAAGTGAATTCCAACATTTCGTGCTAAAAATGTCGGTATACCATTACTTACTGACATTCATTCAACGAATTCGCAATGATCGCTGTAATGGCGTCATAGTTGGCTAACACAAGACACCTCCCTCGTGTTCGAACACAATATTCGAAAAGAGCATGAAATGGCGTCTTATGGCTGGCCACGAACCTGGTATTCCAGTTTTCTCGAGTTCCCATCCATCTCGGACCTGAATTACTGAATTACTACAGGGTATTTCAGTTAATTCGAGCCCCGAATCGCTGCTGCGCTAAATCTCTATGTCCCCGAAATACCTACCGTCAGCTTGTTGATATCCCTCGTTGGTAGCTGGATTGCAGAACCTGAAAACCCCGACTAAAAAACCCCCCGATTCCACTCAACAAGAGACGGGGATAATGGGGCACAAGGATTACCTAACTGAGGGAACGTCAAGAAAAACCATAGCAACAAAAGAAAAATCTAGTTCAGAAGAACACAAGAATGAGAAAACACAATCTCTAAAGCGTGGAATTATACTGAAATGCCTGCGATGGTTTCCTTAACGTGACCTCCTATCGCATCTATAAAATACCACTCTAAAAGAATTAAATTAAAATTCTTTAAAATTTATTCATAAAGTCAAAATAGCAGAAAGTGCTACAAAAAGTTACAAGAAATGAAAAATAATTACAGCTTCAACCGGAAGCTCAAATCACAGTGACCTGAATACAACTTCTAGTCAACACTAGACACGCTGTATTCTCCATAAACAAATTTAACACTCTTTAAGATAATACCCTACTATGGCACAAGCAATGCCTCAAAAGCCTTATTGAAATTAATTCCACGTGTGAGTAGGTCATTATTAATCCTACAATTAGCACTATCATTTATGTACAAAATCTACATTGGAAAATATATCTATATACAATGGAACACTCCAAGTGTGTTTCCTTTTATTTCGCAAGCCTCAGTTTAACATTCTTCCATTAGAATAAGATCATTAGTTTCCTTTAACTGATTCGAAAATATTTAAATTGGTCCTTTTTCAACCAGATGACAAAGCTTAATAGAGGTAATATATCCCTTTAATAATTATTGCATTCGCCAAAATAACTGATCAGGATAACTGAAAAACCCTCGTCAGCATGGTGATTAAAACCAGAATATTAAGGTTGACATCATTTAATACATGTTTTAATATTTTACTTTGTAGTTAGCATGCTTCTAAGAAACAGCAAAATGCTTGTAATACAACGCTGAATTAGACTTGAAAATAAGTCAACTTATATTTGACTACACAATCACAATTATCATGGGTTAGATTCCATGAAATACCTTAATGTTTATTTCATTCTTTCACTGCCTTCACGCGGCTCTATTCTTATACAAATGAACTCCCCTGAGTACTCTATTCAGAATTAAGTTATTATAATCATACATATTTTAACGTAACTGGATCACCTTCATTGCTTAATGACGAATTTCATTCTCAGCTGATAATTGTTGTTACTACATCGTTGTTTAAATTTATACATAGTTTACATTAGTTTTCAATGATGTTGGTTGGATATTCTCAATAATAAAATATCCTTTTAGAATTAATACCTATGCTATGAGAGATTGCAATAGAATCGACTCTCCTTAATCAGAATGTATTTATACATTTATTAAATTTGGGATATACGCTGCTTAAAAAAAGTGAATGATGTTTCAGAGATATATTAAAGTCAAATGACGATAATCAAAAAACACTGATAAATTCCTTCGACCAAGGATCTCAACTATGCCTTCACGCGAGAGGCTAACATGAAACAAGTTAAATACAAATAAATAGAAAGTTGATCAAGCCAATGTTCGGTACACCCCTGCACGGATGAATTCAAGAAACAAAGTAATGCCTCTACACCACCGGTCATGGTAATCATAACAATTAGCACAATTGTCTGGTTAGAAAACATTACCAGCCTCTGTCCTTCACCAACACAAAGAATGGTTACAAATAAAAGCGAGAAATCAAACTCCTCTATAAAAGTATAAAATAAACTTCACAAAACTCAAAACTTGCTATCAAAATCAGTCTTCTATTCATAATCCAAACATTCGGATGTATAAAGTTCGAAAATGCAGTAGGAAAATGTAGCTCAACAGAAACACATTCTAACGATGCGAAGAATGTCACAAATTGACATAATAAAGAGCTCACCACGTTGATAAACTACACTGAATCACAAAATGACTATCGATGTCCTCTTCACTACCCTAAGAAAGCTTCATGAAATATTACTGAATTTAGGATGAAATCTTCTTAAACAAACTTAATTACAAGTTGAAAATGGGTTGCACTTCTTATGGAAGTCTAAACCCTGTCGAATGTGAAATCAGTCATGATTATAAACGTCAAGCCTGAATTCAACAGTCCGACATACTACTCAAAAATATAAACATTAAAAAAAATGGCGTAAATTAACATTGAAATATCTACACTTAGCTACGAGAAATGAAGTTGTGTCGGCTGTACCTTGTTGATCGATGAATTTCCAAGAGCGAGCATTGATATGCACTGCATATCACACCTTCTCCATATGTAGCTGTAACTAGCATTCCCCAGGTCGTCGGGAATCGAACCAGGGTATACCTTCTCCAAACCGCACGTTCTTCTCGGTTCAGAAGGCTATTACCCATCCTGGGTAAATAGTCAGGAATTGCTACTTCACGTCTCCAACATCTTCCAGTACACAGTTCGTTTCTCTGTGGGGTCGCATTCTTCATATCGGGCCGAAATATTAATGAACGAAAGACGAATGACTGCCCATGCGAATAGCATTCATGATTTCTAATGAGGTAGACACAAGTGGTCACACAATCAGAATCAGTCATCACTGGGGCCATGGTGATAGCTCATTGAAATGTTCGATACAATGCCGGTCCAGTAGCGTTCATGTTGCTGCGTTATTTAGCCTGCCATTATAAAAGAAATGAACAGCACTAAAATTATTCCTCTTGACATCTTGATTAAGAATATGTCTGTTCGCGATGAGGAATAGTGTCTAGAGTTCAATACCATTGCTGTGCACTCGGCATCAACGCAATGAAAACGGAGACTGCTTTCAAAACCAAAGTTCGCTGTGTTGACAAGCAGCTTGCTGTATTGAAATATTACAGTTTCTAATACTGCTTTACCCTTGTAGCGGTATAGCTTGCATCTCGTGAAAACGAACAGAGTCCTTCGACACTGGCTCTGCATATACTTTGAAGTGTTTGACATAAACCTCGCGTCCCATTACAATCACGAAACGCGTTCACAAGCTTCACGATGAGACATACTCTCAAGCACTCCGTAATGTTATCTGCCCACAGCTGACTGTGTGTCCATCCACCTGGCCTTACGCTACCCCCACTCAGGCGTGACAGTAATCGAACTGCTTTCTCATTGGTGGATGTAAATCATAATTTATAATATCTCCAACAGATACTAAACCTGTATTAATAACAAAATACACATTATGCTCTGTTCCAGGGTCTCGTATAATGTTGCAAATCTTGCATGTTATTCTCTTTCTTTTTATTGCTGATAAAAATTTAGTCCTAGTAACCGATCAATAAACTGGGTCGAAGGTCGCCATGTTGTAATCATATGCACCTGGCTTCGTGCGTGCACGTCGATCCTCGGCAAGTACCGTAATCGAGCGGGCGACTCCAGCTTCGGTTAGCAACTCGTAGATCGCGCCGATCTTCAACATATACTTCAAACTGCACTATACATCATAACAATATGCGTATAATGGTACATGTTCATCTTGATATCTTTACATAAAAGAAGAAAACTTGCTTTTATGTATATCATACAACCTTCGTACACTTATAATGGATCATTATTCTCATGTTAATTTCTTATAGAATTTCCTCAAATTCTTAGAGTTGTAGCGGCCAATAATCTCAGTTCCATTCGGATTAGATATCTCGTAACAATTGTTCCCAAATACTCTGTTTACACGGAACGGACCGTAAAACACGTAGGCGAACTTCGTGTATAGCTTTTTATCTACATCTGCCTTCGTTGGTTTTCTTTAGACTGTTCTTGCTCCCCTCTGGGCCTTTTATCACGATTACGTTCGTATTCCTCATTCCTATAATTTTTATACCTCCCATATCCTCGATATTGTCTGTCATTGGAATTGTATGGGTTTCCCCTATCTCTATTCCTTTCATAATTTCCATTATTTCTACTATAGAAATTGCGTTCTTCATATCTACGCTGCCAAGGCTGTTTCCTGTATTCAGCGTACCTGTTATCTTGCCGATTGTCTCTCTGATAGTAATTGTTGTTACGGCTATTTCCTGTTCGATTATAATTCCTCTCTTCTTGCCTGACTTTGTCAGTCTGTTGTGTCCTATCCATGACTGTTGTGCTAACAGTTCTAGGTTCATTTCTGTTATTCTGGGCCACCGTAGGTGTCGTAAGAGCACTTATATGGTCAAGCCTTCTTAACAACTCATCCATGGTTGTCAAATCGGATACGCCAGATGATATTACATTCTTTCGGACTTCTACCGGAAGTTGTCGAGATATGGCTTCTATTAACTGAGCTTGAGTCAATGGTGGTTGTAAAAATCTGAATTTAGAGAGCTGTGTTGCAAAGTACTCAGAATAGCTCGTTGGACCAGTACTTGAGTACTTGCGAGAGTACATTTCTGAACGCACGTTGCTTTGTATTTTTATGCTCCAGAATTGATTTATGAATGCTTCCGCGAACTCTTCAAAATTGTCGAATGTATCGCGGAATGCATGATACCACTGAAGTGGGGCATCTGATAAGAAGCGCTCTACCACTCTCAGTTCTCTCTCTTTCGGGACATGTGTCTCTATAAAATAATCCCTCACACTCCTGATAAATTCAATGGGAGTATTTCCGTCAAGGTTATTAAAGCGTCTCGGTTTGTCTTCATAATTCCTTATAATGGTGACATGCGATGTCCCATCTGGTGTCTTATGTGTGTACGCCCCTGTACTTGCACTTACTATCGGCGAAATATACGATTGCGTTACATTGGGCTTATGTGCTGCATTAGACTGGGGACTACTCTCTGCTATAGGAGCTGATTGCGGAAAATTGACTTCCCTGTCCTGCGTTCTATCGTTCGTCCGTTCAATTGTAGCTAGAAAATCCGCATTCCAATGCGCCCTCAACTGTTCCCGTAAACTATCTACATTTATACTGCCTTCCAAAGTTATACGTTCGAGTTGATTACGAATCTCATTTATTTCAGATGTCTTTTTCTCTCTGACTTCATTTACTTCTAATTTGGCTTGATCGACCTTAACTTCAACCGACTTAAATCTTTCCTCATTACTAGTCTGACTATTAGTTTGAGAATTCTGAAACACATTCAATCTTTTAATTACGTCTTCCCGTACATCAAATATCTCCTTACATGCTCTAACTTCTCCCTCTACAATTTTTCGATTAACTTCCAACTTAAAATCTTTGAAGTAGTCATCGTTAATTTTAAGAATTTCTTGTCTAAGAATAGTTACATTATCTGATATTATATATTTTATGTCAATGTCAAAATCATCCTTTATAAGTTGGTTATGATCTTTAACTTGCGTTTGTAAAAACCACAATTCATTCCTTAACTGCTCTAAAGTAGATTGGGTATGGCTGGTTCCATTAGACACTTGTAATTGGAGGGCATCTAAGTTTGCTTTAGCGTCCCTTTTATGGTTGGACAATTCTAATCTAATTTCCATTTGGAAATCCCTATGATTTTGTTCTGCTTCATTTAATTGAACTTGTAGCAGTTTCTGATTAGATTCAACAATGCCTACTTTAGCTTGTATGTTAATCTGGGTCGTCTGCATTTGACCTTGAGTCGCCTGCATATTACTTTGGATTGACTCAATCCGAACCATTTTAGAGTGTAATGTATCTACAGTGGACTGCATTCCTTCAATAGTGGATTAAATTTCAGTGACATTAGATTGGATTTTAGTGACACTAGATTCAAGATTATCCTGGCTTGATTGAATTTCAGTGACATTAGATTGGACTTTAGTGACACTAAATTCAAGATTATCCTGGTTTTATTGGATTTTAGTGACATTAGATTCAAGATTATCCTGGCCTGATTGAATTTCAGTGACATTAGATTGGATTTTGTCAATGGTGGATTGTATTTTATTAGTAGTAGACTCTTTTTTACGTTGCCGTATTTGGACAGTGTCCAAATCCGCTCTCATTAAATGAACATCTGATTGTACATCATCCATTGTAATTTCTACATCTTTAATTTTAACCAGTACTTGTTTAGAACTGTCTTGTACGTTCTTTAAAGTACCCTGTATACCACAGATTTCATTACGTAGGCTTTCAGTGACTACGTCCTGAATTACCCCTCTACTTCGGGCTTCCGATGCTTCGTGTATTGAGTCCAGCTTATTTTGAAGCATCTTATACAATGTCTTAAGGTCCGTGACCTCCTCTTCACCTTTATCAGGCATCATATGTAGTAATATAATTCACACAAGTAAACACAAACACATGAACACTACTTAAACCTAAGCAAAGCATGAAAATATCAATGAAAATTTACTGCCATTATTGAAGCTTTCTTAGTGTATAGCATTAATCCTTACAGCTATACTAAACTTAATTAATGTTAAAACCTACACAAATGTGGAAATTCCTACAGTGAAACGTGTGATACCTTATATCTGCGATGTTACCTCAAATATCCTAATCTGACAGGTATTTAAATGAATGAAACATCCTATTATTACGATGAGGTGAGAAATCCCCATCAGTCGGATTCAACTAAGTCAAGCTATTCGAATGCAGCTCAAACTTGAATTGCATCAAATGCCTCCGTTCGATTGAACACTTCAGTAAAGGTTCCGTATCATGTCTTTCACTGCTCATGCTCGAATCGTCAATTTATTACAAATTAGTGTAGCACCACTAAAAAAAAAATCATTGTCTAATAATGGTTGCGTTTCTATATGCCTGTCATGCAGATGGAGTAATCTCATAAACGCTTTGTTCACAAGTGAATTCCAACATTTCGTGCTAAAAATGTCGGTATACCATTACTTACTGACATTCAATCAACGAATTCGCAATGATCGCTGTAATGGCGTCATAGTTGGCTAACACAAGACACCTCCCTCGTGTTCGAACACAATATTCGAAAAGAGCATGAAATGGCGTCTTATGGCTGGCCACGAACCTGGTATTCCAGTTTTCTCGAGTTCCCATCCATCTCGGACCTGAATTACTGAATTACTACAGGGTATTTCAGTTAATTCGAGCCCCGAATCGCTGGTGCGCCAAATCTCTATGTCCCCGAAATACCTACCGTCAGCTTGTTGATATCCCTCGTTGGTAGCTGGATTGCAGAACCTGAAAACACCGACTAAAAAAACACAGATTCCACTCAACAAGAGACGGGGATAATGGGGCACAAGGATTACCTAACTGAGGGAACGTCAAGAAAAACCATAGCAACGAAAGAAAAATCTAGTTCAGAAGAACACAAGAATGAGAAAAACACAATCTCTAAAGCGTGGAATTATACTGAAATGCCTGCGATGGTTTCCTTAACGTGACCTCCTATCGCATCTATAAAATACCACTCTAAAAGAATTAAATTAAAATTCTTTAAAATTTATTCATAAAGTCAAAATAGCAGAAAGTGCTATAAAAAGTTACAAGAAATGGAAAATAATTACAGCTTCAACCGGAAGCTCAAATCACAGTGACCTGAATACAACTTCTAGTCCACACTAGACACACTGTATTCTCCATAAAAAAAAAATTAACACACTTTAAGATAATACCCTACTATGGCACAAGCAATGCCTCAAAAGCCTTATTGAAATTAATTCCACGTGTGAGTAGGTCATTATTAATCCTACAATTAGCACTATCCTTTATGTACAAAATCTACATTGGAAAATATATCTATATACAATGGAACACTCCAAGTGTGTTTCCTTTTATTTCGCAAGCCTCAGTTTAACATTCTTCCATTAGAATAAGATCATTAGTTTCCTTTAACTGATTCGAAAATATTTAAATTGGTCCTTTGTCAACCAGATGACAAAGCTTAATAGAGGTAATATATCACTTTAATAATTATTGCATTCACCAAAATAACTGATCAGGATAACTGAAAAACCCTCGTCAGCATGGTGTTTAAAACCAGAATATTAAGGTTGACATCATTTAATACATGTTTTAATGTTATACTTTGTAGTTAGCATGCTTCTAAGAAACAACAAAATGCTTGTATTACAACGCTGAATTAGACTTGAAAATAAGTCAACTTATATTTGACTACACAATCACAATTATCATGGGTTAGTTTCCATGAAATACCTTAATGTTTATTTCATTCTTTCACTGCCTTCACGCGGCTCTATTCTTATACAAATGAACTCCCCTGAGTACTCTATTCAGAATTAAGTTATTATAATCATACATATTTTAACGTAACTGGATCACCTTCATTGCTTAATGACGAATTTCATTCTCAGCTGATAATTGCTGTTACTACATCGTTGTTTAAATTTATACATAGTTTACATTAGTTTTCAACGATGTTGGTTGGATTTTCTCAATAATAAAATATCCATTTAGAATTAATACCTATGCTATGAGAGATTGCAATAGCATCGACTCTCCTTAATCAGAATGTATTTATACATTTATTAAATTTGGGATATACGCTGCTTAAAAAAAAGTGAATGATGTTTCAGAGATATATTAAAGTCAAATGACGATAATCAAAAAACACTGATAAATTCCTTCGACCAAGGATCTCAACTATGCCTTCACGCGAGAGGCTAACATGAAACAAGTTAAATACAAATAAAGGGAAAGTTGATCAAGCCAATGTTCGGTACACCCCTGCACGGATGAATTCAAGAAACAAAGTAATGCCCCTACACCACCGGACATGGAAATCATAACAATTAGCACAAATGTCCGGTTAGAAAACATTACCAGCCTCTGTCCTTCACCAACACAAAGAATGGTTACTAATAAAAGCGATAAATCAAACTCCTCTATAACAGTATAAAATAAACTTCACAAAACTCAAAACATGCTATCAAAATCAGTCTTCTATTCATAATCCAAACATTCGGATGTATAAAGTTCAAAAATACAGTAGGAAAATGTAGCTCAACAGAAATACAGTCTAACGATGCGAAGAATGTCACAAATTGACATAATAAAGAGCTCACCACGTTGATAAACTACACTGAATCACAAAATGACTATCGATGTCCTCTTCACTATCCTAAGAAAGCTTCATGAAATATTACTGAATTTAAGATGAAATCTTCTTAAACATACTTAATTACAAGCTGAAAATGGGTTGCACTTCTTATGGAAGTCTAAAACCTGTCGAATGTGAAATCAGTCATGATTATAAACGTCAAGCCTGAATTCCACAGTCCGACATACTACTCAAAAATATAAACATTAAAAAAAATGGCGTAAATTAACATTGAAATATCTACACTTAGCTACGAGAAATGATGTTGTGTAGGCTGTACCTTGTTGATCGATGAATTTCCAAGAGCGAGCATTGATATGCACTTCATATCACACCTTCTCCATATGTAGCTGTAACTAGCATTCCCCAGGTCGTCGGGAATCGAACCAGGGTATACCTTCTCCAAACCGCACGTTCTTCCCGGTTCAGAAGGCTATTACCCATCCTGGGTAAATAGTCAGGAATTGCTACTTCACGTCTCCAACATCTTCCCGTACACAGTTCGTTTCTCTGTGGGGTCGCATTCTTCATATCGGGCCGAAATATCAATGAACGAAAGACGAATGACTGCCCATGCGAATAGCATTCATGATTTCTAATGAGGTAGACACAAGTGGTCACACAATCAGAATCAGTCATCACTGGGGCCATGGCGATAGTTCATTGAAATGTTCGATACAATGCCGGTCCAGTAGCGTTCATGTTGCTGCGTTATTTAGCCTGCCGTTATAAAAGAAATGAACAGCACTAAAATTATTCCTCTTGACATCTTGATTAAGAATATGTCTGTTCGCGATGAGAAATAGTGTCTAGAGTTCAATACCATTGCTGTGCACACGGCATCAACGCAATGAAAACGGAGACTGCTTTCAAAACCAAAGTTCGCTGTGTTGACAAGCAGCTTGCTGTATTGAAATTACAGTTTCTAATACTGCTTTACCCTTGTAGCGGTATAGCTTGCATCTCGTGAAAACGAACAGAGTCCTTCGACACTGGCTCTGCACATACTTTGAAGTGTTTGACATAAACCTCGCGTCACATTACAATCACGAAACGCGTTCACAAGCTTCACGATGAGACATGCTCTCAAGCACTCCGTAATGTTATCTGCCCACAGCTGACTGTGTGTCCATCCACCTGGCCTCACGCTACCCCCACTCAAGCGTGACAGTAATCGAACTGCTTTCTCATTGGTGGATGTAAATCATAATTTATAATATCTCCAACAGATACTAAACCTGTATTAATAACAAAATACACATTATGATCTGTTCCAGGGTCTCGTATAATGTTGCAAATCTTGCATGTTATTCTCTTTCTTCTTATTGCTGATAAAAATTTAGTCCTAGTGACCGATCAATAAACTGGGTCGATGGTCGCCATGTTGTAATCATATGCACCTGGCTTCGTGCGTGCACGTCGATCCTCGGCAAGTACCGTAATCGAGCGGCCGACTCCAGCTCCGGTTAGCAACTCGTGGATCGCGCCGATCTTCAACATATACTTCAAACTGCACTATACATCATAAAATTATGTGTATAATGGTACAGTATTCATCCATTTTTCCAGCTTAATTGACTGTTTCCTTTTTTACCTCGTAACTTACTTTAATTTCTCTTACTTCACTTCTTCAAATTCTCTACCTTTGTTAAGTGGTGATTAATAGGGTGGTATGTAGCCCAGATTCAGTTGAGCACACAGGGTAACACTTTCAAGAGAACATCACAAAGGTTAATTTCCCTATCCCATTGAAGCATTCCACAAGTTTTGATTAGTTCTAAAATAATACACCTGTGATGTTATGTAGTTTCCAATGAGCACATTTTCATTCTTCCTAGGGACAGTTCATGTCATTTCGATATATAAAAAATGACCACAGATTTCCTTGTGTTCTGACCGACATGTGAGCAATATTTTAGCAAAACCTGATTTTCGCATAGATGATATTCCTTCATGGGCAAGTGGCTAGTGACTTTATGGTCCTCTTCACTTTCGTTTTTCGATGTGCCTTTGATGACTTACCTCCTTCATTCTATGTTCCTTATTTTTCAAGGATTAAGGTCAATATTTGACCTTCTCTTATTTGATCTTACTTTTGTACAGGAGCCATTATTCAGTTTTGCCTACGTATTGTAATAGAATTGGTTATCAGTCGGTCAACACGTTATTGTGCCCAAATTCAGCCTAATTACCGTATGTTTATTCTCTCCCTAAATCTGTCGCAGTATAAAAATGGAACCCATTATTTTTGATCCAGTTCACATTAGTTGGATCTGATATTGTGTTGCTGTAAATAATCATGCACTCCATAACTTTTCTCTGGTGTCTTCGAACTTGAGCTAGAAGACTCAGGCTAGTGATTATGCGAATCAGGTTAACAAGTTGGCGGCCATAATTAAAATATTTTAGAGGATAGCAATATTATTCCGGCCTCTTAGATAATACTGAAACAGACATTTCGATAGGCAGGAAGTGGAATATTGACAATGTATTTAATACTGTGTGAAAGGTAAATGTTGATTTCATTGAATTGACTAAGCCCGAGAAGAGCAGTCCCCCTTTCTGACCATCGTCACCAGAATCGTTGCGAACTCAGATGATTGCATCAAGTTGGGAATCTGCCTGGCACCTAGACTGCCATATCTTGACACTGTGGGAAAATCTGCGTTATATGGTTGTGAATTGGAGTTATTCTGTTCCAGATGGAGTGTTAGAGCAAGCAGCCATCTCTAGTGAAACGGAATTATACAGCAGAAAAGGCTACAACGATTGTGTTGAGTGTTTTCGGCAAATCTAGAGCCTGATTACCTGGCCGATAGTTTGTTATTATCGGGTAATTCCTCTCTTCAGTACCCACAAAAAGTGTCATAAAACTAATGACTAATATGGTGGTCCCTACTTTTATCTCACTTTATGACCATGAAGCTCATCTTATTCCTTTGTCAACCACTGTGGTATTGTTTCTCTTCGTTTCCTTTCCTATCTCTTATTCCCCTAAGAACATAAAATGGTTTTGTTAATTTTCTCCATTCCCAATTTAGTAATTTCATTGAAGGGTGATACTCATTTCAGATTATAATGCCCTCACCTCCAAACCTTGTGTCAGAATATTAATTTTGGTGCATTCTTGAAATAGATGCACTGCATTTAGTCAATGGTCATCTTTTCCTACTTCTTTCAATGCGCTGATTTTAAACCTCCTCATTGGCTACAAAATCATCCCTCTTCTTTTATATTTACTCAGTCTTCGATGTTTATTCTTAATGGGGAAATTTTATGCATGTAAATGAAGATCAGCTGATCTAGTTACCATATAAAACACCCCAGTGTGAGAATAGTACTCTAAAAACAGAACTTCCACTCTTTACACAGTTTGTGATCTAGGTTTTGTATGTTGCATTGTGTTTCTATGGAATTCAAGGCAATGGAAATCTGTAAATGGTCACTTTATGCTCTGATTACCGCAGTGCAAGTTTACAATTTACCTGTAATATATAATTCCAACAATGAATATTAATGTGTTGTGAAACATGTTTTTCTCTCTGCAGGATGATACCGATTTCAGCGGGGACATTAATTTTGAAGAACTTTTAATACCTGTGATCCAAATAGGAATACCATCGACAGTGAGTAGTGGAGATAAGGGAGGGGTAAGTGCCTTAGAGGATTTCTACTCCTTGTATGTTATAGAGGACTTGACCTGATCATAATCTTCTTTACAGATATATTTATACGGTATTCCAGAATTGTGTATTTAGTCCATTCTGATGACAAATGGAAACTGCCAGCTATTAGAATTGTGGATTTCAGAGTAAAAGTCATGTCTGACCAAGGCTGGACCTAAACCCAAGACCTTCCTCTATACATGCCATTGGTCTATCTATTGAGCTAATGGAGGATATATCTTAATTCTCATAAATGAAGGGTACATTATGTGAAACCAGCGCATCCTTAGCACAATCACGTTGTCATAGTTGCTTGTTGTGAACTTTGTGTTTTTGTATGAAGAAGTATTTTAGTGTTATGATCCGGTATACTGGCACTAGATCCCATCATGAGGGAATTAGAGGGTGGAAGGTCCTGTCTACATCTACAGTGTTTTAAGCGGTCTTCCTTGGCTTGTCACTTTACTATTAAATCCAGGCAACTGCAGGAATGGTTCTAACTTAGGGCAGTGGCCACCCTCCATCTTGATTGTTAGGCAAAACCTTTAGAATACTCACAAATTTGGAATAAACGTTAGAGATAATTGTAGATCCACACGAGGAAACAAGATGTATGTACTGTGCCTAAATCCATATTGACGGTGGAAATGCAATGACTTGTAAGACACAATTCCATTCTCCTCCCTATAGCCAGTCGTTAGATGACCATTGATATATGTTCCCGACAAACTTTGTGTTTGAGATAGGTAAGGCCAAGCAGTAGTCATTGACCTTTAAATATTAGGTTCAGCGGGAGTGTATATCTACTTCAAGCTGGGATGTCTGTGCCAAACATAAGGGAGAGAACAGATAGTGTAACATGTACATATTCTATATATTAATATGGGGGCCATGTCTCATTTCTTTTGTCATTGTGTGTAAGTTGCTTCTCTTGTTTAAGTACTTTTTCTTTTCTTTGAAGTCTTTGACCTAGGTAACTATGGAAACGGTTGTTGACCGTTGTTCAAGTGAGAGCATGTGTTTTGATTTGTTTGTAAAGATGTTCTACTGATTTTAATGATTGAAAATAAAAGTCAATTAATAAGCCTACAATCCTTAATATTGTAAGTCAGTACTTCTTGTCATTTATGGGCCCAAATTTATGTCTCCGACCCGGAGAGGAAGAGTGTGTTTGTTGCTCTATATTCTCATGTTTATTGGAAATGATGTGTGTTTCCTGGTGCATATGCATAGTTACAATTGGGAATACCTACGTTCTATAATGACAATTAAGGTGGAACTGTTTTTGATTATGATTGGGAGAAAATATGAGTATAACATCTTGGAACTTAGGAGTAGGAAGGTTGAAGAAATCACTGAAATGGCAGAGAATGCAAGTCGGGTAGGGAAATTAACTAAAGTGACAATTCCACCTTGACAGAGAGAACTGAAGATACTATCGATTTAGAGGTTAGTTCCAATTATATACCCACAGAGAGGTTAGAATCTGAAGTAAACAATGAGATACATAGTGAATGTAATGGCATTTATGTCCTATCAGTGAGTATTTAAGTCATCCCTAACCTATTATTAGAGATAAGTCAGGATAACAGGAAATTGCCAGAAAATCAGGTGAGAATGGAAGAGAATTTCAAACAGGAAATTAAGAAGTTGGAATAAAATTCAGGAAGTAGAATAACAGAGGTTCAGAAGGATGTCATGAGAGATCAACTGCAAAGTTGAAGAACAGAAAGCTGAATTAACTAAGATGATCGGCGATAAAATGAATGGTATGAACAAAGAAGTTAGATATCTTATGAAGACAAATTAAGTGGCTATAAGAGATGTTCAAGCAGAAGTAACCAAAGCCATCAAGAATAACCTAAGGCAAGAGGAGAGAATTTTTATGGTAGAGCGTAGCAATAGCTTCAATGGTCAGAAAGCTTAGGAAGTAGAAGAGAACATGTTATGTATGAATGAGTGGATTAAGGGTGAAATTTTGCAACTGAGATGTGAACCCAATAACAATCAGTGTTATGTTAGTCATAACCTAATCAAAGACTTTCACTTACCAAAATTTTATGGGCGTCTGTTTAATCCATTAGAATTCATGAAAGTAGTAGAATATCGTTTTAGTAAGGCATTGTCAGAAGGGTTGATAGAATGGCATGTGGTAAAAGAGTTGTTGGACAATTCTTTTTTTGGTGAAATTTGTTGCCTAATTTTGGAACAACCGCTTCCAAGGCCGAGGAAGATATTGTGCAAAGGTTGACACAGCATTTTCCCGAGGAGGTTAAACTTGCTATGTGTATGCAGGATGTGACCAGCATTAAAGACATGGAACTGTTATTGGAAGGTTTTGATGTACTTCGAAGACCAGCAAGGGATAATATTTCAGTTAGGAGTCAGGGGGAGAGGACTTTCCATAATAACGATAGCACTAGAAGTAATCATGGAGGCAATAGATTGAATTATCAACAAAGAAATAATGGGGGAATTATCGGATGGATCAGGATACTCGTTACACCCGTCAGCAGAGACTTAGAGAGAATCATAATTGGAGAGAAGAAGGCATTAGGTAGAATAGATTCAGATAGATTCATGTAGTTGTAAGTTGTGTATTAATTCAAAATTGTATGAGGTGGCTTGTCAGAGAGGTGTTGTTATGGACAAGTTATCAGTGAGTAATGTTTGCATTTTGTGATAAAACCTGCACAATAACTGTTAGGTTCTTTGCCATGTTGCCATTGACGAAAGAAAACTATAATTGCGGGGTTGAATTACTATTAGTACTGTATGTTATTTTATTCCTTGAATCCTTCAGTGCAAGTTTACAATCAACTTGTAGGCTATAATTTCACCTACACAAAGGAACATAAATGTGAAAAAGGTTATTTATTGCAGGACAATGCAGACCATCACACGGATATTAAGATTGAGGAATCTTATATACCGGAAACCGATCCATGCAGCAATACAGAAACATCATCTTCAGATCTGAAAGAGGTAAGTATTTTCATGCTTAAGTTCAAGACATCTCCGTATCACCTCACAGCATTTCGGGATTAAGACTTGTATTCTCACAATTATGTTGATGACAATTGGAAGAGTTTGGCTGTTAATACCTGCTCAAATCTCCTTTGCAAACTGTGAGCTCCCGTACTCTAGCAGACACATAATTCTTAGAGTAACTAGCATGCTCTACAATAGACTCCCCATAGAGTCATTTAATTAACTCAATCTAACTTCTTATTGAGCATTAAAATACTAAATCGCTGTAAACTATGAAGAAATGCATTGTATAATATTCTGAAGGATGATTGATTTATGCCTTCATTCTCAAAGTTATGCTCGTATGGGCAGTCTAGTAGCTTGTTACTCAATGATATGTGCACGTGATGGACCGTAGGATTTGTTATGGTCTATTGTATTGTCATCTGCCCCTCTCTCATGGTCTTACGGCTGAAAGAATTAAAAGTAAAAGTTCATTTGTCCTCAATCCTTCAAGCTAATACTGCCATTAGGGCACTGTTCTTAGCATTGTCGTTCGCTCTATGTTTAACTTGGTCTCTAAAAGTGTTATTATAAGAATCAGAATCGGGAATTATAACCACTTATATGTATAAAGTTTATCTCTAGCACTAGGATGTGATGGACAGAAGAAAGTCATTCAGCGAATATATCTTCACTTCAGCTGAGCAGTGCTGTACAATTACATGGGTTGTCATTTGTGTAAAAGTATAAGGTGATAACACTGACATAAATTATTCCATCTCATCCCCAGGATGTAAAAGAAGAAAATCAGATTGAAGAAGCAGATGCAAGTGGAAACCACTTATATGGGTAAGTGTTAAACATACAAACAACATGTTACTTTATATTTACCCACTTTGTAGGAATGTTTAGTTTTTACCATTTTTAATCTGCGTGCTAAACTTCAACTTCAAAATGAATTTCACATATTTCCACATTATTATTAATTAAGCATAATAAATTCATTATTATTCAGGGCAAACTCATAAAATATTTGTATAGAGATACGCGATCATGCCACAAAGTTTTGAGTGAGTTTCATGTTTTGGCTGAAGGTAAAACACTTAATTTCACTTAACAACATGACACTAGATTACTTTCGCTCTCACACAAATACTAGCAATATGGCAGGGGACTAGTGGTGTATTTTATAAAGGAGATGAGGCTGGACTGTGTCGCATCTGTCTCGCTGACTCTCCTGAGGCTAACTGAACTGTTTACCATTTTTCGCATTCAGTAAGTGGTTAGTTAACGTAATATTACTTTACCACCTGGGAGGATGAATTTCAAAACATAACCCTATAAATGAAAGTTTGGATTACGTTAAAACCCAATCATTGGGATATGAACAACTCCAGTTGATCCCTTCCACACTAAACATGTATACCAGGTCGAGCCATCAACCATTGGCATCCACTTGGGAAGCCTTGTCACGGTGGGTGAGTGGATATCGTGTCAGTCTACTAACCCCAAGATTGCAGGTTCACTCCTGGCCGTGGTAAGTGATTTTTGAAGGGCGGCAAAAATACGATACGCATGTCATACGATGTTGGAATGTCAAAGAACTGATTTGAATTCAGTAGGCCGAGTTCATAATGGCAAAATTAATCTCGGGAGTTTCCGCCAACACAAAGTTTCTTCATTTCTCTACTAGAAAGCGCTATAGTGTTCAAGGAGCTTAGATATCTAACATCTAACCTCCTTAACTTTCATAGTCAAGGAACAACGAAATTCGACATGCAAGCTACCCTCTGGGTGTCAAATAACAAATCTTGCACCCGGCACCCGAGGCCGTACGATATTATTATTATTATTATTATTATTATTATTATTATTATTATTATTATTATTATTATCCACTTGGGAACAAAATCTCAACAGTTAAGCAATGACTTCATTCCACGGCACAAAGATAAAAAGCAAGACTGACAAAGTTTAATTGTAGAGGCTATGTCATTTCTTTAAGAAAATAATTGATGACATATCGTGACGCCCAATTAGTTCGCATTCATACACATCAATTGTCAATAGAGGACCAGACATTATTTTGGAAATACTGTGTACATAGTGTGATCTAACTGGATTGCAGGTAGAGAATTTTTAAATATTACTTCGTGAAATTAAGCCATTATGGTGATAAAAATAAACGTTCGGAATAAATCGTGCCAGTTAAAATGTGAGAGCAAGAGGGGAAGGCATGCAGTGGTATGCTGAGAGTTCGATAAGTGTGGTTCTTAAAGGGTTGCCACCTTCTGTATATTATAACAGACCACACTATATGTACTATATGCCAGGTAAATCAATCATCTACACAATGAGTGTAGCCCTAAATAGTGATCTCCATTCATCCGTAAGGTTTTCAATAGTGAAGTATGATAACAGATATATATTCCAACTATGCTATTATAGAGCGAATTACTTTGTGTCGCATGAACACATCGCTAGTTCCTTGTTCAGTTGCCAGCGCTCGTGAGTAGAGGGGTCCTATCCCAGGGTTAGCTGAATAGGCAACCCGCGATGCATCCAGGGGCAAAGTCGTGTGAACTCCCGAACGAGTAATCGGAGGAAGTCGTGTGAGGGATCGAACAAAAGGGCTCCACCCTCTCTAACTATGGGACAAGTCCAGTTGCCCTTTGGATGAAAGCTACCCGTACCCCCGGCGAAATTAAGGATTATTGGTGCGCATGTACTGTGCTCGCATTATATCTCTGCCGTCGACGTACCTCATCACTTCCAGGAAAGGTCTATCGACTGTACTAGCCTCAGCAAAAACATTTCTCAAATCACTATTGTATTTATAAATATTATTATTATTTACATCGCTATGATCAGTACTCCTTAATACGTAACTTACTGGTCAAAGTCGTCGAAATTAATAACACTATAACTTCTCGCACGAGTTTTATCAGGAGTTGCGAACGAGTTCGATTCTCCTTCCTCAATATTGCCCAACTTTCTCTTTATCACACGCACCGTTCTTTTAGGTACACCTGTGGCCACCGCGGTCCTAGCCTGTGCTTGGTTAAGAGGATGATTGAAATCACCGCGAGCCGCTTCATTTTCCCTGGATTTTAGCACATTAGCCACCATCTCCCTACTTTGGCTGTTCAGTTTCTTGGTTTTAACTATAGAGATGACAGGTGGCATCTTATAACTTTACTTAAAAATTTAACTTAAAAAATAACACCAGCTTAACATATTTAATACTGCAAAAATAGTTCAACAGTACTGCAGAACTACATACTCTGACAATAGTCTGGCAAGTACTAATGAAATGAGCTGACTGCATCAGGCTTAGTCGGCCGAGTATACGTATCGTCAAAAATCCCGAGCCCCCACATGAGGGGTAATGTGACCTAAATAGGAGTAGAGAAATTGACAATTCGAAGACCCTTCATATTCTTAGAAATACAAGAGTCCTCAGTGACAGAGATATAGTACGCGGACAGTACACCTAGACTCCTCTATGACGGTGGGGTTTTCAAACTTTATGGCAGATGCTTGCATACCCCCTTCTCTACTCCCTTCCCCCATCCCCCACCATCCCCACCCCCAGGATTCCCTAAAATTCCAAACAGATTTTCCAAATGTATTTAGATTTAACACAAAAGTACACCATTGCTTCCACTTACTTTCGCCGGGCTCATCCATGTTGACCTCCCTTCGGGCATAGAAGTTTAAGTACTTAGGTGAGTGGATAAGACCAAACAATTCTGAGAAAGAAGCATCCACATCAAGGATCAACAAGGTGGAATGTTTGTAATAAACGATCCCTCAACGCCAAGCTTAGACATTATTGTTCAATTATTCGTTCAGAAATCCTGTACGCAGGAGAATGCCTTGCATTGAACAGGAAAGGTTTGATTGAAAAGATAGTGGCTAAAGAAGTACAAATTCTAAGTAAGATACTGGGACCAATCAGAGAAAATGGAGAGTTCACAAGGTGGCACAACAACGAACTCTACCTAAGTGTGGAAAGGACAACATACATCACAAGGAAAAGGAACATTAATTTCTGTGGCCACAAAACACGCATGAACTCTCAGAGACTGACCAACCGCATTTTTTTTCCTCTTTGTAAACAGAAAAACGAAAGGAATTTGATTCACCGAGATTGAAAGAGATCTTTTAGAAGTAGGGATCATGTTTGAAGGCATCCAGAGACGTGCTCCTCTTTTGAGAAATCTTGGAACACACCAGCGATTCTCAGAAAAGCCAAAGCTGAAAACAGGGAAAGAGTGGAATGTAGAAAGAAAGGAGGCTCACAGAAAAGTCATGCGGGAATACTGGGTTAGAACTAAAGCTCAGGGACGGAAGCGGTTGAAGAAACGAGGTCCATAGTTGGCCGAATCGGATAATAGTAATAATTATAATAAATGAATAAACATTAATTAAATAAAACTCATAAAAATAATCCATCGGCGGCCATCTTGGATTGACAGCTCGGGTTATCCTCTCGTGGGCAGCTAGGTTTCATGTTACATGGCTTTGCGGAAATCGCTCCAAACCTCACCTACCCTTGGAAACGTCCATCGTTTAAAAAAAAAAGAAAAAAAATAATTGAAGATTAGTTCTATGGATAGAGGGAGCCTAGACCTCTCGTTTTAGCCCTCACACGACTTGCTCCGATTATCATTTTGGTGATATTGACTATTTTTGGAAATCAGGGTCGATGACCGTGTAGTTCATCAATAATCGGTAAATCGATAATTAATATGTTAGCTGCTAATGTGCTGCTCTGAGCGCCCTCTACGAGTATGTATGGACTAATTTTGTAAGCTCTTTTGAGAGTGCAGCTCGCATCCAATGAGCCGATGTTTTAGATAGTTCACAACACTGCGCTGTCGGTAGTCAATTGAAAAAGCAACCATGGCATTTATACGATACTAGGCAATAAGCAAGGAATAAAGTAATTTTTTATTAAAGAGGACAATAATTCATTTCACCACCAAAAGCAACCCCAACTCACTATAATTGGTGACCAACAGCTGAACACTCGACACCTGTGAGTATCTAATAAATTGTAATTGTAGAGACATTCCTAGGTTACAAATATACGTCGCAATCGACAACTGAAACGTGAACGCAATATCCCAAGCAGTGCCATATAATATTCAAGAGGCATTCTACCAAAACAAATAAAACATTGACCCATTCTTATCAAAGGTCGTTAATACTCATTTCACACTCTTGTGTATGTCAAAATAATTCACATTGACTCCCGAAATATTGAGCTAGGCCTACCGTACTTCAAATCCCATTGTACAAATTCATATAATTCATTGAATACAATAGGTTATTTCTTCATTGCAATGGTCACGGTAGAGACCTACGTAACTTTATATTTAATCGCAATTCAGGATGTCGCAATTCACAAAGCTATAACAAAGTCGCGCACGAGTAAAAGGATTCGTGATTAGAACAGCCAGCTTGATCTCAGAACACACCACACCAATTAGTAGTGGAGTAGTGGGTGTTCCAAGCCACTCTAGAACCCTCCTCTTACCACTACTAAGCCTTAGTCATGTTAAATATTTGTCGAACGCGTGGTCCGATTTTGACAAATGAGGTATTGTTGGACTCGGGCTGACGTCCTCTTTGCTATGGACCACTCGTTATATTTTTCAAAATTTTTTTGAAAATTTTTGTTTTCGAAACTATGTGATAGTTTGAAAACCAAACAGGATAGAACGTTGTGCCATGGCTCAAACGAACAGTCTTTATGACCTTTATTTTTTGTAATAAAACTTTTTTATTTTTTATATTTTTTTGAAAACACTTTAATTTTGAAAATCCTATATTTTGGAAACTAGGAACTCTACAAAAAAAATTGTTTAACGTAAATCAATGGTCCCTACCCCCTCTACCCCCAAAATAAATTTCAAGTCTCTAGAATGAAAACCTGCAGTAGTGGGATGGTGGGGGAGCTGCTTACAAAAGCAAGTGGTGAGCCCCTGCGACCTTGGAATGGAACGAGCCATGCTAGGAGGGCGTGCTTGGATTCGTTTTTTTCGTCTCGTCGTGCTCTTTACGGGAATGTCGGTGTCGAAAATGTGAAAATCTGGAAACACAGTCTTTTTGGGGTAAAAACGTGATTTTAGACTTTTTGCTATATCTCACGAACCAATAACGCTAGAGGCGTGTTCGACAGGTCCAAGGACTCGGGGTAACGTCCTCTCTCCTATGGACCACTCGTTATAATTTTTAATAAAATTGGAAACTCGATTTTGGGGTAAACACATGTTTTTTGTGATTTTGCCGATATCGCACGAAGCAATAACGCTAGAGGCATGTACGATGGGTCCAAGGATTCGGGAAGACGTCCTCTTTGCTATGGACCACTCGTTGTAATTTTAAAAAAATTGGAAACTCGGTTTTGGGGTAAACACGTGTTTTTTGTGATTTTGTCGATATCTCACGAAGCAATAACGCTAGAGGCATGTACGATGGGTCCAAGGACTCGGAGTGACGTCCTCTTTGCTATGAACTACTCGTTGTAATTTAAAAAAAAAATTGGAAACGCGATTTTGGGGTAAACACGCGTTTTTTGTGATTTTTGCCGATATCTCACGAACCCATAACCGTAGAGACGTGTACGAGGTGTCCTAGGACTCGGGCTAACACCCCCTTTCAAATGTGGTAGATATTTTTTTTCAAAAAATAATTCACATGGGTCTAACGCCATACATGTTGAAAAAACGTTTTCTTTTTCTTTACCTGTTTATAATTTTCATGGAGCGTGGTGGTTGAGAGAGACAATACGGCTGGGTGTGTGTTTCAACGAACCTGTCGCTGACCGAGGTGGCTGTGTTCAATAGATCAATCGATATTTCGACGGGTCGGTGTATGACAGAGCGAGGGTGCGTTTTCTGATATTTTACCTTTAACGTGTAAACGGTGATGAGAACTTGATTCTATGTTGGTCGAAGCGAGTACAGAAAACCAACTTACAGGAGGTGAAGGTCAATTGAGCTTATTGGAAGGCTCCGGTCTGACTTGACAATAGGTGCAATGGAAAAAATGACCAAGACGCTTGAAGGTGAAATAATCTGACCATCGTGGTGGCAGGGAAGTGCGAAAGGCGTGCACACATGTGAAACCACAGGCACGCTAAACCAGTGACATCCTGTCTTGCTTCGTACGTGACAAAATGCAAGTCCATGTGACATTTGATCTACCGCAGGTGTTCGCCTGAGACGTTATCTGTCCACGTGCGCGATAACTGTTAACAAGTCACATCCTGTTTTGCTTCGTACGTGACAAAATGCAAGTTCATGTGAAATTTGATTCGCCACAGGTGTTCGCCTGGGACGTTAGCTGTCCACGTGACCGATAACAGAATGTTCAAAGCGTGGGAAAAAATGATTATACATGCAACGTAGCATATATAAAGACATGTCGTTATCATTTCCACTCTCACTTGGGTGGACTACCTTTCAACACACTGCGTTGCATGAAACCCTTGGTCTTGTTTAACAGTTTTGGTGTTGGTGGAAAATACTTAACCTTGTTGTGGGGTAGGTGTTTATTTATTCATTTATACATTTATTGATTTATATATATATTTACATGCAATTATTTATTGATTAGATAATTAATGATTTTATTTATTTATTTGTTTGCAGATAACCGGTATACCTTACATGTCTGAGAGAGAAGAAACCATTGCACTTTTGAGCCCACTAGAAGGAAGCAGCAAGAAGCCACTGCAAGTAAAGGTGGGATTATTTTTTTAAACTAACTTGTTTTATTTTTGTTGTTTCATATTTTATTTTATGAAATATATGTATTAACCTGAATTTAGGTATTTATAACGGTTTATTTTATTATTTTTTAGAAACTTGGAAAGAAGAGCCTTACCGCCGTAGCAGTCGCTGAAAACCCGAGACGCAGTAAAGTGCAACCATTGTTTCCAGGCAGTGAACTATTTAAAACTCAGGTAAGCCTAACATAAAATGCTATTCCATTTTACCACTACTGAAAGCTCGTAGACAAAAAAAAATCATTACCTGTACATGACTGGGACAATGATTGCTTTCTTGATTAATGGCTATGTTGTTGTTGTTGACTGGAAAAAGTACAAGGCCATGTTGGATTTTCTAAAAATAAAAATAATAAATTTAATTTATGACTGGTTCCCTATGGACTCAACGAATATCCACAGGTTTGAACATGATAATGTGAACAAAATGACATGACATTCATTTTTGTTTATATATTGGTTAAAGGGAGGGTGGGGGAATGTAAATGACTGCAGCTTTATGAAAAAGAAAATAAGTACATGGGTTATTGTTAGTGCCAACATACAGTTTATTTTTAATGGTGTTTTGATATATTAATGCCAATTAACGTTAACGTTTTATTTACAAGTATTGATTGATTGATTGATTGATTGAGTGATGGGTTATTTTGTTTGCTTTTAGGTGTCGTTATGTGCCATTAACGTAATGAACAGACAGTGAACAAGCATGCATTATGCTTTAAAGTACTCTGTGCAATGTTAATAACTTACAATAAGAAAAAGTTTTATTATAACACATGGCGTTAGTACCAAATACAACAAGTGAGCAAGTTGGTTTACCACGTGGGTTAAATTTAAAATCAGAACATGATCGATGGTTAACATTTGAATCCTGGCCTGTAGGCTTTTTGTCGACGCATGAACTTGCAAAAGCCGGTTTTTTTTTACTTGAACCGAGAAGATGTGGTGCGCTGTGTGTTTTGTCGTATTGAACTTTCACACTGGGAAGAAGGGGATGATCCCTTTAGAGACCATTTGCGATGGTCTCCTCACTGTCCTTACATGCTTGGAAAGCAAGTGGGTAACCTACCCGTGCATTCATTTTACCGAACCACAAGGCCTTTGGCCGCTACTTACGTTGCTGAATCACAAATAAATAATAATAATGATGTATTACCAGCCAACGGTAGTGTCGATATATGTGGTCCATATGCCATAGACAGTGTTGAATTGGCGTGTGCTTTTGAAAAATTGGGAGTTTGCAAGACTAAAGCACTAGCACACCCAGAGTACAGCTCTGTTGAAAAACGTTTCGAATCTTATAAAAATGTTTGGCCATTAATATTAAAACACCTTACCAAACAGCTAAGTGAAGCTGGATTTTTTTATACTGGTGAAGGGGATAAAACAATATGTTTTTATTGTGGATTTGCTTTAAAGGATTGGCAAATGACTGATGGCCCTTTTGTGCAACACGCTCGTTGGTTACCAAACTGTAAATACATGGTGTTGCTTAAAGGTCAGGAATTTGTGAACACTATTCGTAAAGAAAAAGTGATTGCAGCACAAGACATAAAAGTGCCTTTAGAGTTAGAGCACGCGGAGCAAATACATAAGGCTGAAAGAAAAGACTTGTGTTACGAACAGATACAAAAGTGTGACCAACAATTATGTAAAATTTGTTATCAAGATGAACTAGGTGTTGTATTTTTACCCTGTGGACACATGATAGCCTGTGTCAAGTGTGCATTAGAACTTAACACTTGTGCTATATGCAGAAAAGTAGTATCTGCTACAGTTAGGGCATTTCTTGCATAACTAGTATAATTTATTCGCCATGCATAGTGCAAAATCCCTAATTGCACAATATTATTAAAGCTGTTTTAGAGTGTAATAGATATGCTTTTGTTTTGTTTATAGACTACTACAATGAATGTTTTGAATGCTGTGGGACAATCATGTGGCTTAGAGACAAAGAAGCTCAGCGAATTGCCAACGCATATTCCATTCCGCATTATCAAGATTCGGAAATTGAAAACAGCATATGGTGATCGTGTACTTTGTGTATGTGAAAACTTTGAGACATTTCTGCCTATACGGTTTAATGATATGTCGGAGAGTGTTTTTGATGAAGTCAATAATGCTGTGCAACCTGTACACTTAATTTATGAAGGTTTTAAAAACAATAGGTGCATGGTTCGTTTTAATTAAATAAATAAATAATGTGAAATAATAATGGAAAATATAAGTAATGACAATATACTGAAAAAGAAAGAAAATATGTGTATAGAATAGTAATGTTTTAGTGTTTAGTGTTGTCTTTAAAAATATTATGATGAAACCAAAAAAAATGTATATAAAGTTTGTAAATAAATGCAAAATGATGTTACAATGCTGTTTTATTTTATACAAAGTTAATATATTTAACATTGCAGAGTATACATGATTATGACAATAAATGCACACTGAATACAAGCCTTTCTCACTTTACAATAGTCTGTTATAGTTTTAAACACAAGGCTTGTTGTAGATCATTTTCTAGCAATGTCCATTCAATGTTGTTTTCGAAAAGTGGGGAAGCCACAATGGTTGTATTGACATAAAAACCTTATGGTTATTACTATTTAGTCACTTTGATCCCATTGCATATCAAGAGCAGATGACCTAGTTGTTCCACTCTTTAAAACGACAACAACAACACTACCTCTTGCATAGTTTGTGATGTTGATGGCTCTTGCGACGTGGAAGATGGATTAAAAATAACTTTGAGAACAGGGGTTAAACGTTAATCATTAAACAATGCACTATTTTGAGTAGCAATATAGTTTTCTTGATTTTTTGTCGACGGCAACTGTGTTTCATGCGGTACACTACATTGATGATCACTGACACTTAAAACCTCACTATTTTTACTTTTTAGGTCACCACGACAATGTTTGGAACGTTGCTTTGAACAACGCCAAATAACAGTTCCATTTTTATTGGTTCGTTTCACAATATATGAATATCCTTTATAGTATGCGTAAGGCTTACCATACCTAGTCACTGATACTTTCATATCAACTGTCAAGCATAGACTAAGCTCTAGTAAAGTCAACTTGGTAATAAGAATACTAGTTTAATGTGAGAGCAAATATGGATCCAAAGACTTTAGGTAAAAGTGAAAGCAAATAAGCAAATATTAGAAACAAGAGTTGGGGTGAAAGTGGTCGCAAAGTGGTAGACCCATTACACAATAATTTCAGCACGACGAAGCTCTTGTTCAATTTCTTTGATTTCCCAATCGTGACCAGTATGGCCAGCTTGACGTGAGGCATGCAACAACTGTAGCCGCTGGACGAGCTTATTGGGATTGTGCCAGTATACAAATTTAACAAATGGATTTTTAGGTGTAAACAAAGCATTACCATTATCATGATCATTATCATCATCATCATCATTATCATCATCATGATCACCATTATCATCATGACCATCATCACTGTTACTATATAGTCCTTTTTGATCCTCTTGCAATACCACTTTATTTATAGTCTGAGTTGATTTTGATAGTGTTGAAGGTTTCTTGGACGTTGACAACTGTCCTAACATGACGTTTTGAGGACATGATAAGTCCTTTTGAACAAACACTGCACTATTTTTAGCCGCAATATCGTTTTCTTGAACTTGCTTTTTAGCATTTTGATAATTGTTTGTAAACAGTAAGCGTGGTTCGTTTCGAGCACTACATTGATGAACACTCACACTTAAAACCTTTCCATTTTTACTTTTCAGATTGCCTCGACATTTTGTTGACCTCTCTTTTGAGCATCGCCAGAATATTATTCCATTCACATTCTGGCGATTATAGTTATAGGAGTAGCCTTGATAGAGTGCACGTAGCCTACCTTTGTTGGTTGTAATAAGTTCCATAGTAGTAACTGACCTGTCAGTACGATGTTCACACTACAAAGGTTACAACTGTTTTGCTGATGGAGTGACCTACCATAAGCTTATATATTGGCTTATGTGTTGGCTTTTCGTGTTGGCTTTTTGTGTTGGCTTTTTGTGTTGGCTTTTTGTGTTGGCTTTTTGTGTTGGCTTTTCGTGTTGGCTTTTCGTGTTGGCTTTTCGTGTTGGCTTTTTGTGTTGGCTTTTTGTGTTGGCTTTTCGTGTTGGCTTTTGTGTTGGCTTTTTGTGTTGGCTTTTCGTGTTGGCTTTTCGTGTTGGCTTTTTGTGTTGGCTTTTTGTGTTGGCTTTTCGTGTTGGCTTTTTGTGTTGGCTTTTTGTGTTGGCTTTTCGTGTTGGCTTTTCGTGTTGGCTTTTTTTGTATTGGCCTTTCGTGTTGGCTTTTTGTATTGGCTTTTCGTGTTGGCTTTTTGTGTTGGCTTGAGTATTGGCTTTTGTATTGGCTTATTTGACAAGTTATTTGTGTCAATGTATTTAGTGGATTTTTTTCTTGGTGTTGGAAAGTAGTTGAAAGAGAGGGAATATTTAAAGACTTAACCTTAGCTCACTAACCTAACCTAACCTAACCTAACCTTTCAACTCTCAGATGTTAATTAAATTCTGTGCATAGTCGAGTTGGAGCCCAAGACCTCAGGGGTAAAAAAACAATTATTTTTGACGACTTATTTTGGTAACTTATTTTAATGGCTAACCTAACTTTACCTAACCTAACCTAACCTCAGCTCACTTTGGATATTACTAGTAAGTGTTCATATCCTCTGCTAGGTAGCATGCTAGTAGTACAGGTAGTGCTCATATTTACCGCTAGATAGCGGAAACATACTTTGCATGTTGCATGTGACACTTGTGAAGTTTAACCACATGCAAGACGTGCTTGTATAAGTTCTCTATTTAAACTCAATATACAATTAACCACTAAATGTTCAGAACTAACATGTATAGCCATGTTTAGGGTATATAGGAGACCCTTAGCAAGAAAGGCTGTCTAACCCACGAGTGTACAGCCTTGTCATACACAGTAAGCACCTGTTGGCTTTCTCAAATTGTTGTTGTTGTTGTTGTTTTCTGCCAACAGGTGCTTACTGTGTATGACAAGGCTGTACACTCGTGGGTTAGACAGCCTTTCTTGCTAAGGGTCTCCTATATACCCTAAACATGGCTATACATGTTAGTTCTGAACATTTAGTGGTTAATTGTATATTGAGTTTAAATAGAGAACTTATACAAGCACGTCTTGCATGTGGTTAAACTTCACAAGTGTCACATGCAACATGCAAAGTATGTTTCCGCTATCTAGCGGTAAATATGAGCACTACCTGTACTACTAGCATGCTACCTAGCAGAGGATATGAACACTTACTAGTAATATCCAAAGTGAGCTGAGGTTAGGTTAGGTTAGGTAAAGTTAGGTTAGCCATTAAAATAAGTTACCAAAATAAGTCGTCAAAAATAATTGTTTTTTTACCCCTGAGGTCTTGGGCTCCAACTCGACTATGCACAGAATTTAATTAACATCTGAGAGTTGAAAGGTTAGGTTAGGTTAGGTTAGGTTAGTGAGCTAAGGTTAAGTCTTTAAATATTCCCTCTCTTTCAACTACTTTCCAACACCAAGAAAAAAATCCACTAAATACATTGACACAAATAACTTGTCAAATAAGCCAATACAAAAGCCAATACTCAAGCCAACACAAAAAGCCAACACGAAAAGCCAATACAAAAAGCCAACACGAAAGGCCAATACAAAAAAAGCCAACACGAAAAGCCAACACGAAAAGCCAACACAAAAAGCCAACACAAAAAGCCAACACGAAAAGCCAACACAAAAAGCCAACACAAAAAGCCAACACGAAAAGCCAACACGAAAAGCCAACACAAAAAGCCAACACAAAAGCCAACACGAAAAGCCAACACAAAAAGCCAACACAAAAAGCCAACACGAAAAGCCAACACGAAAAGCCAACACGAAAAGCCAACACAAAAAGCCAACACAAAAAGCCAACACAAAAAGCCAACACAAAAAGCCAACACGAAAAGCCAACACATAAGCCAATATATAAGCTTATGGTAGGTCACTCCATCAGCAAAACAGTTGTAACCTTTGTAGTGTGAACATCGTACTGACAGGTCAGTTACTACTATGGAACTTATTACAACCAACAAAGGTAGGCTACGTGCACTCTATCAAGGCTACTCCTATAACTATAATCGCCAGAATGTGAATGGAATAATATTCTGGCGATGCTCAAAAGAGAGGTCAACAAAATGTCGAGGCAATCTGAAAAGTAAAAATGGAAAGGTTTTAAGTGTGAGTGTTCATCAATGTAGTGCTCGAAACGAACCACGCTTACTGTTTACAAACAATTATCAAAATGCTAAAAAGCAAGTTCAAGAAAACGATATTGCGGCTAAAAATAGTGCAGTGTTTGTTCAAAAGGACTTATCATGTCCTCAAAACGTCATGTTAGGACAGTTGTCAACGTCCAAGAAACCTTCAACACTATCAAAATCAACTCAGACTATAAATAAAGTGGTATTGCAAGAGGATCAAAAAGGACTATATAGTAACAGTGATGATGGTCATGATGATAATGGTGATCATGATGATGATAATGATGATGATGATGATAATGATCATGATAATGGTAATGCTTTGTTTACACCTAAAAATCCATTTGTTAAATTTGTATACTGGCACAATCCCAATAAGCTCGTCCAGCGGCTACAGTTGTTGCATGCCTCACGTCAAGCTGGCCATACTGGTCACGATTGGGAAATCAAAGAAATTGAACAAGAGCTTCGTCGTGCTGAAATTATTGTGTAATGGGTCTACCACTTTGCGACCACTTTCACCCCAACTCTTGTTTCTAATATTTGCTTATTTGCTTTCACTTTTACCTAAAGTCTTTGGATCCATATTTGCTCTCACATTAAACTAGTATTCTTATTACCAAGTTGACTTTACTAGAGCTTAGTCTATGCTTGACAGTTGATATGAAAGTATCAGTGACTAGGTATGGTAAGCCTTACGCATACTATAAAGGATATTCATATATTGTGAAACGAACCAATAAAAATGGAACTGTTATTTGGCGTTGTTCAAAGCAACGTTCCAAACATTGTCGTGGTGACCTAAAAAGTAAAAATAGTGAGGTTTTAAGTGTCAGTGATCATCAATGTAGTGTACCGCATGAAACACAGTTGCCGTCGACAAAAAATCAAGAAAACTATATTGCTACTCAAAATAGTGCATTGTTTAATGATTAACGTTTAACCCCTGTTCTCAAAGTTATTTTTAATCCATCTTCCACGTCGCAAGAGCCATCAACATCACAAACTATGCAAGAGGTAGTGTTGTTGTTGTCGTTTTAAAGAGTGGAACAACTAGGTCATCTGCTCTTGATATGCAATGGGATCAAAGTGACTAAATAGTAATAACCATAAGGTTTTTATGTCAATACAACCATTGTGGCTTCCCCACTTTTCGAAAACAACATTGAATGGACATTGCTAGAAAATGATCTACAACAAGCCTTGTGTTTAAAACTATAACAGACTATTGTAAAGTGAGAAAGGCTTGTATTCAGTGTGCATTTATTGTCATAATCATGTATACTCTGCAATGTTAAATATATTAACTTTGTATAAAATAAAACAGCATTGTAACATCATTTTGCATTTATTTACAAACTTTATATACATTTTTTTTGGTTTCATCATAATATTTTTAAAGACAACACTAAACACTAAAACATTACTATTCTATACACATATTTTCTTTCTTTTTCAGTATATTGTCATTACTTATATTTTCCATTATTATTTCACATTATTTATTTATTTAATTAAAACGAACCATGCACCTATTGTTTTTAAAACCTTCATAAATTAAGTGTACAGGTTGCACAGCATTATTGACTTCATCAAAAACACTCTCCGACATATCATTAAACCGTATAGGCAGAAATGTCTCAAAGTTTTCACATACACAAAGTACACGATCACCATATGCTGTTTTCAATTTCCGAATCTTGATAATGCGGAATGGAATATGCGTTGGCAATTCGCTGAGCTTCTTTGTCTCTAAGCCACATGATTGTCCCACAGCATTCAAAACATTCATTGTAGTAGTCTATAAACAAAACAAAAGCATATCTATTACACTCTAAAACAGCTTTAATAATATTGTGCAATTAGGGATTTTGCACTATGCATGGCGAATAAATTATACTAGTTATGCAAGAAATGCCCTAACTGTAGCAGATACTACTTTTCTGCATATAGCACAAGTGTTAAGTTCTAATGCACACTTGACACAGGCTATCATGTGTCCACAGGGTAAAAATACAACACCTAGTTCATCTTGATAACAAATTTTACATAATTGTTGGTCACACTTTTGTATCTGTTCGTAACACAAGTCTTTTCTTTCAGCCTTATGTATTTGCTCCGCGTGCTCTAACTCTAAAGGCACTTTTATGTCTTGTGCTGCAATCACTTTTTCTTTACGAATAGTGTTCACAAATTCCTGACCTTTAAGCAACACCATGTATTTACAGTTTGGTAACCAACGAGCGTGTTGCACAAAAGGGCCATCAGTCATTTGCCAATCCTTTAAAGCAAATCCACAATAAAAACATATTGTTTTATCCCCTTCACCAGTATAAAAAAATCCAGCTTCACTTAGCTGTTTGGTAAGGTGTTTTAATATTAATGGCCAAACATTTTTATAAGATTCGAAACGTTTTTCAACAGAGCTGTACTCTGGGTGTGCTAGTGCTTTAGTCTTGCAAACTCCCAATTTTTCAAAAGCACACGCCAATTCAACACTGTCTATGGCATATGGACCACATATATCGACACTACCGTTGGCTGGTAATACATCATTATTATTATTTATTTGTGATTCAGCAACGTAAGTAGCGGCCAAAGGCCTTGTGGTTCGGTAAAATGAATGCACGGGTAGGTTACCCACTTGCTTTCCAAGCATGTAAGGACATGTGAGGAGACCATCGCAAATGGTCTCTAAAGGGATCATCCCCTTCTTCCCAGTGTGAAAGTTCAATACGACAAAACACACAGCGCACCACATCTTCTCGGTTCAAGTAAAAAAAAACCGGCTTTTGCAAGTTCATGCGTCGACAAAAAGCCTACAGGCCAGGATTCAAATGTTAACCATCGATCATGTTCTGATTTTAAATTTAACCCACGTGGTAAACCAACTTGCTCACTTGTTGTATTTGGTACTAACGCCATGTGTTATAATAAAACTTTTTCTTATTGTAAGTTATTAACATTGCACAGAGTACTTTAAAGCATAATGCATGCTTGTTCACTGTCTGTTCATTACGTTAATGGCACATAACGACACCTAAAAGCAAACAAAATAACCCATCACTCAATCAATCAATCAATCAATCAATACTTGTAAATAAAACGTTAACGTTAATTGGCATTAATATATCAAAACACCATTAAAAATAAACTGTATGTTGGCACTAACAATAACCCATGTACTTATTTTCTTTTTCATAAAGCTGCAGTCATTTACATTCCCCCACCCTCCCTTTAACCAATATATAAACAAAAATGAATGTCATGTCATTTTGTTCACATTATCATGTTCAAACCTGTGGATATTCGTTTGAGTCCATAGGGAACCAGTCATAAATTAAATTTATTATTTTTATTTTTAGAAAATCCAACATGGCCTTGTACTTTTTTCCAGTCAACAACAACAACATAGCCATTAATCAAGAAAGCAATCATTGTCCCAGTCATGTACAGGTAATGATTTTTTTTTGTCTACGAGCTTTCAGTAGTGGTAAAATGGAATAGCATTTTATGTTAGGCTTACCTGAGTTTTAAATAGTTCACTGCCTGGAAACAATGGTTGCACTTTACTGCGTCTCGGGTTTTCAGCGACTGCTACGGCGGTAAGGCTCTTCTTTCCAAGTTTCTAAAAAATAATAAAATAAACCGTTATAAATACCTAAATTCAGGTTAATACATATATTTCATAAAATAAAATATGAAACAACAAAAATAAAACAAGTTAGTTTAAAAAAATAATCCCACCTTTACTTGCAGTGGGCTTCTTGCTGCTTCCTTCTAGTGGGCTCAAAAGTGCAATGGTTTCTTCTCTCTCAGACATGTAAGGTATACCGGTTATCTGCAAACAAATAAATAAATAAAATCATTAATTATCTAATCAATAAATAATTGCATGTAAATATATATATAAATCAATAAATGTATAAATGAATAAATAAACACCTACCCCACAACAAGGTTAAGTATTTTCCACCAACACCAAAACTGTTAAACAAGACCAAGGGTTTCATGCAACGCAGTGTGTTGAAAGGTAGTCCACCCAAGTGAGAGTGGAAATGATAACGACATGTCTTTATATATGCTACGTTGCATGTATAATCATTTTTTCCCACGCTTTGAACATTCTGTTATCGGTCACGTGGACAGCTAACGTCCCAGGCGAACACCTGTGGCGAATCAAATTTCACATGAACTTGCATTTTGTCACGTACGAAGCAAAACAGGATGTGACTTGTTAACAGTTATCGCGCACGTGGACAGATAACGTCTCAGGCGAACACCTGCGGTAGATCAAATGTCACATGGACTTGCATTTTGTCACGTACGAAGCAAGACAGGATGTCACTGGTTTAGCGTGCCTGTGGTTTCACATGTGTGCACGCCTTTCGCACTTCCCTGCCACCACGATGGTCAGATTATTTCACCTTCAAGCGTCTTGGTCATTTTTTCCATTGCACCTATTGTCAAGTCAGACCGGAGCCTTCCAATAAGCTCAATTGACCTTCACCTCCTGTAAGTTGGTTTTCTGTACTCGCTTCGACCAACATAGAATCAAGTTCTCATCACCGTTTACACGTTAAAGGTAAAATATCAGAAAACGCACCCTCGCTCTGTCATACACCGACCCGTCGAAATATCGATTGATCTATTGAACACAGCCACCTCGGTCAGCGACAGGTTCGTTGAAACACACACCCAGCCGTATTGTCTCTCTCAACCACCACGCTCCATGAAAATTATAAACAGGTAAAGAAAAAGAAAACGTTTTTTTCAACATGTATGGCGTTAGACCCATGTGAATTATTTTTTGAAAAAAATATCTACCACATTTGAAAGGGGGTGTTAGCCCGAGTCCTAGGACACCTCGTACACGTCTCTACGGTTATGGGTTCGTGAGATATCGGCAAAAATCACAAAAAACGCGTGTTTACCCCAAAATCGCGTTTCCAATTTTTTTTTTAAATTACAACGAGTAGTTCATAGCAAAGAGGACGTCACTCCGAGTCCTTGGACCCATCGTACATGCCTCTAGCGTTATTGCTTCGTGAGATATCGACAAAATCACAAAAAACACGTGTTTACCCCAAAACCGAGTTTCCAATTTTTTTAAAATTACAACGAGTGGTCCATAGCAAAGAGGACGTCTTCCCGAATCCTTGGACCCATCGTACATGCCTCTAGCGTTATTGCTTCGTGCGATATCGGCAAAATCACAAAAAACATGTGTTTACCCCAAAATCGAGTTTCCAATTTTATTAAAAATTATAACGAGTGGTCCATAGGAGAGAGGACGTTACCCCGAGTCCTTGGACCTGTCGAACACGCCTCTAGCGTTATTGGTTCGTGAGATATAGCAAAAAGTCTAAAATCACGTTTTTACCCCAAAAAGACTGTGT